>OU343047.1:67579295-68779295 GCA_910593695.2 Ocypus olens
AATTCCTATAGATTTGAATTTTCCGCCACTTAATTCCCCCAGATTTTCCTAGGTTGGCAACGCTCTTGCGCGTACAGTTTTGCCAAAATTAAATCCGGATTTCAAAGGTACATCTGTGATTACTTCCTGGCTGCATATCTTCATTATATATCCTTATTATCCTTATTACCCTCTTATTATCCTTATTACCCTCTTATATACCCTTATTACCTTCTTATATACCCTTATTACCCTCTTATATACCCTTATCACCCTCTTATATACCCTTATTAACCTCTTGTATACCCTTATCACCCTCTTATATACCCTTATCACCCTCTTATATACCCTTATTACCCTCTTATATACCCTTATCACCCTCTTATATACCCTTATTATCCGTATTACCCTCTTATTATCCTTATTACCCTCTTATATACCCTTATTACCCTCTTATATACCCTTATCACCCTCTTATATACCCTTATTACCCTCTTATATACCCTTATCACCTTCTTATATACCCTTATCACCCTCTTATATACCCTTATTACCCTCTTATATACCCTTATTACCCTCTTATATAGCCTTATTACTAGTGCTGGGAATTTTTATGATTTGAGTATTCGAATATTCGTTCAAGAAATTATTAGAATACTCGAATTATTCGAATATTCGAATAATTCTAGTATCCGAGTACTCGAATATTCGAATAATTCGAATACTCGAATTATTCGAATAATCCTAATATTCGAAATGTTCGAATATATTCGAATATTCGAAATATTCGTATATATTCGAGTATTCGAATAGTTAGAATATATAATAAATGACCATTTTCTTTGTAAGAGATGCAGTAGTGTTGGTGTTTTTTTATGTTTTTGGAAAATGTTTTAAATTTCATTACTTTTATGAGAAAAATATAAGAATACAAATGTATTTAGAACTAATTTTCATACAAATTATTTTTAATCATTTTTGCTGGGGCACACGGTAATGTGTGTACACTCTAAGTGTTTCTTGTTTTTTTCTCAAAAATTATCACTTTGATGAGAAAAGATAAGAATACAAATATCTTTAGAATTAAATTTCCCATAAATTTAATTCTTCTCATTTTTTCCGCAAATTTGAATATTCGAATATTTGAATAATATTCGTATATTCAAATAATATTATTAATAATTCGAATAATTCGAATACTCGAATATTCGAATAACTCTTTTGTAGATTTATTCGTATTCGAATATTCGAATAATTGAATTATTCGTACTATTCGTATTCGATTCCCAGCCCTACTTATTACCCTCTTATATACCTTTATTACCCTCATCATGTACCCTCATTACCCTCTTTCTACCCTCATTGCCCTCTAATTACTTCACAGTCTTCCTCCATCATAACACTCTTATTACCTTCATAATATGTTCTCATTACCCTTATTATGTACCCTCATTACCATCACGTTAACCTCATTAGACTCTTATTACCTTCACCGTCTTCTTTACATACCATCATTACCCACTTATTACCCACTTATTACCCTCATTGTCTTCCTTACACTCCATCATTACCCTCTTATTACTTTCATTATATATCCTCATCACCCTCCTATTACTTTCATAATATGTCCTCATTACCCTCATTATGTACCCTCACTACTCTCATTTTACCCTCATTATCCTCTTATTACCCTCACGATACTACTTATACACCATCATTACTCTCTTATTACCTTCATTATATGTCCTCATTATACTTATTATGTACCCTTACTACCTTTATTACCCTCAGTTTACCCTCATTGCCATCTTATTACCCTCACTGGCCTCCTTATTCACCATCATTACCCTCATTATATGCCCTCATTACCCTCAATATGTACCCTCAACATCCTCATTATATACCCTCATTACCATATTATCTTAATTTTATAGCCTCATTACCCTCTTATTACTCTATGTTGCTGTACTGGTTTTCTTTCGTAAATTATTCCGTTTAAAGAAATCCCGAAATATGTTTTACTGGTTAGATTACAGGTTAAGGCCCACCCACCATCCTTAATATCAAGTGTAACATAACCTATTTTGTACACATTTATGTAAGAAATAAACATTATTATTATCACCTGTTTTATTGATTGTAATTTATATATTTTTCATTTGTAATATTGAAAATGTTATCGAAGGCCAATAAAAAAAGAGTTTATAGTTGATAATACAGAGGATGATGGATGGACCATAATCTTTCAAACATTTGAATATATACGAGTGAAGAACCAATAACAAACATAAAATGGTAAAAGTTATATTTATAAAAATTGTAGAGATTGACAAAATGAACAATCATTGTTTTACTAAATTTTTAAAGTCGCTCTTTTATACCATAAAATCGGAGAAAGTTATGTAATGGCCATATCATTTTAAGGGTCTTAATCACTGTGATTTGCAACTTATAATTTTATAATCTGAACAGGGCCTACTAGATTATTTAACGTCAACTTCTAGGCAGTTTCTCAACATGTCTAAAGCTTTCGACTGTATTGATCGTAAAATATTTTTTTCAACAAAGTTATACCAAATTGGATTTACGTGCGTTGTCTATAAAAATCCGCCTTAACTGGAAGAAAACAAATTGTTCAGATTAAGCGTGAAACCATCGTCGTGCAGTCGAGGTCATTGGACATTGTTACGGGTGTTCCACAAGGGAACATTTTAGGTCCCCTTTTATTCAATATTTGTATAAATCTTTTTTTTTTATACGTGCGTTGTCTATAAATAGCGACGACTGGAAGAAAACAAATTGTTCAGATTAAGCGTGAATTTATCGTCGTGCAGTCGAGATCATCAGACATTGTTACGGGTGTTCCACAAGGGAACATTTTAGGTCCTCTTTTATTCAACATTTCCATAAATGCTTTTTTTTAAATAAACTCAAATTTCATCGTTAAAAATTGTAAATTTTGCCGACGACATGAATATTAGCCTCGCCTGGCCATTGCTTCTGTTTGCCTTTCGCGTCTCGATACATAAATAACAATTGTTTTGTTTCGGCAATTCTGAAATTTGTGATTTTGTTTTCTAAGAGCTAACTTGTATTACAAGCATGCGTTTTCCAATTCATAGGCGACTGTGATTAATAAATAAATTTAAGACAACCAAATTTGTAGCACAAGCATTATATAAATGTGATTAATTTCTTTTTGAAACATACCGTATAAAAAATGGTAAAACCATAAGACTCAGCTATGACATTATTCCAGTTTCGCCCCGGTCTGTTCGGTCGCGTAAAAACTACTAGTAAAATTTAAAAGTTGCCTAATGGGCTCCGATAAAACGGAACGACCGATCCGGCCCTCAATTTCCCCAATTTCGGCCCTGCGGACGCCGACTTCGCTCCGCCACCATAAAACATAATTGAATTACGGATCTCGCGGTTCCCCGCACTTTAAGCGCCGCATAAATTTCGGGCGCAATTTCGCCAAATTTGGCAATTGCGACAATTTCCGGGGACCGTGTGCGCGCCCGCTCCGTCCCCGCAGATTTATCCGATCGTGTCGGCCATTCCACCCCAATTACCCGAAATAATGACTCGATTCGAATTCGCCGTGTATTTTTATTCCGCGAGAAATTAACGGATCGATCGATCGGGCATTGAAATGATGTAACGAGGTCGTTATTGTTAATTTATTCAACTTTTTCTTTTTTTTTTGTTCGGTTTTAATTAATGATGAATATAGGGGTGGTCGGTGTATGTGATTATTCGCGGCCGGGCGAGAGATCACAGGGAATTCCCCCTCCGCGTTGAATTTTGATCGCGGGTAATTGTGTTTGTTTCGTAATTCAGCCGCCCCCACGAATTGAATATGAAATTTCAGTCGAGTTAAATATAATTACGGGTACCTCAGCAGTATAGTAGAATTTCAGTAAAATAAGGATATGTCATTATATACATTGTATATATCATGAAATATAATAGCCCTTAAATTAAAAACATTAATTAAAAAATCGGTAATAACGCTTTGATATTTGCAAAATTTGGCACTTTTTCTGAACACCCTGTATTACTAAATTCAAATTGCTCATTACTAAAACGATGATTATCAACCACACTTATAAAAAGTATAGGAGCCAGTAATAATAATAATAATATTTCTTTATTGCCCAACAGTACAAAACCAATTACAGGACAATATAATTAAAATAATTTTAATACTAAGAAAGCTAATTAACAAAAAGTAATTCCTAAATAATAATGAGATTAAAATAATATGTAATAATTATGACAAGATTATTAACTAATACCAGAAAACAAATTTTTAAAAAATACACAACAAAGCAAACAAAAGAAACAAAACCAAAATGTGTGTATATATTACCAGAATCATAAATTCGGCTTACGTTTATAAGAATGTTTATAAGAAGTAATGCTTCTTGTGGTACACAATATTTTGTTCGTTTAATAAATGATGTATCTCCGTTATTTGACAGCGGTTATGTAGATCAGTGGTGCGCAAAGTATTTTCATTTACGACCATTTGAAGACAACAAAGAATTGAACATCTTTTGCTTGAAAACATTTTTCATAAAATCATTGCTACTCGAGAAAAAAATTTATTATTACTTCTTTAATTTTTGGTTTATAATTATAAAACGTTAATAGTTACAGCAAATTTATGTTAATAATAATTGTAGATAATGCCAAAATGAACAACTTCTAAAGAATAAGTTTTTTTTTCGAAATCTCGTTAGTTTTTGAGTAAACCGAGTTTTTAAATTTGAAGTATAATTTTTCCATCTTTCATAATTTTGACGTTTTAAACGTCAGTTTCATCCGCTCGATGCACATTTAAAATATAATTTAAATTGAAAATAAACAATGAAAATATAAATGGCTATGATACCATCAAATCGGAGAAAGTAACATGATGGCCACTTCACCATTTTTTAAATAAAGATATTACAAAAACTTTTAAAAAAATATTGAAGCAACTAAGAAAATAAACACCTTTTGTTTGAAAATCATGTTCACGAAATTGAAATTTTTGGTAATTTTGGTCCATAATTATTAAATGATTCATTAAATTTATATAAATAATAATCGTGGAGAATGCCGAATTGAACAACTTAAAAATAATACGTTTTTTTTCAAAATATCATTGAATTTTGACGGTTCATATTTTTTCAACTTTCATAATTTTGACATTTCAAACGTCAATATCATCCGATCCTGTAACATAAATATAAATAACTATTATATCATTAAATCGGAGAAAGTAACATGATTGCCATCACTTATTTTTCCAGTTATGCCTGGATTTTCATTTTTTTTACCTTTGTTTCGGATTTTTGGCATGTATTTTCGATTTTTTGATCTAAATTTTTATTTTTTTTTGCCTAAATATTCATCATTTTGGCCTAAATGTTCGATTTAGAGAGAGAGCTAATACATTTATTGAGACACTTATAATAATAATCTATAATAATAATCTTTATTATGTTATTTCTATACACTTTATAGATACATTCGTCAATTTCGATAAAATAATATATCAGACTTAAGTATTAAAATAGTGCCTGACTTACAATATACAAATGACATCAACAGGCAATTTACCAGAGGTCTTTCATGTTCGATGTATTTGTTGTAATTTTTAGTTTATTGGTCTGCATTTTTCATTTTTAAGTTCGAATGATTGGTTTTTGGTTTAAATTTTTGTTATTTTGGCCTTTTTTAGATTTTGTAACCTAAATTGTTGATTTTTATGCGCGAATTTTGGACTTTTTTGTCGGTATTTTTGAGTTTTTATTTAAAGAATTATATTATAGATTTTTACTTTCTCCGTTACGAAGTACGAGAAAGTATTGTGATCGTGATTTTTTTTTCAAAACATTTTTTTACGGCAAAAAAAAAATTGTTTCTGTGTGTGTTTGTCTGTGCGCGCTGCATCTCAAAAACTAATAGAGAAATTGATATGAAACTTTGAACGTACGTCTTATTTGATAATCCGAAGAACTAAAAAGCTTTTGGTAAAATTTCGTACACCGGAAGTGGGCGTTTACCTTAACCATTTTTTGTTTTTCTCCAATATTTTTTTAAATATGAAAAATAACACAAAAACATATTGAAGACAACAAAGAAATGAACATCTTTCGCTTGAAAATATTTTTCATAAAATTATTTTTAATCGAGAAAAAAATTTATTATTATTTTTTTTATTTTTAGTTTATAATTATAAAACGATAATAGTTACAGCAAATTTATGTTAATAATAATTGTAGAGAATGCCAAAATGAACAACTTATAAACAATAAGTTTTTTTTTAATCGCTTTAGTTTTTGAGTAAACTGTATAATTTTTCCATTTTTCATAATTTTGACGTTTTAAACGTCAGTTTGATCCGAGTCTACAAAACGCTCGATGTACATTTAAAATCTGATTTAAATTGAAAATAAACCATGAAAGCGTAAATATAAATAATACATCAAGTCGGAGAAAGTAACATGATGGCCGCATCGCCATTTTTTTTATATCCAGACCCGAATTTTTAATTTTTTGGCCTGTATTTTCTGCAATGATTTTGTTTCACTTTTAGGTTATTTATTTCATTTTATATTTTTTATTGTAATTTCGGCGTTTCTAGTTTCAAGTTAAAGTTTGACTTTTACTTGGAAAAATATAGTCGTGAGGGAATTATTTTAACTGATTACTTCATTTTTGTCTGAATTTGATATTGGCCCATATTTTAAATCTTGACCTCTGTTTTAAATTTTTTTTTGGTCCATATTTTCATTTTTGGGCCTAACTATTTTGGCCAAAATTTTCGATTTGCTAGTTGAAATTTTCGATTTTTTTGGTACCCATTTTTATTTTTTCGATTTTTGGTCTAAATTTTGATGCGAAATTAATTGATTAATTATAAAATTCGTATATTTTTTTATCAATAGAGTGATTTTTCAGCCAATTTAGGGTGCTGGGGCTAAAATTAACATTTATATTTTTCGATCTAACTTTTCTGTTTTTAGTCTCCTCTTATTTGTATTTTCCCTGTACGAAGTTCAACAAAGTATTATAATGGGGATATTTTTGGAATGCGAAATTTTAATAGAAATTTCCGTCCTTCAAGATTTTTGCCAAAACATATTCTTACTTTCAAAAAACTTGAATCCAAAACTAAATGAAAAAATCCTTATACACTAGAGTTATATCTAATATTGCTAATTGACCTGTAACACCAATAAAAAATGATCATTTATCATTTTAAATGGACAACAATGTGGAGGTTAAAAATGTCATCAGAAAACTTAAAATATTACTTAATTTCGGAATATTTAAATGATTGCCAAGGTATGTAAATTTTAATATTTTTTAATTTGTATTTTTTATTAGTTCTGACATTTTTTTTATTCTGACAAATAAATACAGGGAGTTCCATTTAAAAAAAAATGTTTGTTTTTTTACACCGCAAAATTGGGACCCTGTATGTTTGAAAATAATTTTACGGCATAAATATTTTTAAACCAATAACGTTTTCTACGAATTTTTTTTTCACGGGAAAGGCGCTATGAAAGCCCGACGCACTGTTGCAGGACCCTGTATATATTGGTAATATTTTTCATATTTAGAAAATTATCGGGAAATAACAAAAAATGGTGATGTGGCCATCATGTTACTTTCTCCGACTTGATGGTATCATTTATATTTACGTTTTCATGGTTTATTTTCTATTTAAATCAAATTTTAAATGTACATCGAGCGTTGCGTAAACTCGGATGAAACTGACGTTTAAAACGTCAAAATTATGAATTATGGAAAAATTATACTTCAAATTAAAAAAATCGGTTTACTCAAAAACTAACGAGATTTCGAAAAAAACTTATTCTTTAGAAGTTGTTCATTTTGGCATTCTCTACAATTATTATTCACATAAATTTGCTGTAACTATTATCGTTTCATAATTATATACCAAAAATCAAAAAATTCATAATAATTTTTTTCTCGAATAGCAATGATTTTATGAAAAATATTTTCAAGCAAAAGATGTGCATTTCTTTATTGTCTTCAATATTTGTTTAAATATTTTTGTGATATTTTTCATATTTAAGAAAATATTGGCAAAAAACAAAAAACAGTTAAGGTAAACACCCACTTCCGGTGTACGAAATTTTACCAAAAGCTTTTCAGTTCTTCATATTATCAAATGAGACGTATGTTCAAAGTTTCATATCAATCGCTTTATTAGTTTTTGAGATACAGCGCACACAGACAGACACACACACACACACACACACACACACAGACACAAAAATTTTTTTTCCAGAAATTGTTGAAATGGCATCTAGGGACCCCAAAACGGATATTTCCGTAAAAAAAATTTTTGAAAAAAAAATCACGATCACAATACTTTCTCGTACTTCGTAACGGAGAAAGTAAAAAGGTTAGGGTATACCCACACTTTCGCTGTACGAAATTTTACGAAAAGCTTTACAGTTATTAGAATTGTCAATTAACGATTGTGGTCAAAGTTCTATGTTAATTGCTGTATTACTTTTTGAGATACAGTGCGCACAGACTGACAGACACACAGACACACAGATCCACAGATACACAAACACACACAGGCGCAGGGACACACCGACACACCCAGCCTAATAGACACACAAACAGACAGACGGCATATAGACAGACAGACAGACAGACAGATGGACATACACACAGATACACAGACACACAGACAGACGGCCAGATGGACATACGGACAGACGAACAGACGGACAGACACACACAGACACACACACACACACACACACACACACACACACACACACACACACACACACACACACACAGACACACACACACAGACACACACGCACAGATTCACACACAGCATACAGACACACACAGACACACACACACAGAGAGTCACTATTAATCCCCTTGTTCTTAAAAAAAATCGATATATACATTCCGAGCACAATTTTTTCGCCCTTATCTTAATGCGAATCATTCAGCAACACGTATAAACCTAATTAGCGGGGCTTAGTTGGCCTTTGCAATTATTTTTATTGCAGATCTTGATATATTCCGCGGTATTTGTTAACCAGATTAGACATTATATGCGTTATATTCACAAAGAGTGTGGCAAGAAGTGGCGATAAATCTAATTGCGCCCATAAAATGAGTTAATTGGGTATTTAGGGATGTAATTTGGGGCCGTTATAAAAGTTTTTTTTTTCCTTCGATTTTCAACTCACGCATCGAAATGTAGATTTTTATAAATACATCCAAGATATAACTTTGCGCAAATTAATTTGCAATTATCAATCAGATATAGTAGCTATTAATATATTCAAATTTTTATAGTCACCTATGCGTCCCATGGCAACCCGGCAACCGAGAAAACAATGTCGAATTTTGTTTATTTGTGTCAATCCAATGACAGTTGTTGCGGGCATGGGTGCAAACGAAGCTGCGAATATTGCGTGTTGGAACCTGTTACCGACAAAATCGAAAAAGGTATATGTCCTGTTACGACTCTTTTAAGCAGTGGTTATGTAAAAAGAATGCCAATGACCTATAGCATTGGCATTCTTTTAGACGAAAATGTGTAGCTCGCCAATATGTTGGAGCGTTACGTTTCTGTTTATTATTCCGTCGCCAAGGACAACAAACACCACTAATGTTATCAGCCACTTACTGTACCTGTAACCATGGATGCAATACTTATTTACGTTGTCGGTAGCGGAAAAAGATTATTATTATTATTATAAAATAATAGGACTAATAATTATTAATAAAATGAAGATAATAGATGATGATACGATAATAGTATATTCTGTAACAAGGTTAGAATGGAAATTCGATGCGAGTGGAATATTTCGAGCGCGAGCCGTGAGGCGAGCGCGAGGAACCACGAGCATCTGAATTTCCATTCTTACCGAGTATCAGACTATACTTTCTCCTCGACCAGATAAAATAGACTAATAAAGTAATGAACACAAAGAACTTACGTTTTATCACGTTTGTGGTTATGTTTATAGTATTTTGACAATTGTGATATCCAAGGCTAATTGTTTTATTCGAAACGATGTGAGAATATTCATTATATCCCTTGTTATGGAATGAATTACATGCAAAACGCATAAGCGCATAGTGTTTTGTTCCATAACAAGAGTGAGAATGTGTACGTTCTATAATCAAAATTGATTTCAGAATGCTTAAATTCTATGGTGGTCGTGGAGAAAGTTATTTTCCAAACTGTATAACCCCTATCGATTTTCTAGATTCAGCAAAATGTACTTATAAGTAAACAAAAATAAATTTTCGAAACTTTTTTTGCGGGACAACAATCATCCGTTATGCGCCGCCCCCCCCCCCCCTCTCCCACACACACACTGCTTCGTTTGTCGCGTCAATCTTTCACCTCCATGTCCCCGCAAAAGTTCAGCCCTTATCCGGGACTTTTTCTCGGCGGTTTTCCGGGTGCGGCTGACATCTGATGTATACACGCACTTTTTACTTCCTGCACGCATCAACGGAATTGCGTGCAGGAATTAGTAATGCTCTCCGCACAATCCCGACACCCCCCTACCCCCGCGCAAAAACGCATGTTCTCGGATAAGCAAATTGCGCGCACGAGGGGGGAGAGGGCCTCGTGTGAAAAATGAAGACGCGATAAGAAGACACTAAATTTACGCAATTCCTTTCGATAAATGCGATGAGTTTACAAACTCTTTATACACTGAGTACATAAAGTAAGGAATAAATTCGATTAAAATTCAGGACATTTTCTTCCAGAAAAATGCTCGGACACGTGTGTTATTATTTTTTAACGCGCATTTTTTGAGATAAAATTCAAATGTACAGGGTGTCCTAAAATCGAGATACGACCCCTAAGTTAAAATTTTCAAATGTGAACCCCCATTTTTTTGTTACATTTATGAATTCTACGTAAAATTCTGAGTATTTTTTATGCTACATCCCATGTCGATATTCATTTGTTTTCGAAGAAATGGCGTTCAAAAAAGTACAACTACTATTTTATTTCTGGTAAAAGATAACATGGTTTCATCGAAACATTGGAATTAATTAGGAAAAATCATTATTTACTTAATGAAATGACTTTATTTACACAGTGTGTACTGTTTTTTTTTTCAAGTCATGAAAATGATAATGACAAAGTTATGTTTGTTTCTGTATTTTCGGTATTTCGAGAAAACCGCCAAAACGATTGGGCTAAAATTTTCTATAAGTAAGTATTCTACGCACAATAGAGGATAATCCTGGATTGCTGACGCTGGCGCTCGTGTTAGACGCCAATTAACAATCCACACCGAATAAAAACACCCATTTCGTCGCGAATAAAAAATATATTGTGCCCTCGCTGTTTCTGCAAAGAAAGTGATGATATAATAAATTACAAACTTTGCGCCAGAGTATGAAACCAGAGCTGTGAAACTATGTGTTGTATTTAGTGACAATCGAACGGGCGCGCGCATGAATTCACCTAAACGCTCTACGACGTTTCACAGCTCTGATTTCCTAAATTTTCCGCGCGGTAAAACTATTGAACAAAACTACGCCTCCGCTTTTTTAACCTTAGCGGTACTGGTGGCGAGTTCCCCAATATGTACGAACATTTTCAGTATGTGACGCATTGATTTTTCACTGGTATTGAAAAATCACAGGTCATTACTGTTACTAATAGGCGAAATTCACTGCTACTTAAAATCACTGTTACTTAAAATCAGTGCTACTTAAAATCATTGCTACTTAATATCACTGCTACTTAAAATCACTGCTACTTAAAATCACTGTTACTTAAAATCAGTGCTACTTAAAATCACTGTTACTTAAAATCACTGCTACTTAAAATCACTGCTACTTAAAATCACTGCTACTTAAAATCATTGCTACTTAAAATCACTGCTACTTAAAATAACAGTTACTTAAAATCACTGCTAATTTAAATCACTGCTACTTTAAATCACTGCTACTTTAAATCATTGCTATTTAAACTGTGACAAACTGTGATTGCTACTTATAAACTGTGACTGTTGAAACATAATTGTAAGAAGACAGTACAAGGTGGTATTTCTAAATTTGGAATAAATATTTAATAATTTAATAAAAAAGACAAATATTTATAAAATTCCATAATATACCATATAAAATGAAATAAATTACAATTTGTGTACTAATAATTATTAATTAATTAATTGAAATTTTATAAAAACGAAAAATGTATCTTGCCCGGCATGGAATTGAACCACAAACTCGCTGTGATCGAAAGTCATGAGTCCGACGACTTGATAAACCCAAAGTGACTTAAAATTCATTTTAATTTAAGATTCAGTGCAAATATCTAAACATACATTTTAAAATAATACCACGAAACTAATTTTGAAATTGCAAACTTCATGAACTAAAAAAAAATAAATACAATTTACCAGACTGCGAAAATCTCCAAATGCTCTTTGTTCCGGTAAAAATTAAAACAAAAATCTTCTAAAATCCATATCTCTATTGAAAATTGTTGAATTTTCAAGACCCAAATTGATTTTGAATAAGCGATAGTTCGGCCGATGAGGAAATTTTTTTATAGAATTTTATCTGCGCGTTTTATTTTTTTTTCTGCGAAGTTTTCATTCAGGTGCTCAAAAAATTTTCAAAAATTCATAACTCCATTAAAAACTGTGGATTTTACAAAAACCAAATTGATTTTAAATAAGCGATACTTTGACCATTGAAGATACTTTTTTACGGAATTTTGTCTGCGCATTTTATATTTTTTCTGCGATGTTTTCATTTAAGTGCTCAAAAAAATAAAACTAAAATTTTTAAAAATCTATATCTCCATTAAAAATTGTTGAATTTGCAGATACCAAATTAATTTTGAATAAGCGATACTTCGACCATTGAGGTCGGCTGTTTTAATGAATTTTTTCTACGCATTTTATTTTTTTTTTCTGCGATGTTTTCATTCAAGCGCTCAAAAAATTAAAACGAAAATCTTTAAAAATCCATATCTCCATAAAAAATTGTTGAATTTGCAAATACCAAATTGAGTTTGAATAAGCGATACTTCGACCATTGGGGATATTTCTTTTTATGAATTTTTTCTACGCGTTTTATATTTTTTTTCTGCGA
Source organism: Ocypus olens (assembly GCA_910593695.2). Classification (NCBI taxonomy): domain Eukaryota; kingdom Metazoa; phylum Arthropoda; class Insecta; order Coleoptera; family Staphylinidae; genus Ocypus; species Ocypus olens. Next base: position 67,592,424 of record OU343047.1, read on the forward strand.
CGTTTTCATTCAAGTGCTCAAAAAATTAAAACGAAAATGTTCAAAAATCCACATCTCTTTTAAAAATTATTGCATTTATAAAAACCTGATTGATTTTGAATTAGTGATACTTAGGCCCTTACGCATATTTTTTAAGGAATTTTTTCTACGCGTTTTATATTTTTTTCTGCGATGTTTTCATTCAAGTGCTCAAAAAATTAAAACGAAAATCTTCTAAAATCCATATCTCTATTGAAAATTGTTGAATTTTCAAGCCCCAAATTGATTTTGAATAAGCGATAGTTCGGCCGCTGAGGAAATTTTTTTATAGAATTTTATCTGCGCGTTTTATTTTTTTTTTCTGCGAAGTTTTCATTCAGGTGCTCAAAAAATTTTCAAAAATTCATAACTCCATTAAAAACTGTGGATTTTACAAAAACCAAATTGATTTTAAATAAGCGATATTTTGACCATTGAAGATACTTTTTATGGAATTTTGTCTGCGCATTTTATATTTTTTCTGCGATGTTTTCATTTAAGTGCTCAAAAAAATAAAACTAAAATTTTTAAAAATCTATCTCCATTAAAAATTGTTGAATTTGCAGATACTATAATTAATTTTGAAGAAGCGATACTTCGACCATTGAGGTCGGCTGTTTTAATGAATTTTTTCTGCGCATTTTATTTTTTTTTCTGCGATGTTTTCATTCAAGCGCTCAAAAAATCTTTAAAAATTCATATCTCCATAAAAAATTGTTGAATTTGCAAATACCAAATTGAGTTTGAATAAGCGATACTTCGACCATTGGGGATATTTTTTTTATGAATTTTTTCTACGCGTTTTATATTGTTTTTCTGCGACGTTTCCATTCAAGTACTCAAAAAATTAAAACACAAATCTTCAAAAATCCACATCTCTATTAAAAATTATTGCATTTATAAAAACCTAATTGATTTTGAAATAGTGATACTTCGGCCCTTAAGCATATTTTTTAAGGATTTTTTTTTTACGCGTTTTATATTTTTTTCTGCGATGTTTTCATTCAAGTGCTCAAAAAATTAAAACGAAAATCTTCAAAAATCCACATCTCTTTTAAAAATCATTGCATTTATAAAAACCTGATTGATTTTGAATTAGTGATACTTCGGCCCTTAAGCATATTTTTTAAGGAATTTTTTCTACGCGTTTTATATTTTTTTCTGCGACGTTTTCATTCAAGTGCTCAAAAAATTAAAACGAAAATCTTCAAAAATCCACATCTCTATTAAAAATTATTGCATTTATAAAAACCTGATTGATTTTGAATTAGTGATACTTCGGCCCTTAAGGAAATTTTTTAGGGAATTTTTTCTACGCGTTTTATATTTTTTTCTGCGATGTTTTCATTCAAGTGCTCAAAAAATTAAAACGAAAATCTTCAAAAATCCACATCTCTTTTAAAAATTATTGCATTTATAAAAACCTGATTGATTTTGAATTAGTGATACTTCGGCCCTTAAGGATATTTTTTAAGGAATTTTTTCTACTCGTTTTATATTTTTTTCTGCGACGTTTTCATTCAAGTGCTCAAAAAATTAAAACGAAAATCTTCAAAAATCCACATCTCTTTTAAAAATTATTGCATTTATAAAAACCTGATTGATTTTGAATTAGTGATACTTCGGCCCTTAAGCATATTTTTTAAGGAATTTTTTCTACGCGTTTTATATTTTTTTCTGCAATGTTTTCATTCAAGTGCTCAAAAAATTAAAACGAAAATCTTCAGAAATCCACATCTCTTTTAAAAATTATTGCATTTATAAAAACCTGATTGATTTTGAATTAGTGATACTTCGGCCCTTAGGGATATTTTTGAAGGATTTTTTCTACGCGTTTTATATTTTTTTTTCTGCGATGTTTTCATTCAAGTGCTCAAAAAATTAAAACGAAAATCTTCAAAACTCCACATCTCTTTTAAAAATTATTGCATTTATAAAAACCTGATTGATTTTGAATTAGTGATACTTCGGCCCTTAAGCATATTTTTTAAGGAATTTTTTCTACGCGTTTTATATTTTTTTCTGCAATGTTTTCATTCAAGTGCTCAAAAAATTAAAACGAAAATCTTCAGAAATCCACATCTCTTTTAAAAATTATTGCATTTATAAAAACCTGATTGATTTTGAATTAGTGATACTTCGGCCCTTAGGGATATTTTTGAAGGATTTTTTCTACGCGTTTTATATTTTTTTCTGCGATGTTTTCATTCAAGTGCTCAAAAAATTAAAACGAAAATCTTCAAAAATCCACATCTCTTTTAAAAATTATTGCATTTATAAAAACCTGATTGATTTTGAATTAGTAATACTTCGGCCCTTAAGTATATTTTTTAAGGAATTTTTTCTACGCGTTTTATATTTTTTTCTGCGACGTTTTCATTCAAGTGCTCAAAAAATTAAAACGAAAATCTTCAAAAATCCACATCTCTTTTAAAAATTATTGCATTTATAAAAACCTGATTGCTTTTGAATTAGTGATACTTCAGCCCTTAAGGATATTTTTTAAGGATTTTTTTCTACGCGTTTTATATTTTTTTCTGCGACGTTTTCATTCAAGTGCTCAAAAAATTAAAACGAAAATCTTCAAAAATCCACATCTCTTTTAAAAATTATTGCATTTATAAAAACCTGATTGATTTTGAATTAGTGATACTTCGGCCCTTAAGGATATTTTTTAAGGAATTTTTTCTACGCGTTTTATATTTTTTTCTGCGACGTTTTCATTCAAGTGCTCAAAAAATTAAAACGAAAATCTTCAAAAATCCACATCTCTTTTAAAAATTATTGCATTTATAAAAACCTGATTGATTTTGAATTAGTGATACTTCGGCCCTTAAGGATATTTTTTAAGGAATTTTTTCTACGCGTTTTATATTTTTTTCTGCGACGTTTTCATTCAAGTGCTCAAAAAATTAAAACGAAAATCTTCAAAAATCCACATCTCTTTTAAAAATTATTGCATTTATAAAAACCTGATTGATTTTGAATTAGTGATACTTCGGCCCTTAAGGATATTTTTTAAGGAATTTTTTCTACGCGTTTTATATTTTTTTCTGCGACGTTTTCATTCAAGTGCTCAAAAAATTAAAACAAAAATCTTCAAAACTCCACATCTCTTTTAAAAATTATTGCATTTATAAAAACCTGATTGATTTTGAATTAGTGATACTTCGGCCCTTAAGCATATTTTTTAAGGAATTTTTTCTACGCGTTTTATATTTTTTTCTGCGACGTTTTCATTCAAGTGCTCAAAAAATTAAAACGAAAATCTTCAAAAATCCACATCTCTTTTAAAAATCATTGCATTTATAAAAACCTGATTGATTTTGAATTAGTGATACTTCGGCCCTTAAGCATATTTTTTAAGGAATTTTTTCTACGCGTTTTATATTTTTTTCTGCGACGTTTTCATTCAAGTGCTCAAAAAATTAAAACGAAAATCTTCAAAAATCAACATCTCTTTTAAAAATTATTGCATTTATAAAAACCTGACTGATTTTGAATTAGTGATACTTCGACCCTTAAGGATATTTTTTAAGGAATTTTTTCTACGCGTTTTATATTTTTTTCTGCGACGTTTTCATTCAAGTGCTCAAAAAATTAAAACGAAAATCTTCAAAAATCCACATCTCTTTTAAAAATTATTGCATTTATAAAAACCTGACTGATTTTGAATTAGTGATACTTCGGCCCTTAACCATATTTTTTAAGGAATTTTTTCTACGCGTTTTATATTTTTTTCTGCGACGTTTTCATTCAAGTGCTCAAAAAATTAAAACGAAAATCTTCAAAAATCCACATCTCTTTTAAAAATTATTGCATTTATAAAAACCTGATTGATTTTGAATTAGTGATACTTCGGCCCTTAAGGATATTTTTTAAGGAATTTTTTCTACGCGTTTTATATTTTTTTCTGCGACGTTTTCATTCAAGTGCTCAAAAAATTAAAACGAAAATCTTCAAAAATCCACATCTCTTTTAAAAATTATTGCATTTATAAAAACCTGATTGATTTTGAATTAGTGATACTTCGGCCCTTAAGGATATTTTTTAAGGAATTTTTTCTACGCGTTTTATATTTTTTTCTGCGACGTTTTCATTCAAGTGCTCAAAAAATTAAAACGAAAATCTTCAAAAATCCACATCTCTTTTAAAAATTATTGCATTTATAAAAACCTGATTGATTTTGAATTAGTGATACTTCGGCCCTTAAGCATATTTTTTAAGGAATTTTTTCTACGCGTTTTATATTTTTTTCTGCAATGTTTTCATTCAAGTGCTCAAAAAATTAAAACGAAAATCTTCAGAAATCCACATCTCTTTTAAAAATTATTGCATTTATAAAAACCTGATTGATTTTGAATTAGTGATACTTCGGCCCTTAAGCATATTTTTTAAGGAATTTTTTCTACGCGTTTTATATTTTTTTCTGCAATGTTTTCATTCAAGTGCTCAAAAAATTAAAACGAAAATCTTCAGAAATCCACATCTCTTTTAAAAATTATTGCATTTATAAAAACCTGATTGATTTTGAATTAGTGATACTTCGGCCCTTAGGGATATTTTTGAAGGATTTTTTCTACGCGTTTTATATTTTTTTCTGCGATGTTTTCATTCAAGTGCTCAAAAAATTAAAACGAAAATCTTCAAAAATCCACATCTCTTTTAAAAATTATTGCATTTATAAAAACCTGATTGATTTTGAATTAGTAATACTTCGGCCCTTAAGGATATTTTTTAAGGAATTTTTTCTACGCGTTTTATATTTTTTTCTGCGACGTTTTCATTCAAGTGCTCAAAAAATTAAAACGAAAATCTTCAAAAATCCACATCTCTTTTAAAAATTATTGCATTTATAAAAACCTGATTGCTTTTGAATTAGTGATACTTCAGCCCTTAAGGATATTTTTTAAGGATTTTTTTCTACGCGTTTTATATTTTTTTCTGCGACGTTTTCATTCAAGTGCTCAAAAAATTAAAACGAAAATCTTCAAAAATCCACATCTCTTTTAAAAATTATTGCATTTATAAAAACCTGATTGATTTTGAATTAGTGATACTTCGGCCCTTAAGGATATTTTTTAAGGAATTTTTTCTACGCGTTTTATATTTTTTTCTGCGACGTTTTCATTCAAGTGCTCAAAAAATTAAAACGAAAATCTTCAAAAATCCACATCTCTTTTAAAAATTATTGCATTTATAAAAACCTGATTGATTTTGAATTAGTGATACTTCGGCCCTTAAGGATATTTTTTAAGGAATTTTTTCTACGCGTTTTATATTTTTTTCTGCGACGTTTTCATTCAAGTGCTCAAAAAATTAAAACGAAAATCTTCAAAAATCCACATCTCTTTTAAAAATTATTGCATTTATAAAAACCTGATTGATTTTGAATTAGTGATACTTCGGCCCTTAAGCATATTTTTTAAGGAATTTTTTCTACGCGTTTTATATTTTTTTCTGCAATGTTTTCATTCAAGTGCTCAAAAAATTAAAACGAAAATCTTCAGAAATCCACATCTCTTTTAAAAATTATTGCATTTATAAAAACCTGATTGATTTTGAATTAGTGATACTTCGGCCCTTAGGGATATTTTTGAAGGATTTTTTCTACGCGTTTTATATTTTTTTTTCTGCGATGTTTTCATTCAAGTGCTCAAAAAATTAAAACGAAAATCTTCAAAACTCCACATCTCTTTTAAAAATTATTGCATTTATAAAAACCTGATTGATTTTGAATTAGTGATACTTCGGCCCTTAAGCATATTTTTTAAGGAATTTTTTCTACGCGTTTTATATTTTTTTCTGCAATGTTTTCATTCAAGTGCTCAAAAAATTAAAACGAAAATCTTCAGAAATCCACATCTCTTTTAAAAATTATTGCATTTATAAAAACCTGATTGATTTTGAATTAGTGATACTTCGGCCCTTAGGGATATTTTTGAAGGATTTTTTCTACGCGTTTTATATTTTTTTCTGCGATGTTTTCATTCAAGTGCTCAAAAAATTAAAACGAAAATCTTCAAAAATCCACATCTCTTTTAAAAATTATTGCATTTATAAAAACCTGATTGATTTTGAATTAGTGATACTTCGGCCCTTAAGGATATTTTTTAAGGAATTTTTTCTACGCGTTTTATATTTTTTTCTGCGACGTTTTCATTCAAGTGCTCAAAAAATTAAAACGAAAATCTTCAAAAATCCACATCTCTTTTAAAAATGATTGCATTTATAAAAACCTGATTGATTTTGAATTAGTGATACTTCGGCCCTTAGGGATATTTTTGAAGGATTTTTTCTACGCGTTTTATATTTTTTTCTGCAATGTTTTCATACTAGTACTCAAGAAATTAAAACGAAAATCTTTAAAAATCTATATCTCTATTAAAAATTGTTGAATTTACAAAAACCAAATTGATTTTGAATTAGGGATACTTAGACCATTGAGAATGATTTTTTATGAAATTTTTCCTGCATGTTTTATATTTTTGTTCATTTGCTCAAAAAATTTAAACCAAAATTTGCAAAAACGCATATCTATTAAAAATTGTTGAATTTACAAAAACAAAATTGATTTTGAATTAGCGATAGTTCGGCCACTGAGGACACTTTTTTATGGAATTTTGTCTGTGCGTTTTATATTTTTTCTGTGATGTTTTCATTCAAGTGCTCAAAGAATTAAAAAGAAAATTTTCAAAAATCCATATCATCTCTTTTGGTTAATGACTTTATTTAAAAATAATCCTTCGAGAACAGAGCAAATAATCTTTGAAAAGAGGTAAAACCAAATTAGGAAAACATTTGCCACATACCTAAAACTTTCCAACTTTTCAAATTTACCGAACAAGCATTCTGTTTTTCTGCAAAAATCTCCAAATACTTCTCGAATTTTGAGCTGAATCAAGGATAGTCGTATATTTATTTGGTATAGCAATAATATTGCCAAAATATTACCTTCGGACACAGGTATAATATCAAAAGGAACAACAGGTGGACAAATATTAGCAGAATCATTTCAAAAATTATTTTGGGAAACCATTAATAATTTCAGAAGGTGTTACGACATTTACTAACCGTGATCACAGTCACAGTCGACGATCACAGTTTAAAATCACTGTTATTAGAAAGTAGCAACGTGATTCAAAAGTAGCAGTTTTGCCCATCTCTACTGCCTACCGCGACAACTAAAATTTCACCAAAAATAATGAGCAAAAATTGTAAAATAAACCATCTCATTATTTTACAGTGTTCGATATAACAATAAGCAGAAAACATATTTTTACATTAATTGTCATAGGAGTCATGCTAGACCGCAAAACTTTTTTTTAATGTTGTTATTTTTCCGTATATAAATTATCATGATTCGATAACCAAACTCATTAAAATAATTATTAAATGAGGTGTGCCTCTCGGAAAATTTATTTACCCCGACGATGATCACCGGAGCAAGCACACAATGACGGAGCGAAAAGTGGGGGGACGCCGAAAATGCGGGCAATTCCCCCATTCTGTCTGCCTTAAATCTGTCTTATTGTTCCCATTTTCTTTGATGCCGTCATTACGGAATTTGGGTTTCTTTATTGGTTTCACATTGTTTGCCTCTCTTGGCTGAGTGAATGCCGTCGCCGCCGCCTCCGCCTCCGCCGCCGCCGCCGCCGCAGCAGCAGCAGGATACGGCCCATGGTTGTCTATTGATTGGAATCACGTGAATATAGCCACGGTTTTATTTGCTCTTCTTGTTCTTCTTAGTGTGTATCTGTATCCGGATTGTATTGCCCCTATTTGTGTCTGTGGTCTGTCTTTCCAGGGCACGTGAGTGTGTGTGTGTGTGTGTGTTTTGAGAACGCCCGGCACGTAATTCCCGAACTAAAAGCCGCTTTGAAAGTGTTTGTTCTAGCGTAATATTGCATCTCGAGACCTTGTTGCGGATGGGGGTTACTGCCTACAGCCCCCTCCGCCCTTCTCCCGTCCTCTCTCCGGCAGCCACCCCCAGCGCCACTTTACATCCTGCCGACGGCCATGTTGCCAAGTAGCGCAACAAGTAGACTCCAGCGGCATTGTATATCCCCGACGTAACGACTCAATTTTGACTAATTATGTTTATTTGATTTTTATGTCACGTGAAATATGATCAATTCGCTTTCAATCCTGTGCATTAACGCAAATTTCATGGTGACGCCGGTCTCACGCACCGGGGTTTTCAATTGAAGATTTTTCGAAACGTGTTACTAATTTTAATTAATGCTCTTTGACAATAAATCAAAGATATTTAATCAATTTAAGCTCTGCAATGCGGCAGCTACTCGAAATTGCAACAAAAAACAATAACGGAGAATAAAGTTATTCGACACACCCGCTCTCACAGACCAGTAGGTCACCATTGGCGGGTTAATACTTACTAAAAATGACTTACATTACGTCCCAACCAATTCTTCTTGCCCTCGTCATGGCTCCAGATGTATGTATTTTGTAAGACTATTATTTTTTCGTACCCAAAGTTAATACAAACTTCACAGTTGCTTCTTCTGATTTATCACCTTTTAAAAAATTGCTGTCCATAAAGTGCTTATTGTTTTAATAGCTTTATTGTGTACTTTTAACGCTTTTATAAAGTCTTTAGAAAAATTCATTGGTTATTTGAGATGCGGGTTCTATTGGATTGAACAGAATAAAATTGGACAGCCTGTTGCGTCCTTCTTCTAACTCCGATATAATATTTTCACTAGTTATTAATAATAATAATAATCATAAATTGTCTTTATTGCGAGAAAAAAAAAGTAAAAGTACAAGAAATATCATGGCAGAGTACTGCCGTCCCTAGGAAGAGCGCAGTAGCTACAAAATACTAAATCTGAGTTCATCTAAATAAAATCATTTTGTTCCAGTAAAACTAAAAGTCGAAAAAGCAGTAACTTTTTGACTTTTAATTTGGAGAGGATGCATTTAAATTATTTTTTAACTGTAAACTGATGAAGGAAACGTAGACGAATCTAATTTCAATTTTTTGCAGCTACTGCTTTCTTCCTAAAAAGGGCAGAGTAGGCGAAGTTCAGTGAGGTAGTTACCTCTTACTGCTCTTCCACTTAACCTATTGATTTTATTTGAAATAATTCAGATTCGAAATTATCACTTTCTGTCTGGGTAATGCGTGCATTAATTTTATCAAAACAACTTGCGATAGTGCCCTTTATTTCATCTTTACACTTAATATACCCTTGGCTAACGAACCAGTTTATAAAAGCCACAACCATCGCACTTAAATCAACTTGATATTATGGTGGATCCGCCGGGATCGAAAACTTTTGTTATCGCTAATACAGCGGCATTCGTTACGAATTAAACATACACGTTTCAAAGATTAACGCCTGGTATTATCAACACATTTTACAGTATGGTTAAGCCTAAGTGAATATGCAGTATTACCAACCAGTTTAATGGTGTTATTCTGAACAAAAATTTTAGCGTTAAGAGCAATGTTATTTGCTAACATCGACGGATGTTACGATTCTGTACACAATATCAACTAACATCGATGTATATTAACCCTTTTGGCGCCCTGGTGGTGGCAATTGCCACCGCAACATTTACATGTCTCTACTTACTATGACAATCCATATGTTTGCTGTTTATCACTAGATGTCACTTCAACAAAGCCTCACTAATTAATTCCTATACTAATTAATCAAATCAGTTCAAATTTGGTATTTATGGTCTTAAGAAGCTCCCCATCAATAATAATTAACAAAAACATTTTTTTTCAAATTTAAAAATCCAGGGCTGAAAGGGTTAACACTTTCGATGTTAAGCAATACTCGTCAAAACGGTCGACGTTACGAAATTGTTAACCTCTTCACGCCCAGGTTCGCCACATGTGGCAACAAGCAAAAAATGAAAACAAAAACATTGTATAAAAAAAATTACTTCTTTAGCGCCATCTATGGAATATTTTTTCACATTTTTTTGCATAAATGGGAAAGTTTGTGACAGTCAAATCATATTTCGTAGAAAAAGTTAACAACAACAAAGAAGTAATTTTTCATCAAACCTGGGATTAAATCAAAGCAGCATGGGCACGAAGTGGTTAATGGTGATATACATATTTTGAGGTTATTTCGTGATTTGTGTCAACAAAAAAATGGATAATAATATCCAAAGGTAATTTTCCAGTTTATGATACTAATGAATGGACTGGAGTAAACGCAACAACTTCAGATCAATAATTGCGACGTTGCCAGATTTCCCGTCACACTATAACTAACCTAGTTTTAGAATTGGAATATTGGGAATTATAAATACATTAAAATTGAAAGAAATTAAAGAAATAATTTATCAATTTTGTGGAGCACGAGAAATATACTGTAAATTTTTGTTAGCAGTTGTAATAATTGGTGTTTATGCTTAGGTTAGGATGAGGTTAAAAAGTGTTGAATTTTTTTATTTTTGGCTGCTGAAAATAGTAATTTTTGACCCTGGAATATGCCTTCTTTGACAGTTAAAAAGTATCATTTTTGATAGTTGATTTTGACTGCTAAAGGGTGTAACACTTGACTGTGGAATATGTCATTTTTGACAATTAGAAAGTGTAATTTCTGATGTTTCGAAAAATGCAATTTTTACTTGCTAAAAAGTGTAATTTTTAACTGACAGAAGTTGTCAAACAGCCACGTTTTAAACGTCAAAAAAAGTATAATGTTTGATAACTAGAAAGTGTAATTTCTAAATCAAAAATGTCATTGTTAACAGTGGATAGTCATTTTTGACTAAAATTTATTATTGTCGGCAGTGGAAATTGTCATTTTTAGTTTGGAAACAGCAAAAAGTGTCATTTTTGATTGTGGAAAAATATCACTTTTACTGTGAAAAGATGTAATTTTTGATGGTAAAGTGTCATTTTTGATAGTTGTCTTTTTTTATTTTTAACTTCTAAAAAGTGTGACTTTTTACTGTGGAATATGTCATTTTTAACAGTTAAAAAAAGTGTAATTTTTGACTGGCGAAAGCTGTCAAAAATGTCACGTGTTAAAAGTCAAAAGAATTATAATGTTTAATAACTAGAAAGTGTAATTTCTGAATGAAAAAAGTCATTTTTAACTGGAATTTATAACTGTCGGCAGTGGAAATTGTCATTTTTAGTTTGGAAAAATAATTTTTAACAGCAAAAATTGTCATTTTTACTGTGGAAAGGTGTAATGTAATTTTTTATGGTTAAGTGTCATTTTTGATAGTTGTTTTTTTTTATTTTTGACTTCTAAAAATTGTGATTTTTTACTGTGGAATATGTCATTTTTAACAGTTAAAACAAGTATATTTTTTTGGCTGACAAAAGTTGTCAAAAAGCCACGTTTTAATGTCAAAAGAATTATAATGTTTCATAACTAGAAAGTGTAATTTCTGAATGAAAAATGTCATTTTAAACAGTTGAAAGAAGTCATTTTTGACTGGAATTTATAATTGTCGGCGGTGGAAATTGTCATTTTTAGTTTGGAAAAATTATTTTTGACAGCAAAAAGTGTAATTTTTTTACTATGGAAAAATATCATTTTTACTGTGGAAAGTTGTAATTTTTAGATGGTAAAGTGTCATTATTGATAGTTGTTTTTTTTTATTTTTGACTTCTAAAAAGTCTGATTTTTTACTGTGGAATATGTCATTTTTTACAGTTAAAAAAAGTGTAATTTTTGACTGACGAAAGTTGTCAAAAATGTCACGTTTTAAACGTCAAAAGAATGATAATGTTTGATAACTAGAAAGTGTAATTTCTGAATGAAAAATGTCATTTTCAACAGTTGAAAAAAGTCATCTTTTACTGGAATTTATAATTGTCGGCGGTTAAAATTGTCATTTTTAGTTTGGAAAAATTGTTTTTGACGGTAAAAAGTGTCATTTTTTATTGTAGAAAAATATCATTTTTACTGTGGAAAGATGTAATTGTTGATGGTAAAGTGTCATTATTGATAGTTGATTTTTTTTATTTTTGACTTCTAAAAATTGTGATTTTTTACTGTGGAATATGTCATTTTTAACAGTTAAAAAAAGTGTACCTTTTGACTGACAACAGTAGTGAGAAATGTCACGTTTTAAATGTCAAAAGAATTATAATGTTTGATAACTGGAAAGTGTAATTTCCCATTGGAAAATGTCATTTTAAACAGTTGAAAAGTCATTTTTGACTGGAATTTATAAATGTCGGCAGTGGAAATTGTCATTTTTAGTTTGAAAAAATTATTTTTGTGTCATTTGTGACTGTGGAAAAATATCACTTTTACTGTGAAAAGATGTAATTGTTGATGGTAAAGTGTTCTTTTTGATAGTTGATTTTTTTTTATTTTTGACTTCTAAAAAATGTGATTTTTTACTGTGGAATATGTCATTTAAACAGTTTTTGACTGACGAAAGTTGTCAAAAAGCCACTTTTTAAACGTCAAAAGAATTATAATGTTTTATAACTAGAAAGTGTAATTTTCGAATGAAAAATGCCATTTTAAACAGTTGAAAAATGTCATTTTAAACAGTTGAAAAGTCATTTTTGACTGGAATTTATAAATGTCGGCAGTGGAAACTGTCATTTTTAGATTGGAAAAATTATTTTTGACAGTAAAAAGTGTCATTTTTGACTGGAATTTATAATTGTCGGCTGTGGAAACTGTCATTTTTAGATTGGAAAAATTATTTTTGACAGTAAAAAGTGTCATTTTTGACTGGAATTTATAATTGTCGGCTGTGGAAATTGTCATTTTTAGTTTGGAAAAATTGTTTTTGACAGTAAAAAGTGTAATTTTTGACTGTGGAAAAATATCATTTTTACTGTGGAAAGATGTAATTTTTGATGGTAAAGTGTCATTTATGATAGTTATTTTTTATTTATTTTTGACTTTTAAAAAGTGTGATTTTTTACTGTGGAATATGTCATTTTTAACAGTTAAAAAAAGTGTAATTTTTAACTGACGAAAGTTGTCAAAAAGCCACGTTTTAAACGTCAAAAGAATTATAATGTTTGATAACTAGAAAGTGTAATTTCTGATTGAAAAATGTCATTTTTAACAGTTGAAAAAAGTCATTTTTTACTGGAATTTATAATTGTCGGCAGTGGAAATTGTCATTTTTAGTTTGGAAAAATTATTTTTGACAGTAAAAAGTGTCATTTTTGACTGTGGAAAGATATCACTTTTACCGTGGAAAGATGTAATTTTTAGATGGTAAAGTGTCATTTTTGATTGAAAAATGTAATTTTTACCTGCTAAAAATAGTGATTTTTGACAGTCGAAAAATATCAAAAATTACACACACGTGACATTATATTTTATGAGAATAAAAAATATAATTTTTACTGTGGAAAGATTTAATTTTTGATGGTAAAGTGTCATTTTCTATGGTTGATTTTTTTTTATTTTTGACTTCTAAAAGCTGTGATTTCTTATTGTGGCATAAGTCATTTTTAACAGTTAAAAAGTGTCATTTTGGATGGTTCGAAAAATGTAATTTTTACCTGCTAAAAATTCTGATTTTTAACTGTCGAAAGATCAGAAATAATTTTTCATAGTAAAAAGTATCGAATTTTTTATTTTTTACTGCCAAAAGAGTAATTTTTGACTCTGGTATATGACGTGGTTTTGACAGTTAAGAAGTGTCATTTTTGTTGTTTTGAAAGATGTAATTTTTACCTGCTAAAAATTGTGATGTTTGACTGTCGAAAGATCAGAAATAATTTTTCATAGTAAAAGTGTCCAATTTTTTATTTCTGACTGCCAAAAAGAGCAATTGTTGACTCTGGAATTTGACGTGTTTTTGACAGTTAAGAAGTGTCATTTTTGTTGTTTTGAAAGATGTAATTTTTACCTGCTATAAATTGTGATTTTTGACTATCGAAAGATCAGAAATAATTTTTCATAGTAAAAAGTGTCGAATTTTTCATTTCTGACTGCTAAAGGAGTCATTTTTGACTCTGGAATGCGACGTGGTTTTGACAGTTAAGAAGTGTCATTTTTGTTGTTTTGAAAGAAACTTGTTTGTAAGTTTTACCTGCTAAAAATTGTGATTTTTGACTGTCGAAAGATCAGAAATAATTTTTCATAGTAAAAGTGTCGAATTTTTTATTTCTGATTGCTGAAAGAGTAATTTTTGACTCTGAAATATGACGTGGTTTTGACAGTTAAGACAGTTAAGAAGTGTTGAAAGTTCAGAAATTATTTTTATTTCGTTGGCGTTAAACTCGTTAGTCAAACAAATTTGTTTTTTATCATTTTGATATTTCATAACAAATGTATGTACACTACATCTAATAATAACAACAACAAAGTGAGAAATGCGATAACAACAAGTGCTCTTCAACGCCCATCGAGTCGCACGAACGCACGCACACACGCACCAACAATTCATCCGTGTCTGGGATTATTATGGTAGTGGCCCGCTCGTTCACTTTTTAATTCGCAGATTAGCGGAGGATTACGTTCTCATTATTTTTAAGCGTTTGCATTATCCCCCCGGAATGGCACTTCACACGTTCGACCTCGTAAAGGTGGAAAGCCCGATTTGCGTTCTCCGGACTCGTTATTCCATTCGGGGATTTGGACGCCGACGGCGATGCACTCAATTCCAATAGACATAACATATTTCCATCGGTTAAAATTCGAAAAGAAATTTATGCTAATATTAGAAGATCCGGAGAAAACGCAGGATTGTTTCTTTTTGGCAATTACAATTTTCCCTGTGAGTCGTTAAACATGAGCCATTTTTAATTAATGTTGAATAGGGGATAATCACAACTGATTCTTTGAAATTATCCGTTTATTCGTAATAAATAGGATAAAAAGTAAACATCACAGGGCCCAAATTTTCGTCTATAAAATCTGCAGTCCTTTCGTACTTTCGGTACGATTTATGTAAAGTGGTACTTTCGATTTAATAAATCATACCGAAAGTTTTATTTTCGGGACGGCTGCGAAAAAAATTTTATTACATAATTTTTATCGATCACGCCACAATCAGAAAAACGCCTTCAATATTTTTGCAATATTGTTTACGTCCTTCCAATAAATATATTTACACAATAAATTACCCCGTCGGCGTTATTTTTTAATTAGTTCATCAACTTTATAAATATGTTCCCGAGATCACGAAGGGCAATTAAACTTTTCAACTTTTTGACAGCGCTGAGGGTGACGTTAACGCGGGCCCCCGGAATTTTTGACGTCCTGCACGATTACGTTCTCGCGTTATGCACGAAGGGAGAATTTCACGTCCCGTTAGGGCGCTTCACCCCCATCCCCCCCTCCTTCCTCTCACTACTCGCGGATAGATAATTTGCATGCAACTTGCAAACTTCAGAAACGATTCATCCTCCTGCATTTTCGTCTAACCGAAACGCATCTCGTGAAATTTACGACCGAGGATAATTTATATTGATCAAATTTACGATAACACTGCAAAGGAAGTTGTTAGGTGAAGTGTGTTAATAATAACTCACGTGAAGATAGTCGAGAATTATGAGTTGCTTATCAGAATTTATGGTAAAGTGAAAATCAATTGTAAAAAACACGGTTACTCATAAAATTGATTGAATTCGATTGTTTTCTTGTTTTATCATTTTGATAATAATATTCGCAGCCTCAAATTGTTTTAAATGGAATTTTACAGTGAGATCAGAAAGTTGGAAATAGTTGGTGGCACATTTCCTGAAAATAGGGATACTAATTCACGTAATATTATGTTGGCTGTCATATAAAAATTTTGTCTATTTTGACGTCTTGTGATTTTTTGAGGTTACTTGTTTTAAAGATGGTTTTTAAAATGAGCCACAAATTTTTTTCCGAGTTGGCTGTGAGATAAATGAGGTATGTCGTATCATGAGACTATGAAATTAGATTTAAAAAAATGAATTTATCTCAGACATTACGGCTATGTTTCTCTCTCTCAGGCATGGCCAACTCGGCATCAAAATTCTGTGGCTTGCACCTTACAATCCAACCAGTTGAACATTGCCCAGGGTTCTTGCAAATGTTACAAACGCAATACTTCGGTGGTTTTTCTCTTCACCTGCGCAACCCTTGTTTATATTCAAGTAATTGGAGTGTAGGATAGGGCCCACCCACCACCCTTCGTGTAAATTTTAACTTAAACTACAAACTCTGTCTCGTAATTATTGTTAAAATTTTGACGCCACAGAAGGATTTATTTAAAAAAAATCATCCAATAGAACAGCTTTTTGTGGGTTAAGTTAAAGTGGATGCGAAGGGTGGTGGGTGGGCACTAACCTACAATCCAATCAGTTGAACATTGCTCATAGTTCTTGTAAATGTTGTAAAAAATACAAAATCACAAACGCAATGTTTCGTGGTTTCGTTGTTTCTCTTTATCTACGCAACCCCTTGTTTATATTCAAGTAATTGGAGGGTAGGATAGGGCCCACCCACCACCCTTCGTGTAATTTTTAACTTAAAGTACAAACCCTGTTTCAAAATTATTGTTAAAATTTTGACGCCACAGAAAGATTTATTTAAAAAAATCATCCAATAGAACGGCTTTTTGTGGGTTAAGTTAAAGTGGACACGAAGGGTGGTGGGTGGGCACTAATCTACAATCCAACTAGTTGAACATTGCCCATAGTTCTTGCAAATGTTGTACAAAACACAAAATCACAAACGCAATATTTCGCGGTTTGGTTGTTTCTCTTTATTTACGCAACCCCTTGTTTATATTCAAGTAATTGAAGGGTAGAATAGGGCCCACCCACCACCCTTCGTGTACATTTTAACTTAAACTACAAACCCTGTTGGTGTATTGTTAAAATTTTGACGCCACAGAAAGATTTATTAAAAAAATTCATCCAATAGAACAGATTTTTGTGGGTTAAGTTAAAGTGGATACAGGGGGTGGTGGGTGGGTACTAACCTACAATTCAACCAGTCGAACATCGCCCACAGTTCTTGCAAATGTTGTACAAAATACAAAATCACGAACGCAATATTTCGTGGTTTAGTTGTTTCTCTTTATCTACGCAACTTCTTGTTTATATTCAAGTAATTGGAGGGTAGGATGGGGCCCACCCACCTCCCTTCGTGTACATTTTAACTTAAACTACAAACACTATTTCGTAATTAGTGTTAAAATTTTGACGCCACAGAAATATTTATTAAAAAAAATCATCCAATAGAACAGCTTTTTGTGGGTTAGGTTAAAGTGGATACGAAGGGTGGTGGGTGGGCACTAACCTACAATCCAACCAGTTGAACATTGCCCATAGATTCATCAAAATCGATTGAAAATACGCCGAGTTACGGCGGTTTGAAAATGGTCGAAATTTCAGGAATTTCATTTTTCATTTTTTTTTCACTCACTGTGTATCATTGTACAAAGAACATAATAGATTATATATCAAGGGAGAGAAATGCGTGATTTTTGTTGAGGTGCAAATTTCTATCCTGAGAAAAAGCCTAACCTAGAAAAAGACGCTGTCAGCCGTGACAGTTAAAAGAAATAATGGAACAGAGAAATGATTACTTCTCTCCTTAGGAAGGGAAGCGATAATTTCTCTCCCTTCAAAATTTTTTTTTACGGAAATATCCGTTTTGGGGTCCCTAGAGGCAATTTCAGCAATTTCTGGAAAAAAAAATTGTGTGTGTGTCGGGCTCTGCGCGTTGTATCTCAAAAACTAATAGAGCAATTGATATGAAACTTTGAACATCCGTCTCATTTGATAATCTGAAGAACTGTAAAGCTTTTGGTAAAATTTCGTACACCGGAAGTGGGCGTTTACCTTAACTGTTTTTTGTTTTTTGCCAATATTTTCTTAAATATGAAAAATATCACAAAAGCATTTAAGCAAACTTTGAAGACAACAAAGAAATGAACATCTTTTGCTTGAAAACATTTTTCATAAAATCATTTTTATTCGAGAAAAAAATTAATTATTTTTTTTTTATTTTTGGTTTGTAAATATAAAACGATAATAGTTACAGCAAATTTATGTGTTTAATAATTATAGAGAATGCTAAAATGAACAACTTATAAAGATTAAGTTTTTTTCGAAATCCCTTTAGTTTTTGAGTAAACCGAGTTTTTAAATTTGAAATATAATTTTTCCATCTTTCATAATTTTGACGTTTTAAGCGACAGTGTCATCCGCTCGATGTACATTTAAAATATGATTTCAATTGAAAATAAACCATGAATACGTAAATACAAATGGCTACGATACCATCAAGTCGGAGAAAGTAACATGATGGCCACCATTTTTTTTTTCAATTTTTAGAACTTTATACTCACCTTGTATTAGAAATTGATTGTTTCTATCGCAGATTTTAATATATATCTTACAAAATTGACGTACGTTTAAACAAATATATAATTACACCGTCTTTGTGTATCCCAGCAATCGAAGCGCCGTGAGATTTTTGCATAATTAATGAAGATAATTGATAAACTACAGTAAATGAAGTTGTGTTCAGTCCGACGTAATTTGCCATCGATCGTTTATACCGGTGCGTTTTTAATTATTTAATAAGCGACCAATCAACTGTTTAATCAACTAATTAGGGTTATAATTATTGGACCCAAATCACTTAGTAATTAGTTCGCGCATTGTCCAATTTATACGTAATTAATATTATCATAATAAAATAATTAAACATTAAAATCAATTTATTATGCATCCATCTGAATTATTTTAATTATCAATTAGTTTTACTCATTAAGCTGCACACGCTGAGAATATCGATATTGAATGTGTAATTTTTTTTTATAATTTTGCATGATAAACCACAAATCCACAAAATTATTGGTGATTACAAAAAAAAAGTTGTCGGCTGGTACCAGAGAGGATTTTATCTAATGGTTAATTGCAGATCTGATTAACTAATTTTGTAAATAGTTGGAAAGAATTTATTGTATTATTATCAAACTTTCTTGATTTTGATCATTTTTTTAGCACACTGTAACTAGTGAATTCAAACCAAAACAAATCAAATTGAATTTATTATTGCTACTACAATTCACACACAAGTCGCACATAATACAGGGGGGTGTTGAATTGCAAAACCGGCCATAGGGATTTACATGTTAAATTTAAAATGTGTTAATATTGGCTCCCCTGATTATTTGACAGTACCGGTCTAGTATCTTATTTTTAAAGTTTTTTATGCTGAATGATTTGATACCTTACTCAATGGTTTCTGCAGAGTATTTACCGAGATATTTGCAAAAAACTTTACAACTATTTTAAATTAAAAACAAAGTTTGCCATGAAATCATAATGGCCGAAATTTAATTTTGTTCTAAAAAGTGACGGTAGATGTCACATTACGATTTACAACCGGCCGTGTTTTCTACGCAAGAAAAAATATTTATAAGTAAATGGTTTTACTCTGGTGGCATTTTGGAAGTGTACGTGATTTGTTCAGTGTTGAAATTACGGAGAAAGCAATACCCAGTACTATCAATGAGTACAAAAAGAATGTAAGTAGATCGATATTATAAAATAATTAAAGGAGGTAATTGTAACACATTTCAAATTTAGAGTAAAGTAGTAATTATTCATTGAATCGTACTTTTGCTAGTTATTGCCTTCACCGGAGATTCTTTCTTGTGTAGAAAGTGTAAATCGTAATGCCACAGCAAACGTCACTTTTTAGAACAAAATGAAATATTCGCCATTATGATTTCATGGCAAACCTTTGTTTTTAATTCAAAAGTTTTTTGCAAATATCTCGGTAAATATTCTGCAGAAACTATTGAGTAAGGCAGCTTAAATTTTTTTTTAAATAATATAAGAAGACCGATAGTGTCAAATGATTACGGAAGCCAATATTAACACATTTCAGAAGAAAGAATAACTCGAACTCAAGGAATGGTTAGATCCCTCGTAAGATTTTTTAAATAATTCATATTAACCCCGTGTACGTCAAAATTCCCTAGTTAGTTTATGCGATGGCATAAAAATAATCCATTTTCTTGCCACTCAGTGTTCGGTGAAGGTTAAATTTGTTGGAGAAAAGTTTGCTCTTATTTTGAAGGAGCAAACGATTAATAGCGGGATAATGAATCGATCAGTCTTTTGCAGTCAACTAGCTCGGTGATCAATGAAATTATCGACTAAATTGGCCACTCGGTTGATTGATCAATCCCCAAATCCACCGATTGACGGCGATTAATTGGCCAATTGGCTATTTAATCAATCAGATGCGCCGATCCATCATTAAACTGACGACTAGTTGAATCATTTATTCCAAAATCATTCGCTTTCAGATACCAATTTAATATACTAGCAGTAATTGCTTCGCTTATTATTTATAAACATTTAATAAACCAACAGCAATAAGTGTACCAAATCATAATAACGTTATATTTGGTTGAGAAATTTTTATTTCAACGCCCGCAATTGTGGCGAAGTTAAAATCAACATTATAAAACCAAATATTACGTAATTATTCAAAGTAATACAAATGCTGAGTTCAGTTTATGATAATTTTATAGCTAAAAGGAATAACAATATTATAATATTCATAATAATCGAGGACGTTACCTAAAGATTATTATAAATCGCAAACATTCTAGTTCAAAACAATAAATTATGTCTGACGTATAAAAATAATAACCTTAAAATTTCCACGTTCTTAGTAACGCTTGTAACTAACGTATTATGAGTAACTATCGTCCTTTGATTATATTTTATTTTTCATCTTCTTAAAAAATTAGCAGTCTCGAAACTTCCCCGACTGTACAATCTGGATGTGCAAACAGGGCGAGTAAAGTATTTGAATAGGGGGTGTTCGGAGTCCTTAACAGCCGCCTCCTCCATTGTAAACACGTCTTTATCCGTGGGTTATTGAGGCGGCTCGTTATCTTTATTACCGGGGAGACAACTGGAAACTCAACCGGCCGCCGCCTCCAACCAGTTTTCCAGCCCTCGAGGCCCCAACGAAACCGTAATCTAATTCACCCACCCCTCCCCCCACGAAAAATTTCAAAATTTCACGCACGTCCCTCGCACAATTCTACTCTGGAGAGAGAATATGTGTGTGCGAGCGGTGTGAATTGCAAATTTTAAAAATAAAAATGTTCAAACCTGTGTTTATCATAAAATCATAATTAAAATTGTATAGTTCGATGGGAGGACTAGCAAGGTCGCTAGATTTAAATCCTAAAGATTATTATCTTCAGGGTAAAACAGGTTGTGTACGTAGTTGAAATAAATACTCTTGAACTATTACAGGCAATTATTTTGTATATCAAATAATAAAAATATTTTATTTCGGTTTTACTGAATATATATTAGGCGCGCACAGTATAGTCCTAATAATTTAGAGCTTTGTAACTTTCTATCCGAAGAAGTGAATATCGAAGTTTTCGAATTTTTCGAAGATTCGAAGAAAATAAAGTTGCGAAGATTCGAAGTATCAAAGTTGTAAACTTTTGAAGTTTTCGAATTTTTCGAAGATTCGAAGAAAATAAAGTTGCGAAGATTCGAAGTATCAAAGTTGTAAACTTATCACGTTTTCGAATTTTTCCAGGATTCGAAGAAAATAAAGTTGCAAAGATTCGAAGTATCGAAGTTGTAAACTTTTGAAATTTTCGAATTTTACATCCTTGTGTCAGCTGACGTGTGCAACGTTGCCAAGCAGCCACTCAAGACGGCCACCACTTACGTGTCGTATCGAAAGTTTGTCGAAAGTTTCGCTTTATTTATATACGGTACGGTCACTTAGTTTGGTGCAGTGGCGGCTCGTCAGGAGAGGCAGGTGAGGCATTGCCTCACTATTAATTTTCTAAATATAAATTTATTCAATGAATTTCTTTTTAATATTGACAATTAATAATGATACAGTAATTATAAATTGTCGTATTAACGGAATGTTCCGATCTTTAATGATTAGAATTAGCGCGCCCACCCAGGCCGGACTTGAGGCAAATGTAAACCAGCGCGATCAAAATTTATGCAACTTAATATGCCTCCATACAGTTTACATATATCGCATTCGTTGTAATGTGCAGATTTATTTGGATTTATTTGGGGGCGAGCCTCAGAGGCTTCTCATTGGTCGGAAATCACCCGCGTGATAGAGAGAGAACGGTCGCAGCGCTCGCCATTGTCAGCTGTGTTAAGGCCAGTGTTGCCAAGTCAGCGGAAAATCCTCTAGATTGGCGGATTTTGGATCCGATTCGCGGAATAATTTTCGTTTTAGCCGCTTACGGAATTATGTTGAATCAATGAGAAAACTGGTGTAATTCAATTTAAATGTAAACTTTATTTTCAAAACATCTATTTTATAAGAGAAAAAGCATAAACTTAAAACATTAACTTGAAAAATTTCATTTCTTATATGCCTGAGCATATTGGTGAGAAAAACAACAGCCGTAAGAGACAAATTTTTATCACCAAAAAATGTATATTTTTTCAGAAATTGCTTTGTCAATTCTTTATTTCTTACAATAGATGTTTAAAATTTTATCTGATTATTCACAAGTAACGTGCCTTTGGAAAGCTTAAAGAAATTTAATAAAATTTTGCAGTTACTAAAACAGCCATAAATTTCTCCATAAATTCCATTAATTTGACAGGTGTTTGAAATTTTGACAGATTAATGTTGCATTACGCGTCTTTATAATTGTCAAAAGAAATTTATCGAAACTTTGCGGTAAGAAAAACAACTGCGATGGGAGACAATTTTTTATCGCCAACATTTTTTTTTTCAGAAATTGCTCTGTCAATTCTATATTTCTTACAATAGATGTTCAAAATGTTGTCTGATTATTCACAAGTAACGTGCTTTTAGAAAACTTAAAAAAAATTAATAAAATTTTGCAAAAGAAAATCATGGAAACTTTGCAGACTGCGCCAGAAGACACATTTTTATCACTGAAAAACGCATATTTTTCAGAAATTGCTCTGTAAATTCTGTATTTCTTACAATGGTTGCTTAAAATTTTGTCAGATTATTCACAGATAGCGTGCCTTTAAAATTCCTCAAAGAAATTTATCAAAAATTTTGAGTAACCAAAATGGCTGTGCTAGAAAGCAAATTTTGAACACTAAACATGCATGTTTTCCATAAATTTCTTCATAAATTACACATTTAATTTAACAGGTGTTTGAAATTTTGACAGATGAATCTTCCATTACGTGTCTTTATAATTGTCAAAAGAAATTTATAGAAATTTTGCGGTAAGACAAACAGCTGCTCTAGAAGACAAATTTGTATCACTAAAAAATGCACATTTTTCAGAAATTGCTCTGTAAATTCTGTATTTCTTATGATGATTGCCTCAATTTTTTTCAGGTTATTCACAAATAGTGTGCCTTTAAAGTTGCTTAAAAAAATTTGGAGTAACCATAATGGCTGTCCTAGAAAGCAAATTTTGAACACTGAAAATGCTCTTTTTCCATTAATTTCTCTATAAATTCCACATTTAATTCAACAGGTGTTTGAAATTTTGACAGTTTAATCTTATATAACGTGTCTTTATAATTGCCAAAAAAAATTATCGAAACTTTGCGGTAACAAAAACAACTGCGCTAGAAGAAACATTTTTATCACTGAAAAATGCACATTTTTCAGAAATTGCTCTGCAAATTCTGTTTTTCTTAAGATGGTCGCCCAAAATTTTGTCAGGTTATTCGCAAATAATGTGCCTTCAAAATTGCTCAAAGAAATTTATTAAAAATTTGGCGTAACCAAAATGGATGTCCTGGAAAGCAAATTTTGAACTCCAAAAATGCACTTTTTTATCAATTTCTTTATAAATTCCACATTTAATTTGACAGGTGTCTAAAATTTTGACAGATGAATCTTCCATTACGTGTCTTTATAATTGTCAAAAGAAATTTATCGAAATTTTGCGGTAAGACAAACAGCTGCTCTAGAAGACAAATTTGTATCACTAAAAAATGCATATTTTTCAGAAATTGCTCTGTAAATTCTGTTTTTATTACGATGGTCGCCTAAAATTTTGTCAGGTTATTCGCAAATAATGTGCCTTCAAAATTGCCCTAAGAAATTTATTAAAAATTTGGCGTAACCAAAATGGATGTCCTGGAAAGCAAATTTTGAACTCCAAAAATGCACTTTTTTATCAATTTCTCCATAAATTCCACATTTAATTTGACAGGTGTCTAAAATTTTGACAGATGAATCTTCCATTAAGTGTCTTTATAATTGTCAAAAGAAATTTATCGAAATTTTGCTGTAAGACAAACATCTGCTCTAGAAGACAAATTTGTATCACTAAAGAATGCACATTTTTCAGAAATTGCTCTGTAAATTCTGTTTTTATTGCGATGGTCGCCTAAAATTTTGTCAGGTTATTCGTAAATAATGTGCCTTCAAAATTGCTCAAAATAATTTATTAAAAATTTGGAGTAACCAAAATGGATGTCCTGGAAAGCAAATTTTGAACGCTAAAAATCATCAATTTCTCCATAAATTCCACATTTGATTTGAGAGGTGTCTGAAATTTTGACAGATTAATCTAGCGTAATGTGTTTTTATAAACTTACTTATCCTTGGAAACGCAGAAAACAATTGAACAACGAATTTAATTGGTCGGTTATATCTAAATACATCTTTCGGATGAATATAAGACATTGCTGAAAGAATTTTCTAAATCTGTCCTTTCGTTCAAGAATTGTCCAAACCAAATTGAACTACAAATGAAATTTTTCCTGTATCTGCATCTATTCGATGATCGTTGGGAGAATTTGCCGAATTTTGGTTCAAGAATTATCCTCAAAAAATAAAAAAATAAAACAATTGTGAACGCCGAATTTTCGGTTTTTAATGAGTGCATGACATACTTGTACGATTTCTTTTATTCATGTAAGCCATCAATTCAACAATTACATTTATTATACAATACATATATTTTTGGCGGATTTAATCTACTTCAATCTATTCGAAATTTATTTCAAAAACAAAATAGACTTCACGTTCTTACCTCCGAACAAAACACATGGAAAACTAAAAATGTGTATTCTTCTTCACATTCTTCAAAGACAATTGTTTTGTAAGTATATATCAGGCTTAAACATTTAAAATGACGAATAAGTGTTTTTAGAATGACTAAAAAATCCTTGCTGCGCTTAAAATTAGAGGTAGTGCCATGGCTCCTTGGCTCTACATAACGAGCCGCCCCTGCGATTTTTGAAAGAGAATGTAAGAAACAGATTTACTTTGAATGTATTTTGAAGTTTTGAAGCTAATTCTAGTTGAAATTAATTTTTCACAATTTTTCAAATCGCCGCCTGCAGTTTTTTTTTTTTATTTCAATTCAAGTTTGTACCGTTGCCATTTTATTCATGGCTGTGATATATCGATTTTTGAAAGCGAATGTAAGAAACAGATTTATTTTGAATGTATTTTGAAGTTTTGAAGCGAAACCTAGTTGAAATGATTTTTTCACAATTTTTCAAATCGCCGCGTGCAATTTTTTTCACTTCAATTCAAGTTTGTAGAGTTGCCATTTTATTCAGAGCTGTGATATATCAATTTTTGAAAGCGAATGTGAGAAACAGATTTATTTTGAATGTATTTTGAATTTTTGACGTTAATTCTAGTTGAAATTATTTTTAAAAAATTTTCAAATCGCCGCGTGCAGTTTTCTCTACCTGAATTCAAGTTTGTAGCGTTGCCATTTTATTCATGGCTGTGATATATCAATTTTTGAAAGAGAATTTAAGAAACAGATTTATTTTTAATGTATTTTGAAGTTTTGAAGCTAATTCTAAGAGACATTATTTTTTCACAATTTTTCAAATCGCCGCGTACAATTTTCTTTACTTCAATTCAAGTTTGTAGAGTTGCCATTTTGTTAATAGCTGTGATATATCAATTTTTGAGGAAGGATGTCAGAAACTGGTTTATTTTGAAAGTATTTTGAAGAAAAAATAATTGAAAAATTGAAAAATGTCTGAATGAATAGATCTGCTGCATATTATACTTATTTAATACAAAAATTACATTAGTAACAATTAAAGGGCAGAAAGACCCATGGTCTATAGCCCTGACAGAGACATACTAACATATTATAATTGTAAACAAAGTAAACCTGCTTGTAATTCAATGTATGTGTCTGTAATAAAGATGATGTATATATAACAATTAAATTTTAATAATGGTGATCTAATGATTTAATTTGCGGTATTGTTTTTGAGTAAAATAAATACGTGTTCGATATTCAACAAATAATAAAACGCAACCGATTCCCTTAACTATACACGATCAACAATTTCTTTTATGAATAATCGCTTAAAACGGGGCGCGATTACGGTTTGTCCTCGGGTGTATAATTTCCAGGTTATTTGTCGCGTTATTGCCACTTGTTGATGTTTTAATTAGCTTTTAATTCGCCATTTGAAAGCGCCCCTGAAGTTAGAAGTAAATTTAAACTGTGTGTTCCGAGCTCGTGACAAATAGCTATTTTGCTTTTCGCCAACAACTGCTAAACTACGGAGAGTGCTTTTATTGCCCGCGGGATGAATGCGTTCTGTAATATCGAATGTGCATTCGTGATTATTATCATTATTAGTTGTGGTTTAAACATGCTGAAAGCATCTACAGAGATGGATGAATTAAGACAATTCATTAACATGTTGAATTGCGAAGCGGGACATAGGGATTTGCATGTAAAAATTTTTTACATTTACTTTGGAATTCAACACCCTGTATGCTTGTGATGAAAATTCTGATTTATAAAATATTTGTAAATTGGAAAATTGAAAAAGTCGTTATTCCTTGGAAAGTCACGCTACCCCCAGCAGTAACATTTTGAAGTACCCGATCGACATTAATGAGGACAGAAATTTGATGGAAAATGTTTTGGCAACATTTTGAAGTACCAGATTGACATTAATGAGGACAGAAATTTGGTGGAAAATATTTCGAAAACCGTTGACCGTGATTTTTTTTACGATTTTCCTTCCTCCCCAAGCTGTTACGTGCTCTGGGGGCGATGAGTATCAACGGCGCAACAGAAAACGGCACGAATAAATATTTAACAACGTACAACAGAACGTAATTAACGGTCCCTGGTCGATGGTCGATGGTCGATGGTCTCGGGGCGTGGGGGTGGGGGTGGCGGCGCACCGGAACTCGGAACTCTGCAGGAAACGGAAAAGTGGGCGCGAAGTGTGCGAAATTCTCTTTAGCTAGATTTATATCACCCCCTCCCTTCCACACCTGTAATTTCAAATTTTCGGGATTATTCAAGTTCGAGAGTTTGTTGTTGAAAATTGCAAAACTTATAAATCAGCCAATTTATTTATTCACCAATTCGCCAATTTATTTATTATAAATCAGCGTTTTCGGTGTTATTTATCGAAATTTTTACAAGTGCGTAACTTCTGAATACTCTGACGGATTTCTTCAATAGAAACGTCAAAATCTAGCGAATTTTGTGCATCCAAATACCTTAAAGAAATATTTTGAAAGTCTTAAAATTGTGGTGTTTTTTGGCTGTGAGCTAGTAATTTTTGATAATCCAAAATTTTTAAACATGCAACTTCTGCATTCTCCGATGGATTTTTGCAATGAAAACGTCAAAATCTGATGCACTTTACGCTCTTTAAAAAAGCACGAAACACCTTGAAGTGTTACAATTGCAGTGTTTTACGCTCTGACCTACTTATGTTTTAAAATCCAAATTTTTTACACACAAGTAACTTCTGAATACTCTGACTGATTTTTCCAATTGAAACGTCAAAATCTAGGCAATTTTACATTCTTTAAAAAAGCATTCAAACACCTTGCATTACTTTTTTAATTTTTTTTTAAATTGCAGTTTTTTCTCGCTGTACGCATTATTTCTAAAATTCCAAATTTTACAAGCGCGTAACTTCTTAATCCTCTGTCGGATTTTTGCAATTGAAACGTCAAAATCTAGGCAATTTTACATTCTTTCAAAAATCATTCAAACACCTTGCATTAATTTTTGAAATATGTTAAAATTGCAGTTTTTTTTTCTCGCTGTGCGCGTTATTTCCAAAAATCCTAATTTTACAAGCGCGTAACTTCTTCATCCTCTGTCGGATTTTTCCAATTGAAACGTCAAAATCTAGGCAATTTTACATTCTTTAAAAAAGCATTCAAACACCTTGCATACATTTTTTTTAATATGTTAAAATTTCAGTTTTTTCTCGCTGTACTCGTTATTCCCAAAAATCCAAATTTTACAAGCGCGTAACTTCTTAATCCTCTGTCAGATTTTTGCAATTGAAACGACAAAATCTAGGCAATTTTACATTCTTTTAAAAAGCATTCAAACACCTTGCATTATTTTTTTTTACATATGTTAAAATTGCAGTTTTTTTCTCGCTGTACACGTGTTTTCCAAAAATCCAAATTTTACAAGTGCGTAACTTCTTCATCCTGAGTCGGATTTTTCCAATTGAAACGTCAAAATCTAGGCAATTTTACATTCTTTAAAAAAGCATTCAAACACCTTGCATTAATTTTTTTAAATATGTTAAAATTGCAGTTTTTTTCTCGCTGTACGCGTTATTTCCAAAAATCCAAATTTTACAAGCGCGTAACTTTTTAATCCTCTGTCGGATTTTTCCATTTGAAAAGTCAAAATCTAGGCAATTTTACATTCTTTATAAAAGCATTTAAACACCTTGAATTATTTTTTTTAAATATGTTAAAATTGCAGTTTTTTTCTCGCTGTACACGTTATTTCCAAAAATCCCAATTTTACAAGCGCGTAACTTCTTCATCCTCTGTCGGATTTTTCCAATTTAAACGTCAAAATCTAGGCAATTTTACATTCTTAAAAAAAGCATTCAAACACCTTGCATTAATTTTTTTTAATATGTTAAAATTGCAGTTTTTTTCTCGCTGTACGCGTTATTTCCAAAAATCTAAATTTTACAAGCGCGTAACTTCTTCATCCTGAGTCGGATTTTTCCAATTGAAACGTCAAAATCTAGCGAATTTTATGTTCTTTGAAAAAGCATCCAAATACTTCAGTGCTGAAATTGCGTTTTTTTTGCTGTGAGCTAGTGGTAATTTTTGAAAACCCAAAATTTTCAAAGGTGCAACTTCTGAATTTTACAGTCAAAACATTAAAATCTGATGCATTTTATGTTCTTTCAAAACGTACGAAACACCTTGAAGTAATTTCTTTTTAAGTGTTATAATTACTGTGTTTTCCGTCGGAGCTAGTTATTTTTTAAAATCTAAATTTTTTCAATCGCGTAACTTCTGAATCCTCTGACGGATTTTTCCAATTTAAACGTCAAAATCTAGGCAATTTTATATTCCTTAAAAAAAGCATTCAAACACCTTGAATTATTTTTTTGAATATGTTAAAATTGCGGTTTTTTTTTCGCTGTACGTGTTATTTCTAAAAATTTGAATTTTACAAGCGCGTAACTTCTTAATTCTCTGACCGATTTTTCCAATTGGAACGTCAAAATCTAGGCAATTTTACATTCTTTAAAAAAGCATTCAAACATCTTGCATTATTTTTTTTTATATGTTAAAATTGCAAATTTTTTTTGGCTGTACTCATTATTTCTAAAAAACAAATTTTACAAGCGCGTAACTTCTTAATCCTCTCACGGATTTTTGCAATTGAAAGGTCAAAATCTAGAGAATTTTATGTTCTTCGAGAAAGCATCCAAATACTTCAAATCAATATTTTGCAAGTCTTGAAATTGCGTTTCTTTTTGGCTGTCGGCTAGCAATTTTTGATAATCTAAAATTTTTAAATATGCAACTTCTCCATTCTCTGACGGATTTTTGCAAGTATACGTCAAAATCTGATGCACTTTATGTTCTTAAAAAAAACACGAAGCAGCTTGAAGTATTTTTTTTTAATCTTACAATTGCAGTGTTTTTCGCTCTGAGCGACTTATTTTTTAAAATCCAAAGTTTTACACGCACGCAACTTCTGAATCCTCCGACGGATTTTTGCAATTAATTTTTTCCAAAATCGGATGAATTTTATGTGTCTTGAAAAAACACGAAACACTTCGAAGTATTTTTTTTAATGTCACAATTGCAGTTATTTTTTTAAATCCATTTTTTTACAAGCGTGTGACTTCTGAATCCTCTGACGAATGTTTCTAATTGAAACGTTAAAATCTAGGCAATTTTACATTCTTAAAAAAAAACATTGAAACACTTTGCATTAATTGTTTTGTAATTGTTAAAATTGCACTTTTTTCGTTGTGAGCAAGTTATTTCTGAAAATCCAAATTTTACAAGCGTGCAACTTCTGAATCCTCCAATGGATTTTTGCGGGTGGAACGTCGAAATCTAGGGAATTTCATGTTCTTTAAAAAAGCATCCAAACAGTTTGTAGTCATTTTTTTAACGTGTTGGAATTGCAGTTTTTTTTCCGTAAGGAAATTATTTCTGAAAATCAAAATTTTACAAGTGCGCAACTTCTGAATCCTCCAATGGATTTTTGCAGGTGAAACTTCTAAATCTAAGGAATTTCATGTTCTTTAAAAAAGCATCCAAACACTTTGTAGTCATTTTTTTTTAACGTGTTGCAATTGCAGTTTTTTTGCTGTAAGGAAGTTATTTTTGAAAATCCAAATTTTACAATTGCGCAACTTCTGGATCCTCCAATGGATTTTTGCAGGTGAAGCGTCCATTCGGCTTGTAGTTACTCAAATTTTCAAAAAACTGTACGGGGTTTATACGACCCGTACCGTCTATTATGAATTATTAAGTTAAAAAATAAAAACTATAAAGACATCATTATTTTATGTTTCTCCGGTACAATTATCCATTTCCACAGAGTGGCGAATTAATGGAAAAGTTATTCGGCGCTGTTAAACCTCGAGGCGGCCGTCGATAATAAAACTTCATTATTGCCGGCAACGTCGAGGGTGTTATTCCGACGATCGGCCAATTAAGAAGAAGCCCCGCGCACTTTTTTTCCATCCGCGGATTAACCCCTTAACTTTTCAGTCCGCTCAATCCCCCACGAAAACGTTTACACGCCGCGCGAGACGGAAGTAATGACAGGGATTATGATTTTAATTTGTCTCCGCAATGGACCACGCCAGAATCCAGTTTTCTACTACACAAGTTTCCCGGCTGTTAGTTTGATGTGCCCGACGGCAATTATTTTTAACTGGGCCAATTTAGTGCCCCTCCGGCGTGGACGGTATTGCTCTAATCATTGCCCTAGTTATTTTTTACAGATAAAGCTTAGCTTAGTCAAGACTTGCACAATCAAAATTAATGCACTCATTTTATAATTGTGACGACTGGTATCAAAAATCGATTTCAAAATAATATTAATTTTATATCTGAACGTTTGCCATTTACAAAAAAGGGTGATGTGGCCATCATGTTACTTTCTCCGACTTGATGGTATCATTTATATTTACCCCTTCATAGTTTATTTTCAATTTAAATCATATTTTAAATGTACATCGAGCAGATGAAACTGACGTTTAAAACGTCAAAATTATGAAAGATGGAAAAATTATACTTCAAATTCAAAAACTTGGTTTACTCAAAAACTAACGAGATTTTGAAGAAAACTTATTCTTTATAAGTTGTTCATTTTGGTATGCTCTACAATTATTATAAATTTGCTGTAACTGTTACCGTTTCATAATTATAAACCAAAAATGAAAAAAACAAATTTCTCGAATAGCAATGATTTTACGAAAAATATTTTCAAACAAGACTTGTTCATTTTTTTGTTGCGTTCAATATTTGTTTACATGTTTTTGTGATATTTTTCATATTTAAAAAAATATTGTAAGAAAACAAAAAGCTCATTTCAGGTGTACGAAATTTTACCGAAAGCTTTTCAGTTCTTCGGATTATCAAATAAGACTTATGTTCAAAGTCTCATATAAATTGCTCAATTTGGCCAGTTTTTTCCAAAGTAATTCAAGGTCATATAGACCGACCATAATGAAAAAAAAAATCCAAAAGTTTTTTAATTGGTTTTATAAACATTATTTTTTTATTGACGAAGGAGTGCATGAAAAATTCTGAAACAATTTATGAAAATAGTCCACCCAATTAACCGTTTGACCAATTTTTTCCAAGGTCATTCAAGGTTATTTCGACACTGAAAAAATTTCAAAAGATTTTAAACATAACTTTTTAAATCGATTTTTTAATTATTATTTTTATACTGACGAACAAGTGGATGAAAAATTCTGTAAAAATTCATAAAAATAGTCCAAGCAATTAACCATTTAAACAATTTTTTCCAAGGTCATTCAACATTACTTTTTAAATCGATTTTTAATCATTATTTTTATAGTGGCCAACGAGTAGATGAAAAATTCTGAAAAATATCATTAAAATAGTCCACCCAATTACCCATTTGACCAATTTTTCCCAAAGTCATTCAAGGTCATTTAGTTACTAGAAAAATTCCAAAAGTTTGTAAATCGATTTTTTAAAAATTATTTTTTTACTGACAAACGAGTTGATGAAAAATTCTGAAAAAAATCATGAAAATAGTCTACCCAATTACACATTTGACCAATCTTTTTCAAGGTCATTCTGGGCCATTTAGACACTAAAATATTCCAAACATTTTTGAAATAGATTTTTCAAACATTATTTTTTTACTGACGAACGAGTAGATGAAAAATTCTGAAAAAAATCATGAAAATAGTCTACCCAATTACCCATTTGACCAATTTTTTCAAGGTCATTCTGTGCTGTTTAGACACTAAAATATTCCAAAAGTTTTAGAAATCGATTTTTTAAACATTTTTTTTTACTGATGAACGAGTGGATGAAAAATTCTTAAAAAAATCATGAAAATAGTCCATACAATTACATATTTGATTCTTTTTTCCAAGGTCATTTAAACCCTAAAAAAATTCCAAAAGTTTTTTAATCGATTTTTTAAACACTTTTTTTACACTGACGAACAAATTCTGAAAAATTTCATGGAAATAGTCCACCCAATTACCGATTTGAACGCTTACGAAGTTCCTTTATTTGATTATTTATTTATTTTTATTACTTTATTTATTTATAAAAAAATACGATTTTTTGTTTTGATTAAAAAAAAAATGAGATTTTAGCAATTTGCGTTGATTTAAGGTGAAAATTTTCCAATGATTTTTAAAAATATGTTACATTCGCTACATGTTCACGTTTAAATCATCAAATCTAAGAACGCGTTCAGCAGTTACGTAATTAAAAAAAATTGTTTTGACTTGAAAATTTGCGTTTTTTGACAATTTGAATTTTTGGTAATTTGCGTTGATTTAAGATGGAAATTTTACAATAATTTTTTAAAACGTATTAAATTCGCTACATTTTCACCATTAAATCATCAAAATCTAACAACGCTTTCAACAGTTATATGATTTTTAAAAAATACGATTTCTTGTTTTGATTTAAAAATTTACGATTTTGGCAATTTGCATTGATTTAAGGGGGAAATTTTCCAATAACTTTTCAAAAAGTGATAAATTCGCTATAATTTCAAATTTAAAAAATCAAAATCCAACAACGCGTTCAACAGTTATATGATTTAAAAAATACGATGTTTTAGTTTTGATTTTTGACAATTTACATTGATTTAAACTGACGTTTAAAACGTCAAAATTATGAAACATGGAAAAATTATACTTCAAATTAAAAAACTCGGTTTACTCAAAAACTAACGAGATTTCGAAAAAAACTTATTCTTTATAAGTTGTTCATTTTAGCATTCTCTACAATTATTATTAACATAAGTTTGCTGTAACTATTATCGTTTTATAATTATAAAGCAAAAATTTTAAAAAAATAATAAATTTTTTTCTCGAATAAAAATGATTTTATGAAAAATGTTTGCAAGCAAAAGATGTTCATTTTTTTGTTGTCTTCAACGTTTGTTTAAATGTTTTTGTGATATTTTTCATATTTAAGAAAATATTGGCAAAAAACAAAAAACAGTTAAGGTAAACGCCCACTTCCGGTGTACGAAATTTTACCAAAAGCTTTTTAGTTCTTCAAATTATCAAATAAGACGGATGTTCAAAGTTTCATATTAATTTCTTTATTAGTTTTTTAGATACAGCACACACAGGCAGACACACACAAACAGACCCGAGAAACGAGAAAGTATTGTGATCGTAATTTTTTTTTCAAAATTTTTTTTTGCGGAAATATCCGTTTTGGGGTCCCTAGATGCCATTTCAACAATTTCTGGAAAAAGAAAAATTGTTTGTCTTATTTAATAATCCGAAGAACTGAAAAGCTTTTGACAAAAATTCGTACACCGGAAGTGGGTGTTTACCTTAACTGTTTTTTGTTTTTTGACAATATTTTCTTAAATATGAAAAATATCACAAAAACATTTAAACAAACATTGAAGACAACAAAGAAATGAACATCTTTTGCTTGAAAATATTTTTCATAAAATCATTGCTATTCGAGAAAAAAATGTATTAATCTTTTTTAATTTTTGGTTTATAATTATGAAACGATAATAGTTACAGCAAATTCATGTGAATAATAATTGTAGAAAATACCAAAATCAACAACTTCTAAAGAATAATTTTTTTTTCGAAATCTCGTTAGTTTTTGAGTAAATCTAGTTTTTTAATTTGAAGTATAATTTTTCCATCTTTCATAATTTTGACGTTTTAAACGTCAGTTTCATCCGAGTTTACAAAACGCTCGATGTTCATTTAAAATATGATTTCAATTGAAAATAATCCATGAAAACGTAAATATAAATGGCCATGATACCATCAAATCGGAGAGAGTAACATGATGGTCACATCACCATTTTGTCCAGAAATTGTTGAAATGGCATCTAGAGACCCCAAAATGGATATATCCGTAAAAAAATTTTGAAAAAAAAATCACGATCACAATGCTTTCTCGTACTTCGTAACGGCGAAAGTAAAAAATATGTATTTTGCTACAAAAAAAAAATATATGGGTTTATGTCATCAAGTTTGATATAATTTATTCGGGGAAGAAGTTTATGAAAAGGTCGATCCGTGAATGCCGGCGAAATCTGGATGGAATAAATCGGTAATCGATCGCGAGTGGAAGAACTCTCCTCGGGGGAGCAGTTGTAAGTTTGGAAGTTGGCGGAGGCCATTCACGGGGCGCAACAAGGAACTAAATTGAACGGAAATTTCAGCCGTGCCTTTCTTAATCGGACGGGCCAAACGCCGGAGCCAATTCCCCGTCGCCGTTTCCGATTTCTTTCTTTACTTCGATTCCTTTTCACGATTCCAGAAGATGGGAAATATGCTCAAATTATATTACCGCTTACTCATTTTCGCGATAAATTCCTACCGATTTTGCACAAATAAAACCATCTCTTCTATCGTTGCAATGTGAACTTTTAAATATGCCAGGCGTTAGATACGGGTTTTGGCTCAATTTTTACTTTCTCCGTTACGAAGTACGAGAAAGTATTGTGATCGTGATTTTTTTTTCAAAAAATTTTTGTACGGAAATATCCGTTTTGGGGTCCCTAGATGCCAATTCAACAATTTGTGGAAAAAAATGGTGATGTGGCCATCATGTTACTTTCTCCGATTTTGATTGCATAATAGTTATTTATATTTATACTACCATGGTTTATTTTCATAGATCAGGTGATACTGACGTTTAAAACGTCAAAGTTATGAATAACAAATTATACTTCCAATTCAAATACTCTTAAATAAGTATATTCGAAACCTAAAAAAAAAACTAATAAATTCTTGAAAAAAGTCCTAAAAATAAGTCTTGATAAATCCTGAAAAAAGTCCTGAAAAAGATTTCTGAAAAGGCCCTGGAAGAGTCCTGGTTGTAAAGTTCTAAAGAGAATACCCGAAAAACGTCTTGAATAAAACAATCCTGAAAAAACCTGATAAAAAAGTCGTTATAAAAAGTCCAGAAAAAGAGTCTGGAAAAAAGTGCTCTTGCAAAGAAATGTCTTGAAAAACAGGTGATTGAAAAAGTCCAGAAAACAGAGTCGTCACAAAAAAGAGGTCCTGGAAAAAGACCTGATAAAAAAGCCTATAGAAAAGTACTGAAAAAGAAAAGTTCGAAAAAAGGCCTTAAAAAGTACTGAAAGAAAGCTTGAAGAACAGTCTAGAAAAAAAGTCCTAAAAAAGCCTGCAAAGAGTCCTTACAAAGATCCTAGAAAGACCCGAAAAAAGTCGAGAAAATAGTGTTAGTAGAAGTCATGAAAAAAGCCTTGATAAAAGGTATTAAAAAAATCTTGAAGAATTAATCGTGGAAAACGTCTTGAAAAAATAATCTTGATGAAAAATTCTTGAACATAAGGTCCTAGGAAAAGTCCTGATAAAAAGGCCAGAAGAAAAGTACTGAAAAAGCCTACAAAAAAAGTTTGAATAAAGTCCTGTATAAAGCCTGTGAAATAGTCCAGAAAAAAAGTCCTAAAAAAAGTTATAAAAAAGAGTCCTGAAAGAGATTTCTAAAAAATGTCCTGCAAAGAATCCTTAAGAAGGTCTTAAAAAGACCCAGAAAATAGTCGTTAAAAAAAAGGCGTTAAAAAGTCTTGAAAAAATAACCCGGATAAAAAATGCCTAAAAAGGTCCCGAACATAATAGTTTTTGAATAGTCTTGAAAAAAAAGGCCCCGAAAAAAATTCGAAAAAGAAAGGTTCTGCAACAAAAGTCCTGAAAAAAGGCCTCAAAAAAGAGTTCTGATAATAAAGTCTTGAAAAAAGTTCTGAAAAAAGCTGTAACAAAAGTTTAGAAAACATTGTCCTGCAAAAAAAATCCCAAAAAGAGTCTTGCAAAAAGTCCTGAAAAATGCATTAAAATAGATCCAAAAAAAATCCATATTAAAAATCCTGAAAAAAAAGTCCCAAGAAAGGCCCCAAACAAAAACTTTTTAAAATAAAGTCTTGTAAAAAGAGCCCTGGAAAAAAATTCTGCAAAAGAGAAGTTCTGAGAAAACGTCGTTAAGAAAGAGCCCTGGAAATAAAGTCTTAAAAAAAGTTCTGAAAAACTCTTAACAAAAGTTTTGAAAAAATTATCCTGCAAGAAAAATCCCAAAAGGAGTCCTGGAAAAGTCATTCAAAAACGCTTGAAAAATAATCCTGAAAAAAGTCTCAAAAAGGTCCTGAACAAAAAGTTTTTAGAATAAAGTCTTGAAAAAGAGTCCTCGAAAAAAATTCTGAAAAGAAAAGTCCTGAAAAAACATCGTTAAAGAAGAGTCCTAAAAATATAGTCTTGAAGAAAAGTCCTGCAAAAGAAGTCCTAGAAAAAAGTTCTTAAAAAAGACCTAAAAGAAGAAATGAACATTTGTCTTACAAAAAAGATCTGAAAAATCAATCCTGAAAAAAAGTCGTGAAAAAAGTGCTGAAATTTTGATTTATACTTTCACGATATTTTTTAAATTTAAATTATATTTTAAATGTACATTGAACGTGTTGCAGTATTGGATGATTCTGACGTTTAGAACGTCAAAATTATGAAAATTATACTTCAAATTCATAAACTCACTTTACTCAAAAACTAAAGAGATTTCGAAAAAAACTTATTCTTTATAAGTTGTTCATTTTAGCATTCTCTACAATTATTATTAACATAAATTTGCTGTAACTATTATCGTTTTATAATTATAAACTAAAAATTAAAAAAAATAATAATAAATTTTTTTTTAAATAAAAATGATTTTATGAAAAATGTTTTTAAGCAAAAGATGTTCATTTCTTTGTTGTCTTCAAAGTTTGTTTAAATGTTTTTGTGATATTTTTCATATTTAAGAAAATATTGGCAAAAAAACAAAAAACAGTTAAGGTAAACGCCCACTTCTGGTGTACGAAATTTTACCAAAAGCTTTTCAGTTCTTCAGATTATCAAATAGGTCTTTTTTAAGGACATTATTAAAAGACCTTTCTTTGAGGATTCTTTTTCAGGACTTTTTAAGAAATTTTTTTCAAGACTTTTTCTTTTAGGAAATTTATTTTCGTGATTTCTTTTCAATTTTTTTTTTCAGGAATTTTTTTCTCGGGACGTTTTCGGGACTCTCTCGAGCACCCTTTGTTGAGGACTTAGTTTCGGCATTTTTTTCTGAACAAATTTTTCCGAATGTTCTTTATGGCATTTTTTAGATTTTTTTTTATGACCTTTTTAAGGACTTTTTCAGATATTTTTAGCATTTTTTTTCAAGACTATTTTCAAAACTTTTTATTTCAGGAATTTTGTTAAGGACTTATTTTAGGCCTTTTTGCAGGACTTTTTTCGGGATTTCTTTTTCAGGGTAATTTCTTCAGATCGTTTTAAGGACTCTTTATAATGCCTTTTTTAGAAATTCTTTTGTTTATTTTATAAAGATGTTATTTTCGGGGCAATTTTTCGACAATTTTTTTATGATATTTCATCAGGACTCTTTTTCCGAACTTCCTCAGGACTTATTTTAGGACTTTCTTTAAGGATATTTTAGGACTCTTTTTCGGGACATTTATTTCTGGTATTTTGTATGAAGACTTTTTCACGGCTTTTATCAGGACTCTTTTTTTAAGATTTCATCTCCAGGAGTTTCTTCGAGACTTTTTTTAAGAACCTCTTGCTCAGGACTTCTTTTCAGGATTATTTTAAGAATTCTCTTCGATACATTGTTTCAGAATTATTTTTTTGGAATTTTTTTTTAAGTCCTGTAAAGAAGGACATTCTTTATAGGATTAATTCAAGACTCTTTTTGGGATTTTTTTCAGGACAGTTACTTCAGAACTTTTTCAGGTGTTTTTTTTTTCAAAAATGTTTTTTTAGCATTTTTTTACAATGTTATTTTCATAAATTACTTTTGACTTGCTTCTCAGACCATTGTACTCTGCTGAAATAAATTATTTACTTACTTATTTACTTACTTAGTACATAACTCTTTTTCAAGACTGTTATTACAGGACATTTTTTCAGGATTCTTTTTCGGGACTTTTTTCTGGACTTTCTTCAGGACTTTGTTCAGTACTTATTTTAGGATTTTCCTTCGGGACTTTTTTAGGACTTCTGTCAGGACATTTATTTCTGGTGTTTTATATGAAGACTTAATTTTTCAGGACTCTTTTTGCAGTACTTTTTTCAGGATTTTTCACGACTCTTTTTCCCAACTTTATGTCCAAAACTGTTTCTCCAGAACTTTTTTTCAGGACATGTTTTTGTCAGAACTCTTTTTCGCGACTTTCTTTCACAACTGTATTTCTGGTCTTTTTGAAGGACCTGTTTTTCAAGGCATTTTTTTGTCAAGACTCTTTTTTCGGGACTTTTTATCAGGACTTTTTTATCGGGTCTTTTATCAAGACTTTCTTGTTCAGGATTTTTTAATTAGCACTATTTTTAGAAATCTTTTTTTTTTTCTTGTCCAGGACTTTTATTTTTTTTTGCGAACTATTTTTAGAAATCTTTTTAGGGCTTTTTTTAACATTATTTTTAGTTTTTCAGTACACTTGCGGTAGAGATTATTAGAATTTGAAACGTAATTTTCAATTTTTACCTTTCATCATTTTGACGTTGCAATCATTTGATCATGTGAAACGCTCGATTTAAAATATGATTTCAATTGAAAATAAACCATGAATCTTTAAATATATATAACTATTATACCAAATCGGTTACTTACATGATGGCCACATCACCATTTTTTCGTAATCTCTTTGGTTTCTGAGTAAACCGACTATTCAACTCAACTCACGTGCAACAATTTTAGGTTATGACGCAGACTAGCGATAAAAATTCATTCAAAATGTGCATGCTCGCATACTTGATCTAGGATAGAAATAGAGCGTGCCTCATTCTCATCAAATTTATTGTTCAAGAATTGATTTCTTGTATTACACGATACGAGAAAAAGGTATACAATTTTCTTGTACAAGAAAATATCGTCGTCTAAAACAGGCTTAAGAATTTGAAGTGAGTCATTTTCATCTTTCATAATTTTGACGTTTTAAACGTCAGTTTCATCCGCTCGATGTACATTTAAAACATGATTTTAATTGAAAATAAACCATGAAAGTATAAATATAAATGATACCATCAAGTCGGAGAAAGTAACATGATGGCCACATCACCATTTTTTTCTTCGGCTTTGACCATTCAGACACTAACGGTTATGTATTTAGGGGTGATGGTACATAATCTTAAAGTTTATTGTCGGATCTAATCAAAAATCAAAATAATACTTCCAGAATTGCTACTTCACCCCTAAACATGTTTTTGGCCGAAACAAAAAAATTTTGGCCTCCTACAAATCTAACAAATTTCTTTCAAATCGGAGGGAAACACTTTTCCAAGTTAGTAGGTAGTTCACATCGATGGGGTACTCTAAGGCACAATTTTGACAATATCTTTTCATTGCAGGTATTTCTTACGATTACAAGCCAAACGTAAGTCGACCACCAACACCACCAGCACCAGCCTCGCCGCACTCGAACGAGAAAGACAGAACTGATACAGTCTACTCTCAAGAAGATGGTGGCATACCGATATTCAGGATACGAAGTCCCGAAGAGACGGAGGCAGCGCACGACCTCCTCTCGCTTTCGCAGAGCCTGCCGCCTCTGCAGGCTCCGGGCGTGGTCACGATACACCACCAGGTACCGCCCTCGTCCCCGGAGCACACCTACAGGCCGCTATCTCCGGAACCGGTGCCCGAATACCAGCCGGTCTACCAGCCGCCGATCGTCTACGTGGTCCAGATGCCGGCCGCCCCGACGCCGCCCACTTCCGAGTGTTCCTCAGACGCTGAGAACATCCAAATCTGCATCGCGGACGAGACCGGCAACCTGACCATATCGGAAGACAACGAAGACATCCTCATCCTGCCGCTGTCTCCGGAACCGGAAGTCCAACAGCGGGCGAATCATCCGGAACCGCCGGCCGCCGTTCCTACGCCCGTCCTCGCCCCCACCACGGTCATCGTCAGTCCGGCGCACCAGGCGATTCAACCGCTGCTGCCCGTGCACGTGCACCAGCAGCAGCAGCACCAGGCCCCGGTGAGGGAACACAGTGTGATCACGTCGACATCCAGTACTTTATTAGTGAGTAACGGTATCAAACCTAGGACGCCCGATAAGCGGCTTAAAAGGAACATCAGGCCGAGTAAAAGAGTGTTCAACAATAATAACAGCATTAACAATAACAATATCGGGACCGCTGACAACAACTTGGTCGCCAAAGAAGAGTATCCTCCATCAAAACGCAATAAAACGGTAATTCTTGTAGAATCTAAATGTTAATTAGTGTAACAAGGTACAAGCATTTAATAAGCTGAAGATGGGCCAATAGCCCGAAACTAGTTCAGAAAATAAAATTATTATCATATACTGGACGTACATATATCAACACTTTCCTTTAACATTTCCACCCAGTAACATGGATCAAACTCACAACTCTATTTACTTTTACGTGTAACTCAAAACTGGAACACCCTGTATACATTAAAATATTTTTAAAACATACAATCAGACAAGATCTATGATAATCCATTGTGTCCACACAAATGTTTTTCGAAAATTTTTCGCTGTAACGCTTTGATGGCTTGAAGCATTTGGTGCTTCCTTGTCTGGTTTTAACATGCGATGGAACTTCTAGGACAGAAGGAATTATTGGGCGATGATCTCTTCTCACATTTGACAGTTGAAGTGGTGACTCTGCGAGATCCATGATATTCGGTTCATCTATCTTCCACACATCGTAACACATCTTCGTCAGCCACTTGTTATACGATTATTATTTTGTAACTCATGAAGAAAGCTTCAG
Organism: Ocypus olens; assembly: GCA_910593695.2. NCBI lineage: Eukaryota > Metazoa > Arthropoda > Insecta > Coleoptera > Staphylinidae > Ocypus > Ocypus olens. Next base: position 67,634,092 of record OU343047.1, read on the forward strand.
ATAAAGACCAGTGGCGGCTCGTGGTACATGGTTTCAAAGAGGGGGGGGGGGGTGTAATCGCCTAATTACCCCCCTAAGAATTTTTCTCTTAACAATCTTTATTGTTGAAAATTACCGATATTCCATATTTCAAACAAATAATATAACCGGTAAATTAGAATAGGGAGATTTCACGGAATAGGTGTATGAGAGCGGAAGCACCAGTTTATTTATCTTTTTTTTAATTACCCCCCCCCCCCCCTAGACTAGTTGGTTAGGAACGCCCTTGCCACTTATACAATATACCCCCCCCCCCCCCATCCACCTGTAGGGGAGAAAGAAAGAACGATTTTTTTTCTAATTGAAACAATATTGAGTGATATTGCCTTGGTTACGATATGTCATAACACACTTATATTTCCCTAGGGAAATATAAACATCAAAAAAATGTCATTAGGAGCTTCTCGCAAGAATTGTTTTAATTGCTCTCGGAACAACACCTCCGATTTCTTAGGAAGGTATCCTTTATGGATTTTACAGCTTTGGATTTTACGGGAACCAAACATTCACGGTCTTTCGTCGCTTGCGTTAACACATAGTTTGACATTTCACCAATTTATGAAACAACGCAAAAATCAAAACAAGTAAACCATGATATTTACAAACAAGGCCCTTAGCAACGTTACCAATCCGATAAATTCCAAAATTTACAATCCAATATTTTCCCATTTACAAAACAATATTCTTTCAATCAGAAAAAAACTACTGATTACAACACGGGAAATATTTCCCTTGATTGTCTATACATCCCTCGAGCTCCGGGATGTAACTAGCCCACCTCGGGAAATATACTATTCATATTTCCCAAGTTGTAATAATAGCTATATCTTCCTAGTAAGTGGCGAAAAAGTGTTTTGACAATTAATTAAAAATTCTTGCTGATCTTGAAACTACAGGTAGTGCCATGGCTCCTTGGCTCTGTATAACGAGCCGCCCCTGATTATGACAGAGCCAATAACCTGAAGTCCCTATCCTTTTCCAAATAGCCTAGAGCTGCTACGTGGACACAAACAAATACTTCAGGATTGGAATGTCTTTGTAGAAGAAACATCAGAAGATTAATTGCCGTAGAGACGTTGCTCTTGGTCAAATGCGAAACCAAAAAACTTTTAAACATTTTATAGCGCGAATATTGTCACTTTTTAACGACGAATTAATCATGAAGTTTCTGAAATGCGCGACCTTGAAATTACAATAATCGGTTTGAGGGTGATTATCTCGTATTCTAATGATGAAGCATTTCAGATTTTTATTGGTTTGTAAAGTAGAATTGATTTTGCGTAATTTTGAAAAGTTTGAAGTTTGTGACATTTGTTTTTCTATTCTTTTTTTTCAACTCAGAAAATGTGCAACTTCGGAATTACAATACACGCTGTTTGAGGGTGATTATCTCGTTTTCTAATGATAAGGCATTTCCAGATTTTTATTGATTCGTAAAGTATAATTGATTTTGATTAATTTTGAAGAGTTTCAAGTTTGTGGCATTTGTTTTTATATTTTTTTTTTAAACTGAAATAAGCGCGACCGCGGAATTGCTATAAAATCGATGTTTGTGGGTGGTTATCTCGGTTTCTAATGATGAGGCATTCTCGGATTTTTATTGATTCGTAAAGTAAAATTGATTTTGATTCATTTTGAAAAGTTTCAAGTTTGTGGCATTTGTTTTTATTTTTTTTTTCAACTGAAATATGCGCGAACGCAGAATTGCTATAATCGCTGTTTGCGGGTGGTTATCTCGTTTTCTAATGATGAGGCATTTCCAGATTTTTATTGATTGTAAAGTATAATTGATTTTGATTAATTTTGAAGAGTTTCAAGTTTGTGGCATTTGTTTTTATTTTTTTTTTTCAACTGAAATATGCGCGACCGCAGAATTGCTATAATCGCTGTTTGCGGGTGGTTATCTCGTTTTCTAATGATGAGGCATTTCTAGATTTTTATTGATTCGTGAAGTATAATTGATTTTGAGTAATTTTGAAAAGTTTCAAGTTTGTAGCATTTGTTTTTATATTATTTTTTCAACTCCGAAAATGCGCGACCTCGGAATTACCATAAATGCTGTTTGAAGGTGATTATTTCGAATTCTAATGAAAAAGGATTTTCCGATTTTTATTCATTCGTAAAGTAGAATTCATTTTGAGTCATTTGGAAAAGTTTCAAGTTTGTGGCATTTGTTTTTATATTTTTTTTTTCAACTGAAATATGCGCGAACGCAGAATTGCTATAATCGCTGTTTGCGGGTGGTTATCTCGTTTTCTAATGATGAGGCATTTCCAGATTTTTATTGATTCGTGAAGTATAATTGATTTTGAGTAATTTTGAAAAGTTTCAAGTTTGTAGCATTTGTTTTTATATTATTTTTTCAACTCCGAAAATGCGCGACCTCGGAATTACCATAAATGCTGTTTGAAGGTGATTATTTCGAATTCTAATGAAAAAGGATTTTCCGATTTTTATTCATTCGTAAAGTAGAATTCATTTTGAGTCATTTGGAAAAGTTTCAAGTTTGTGGCATTTGTTTTTATTTTTTTTTTCAACTGAAATATGCGCGAACGCAGAATTGCTATAATCGCTGTTTGCGGGTGGTTATCTCGTTTTCTAATGATGAGGCATTTCCAGATTTTTATTGATTGTAAAGTATAATTGATTTTGATTAATTTTGAAGAGTTTCAAGTTTGTGGCATTTGTTTTTATATTTTTTTTTTTCAACTGAAATATACGCGACCGCATAATTGCTATAAAATCGCTGTTTGCGGATGGTTATCTGGTTTTCTAATGATGAGGCACTTCCAAATTTTCATTGATTGTAAAGTATAATTGATTTTGATTAATTTTGAAGAGTTTCAAGTTTGTGGCATTTGTTTTATATTTTTTTTTCAACTGAAATATGCGCGACCGCGGAATTGCTATAAAATCGATGTTTGTGGGTGGTTATCTCGTTTTCTAATGGTGAGGCATTTCTAGATTTTTATTGATTCGTGAAGTATAATTGATTTTCAGTAATTTTGAAAAGTTTCAAGTTTGTGGCATTTGTTTTTATATTATTTTTTCAACTCCGAAAATGCGCGACCTCGGAATTACCATAAATGCTGTTTGAAGGTGATTATTTCGAATTCTAATAAAAAAGGATTTTCCGATTTTTATTCATTCGTAAAGTAGAATTCATTTTGAGTCATTTGGAAAAGTTTCAAGTTTGTGGCATTTGTTTTTATATTTTTTTTTTTCAACTCCGAAAATGTGCAACCACGGAATTACAATACGCGCTGTTTGAGGGTGATTATCTCAAATTCTACTGATGAGGCATTTCCAGATTTTTATTGATTCGTAAAGTATAATTTATTTTGAGTAATTTTGAAAAGTTTCAAGTTTGTTGCGTTTGTTTTTATATTTTTTTTTCCACTCCGAAAATGTGCAACCTCGGAATTACAATACACTCTGTTTGAGGGTGATTATCTCAAATTCTACTGATGAGGCATTTCCAGATTTTTATTGATTCGTAAAGTATAATTTATTTTGAGTAATTTTGAAAAGTTTCAAGTTTGTTGCGTTTGTTTTTATATTTTTTTTTCCACTCCGAAAATGTGCAACCTCGGAATTACAATACACTCTGTTTGAGGGTGATTATCTCAAATTCTACTGATGAGGCATTTCCAGATTTTTATTGATTCGTAAAGTATAATTTATTTTGAGTAATTTTGAAAAGTTTCAAGTTTGTTGCGTTTGTTTTTATATTTTTTTTCCACTCCGAAAATGTGCAACCTCGGAATTACAATACACTCTGTTTGAGGGTGATTATCTCAAATTCTACTGATGAGGCATTTCCAGATTTTTATTGATTCGTAAAGTATAATTAATTTTGCGTAATTTTGAAAAGTTTTAAGTTTGTGGCGTTTGTTTTTATATTTTTTTTTTCAACTCAGAAAATGTGCAACCTCGGAATTACAATACACTCTGTTTGAGGGTGATTATCTCAAATTCTACTGATGAGGCATTTCCAGATTTTTATTGATTCGTAAAGTATAATTCATTTTGCGTAATTTTGAAAAGTTTTAAGTTTGTGGCGTTTGTTTTTATATTTTTTTTTTCAACTTCGAAAATGTGCAACCTCGGAAATACAATACACTCTGTTTGAGGGTGATTATCTCGAATTCTACTGATGAGGCATTTCCAGATTTTTATTGATTCCTAAAGTATAATTTATTTTTAGTAATTTTGAAAAGTTTCAAGTTTGTGGCATTTGTTTTTATATTTTTTTAATCGTTCCTAAAATTTGCGGCTTTAAAATGACAGTTGGTTCTGTTTACGTGCGATTATTTCGAAATCCAGCGAGAAATATTTTTAGATTTTTACCTAAAGATAAATCTGAATCAGTTCTTAATAAGTTTGAGAAGTTTTAAGTTTGTGGCAATTGTTTTTATATTTTTTTTTCAACTTCGAAAATGTGCAACCTCGGAAATACAATACACTCTGTTTGAGGGTGATTATCTCGAATTCTACTGATGAGGCATTTCCAGATTTTTATTGATTCGTAAAGTATAATTGATTTTTAGTAATTTTGAAAAGTTTCAAGTTTGTGGCATTTGTTTTTATATTTTTTTAATCGTTCCTAAAATTTGCGGCTTTAAAATGACAGTTGGTTATGTTTACGTGCGATTATTTCGAAATCCAGCAAGGAATATTTTTAGAATTTTACCTAAAGATAAAGCGGAATTAATTTTAAGTAAATTTGAGAAGTTTTAAGTTTGTTTTTATATTTCTTTAATCGTTCCTAAAATTTGCGGCTTTGAAATGACTGTTAGCTCGGTTTACGTGCGATTATTTTGAAATCCAGCGAGGAATATTTTTAGATTTTTACCTAAAGATAAATCTGAATCAGTTCTTAATAAGTTTGAGAAGTTTTAAGTTTGTGGCAATTGTTTTTATATTTTTTAATCGTTCCCAAAATTGTTTTGCGAATATCTCCGAATGCTCCTCCTTGTTCAGGTGCTCAAAAAATTAAAACAAAAATCTTCAAACATTCATATCTCTATTAAAAATTGTTAAATTAACAAGAATCAAATTTATTTCGAATAAGCAATATTTTGGCCTTTGAGGAGGTTTTTTTATGGATTTTTTTCTGAATGTTTTATATTTTTTCTGCGATGTTTTCATTCAGGTGCTCAAAAAATTAAAACAAAAATTTTCAAAAATCCATATCTCTATTGATAATTGTTGAATTTACAAAAACAAACTGATTTTGAATTAGCGATACTTCGGCCATTAGGGATATTTTTATGGAATTTTGCCTGCACGTTTTATATTTTTTCTGCGATGTTTTTGTTCGAGTGCTCCAAAAATGAAAACGAAAATTTTCAAAAATCCGTATCTCAATTGAAAATTCTTCAATTTTAAAAATCCAAATTTCTTATGAATAAGCGATACTTCGGCTATTGAGAATAATGTTCTCTTCTGAAAATTGTTGTATTTACAAAAACCAAATTGATTTTGAATTAGCGATACTTCGGGCATTGAGGATGATTTTTTATGGAATTTTGTCTGCTCGTTTTATATTTTTTTATGTGATGTTTTTGTTCAAGCGCTCAAAAAATTAAAACAAAAATTTTCAAAAATCAATATTTCTATTGAAAATTGTTGTATTTACAAAAATCAAATTGATTTTGAATTAGCAATACTTCGGGCATTTATGATGATTCTTTATAGAATTTTGTCTGCATGTTTTATACTACTATTTTTTTTCTGCGATGTTTTTGTTTAAGTGCTCAAATTTTCAAAAATCAATATCTCTATTGAAAATTGTTAATATTACAAAAACCAAATTGATTTTGAATTGGCGATATTTCGGCTATTCAGGATATATTTTTATGGAATTTTGTCTGCACGTTTTATATTTTTTCTGGGTTTTTTTTTTGTTCTGGTGCTTAAAATAAAACTAAAATCTTCAAAAATCCATATCTTTATTGAAAATTGTTAATATTACAAAAACCAAATTTATTTTGAATAAACGAGATACTTTGGCCATTGAAGATAATTTTTTATGGAATTTTTCCTGCACGTTTTAAATTTTTTTCACCGATGTTTTCATTCAGTTGCTCAAAAAAAAATTTTTTTTTCAAAAATCCGTATTGAAAATTGTTAAATTTTTCGAAACCAAATTGATTTTGAATAAGCGATACTTCGGCCATTGGGGAGGATTTTTTATGGAATTTTGCCTACACCTTGTATATTTTTTTCTGCGATGTTTTTGTGCTCAAAAAATTAAAACGAAAATTTTCAAAAACCAAATTGGTTTTAAATTAGCGATACTTCGGCCATTGAGGATAATTTTTCATGGAATTATGCCTGCACGTTTTAATTTTTTTCTGCGATATTTTCATTCAGGTGCTCAAAAAATTATTTTTATTTCAAAAATCCATATCTCTTATGAAAATTGTTAAACTCTTCAAAACCAAATTGATTTAGAATTAGCGATCCTTCGGCCATTGAGGATGATTTTTTATGGAATTTTGCCTGCATGTTTTATATTTTTTCTGCCATGGTTTTGTTGAAGTGCTCAAAAAATTAAAACGAAAATCTTCAAAAATACATATCTCTATTGAAAATTGTTGAATTTACAAAAACCACATTAATTTTGAATAAGCGATACTTCGTCCATTAAGGATAGTTTTTGTGGAATTTTGTCTGCGCGTTTTTTTTTTCTGCGATGTTTTTGTTCAAGTGCTCCAAAAATGAAAACGAAAATTTTCAAAAATCCGTATCTCTATTGAAAATTCTTCAATTTTAAAAATCCAAATTTCTTATGAATAAGCGATACTTCGGCTATTGAGAATAATGTTCTATGGATTTTTTCCTGCAAGTCTTATATTTTTTCTGCGCTATTTTTATTCAGCTGCTCAAAAAATTAAAACAAAATTTTTCAAAAATCCATATCTGTATTGAAAATTGTTGAATTTATTAAAACCAAATTGATTTTGAATAAGCGATTCTTCGGCCATTGAGGATAAGTTTTTATGGAATTTTTCCTGCACGTTTTATATTTTTTTCACCGATGTTTCTGTTCTGTTCATTCATTCATTCATATTTTTCAAGTATGTGGAAGCCAAAATATCACCTTCAGTCACAGGTATAATATCAAAAGGAAGACTATTTATGTGCCCGCTAAAATACTTTTTGCGAAACCATTAACTATTTCAGAAGGTGTTACGACCGTGATCAGTCACATTTTAAAATAACTGATATTAGAAAATAACAATCACAGGTAGCAACATGATTCAAAAGTAGCAGTTTTGTCCATCTGTAATGTGTATGTATAAGTAGACTGTGATATTTTAATCTATCCATTTATTGTAACTCTATGTTTTATTTTAATATTTATATGACTATGTAATATTCTGAAAAGAATCGCGCCACAAATATATTATTATTATTATTTAAATAGCTGTTAAATTTAAATGTAAATGAGTCATTAATGGAAATACAAATTTCATATTCATAAACTCATATCAGCTTAAATTGGATCGTATTATAATTTCTCACTTTGCGCAAACTTTACCTCCACCAGCCACGACTTGGTAGACGAGCTGTACACACATTGTCGTGTTCACTTCCAACTTCGCCACGACTGGGTAGAGGAGCTGTACACACATTGTTACATTTATCTATATCCCCGTTCCTGGAAGTCAAAAAAAAAATTATAGATAATTAGTGTTCCGAATGAGTGCCTAGACATGAAAAAAATTGAAAAAATGTGGTGTAATCCTAATTTTCATAACGGTAAAATTTATTTTCAGAGATTCTTCACCGTCGTCGACGAGGACCCGGACGGGGTCCACCGGGAACGACCCGAGACCCCTCCACCTCCCGCCATACCCGAACCGCCGGAAGCCGCCGCCACGACGAACCCGAACAAGCCGAGCCGATACATATGCACGGAATGCGGTAAGCAATACGCCACCTCGAGCAACCTCTCCAGACACAAACAGACCCACCGCAGCCTCGACTCGCAGTCCGCGAAGAAGTGCATGACGTGCGGCAAAGCCTACGTCAGCATGCCGGCCCTCGCGATGCACGTGCTCACCCACAAGCTGGCCCACAGCTGCGGCGTCTGCGGGAAGCAGTTCTCCAGGCCGTGGCTGCTGCAGGGCCACCTGCGATCGCACACCGGGGAGAAACCCTACGGGTGCGCCCACTGCGGAAAGTCCTTCGCCGATCGGTCTAACCTGAGGGCTCACATGCAGACGCACTCGTCCGACAAGAATTTCTGCTGTCCGAACTGCAACAAGTCGTTCGCGCTCAAGTCGTACCTTAACAAGCACCAGGAGGCGGCGTGTCAGACGGTTCCGTTCGGCGAGGGCAGGCGGAACGATGACTCGGATCCCGGGGAGCCGGACGACCCGAATTATCCGATGGAATAAAATGTAAAAAATTAAATAAATGCTCAACGGACTTGCAGTGAACGGACCACGTTTTCTGCGCTTTGAGACGGCAATAAAAAGCAATATCCATTCACCGGTAACGCTTAATACTCGTCAAATACGTCATAAATATATATTACAAATAACATTTAAAACAACAAAAAAAAAACAACCGTCAGATTTTAATTAAATTATTAAAGCAACGAACCCAGTTTATACATAGAGTACATATATTTCTAGTTGTCAATTCAATTCGATTTCGAGAACTCAGTAATCAATCCGCATCCAAAACAAAACAAACAAAAAATGAGAACCAGCGAAAAGTGCGCCTTCCCTCCCTCTCTTTCCCTCTCCGAAATTATTTAAATCGGCGAACGGTTCTCGCTCGGAAGTTCGAAACTAGCCCCGGATAGTTTCCCGCCGGATAGTTTTTAATCCTTTAAATAACCCCCCGTCTAATTGGGGAAGTTGTTGTTGTGGATCTCGTTAACTGCGTTACTCGGATTTTCCATCGCGGGAAAAACGAGGAGTTGGCGTGTATACGGAAATTAATGCCGCGAATAGTTTCTCTTGGAAAACTATTGCGCTCGGTTAATTAAAAGCGTAGAGATTTTGCAATGTTGGAAATTTTGGCCGTTCTCGAGAGAAATTATCGAAAAATTAAAATGCCATTCATTCAAAAATTTTAAAGAAAATACCCTGAGAAAATTCCAAAATATTAATCGTCTAAGGGCAGGTCAAGTACGAGTTTTTATTTCAGATTCGTGTTGCCGGCGTCGAGACCTTTCATTTGAGTACCCGGAAGCCTCATTTTAAAACACCGGAAACGACACTTCCGGTCGCCATTTTGAAAAAATAAGTATTTTTGCAAAAGATGAAATTATACCAAAATTAAAACCAACTCAAAAATACACCATTCATTCAAAGACTGTATGATTGAAAATACCCTAATTTCAAAACGGGCCGTGAGGAAATTCCGCAATGTTGGTCATCTTGAGGGCAGGTCAAGTACTAGTTTTTATTTTATATTCGTGTTGCCGGCGTCGAGACCTTTCATTTGAGTACCCGGAAGCCCCATATTAAAACACCGGAAACGACACTTCCGGTCGCCATTTTGAAAAAATAAGTATTATTGCAAAAGATGAAATTATACAAAAATTAAAACCAACTCAAAAATTTGCCATTAATTCAAAGACTGTATGATTGAAAATACCCTAATTTCAAAACGGGCCGTGAGGAAATTCCGCAATGTTGGTCGTCTTGAGGGCAGGTCAAGTACGAGTTTTTATTTTATATTCGTGTTGCTGGCTTCGAGACCTCTCATTTGAGTACCCGGAAGCCCCATTTTAAAACACCGGAAACCACACTTCCGGTCGCCATTTTGAAAAAAGAATATTTTTGCAAGAGATAAAATTATACTAAAATTAAAACCAACTCAAAAATATGCCAATTATTCAAAGATTGTATGGTTGAAAATACCCTAATTTCAAAACAGGCCGTGAGGAAATTCCCTAATGTTGGTCGTCTTGAGGGCAGGTCAAGTACTAGTTTTTATTTTATATTCGTGTTGCCGGCGTCGAGACCTTTCATTTGAGTACCCGGAAGCCCCATATTAAAACACCGGAAACGACACTTCCGGTCGCCATTTTGAAAAAAGAATATTTTTGCAAGAGATAAAATTATACTAAAATTAAAACCAACTCAAAAATATGCCAATTATTCAAAGATTGTATGGTTGAAAATACCCTAATTTCAAAACAGGCCGTGAGGAAATTCCGCAATGTTGGTCGTCTTGAGGGCAGGTCAAGTACGAGTTTTTATTTTAGATTCGTGTTGCCTGCGTCGAGACCTTTCATTTGAGTACCCGGAAGCCCCATTTTAAAACACCGGAAACGACACCTCCGGTCGCCATTTTGAAAAAATAAGTATTTTTCCAAAAGATGAAATTATACAAAAATTAAAACCAACTCAAAAATATACCATTCATTCAAAGACTGTATGATTGAAAATACCCTAATTTCAAAACGGGCCGTGAGGAAATTCCCCAATGTTGGTCGTCTTGAGGGCAGGTCAAGTACTAGTTTTTATTTTATATTCGTGTTGCCGGCGTCGAGACCTCTCATTTGAGTACCCGGAAGCCCCATTTTAAAACACCGGAAACGACACTTCCGGTCGCCATTTTGAAAAAAGAATATTTTTGCAAGAGATAAAATTATACTAAAATTAAAACCAACTCAAAAATATGCCAATTATTCAAAGATTGTATGGTTGAAAATACCCTAATTTCAAAACAGGCCGTGAGGAAATTCCGCAATGTTGGTCGTCTTGAGGGCAGGTCAAGTACGAGTTTTTATTTTAGATTCGTGTTGCCGGCGTCGAGACCTTTCATTTGAGTACCCGGAAGCCCCATTTTAAAACACCGGAAACGACACCTCCGGTCGCCATTTTGAAAAAATAAGTATTTTTCCAAAAGATGAAATTATACAAAAATTAAAACCAACTCAAAAATATACCATTCATTCAAAGACTGTATGATTGAAAATACCCTAATTTCAAAACGGGCCGTGAGGAAATTCCCCAATGTTGGTCGTCTTGAGGGCAGGTCAAGTACTAGTTTTTATTTTATATTCGTGTTGCCGGCGTCGAGACCTCTCATTTGAGTACCCGGAAGCCCCATTTTAAAACACCGGAAACGACACTTCCGGTCGCCATTTTGAAAAAAGAATATTTTTGCAAGAGATAAAATTATACTAAAATTAAAACCAACTCAAAAATATGCCAATTATTCAAAGATTGTATGGTTGAAAATACCCTAATTTCAAAACAGGCCGTGAGGAAATTCCGCAATGTTGGTCGTCTTGAGGGCAGGTCAAGTACGAGTTTTTATTTTAGATTCGTGTTGCCGGCGTCGAGACCTTTCATTTGAGTACCCGGAAGCCCCATTTTAAAACACCGGAAACGACACCTCCGGTCGCCATTTTGAAAAAATAAGTATTTTTCCAAAAGATGAAATTATACAAAAATTAAAACCAACTCAAAAATATACCATTCATTCAAAGACTGTATGATTGAAAATACCCTAATTTCAAAACAGGCCGTGAGGAAATTCCGCAATGTTGGTCGTCTTGAGGGCAGGTCAAGTACTAGTTTTTATTTTATATTCGTGTTGCCGGCGTCGAGACCTTTCATTTGAATACCCGGAAGCCCCATATTAAAACACCGGAAAAGACACTTCCGGTCGCCATTTTGAATTTTGGGGACAGAATTGACACGTCCGGTCGCTATTTTGAATTTTGGGGACAGAATTAACACGTCCGGTCGCTATTTTGAATTTGGGGACGGGATATTGACTTCTTTTTTGGCACACCCTGTATACTTATATGTATTTATACATGTTGTATACAGGATGTTTCAAATTTGAGGCTCACCATGGCATCATCGCTTATTGGAAGCGATAGTGGGTGTGTTTAACCCGCCATTGGTGACGCAAATTTAATGGTGAAGCCGCCGGTCTCACGAACCGGGATTTTCAACTGAAGATTTTTCTAAACGTGTTACTAATTTTAATTTATGCTCTTTGACAATAAAACAAAGATATTTAATCAATTTAAGCTCTGCAATGCGGCAGCTACTCGAAATTGCAACAAAAAACAATAACGGAGAATAAGGTTATTCGACACACCCGGTCTCACAGACCATTTGCGGGTTAAATCGGCACTTTTGCAGAATTTTATGCTGATTTGTAATCCAGTGAGGAAAAAATACTTAAATTATTTTGTTTCCGAGTTAAGTCCAAAAAAAACGAAAAACTGTTTTTTTTTTCTTTATATATTTGTTATTTGAGGTGATTGAGGAATTCCACCGTTCCTGTTCAACTGATTTGGGTATTCTTCATTTAAATAATTGCGAACGTTTCTGGCATTTTGCGCTGCTGCACCGTCTTGCGGCCACCAGAACTTTAGAAGTTCAATCTAAATAATTAGAAATGTTTTTTTTTCTGTGCTGATGCACTATCTTGATGCCACCAGAACTTTAGAAGTTCAATCTAAATAATTAGAAATGTTTTTTTTATCTGTGCTGGTGCACCGTCTTGCTGCCACTGGAACTTTAAAAGTTCAATCCAAATAATTAGAAAAAAATTTTTCTGCGCTGGTGCACTATCTTGATGCCACCAGAACTTTAGAAGTTCAATCTAAATAATTAGAAATGTTTTTTTTCTGCGCTGGTGCACCGTCTTGCTGCCACCAGAACTTTAAATGTTCTATCTAAATAATTAGAAATGTTTTTTTTCTGCGCTGATGCACCGTCTTGCTGCCAGCAGAACTTTAGAAGTTCAATCTAAATAATTAGAATTTTTTTCTGCGCTGGTGCACTGTCTTGTTGCCACTAGAATTTTAGAAGTTCAATCTAAATAATTAGAAATGTTTTTTTTCTGTGCTGATGCACCGTCTTGCTGCCACCAGAACTTTAAAAGTTCAATCTAAATAATTGGATTTGTTTTTTTTCTGCGCTGGTGCACCGGCTTGCTGCCACCAGAACTTTAGAAGTTCAATCTAAATAATTATAATTTTTTTCTGCGCTGGTGCACCGTCTTGTTGCCACTAGAATTTTAGAAGTTCAATCTAAATAATTAGAAATGTTTTTTTTTCTGTGCTGATGCACCGTCTTGCTGCCACCAGAACTTTAAATGTTCTATCTAAATAATTAGAAATGTTTTTTTTCTGCGCTGGTGCACCGTCTTGCTGCCACTAGAACAATTGAAGTTCAATTAACATAACATTATCTAAATAATCAGATATGTTTGTTTAAAGATGAACGTTCACTGGTTAGAGAGCGTTCGTTCGTAATTGACTTTAGTAAATTTAAGTATTAGATATTTTAATTGTTTTTTTAATTCCATAGCACTGATGATTTTTAGTAAGCGCTACATAGAGTGTCAAAAAAACAGTTTTGAACGATTATATGTTCATTAAGGGAATTAAATGTTTATTGTGTTATATTGTTGTCATCACAAAAAAATGGGTACTCAGAGTGATCAAAATAAATATGCCATCCATAAGGAATAAGAAAGTTAATGATTGTTGAAAAGAAACGAAAAATGTTACCAAGAAAAATCTTATGCCATCTAGTGGATAATGAAAAAGTGCTATAAGAGCGTCTTTACTGTTTTTAACGAAGATTTTACGAAAAAAACAAAATCAGTTTGTTTTTTTTAGATCTTTTTGACTTAACTCGAAAACAAAATAATTTGATATAAAAAAACGGAAGTCAGTTTTTTGTTAGATCTTTTTGACTTAACTCGAAAACAAAATTACTTAACTTAGATTATTAATCAGCACACATTCCGCAAAAGTGCCAAATTTAAACTAATTTCCTAATCAGCGCGACCCCTATGATGAGCATCGAATTTAAAACACCCCGTATATTAATATTTTGACTGGGCAGCCATTTTGAATATTTTTAAAAACACGTCCTGTATAATTAATTTTTACGAAATACCCCGTATATTAAATTTTTAATTTATGATGACACATCCTGTAAATTTGATTGGGCCGCCATTTTTATATTTTTTGATAACACGTCATGTATATTGAATATTTCAAATTGCCACATCTTGGATATTGAATTTTATTGGCAGCCATTTCGAATTGAAAAACGCTTAGATTTGAATTTCACTAAATCACCCCACTTACTTTTTAGGTTGGCAGCCATTCTGCGCATACAGCGCCACTAATTTTACGGGAGCACTTCCTGCCTCTGAACCCGCTAGGTAAATGACAAAACGACACTTCCGGTCACCATTTTAAACTTGGGGACTGGTTATTGACTTCCGGTCGCCATCTGGAACCTATTTTTTGGCTCGTCTTGTATACTTATATTTATGTAAACATCCTTAATGAATTTAATAATTTGATTGGGTAGCCATTTTTAATATTTTTGATAACACGTCCTGTATAATTATTTTTGACGAAAAATCCCGTACAATCAATTTTAAATGAATGATGACACATCCTGTATATTTGATTGGGCCGCCATTTTAATAATTTTTGATAACTCGTCCTTTATATTGATTTTTTTTTAATTGCCACATCTTATTTATTAAATGTTATAGGCAGTCATTTTGAATTAAAACTCCCCGAAATTTGAATCTCCCACCACTAAATTCGTTCATAATTTTTAGGTTGGCAGCCGTTCTGCGTATACATCCTGTATATATTAACAGCCATATTTTTTTACAAAAATTATCATAAAATTTCGCACTAAATTGTTAATTTGGATTTTTTTCATTTCTGGATTAAATGGCAAGTCGATTTTTTGTTTTTTATTGCTCACTTTTGGGCGCGCTTAAAAATATTATGACGTCACTAGTGTTTGACGTGTGACGCCATCGGCAATTTTTTTAAAATAGAATGAGATATTTTTTTATTTGGCAACTTTTGTAGAGCTCCAAAATTTTTCTGGCACTTTTTTCTAAACGTGTCATTTGATTTAAAAACAAAAGATAAAAAAAAATGGTGATGAAGATCCGCCAATATGAAGTCATTGGCGGTTTTTTCAAATACAACATTTGCAGAGCGTGTGATTCTCTTTTTTCGCACACCATTTGGATTTTTTCCATCTCGTATTTTTGGATCAAATGGCAAGACATTTAATATAGCAATTATGAATTTTGTGCGTAACTTTATCGCCACTCTGTATAAACTTATACAGGGTCCTGCATCTCACGTCCCGTATTCTATAGCTCAGTTACTAATTAAGTTTTTATTTTGATATTTTGCAGAATTTACTTGTATTCTAGGGCGCGTTTGAGGAAAATATTTTTGATTATACAGGGTGTCCCAAAACAAGTGAATGGCGACAAGGGCATTATTTGAACAGGTAATGATCTTTATTTACTTTAAATTAACCGAAATAACTGAATACTAACAAAAATAATAATAATGCAAATTTATACAAAATATCCACAACAACACATTCTTCAGTTACTAATAATAATAATAATAATAATTAATTAATTTTTTATCCAACAGTTGTATACAACTTATTATAGGATAATTCAAGACTAATCTCTAATATAAAACAAATTAAATAGTTATTTATGCAACAAGTGAGTAAAGTAATACATTTTTTCACGAGTAGGCAATTTCCTACAAGTGAAAAAAGTTGCTTTACTCTCGAGTTTCATACAAAAAATTTTCTACGTCCGGAACTTTAAATAAATTCCATAAAACCTTAATCAATTTTTATAAGTAATAATAATTTTAAGTGAAGAAAATAATAATTATAATCGTCAAGTTTACTTGATCGGAAACGAATGTTTGACATTTATCGGCAGAACTCGCGGCGTGTTGCGAAGCGTTCATGACTTTCAACACTTTGCGCAAACGATTTTTTAGTTGCGTTAAAAGATGAACCGCTACGGCACTTTTTTCACGCAAAAGGGTGAAAAAATGAACCGTTATGGCACTTTTTTTCACGCTTTCAGAAGGCTTCAGAAAACACATATTTTATGAACGCAAATTAATGAAGAAAACTGTACATTTTTGAACGGACGTAGAAAAAGTAAATAACTACCTAAACAAAACAAATCAAATGAAGTAATTTATGTTTGCTTTAGTTGAAAAATATGTAACCCTTTAAGTAATTACTCCTAACTTTCTTCATAGTCTTCCCAGTGCACTTAATTCCTCATAATCAAAATTCAATCAACCAAAAAAAAAAAAAACGTAAAATCTTAACGTATCAGAAAACTAAGTAACTGTTAACTGTGTTGTAACTTGCTGTTTACCAAAGAAAAAAAAAACGTCCGCGCTGTTTAAATGTCTTCAAGTAATCGAAATACATATATTAGATGGACCCTTATCTATTCACCGCAGAATATCGTCGTTTTTTTTTTTTTTTTGATGATTGAATTTGCAATCCTCGCACTTTTCGCTTTCGTTCTGGAAAATATAGCAATCTAGCGATTACTGAGTGGATCTAAAAAACAAAAAAATAAATAAAGGGTAAAAGGGTGTACGCCAAGGGACGCAACAATTTATTTAAACGTGGTGGCCAATGTTATACAACGAATCGATATATTTGTACTGTTTATTGCGCGTTAAAAACGATTAAAAAAAACATGTATCCTGTACAGAGACGCCCAGCAACCTTTAAATGCCGCGCACTGTAGCGAAACGAAGTCAATAAATTATTTTGATGATATTATTTTAAGTCTAGGTGGGCATTTGAAGGGTGCGTATTTGTTGATTTCCTAAATAATTATCTGTGGTATTATTGTGTGTCCGTATTGTTTGTGTAATGTTTTGATATACCTTATACATATTTGTCCGTTGTACCGAACATACTTAACCTCAAAATCGATTACTGAAGGGACGGACGGTGTGCATATAAGCAATATTTTATACGATGGAGGTGATTTGTTTATAATTCTCAAGGAGGGTGTGCAGTTGGTTGCAATGAAAATCTTTAAATAATTTTTAACAGTAAAATTTGTTGCTACTTATTTATCAGGGATTTACAAAATAATTATTCTACCTACAATACTTGATAAAGGGTGGGTCTTTCTGCCCATGATATTTATTCATATTAATGCAAGCAGGTTAATTTGTTTGTCAAAGTTTAAGAATGCTTGTAGAATTTTGAGACTTGTAAAATGGCTTAGACTTCATTAGAAAGTTTCAGATCGATTGAATTTTGGAATCGATTTTTTTTTTATTTCTTTCTTTACAAACCGAGAAATTGTAAGAAGGATAAATCTTAATTATTTCAATCTAAAAGACTGCTTAAAATTACTCAAGATGAACAAAAGGTAGAAATTGAAATTCTAAATATCAGATCCTTAATAAATAAATTAATTTAAAAAAAAATTGTTGGACAAAGGATAGAAATTAAAATCCTAGAAACGATTGCTTTTTCTATGAAGTCATTAAAAACTCTTAACTAACGAGTTTACAATAATCGCAACTATTGCTTCACAGACAACTAAAATGAGCTCATGTAAGAAATGCTCGTATGGTGAATGCGCCGGGAAATTAATTATAAATGCGGAAAATAGCAATATTTTCGCATTTTAATTTACTTCGCAGACAACTTAAATGAGCTCATTTACGAAATAGTGGATGCGCCGGGAAATTATTTACGGATGCAGAAAATATCAATATTTTCTCAAATTAATTTACTGTGATATATTCTCATTTATAATGATTTATTTTAATCGACAAGATAAGTTACACTCATTCCATCATCCGACTGTACCGCGCTCCTAAAAACAAGTTGATGGGGAACAATAATGAAGATATAATTCCTTCCGAGAGCCACGCCCGCAATTTTTTTTTACGAAACAAAACTCACTTTTGTGAATTATATCAATACCGAAATGATTTTCAATGCGACCGACTGTACTCGATGTTGTCGGGGTCGTGAATGGGGAAAATTGCCGTTTTCCGGTCCGGCGGCTCGCGAAACGGTAACGTCGCCACATATCGATTTTGAGGTTACGGAACGGTTTCTGTTTATTTCACGAAACAAGATCACGACATGCATACTCTATCAAAAAAAAAAAAAAACGGGCCGCGGGTCGCCTCGTCGGGTGGTGGGGCCGCGGGGGCGGATGCAGTGTGTGTGTGCGCGTTTCGACACCGACCGGAAGTTCCGGTTACGGCCAGAACTGGTTGGGTTTGGGTTGATATGGTTGGATGGTCTCATGAAAAGTCAATTTTTAACTTTATACAAAAAGAAAATTGCATGATACTATATTTATTTCGGTGGTTGAAGGAGTTTTAACACATTTTTAACTTGCAAAAACAAATGACTAACTCCATTTATTAATAGGATGCATCAGAGCTGGAGAAATGTTAATATGTTAAGTGATTTTATCCAAAATCGTGTGTAATAAACGAATTACTGTGGTCATTTGAGGGAAGTAATGTTGCCCATTACTCCGAAATATGTTACTCTCTAAAATTCCATAAAAATCTAAAAACACCCCTTCTTTAGATTTTGAAATAATTTACGTTAAACCTCGCAGAGTCGATTTCTGTTGTTGCTCATTCTCCCACTTGACTGAAATAATTGAGAAACAATTGCCATCACCTCGAAACTTTCCAAATTTATGTAAAACATGTTGGGCTCTAAGATTCCATAAAAATCTGAAAACACCCCTTCTTTAGATTTTGAAATAATTTACGTTAAACCTCGCAGAGTCGATTTTTGTTGTTGCACATTCTCCCACTTGACTGAAATAATTGAAAAACAATTGCCATCACTTCGCAACTTTCCAAATTTACTTAAAACATGTTGGGCTCTAAGATTCCATAAAAATCTGAAAACACACCTTCTTTAGATTTTGAAATAATTTACGTTCAACCGAGCAGAGTCGATTTTTGTTGTTGCAAATTCTCCCACTTGACTGAAATAATTGAAAAACAATTGCCATCACTCCGAAACTTTCCAAATTTACTTTAAACATGTTGGGCTCTAAGATTCCGTAAAAATCTGAAAACACCCCTTCTTTAGATTTTGAAATAATTTACGTTAAACCTCGCAGAGTCGATTTTTGTTGTTGCACATTCTCCCACTTGACTGAAATAATTGAAAAACAATTGCCATCACTTCGCAACTTTCCAAATTTACTTAAAACATGTTGGGCTCTAAGATTCCATAAAAATCTGAAAACATCCCTTCTTTAGATTTTGAAATAATTTACGTTAAACCTCGCAGAGTCGATTTTTGTTGTTGCACATTCTCCCACTTGACTGAAATAATTGAAAAACAATTGCCATCACTTCGCAACTTTCCAAATTTACTTAAAACATGTTGGGCTCTAAGATTCCATAAAAATCTGAAAACATCCCTTCTTTAGATTTTGAAATAATTTACGTTAAACCTCGCAGAGTCGATTTCTGTTGTTGCACATTCTCCCACTTGACTGAAATAATTGAAAAACAATTGCCATCACTTCAAAACTTTCCAAATTTACTTAAAACATGTTGGGCTCTAAGATTCTATAAAAATCTGAAAACACACCTTCTTTAGATTTTGAAATCATTTACGTTAAACCTCGCAAAGTCGATTTCTGTTGTTGCGCATTCTCCCACTTGACTGAAATAATTGAAAAACAATTGCAATGACTCCGACACTTTCCAAATTTACTTAAAACATGTTGGGCTCTAAGATTCCATAAAAATCTGAAAACACTCCTTCTTTAGATTTTGAAATAATTCACGTTAAACCGCGCAGAGTTGATTTCTGTTGTTGCGCATTCTCCCACTTGACTGAAATAATTTAAAAACAATTGCCATCACTTCGCAACTTTCCAAATTTACTTAAAACATGTTGGGCTCTAAGATTCCATAAAAATCTGAAAACACCCCTTCTTTAGATTTTGAAATAATTCACGTTAAACCGAGCAGAGTTGATTTCTGTTCTTGCACATTCTGCCACTTGGCTGAAATAATTGAAAAACAATTGCCATCACTTCAAAACTTTCCAAATTTACTTAAAACATGTTGGGCTCTAAGATTCCATAAAAATCTGAAAACACACCTTCTTTAGATTTTGAAATAATTCACGTTAAACCGAGCAGAGTTGATTTCTGTTGTTGCACATTCTCCCACTTGACTGAAATAATTGAAAAACAATTGCCATCACTTCGCAACTTTCCAAATTTACTTAAAACATGTTGGGCTCTAAGATTCCATAAAAATCTGAAAACACACCTTCTTTAGATTTTGAAATAATTTACGTTAAACCGAGCAGAGTTGATTTCTGTTGTTGCACATTCTCCCACTTGACTGAAATAATTGAAAAACAATTGCCATCACTTCAAAACTTTCCAAATTTACTTAAAACATGTTGGGCTCTAAGATTCCATAAAAATCTGAAAACACCCCTTCTTTAGATTTTGAAATAATTCACGTTAAACCGTGCAGAGTTGATTTCTGTTGTTGCACATTCTCCCACTTGACTGAAATAATTGAAAAACAATTGCCATCACTTCGCAACTTTCCAAATTTACTTAAAACATGTTGGGCTCTAAGATTCCATAAAAATCTGAAAACACACCTTCTTTAGATTTTGAAATAATTTACGTTAAACCGAGCAGAGTCGATTTCTGTTGTTGCACATTCTCCCACTTGACTGAAATAATTGAAAAACAATTGCCATCACTTCGAAACTTTCCAAATTTACTTGAAACATGTTGGGCTCTAAGATTCCATAAAAATCGGAAAACACACCTTCTTTAGATTTTGAAATAATTTACGTTAAACCGAGCAGAGTTGATTTCTGTTGTTGCACAATCTCCCACTTGACTGAAATAATTGAAAAACAATTGCCATCACTTCGAAACTTTCCAAATTTACTTAAAACATGTTGGGCTCTAAGATTCCATAAAAATCTGAAAACACACCTTCTTTAGATTTTGAAATAATTTACGTTAAACCTCGCAGAGTCGATTTCTGTTGTTGCGCATTCTCCCACTTGCCTGAAATAATTGAAAAACAATTGCCATCACTTCGAAACTTTCCAAATTTACTTGAAACATGTTGGGCTCTAAGATTCCATAAAAATCGGAAAACACACCTTCTTTAGATTTTGAAATAATTTACGTTAAACCGAGCAGAGTTGATTTCTGTTGTTGCACAATCTCCCACTTGACTGAAATAATTGAAAAACAATTGCCATCACTTCGAAACTTTCCAAATTTACTTAAAACATGTTGGGCTCTAAGATTCCATAAAAATCTGAAAACACCCCTTCTTTAGATTTTGAAATAATTTACGTTAAACCGAGCAGAGTTGATTTCTGTTGTTGCGCATTCTCCCACTTAACTGAAATAATTGAAAAACAATTGCCATCACTTCAAAACTTTCCAAATTTACTTAAAACATGTTGGGCTCTAAGATTCCATAAAAATCTGAAAACACACCTTCTTTAGATTTTGAAATAATTTACGTTAAACCTCGCAGAGTCAATTTCTGTTGTTGCGCATTGTCCCACTTGACTGAAATAATTGAAAAACAATTGCCATCACTCCGAAACTTTCTAAATTTACTTAAAACATGTTGGGCTCTAAGATTCCATAAAAATCTGAAAACACACCTTCTTTAGATTTTGAAATAATTTACGTTAAACCGAGCAGAGTCGATTTCTGTTGTTGCACATTCTCCCACTTGACTGAAATAATTGAAAAACAATTGCCATCACTTCGAAACTTTCCCAATTTACTTAAAACATGTTACTCTCTAAGATTTGATCGTAAGATTTTTGAAATATTGCAATTATAAACGATTTTGGATAAAATATGATAAAAATGTATTTTCGTAAGGCCAACCAACCAATAAAAAAAAACGTTGTCTCCGCTCCCGTTATATTAGTAAGACTGCTTTAACGTATTTCTAGTCCAGTGGAAACGAGAGTTCAAAAAAAAATTCAATTAACATTAGTGCGGTTAAGTTAAATGGACGCGGATGGGTGATATGGGTTTAAAGAGATCGATGAAAAATAAAGCAATATAGAGCGTACTTGTAATAATATATGTTTTTAAAAGAATATATTTATTAATAAATTAGGGGTTTGATAGATGAATGAACGATATAAAAAAAAATAACAAAAAAACCTACACAGGTGTGATATATTTCGAATGATTTTTGGGGTGCGCATATATGGTTTTTTGGGGGTACGCGGATGGTGCCGAGGGTTCCGAATGCAAATGGGGAAATATATATTATTAGGAATTACTAGTCGCAGCCTTAAAGATATACACCAAGATATATTTATACTATAGGTAATTCACGTAAAGAAAAAAAATTAGAATTAGGCTACTACTTCACTTCTATACTGTCGTCGTAAGCGATAAATGAAATTTTCGACACGTACACTAAAACTAAACCAGAATGCGAAAGATTCTAGATGTTGCTCTTTCGCAAAAAAAAATTATCAACCACACAAAACACGAAAATAAGTTAATTGGAAGAGGGCTAGACTAAAAAAAAAAAAAGGGAAATTCCCTAGTATTGCATTATGTAAGGAATAGAGGAATGATACGGCGGGGTTATACTAATACAAATATTCGGATGAAAAGCAATAAAAAAATGTATATGTATGTATAAAAAAAAATCGTCGTCGGGGGGGATTTTTCGAGAATGGGAAATGTCGATCTTTATCTGCGACCGTACCATTTTAGGCGTAGAGGTTTTAGAGCTAGACTTATTTACTTATAGTGTATGCATGTATTTTAACATTTAGAGCATCTATTAAATATATTATATTATTATATTTCACTTTAGCCCAGAAAAGCAATAAACATATTTTTAATCTGATTTTTTATTGATAAACCTTCCTATTGCAACGCAGATTACAACTTTAATTGAAGGTAAGTTTCTATGAAACATCCCCTTTTTTCAATTCCATTAAACATGTAAAAAAAAGTCTGCATTTATAGGTGCTCGGGTATTTTTTCACGTTTCGAATTTATACATTTTCTGCCGTCTCCCCCATTTTCCCGAAAAACGGCGAGGCTCGCTTTTATCAAGTTATTACCGGAGATAATCTTTCTAATTCCCCGTTATTCGGCAACGTTTCGACCTAATACAACGCCCGCGCGGAGTGCAATAGGGGCGGCGGGAGGCTGGAATGGGTCGGAAAGCGCATCCGTTCGGATAGAAAGTGCAGCGTACCGTGCACCACGTTCCGATGGATAGATAGAGGGTTCGTTGGGATATATGCACAAGAGCAGACGCCGATGCTGATGCCGATAGGGCAGGCCCTTTCAGAGAACAGAAGCATCGACGCGGCGGCGGCGGGAAAAGTGATAACGGAAAGCCCCAATTTGGAAATTGAAGGGATCCGTGTGTGAAATGCAAATGCGGCGGCTCCCTTTTTACGGTTATGCGCGCTTATTTCGATAATTGATTTGAAAATTGGGCGGACGCAAATGGCACCCTAGTCAAGTTTGGATAATTTAATTTAGTTAATAAAAATCGCAAATCCTTAATTATACAAAACTTTGTTCGGCCGTGGCGGCTAAACGAAAAATCCAAATCGAACGCGAATTTCAAATCTGTGTTCCTTGTGTGTCAATTAGACGGATTTATGTAAAATTGGCGATTCAAAATTTTAGACGAAAACCTGAAAAATCATCCTTCTTACTTTTTCCCAAAAATTGCATTTGACATGATTTTCTGAAGAAACCACTGGTTCGATTCGGGGTTTCTATACATCACTGGAAAGATCCTTTCAAGACCCCATGTACTTGCGCAACAACAAATGTCAATTTGAAGCCCGTGATGCGTCAGCAAAGAAAACTCGAAAATGGAAAAAAACGAAAAAATCAACTTTTTTAATAATCATCGTAGACTTTTATGTAATACATTTTTCTTCATCAGAAGAATGAGATAAATCGATTGGCGTTAAAAAAAATCATCCAGAGAAAATAGCAAAAAAGTTAGCAAGTCACCATGAACTTTATGGAAAATTTTCAAAAAAGTCGATTTTTTCAGATTTTAAACGACCGTAGCGGCTGAACGAAGAATCCAATTTGAACGCGGATTTCAAATCTGTGTTCCTCGTGGGTCAATTAGTCGGATTTAATTAAAATGGGCGATTTGAAATTTTTGACGAAAACCTGAAAAATCATCCAAGGGTCCCGCCTTCTTACTTTTTACCAAAAATTGCATTTCAAATGATTTCCTGAAGAAACCACTAGTTCGATTCGGGGTTTCTATACATCACAGTAAAGATGCCTTCAAGACGCTTCAGAAAATGTACTTTCGCAACAACAAATGTCAATTTGAAGCCTGTGACGCGTCAGCAAAGTAAACTAGAAAATGGATAAAATGGAAAAAATCAACTTTCTTAATAATCATCATAGACCCTTATGTAATACCTTTTTCTTCATCAGAAGAACGATATAAATCAATTAGCGGTAAAAAATGTCTTCCAGAATAAATTGCAAAAAAGTTAGCAAGTCACCATGAACTTTATGGAAAATTTTGAAATAAGTCGATTTTTTCCGACTTTGAACGGCCATAGCGGCTGAACGAAGAATCCAATTTGAACGCGGATTTCAAATCTGTGTTCCTTTTGTGGCAATTAGTCGGATTTAATTAAAATTGGCGATTCGAAATTTTTGACGAAAACCTGAAAAATCATCCAAGGGTCCCCCCTTCTTACTTTTTTCCAAAAATTGGCTTTGAAATGATTTCCTGAAGAAACCACTGGTTCGATTTGTGGTTTCTATACATCACTCGGAAGATCCTCTCAAGACGCTTCAGAAAATGTACTTGCGCGACAATAAATCTCAATTTGAAGCTCGTGACACGTCAGCAAAGAAAACTCGAAAATGGAAAAAATCGAAAAAATCAACTTTCTTAATAATCATCGTAGACCTTTATGTAATACCATTTTCTTCATCAGAAGAACGAAATAAATTGATTGGCGTTAAAAAATTTTATCCCGGCAAAATTGCAAAAAAGTTAGCAAGTCACCATCAACTTTATGGAAAATTTTGAAAAAGTCGATTTTTTCATACTTCGAACGGCGGTATCGGCTGAACGAAGCACCCAATTTGAACGCGGATTTCAAATCTGTGTTTCTCGTGTGACAATTAGTCGGATTTAATTAAAATTGGCAATTTAAAATTTTTGACGAAAACCTGAAAAATCATCCAATGGTCCCCCCTTCTTACTTTTTCCCAAAAATTGGCTTTGCAATGATTTCCTGAAGAAACCACTGGTTCGATTCGGGGTTTCTATACGTCATTCGAAAGATCTCATTAAGACGCATCAGAAAAAGTACTTTCGCAAGAACAAATGTCAATTTGAAGGCCGTGACACGTCAGCAAAGAAAACTCGAAAATGGAAAAAAACGAAAAAATCAACTTTCTTAATAATCGTCGTTGATCTTTATGTAATACCATTTTCTTCACCAGAAGAACGAGATAAATTGGCTTTAGAAAATTTCATCCAGAAAAAATAACAAAAAAGTTAGCAAGTCACCATGAACTTTATGAAATTTTTAAAAAAGTCGATTTTTTCAGACTTTGAACGGCCGTAGCGGCTAAACAGAGAATCCAAATCGGACGCGGATTTAAAATCTGTGGTTCTTGGGTGCAAGTTAGTCGGATTCAATAAAAATTTGCGATTTTTAATTTTTGTCGAAAACGTGAAATTCGATATAAGGGTCCCCCCTCCTTACTTTTGCTCAATAATTGGCTTTGAAATGATTTCCTGAAGAAACCACTGGTTCGATTCGGGGTTTCTATACATCACTGTAAAGATCCTCTCAAGACGCTTCAGAAAATGTACTTTTGCAACAATAAACGTCAGTTTGAAGCCCGTGACACGTCAGCAAAGAATACTCGAAAATAAAAAAAATCATTTTTTTAATAATCATCGTAGACCTTTATGTAATACCTTTTTCTTCATCAGAAGAACGAGATAAATCAATTTTCATTAAACAATTTCACCCAGAAAAAAATTCAAAGAAGTTAGCAAGTCACCATGAACTTTATGGAAAATTTTCAAAAAAGTCGATTTTTTCAGATTTTAAACGACCGTAGCGGCTGAACGAAGAATCCAATTTGAACGCGGATTTCAAATCTGTGTTCCTCGTGGGTCAATTAGTCGGATTTAATTAAAATGGGCGATTTAAAATTTTTGACGAAAACCTGAAAAATCATCCAAGGGTCCCCCCTTCTTACTTTTTCCCAAAAATTGCATTTGAAATGATTTCCTGAAGAAACCACTGGTTCGATTCGGGCTTTCTATACATCAACCGAAAGATCCCCTCAAGACGCTTCAGAAAATGTACTTTCGCAAGAACAAATGTCAATTTGAAGCCCGTGATGCGTCAGCAAAAAAACTCGAAAATAGCAAAAATCGAAAAAATCAACTTTTTTAATAATCATCCCTGACCGTTAAAGTTCACATTATTTTTCATCAGAAAACGAGAGAAATCGATTGCCGTTTTAAAATTTTAGATAGATATACTAGCAAAAAAGTTGGTAAGTCAGTTTGAAAATTTTTCTGATTTAAATGACAACTCCAAAACTAACATATGTTCAAAGTTTCATGTTAATTCCTGTTTTAATTTTTAAAATAAAGCGCACGCACACACAAAGCCAGCGGAAAATGGAAGGCATTTTTGTACAAATTAAAATATTTTGAAGTTTCTTCTTCCCATCTCGTTTGGTTTACGTCACACGGTAGAATTTTGTGAACAGTTTATTTCAGAATGCATAACTAAACACAATTATTACAATGTGTATTTACATCTCTTGTCTTCATTGCATCTTTCTGAAAGTGCTATCGACTAATAATGATTTAAATTAACTTAAGACAATCACACTTATTGCAGATTTATTAAATACTAATAATAAAGACGAAAAATATCCTGAATCTATAATAATAATAATAAATTGTCTTTATTGTCGCAAACACAATACATAAAATAGTGCATTTAAGGACAGGCGCAGTTTAGCTCAGTTGAGATCAACTTATGTTGCTCTTCCACTTAACCTGTGAGAAAAGCAAATATACATTACAAATAAGTGCATACAAATATAATAATATATTATACAACGACCACATTATGACACTTATTAATGCATGAGTACGAAGTTTACAACTCGAGCGAGCTTGCGAGCGAATGTTGCAATTCGTACGAATGCATTAATAAGTCATAATGTGGGAGTTGCATACATTACTTTTTCTACGGCCATATAGATTTTTTTTTCTATTCTTGGGGTAAATCGTAAAATGCAAGAGAATATATTTTTATGAAAATGTATAAACCAGTTTATTGAAAAGATAAGCAATTAACAAGGATTGGCAATAGTACCATAAATAGACAATTAAATAGAATTTTTCTTTTCAGGATTAACAAAATTAATAATAGTAATTCTTGTACAATTGTACAAATTGTTTTATATTGCCAATCCGTCAATAATTTATATGCTTTTTCATAGTACTTCCTGGGTTTTGTTGGAAGTAAATTATCGCAGGCTTCTTTTGCCTTTTCCAGTATATCAGATGGTGTTAACTGAATCTCACTGTCGCTGTGACTCACTTATTTTATAATTATACAGGAAATTATTTTGACTTTATAATACTCGTATTATGTCAAAAGTGACCGACCAATGCTGACGCGATGCTATTTAATTTTCGCAATTATTTGTAGTTCGTTGCATTATGAAAATTTGAATCATTATGATGGTCATAATGATTCAAATTTCTGAATCGTTATGAATGAATTATTACATGGCCGTAGAAAAACATAATTATACAGCACACGAAAAAATGAAACAGAAATAATATTCTATACTTTACACACTTAAACACAGTTCTCATGATTTAGTAGAATATGATTCATGGCTTTCTTCAATTTTGGGATCGTGAGGTTTTGAATATTCAACTCTGCAACTGAGACTGAGACTACAAATAAATAACTTATTATACTTAAATAAGTTATTTGTTTATTATTGTCTTAGTAAGACTTAATGTCTTTATTATTTGTAAGAATGATTTGATTTTTTTTATTATTATTATTTGGGGGATGTGGTGGAACGTTTTAACTTTTGGATTTTATTTTTACATACTCTTTTTGACTACCTACACATTTCAATAAAAATCGGTATCGAATTTGGCGAAGAATAACATTATTTCAAATTTTAATTACGTGGCCGCAGAGTTTTTTTTAATCCGGAAAGTGTGCGAGCTTCGAGATTCTACGCCTGAAGGTAACTTTTTTTTGTGCGATTTCGAATTCTTATCGCCGCGTCTGACCAACGCTCGACTGATAACAACAGTCTGCACCTCGCCGTCGCGAATCGCGGTCGGTTGTCTTTTTGAAAACCGTTTATTGAGAATTTCCACCGCCGAAAAATCTGGAGGTTTTCTCAAACCAAAGTAGTGGGTGAACTGTTTGTGCAGGATTATCAGTGATGGGTTTACAGGGTTTAAGACCGTTTTTTGGTGTTAAACCCTGCATACTACTCAGGGTGTGCAGTGCTGGTGTTAGTGGGATTTTCAATTCCTTTCCATCCATCTCGAAGGAAGGGAGGAAGGGTGTCTTCGTGGAATCTTCAGATTACATCTGATGTCTGTGTGAGTTAATTTTTTTTTTGTTATTTCTTGCGTCGGGTTAGGATTAATCTGAAAAAAAATTGATACATCTGTCGTTATAAATGTGGAATTTCTAGAACAATTTTAAGAAAAAGTTCATTTTTCGTCTTCAAAATTTCCTTTCAAACGCAGTCATTTTAGTTTCTGTTCAGTTTAGTTGGATTTTTTTTAATAATTCCAAAGACACATTGTTTAGGACTAATGTGACAAAATTTGATACATCTGTCGATATAAATGTGGAATTTCTAGAACAATTTTTAGAAAAAGTTCATTTTTCGTCTTCAAAATTTATTTTCAAGCGCAGCCATTTTTATTTCTGTTCAGTTTAGTTGGATTTTTTTTAATAATTCCAAAGACACATTGTTTAGGACTAATGTGACAAAATTTGATACATCTGTCGATATAAATGTGGAATTTCTAGAACAATTTTTAGAAAAAGTTCATTTTTCGTCTTCAAAATTTATTTTCAAGCGCAGACATTTTAGTTTCTGTTCAGTTTAGTTGGATTTTTTTTAATAACTCCAAAGACACATTGTTTAGGACTAATGTGACAAAATTTGATACATCTGTCGATATAAATGTAGAATTTCTAGAACAATTTTAAGAAAAAGTTCATTTTTCGTCTTCAAAATTTCCTTTCAAGCGCAGCCACTTTTATTTCTGTTCAGTTTAGTTGGATTTTTTTTTTATAATTCCAAAGACACATTGTTTAGATCTAATGTGACAAAATTTGATACATCTGTCGATATAAATGTAGAATTTCTAGAACAATTTTAAGAAAAAGTTCATTTTTCGTCTTCAAAATTTCCTTTCAAACGCAGTCATTTTAGTTTCTGTTCAGTTTAGTTGGATTTTTTTTAATAATTCCAAAGACACATTGTTTAGGACTAATGTGACAAAATTTGATACATCTGTCGATATAAATGTGGAATTTCTAGAAGAATTTTTAGAAAAAGTTCATTTTTCGTCTTCAAAATTTATTTTCAAGCGCAGACATTTTAGTTTCTGTTCAGTTTAGTTGGATTTTTTTTAATAATTCCAAAGACACATTGTTTAGAACTAATGTGACAAAATTTGATACATCTGTCGATATAAATGTAGAATTTCTAGAAGAATTTTTAGAAAAAGTTCATTTTTCGTCTTCAAAATTTCCTTTCAAGCGCAGCCACTTTTATTTCTGTTCAGTTTAGTTGGATTTTTTTTGATAATTCCAAAGACACATTGTTTAGGACTAATGTGACAAAATTTGATACATCTGTCGATATAAATGTGGAATTTCTAGAACAGTTTTTAGAAAAAGTTCATTTTTCGTCTTCAAAATTTATTTTCAAGGGCAGACATTTTTGTTTCTGTTCAGTTTAGTTGGATTTTTTTTAATAATTCCAAATACACATTGTTTAGGACTAATGTGACAAAATTTGATACATCTGTCGATATAAATGTGGAATTTCTAGAACAATTTTTAGAAAAAGTTCATTTTTCGTCTTCAAAATTTCCTTTCAAGCGCAGCCATGTTTATTTCTGTTCAGTTTAGTTGGATTTTTTTTAATAATTCCAAAGACACATTGTTTAGGACTAATGTGACAAAATTTGATACATCTGTCGATATAAATGTGGAATTTCTAGAACAGTTTTTAGAAAAAGTTCATTTTTCGTCTTCAAAATTTATTTTCAAGGGCAGAACTTTTTGTTTCTGTTCAGTTTAGTTGGATTTTTTTTAATAATTCCAAATACACATTGTTTAGGACTAATGTGACAAAATTTGATACATCTGTCGATATAAATGTGGAATTTCTAGAACAGTTTTTAGAAAAAGTTCATTTTTCGTCTTCAAAATTTATTTTCAAGGGCAGACATTTTTGTTTCTGTTCAGTTTAGTTGGATTTTTTTTAATAATTCCAAAAACACATTGTTTAGGACTAATGTGACAAAATTTGATACATCTGTCGATATAAATGTGGAATTTCTAGAACAATTTTAAGAAAAAGTTCATTTTTCGTCTTCAAAATTTCCTTTCAAGCGCAGCCACTTTTATTTCTGTTCAGTTTAGTTGGATTTTTTAAATAATTCCAAAGACACATTGTTTACGACTAATGTGACAAAATTTGATACATCTGTCGATATAAATGTAGAATTTCTAGAAGAATTTTTAGAAAAAGTTCATTTTTCGTCTTCAAAATTTATTTTCAAGCGTAGCCATTTTTGTTTCTCTCAAGTTTGGATAGATTTTTTTTTAATAAAATAGATTCCGCCGACAGATAATAAACTGTGAAACTCATGCTGCAAATTTACAGAGCGTCCGGGTTAATTATGCACATTTGGGAAATAGGGGCGGAAAAACTATGGCAGCAGCCCGCATTGCAGCTATGCATGCAAAATAAATCATCGCGAGTCCGCATATAAACCCTCCGAAACGTCAATAAATAGTGTTCCGCCCCTCTTTAAGATTTTTCGGCATTTTCCGCTCGAGGGGGTGGTAGAGGTGACGAAAGCGCTCTTTCTCACCTGTGGAATCGGTCGCACATATTTCTCCCCTTTGTCGCTGATTAATCAGCGGAGATAAGGGCGGCGGCTATTTTTATAATGTAATTTCTTTCCCCTTTCTTATCGCTTTTAATTAAAGTTAATTAAAGCGGCGACACCCGCGCGCCCACAGTCGCCTGATTAGGGTTGGCATGCTTGCCGGTCGTGATTTTACAAACAAACAAAAGAAAGGAATTACAATCGTATTCCGTTATATTTATATGATAGCATACCATTCAAATATATTTATTTTTGATTTTGTTAATGGGATTCAATTCATTTCTACAATTTCCAGAAGTTGAAAATCAAACGAATCAAGTCTTAATTTTTGGAGGCTTGGTGGTGTAGTAGAGAAAAGCGCGAGCATCTGTTCGCTGCATCACGAGTCGAGTGGGTTCGATTACGCGCCCGGGCGAAACATTTTTCTGATCAAAATTTTCTAATCGCTGATTGTAATTCTCTTTAGAGAAATTCAAGTTTGACGTAATATCAATTCGTTTATAGCTGTGATATGTCAATTGTTTTAGCAGTATTTCAAAAGTACGTTCATTCTGGATGCATCCTGAAATTTTCAAACTAATTCCTGCTGAGATTAATTTTTGACAATTTTTCTGATCGCCGAATGTAATTTTTTTAACGTAATTCAAGTTTGACGTATTATCAATTCGTTTATGGCTGTGATATGTCAATTGTTTTAGCGGTATGTCAAAAGTACGTTCATTCTGGATGCATCCTGAAATTTTCAAACTAATTCCTGCTGAGATTAATTTTTTACAATTTTTCTAATCACTGAATGTAATTTTTTTAACGTAATTCAAGTTTGAAGTGTTGTCAATTCCTTTGTAACTGTGATATGTCAATTGTTTTAACAGTATGTCAAAAGTACGTTCATTCTGGATGCATCCTGAAATTTTTAAGCGAATTCCTGCTGAGATTAATTTTTTACAATTTTTCTAATCGCCGAATGTAATTTTTTAACGTAATTCAAGTTTGGAGTGTTGTCAATTCGTTTATGGCTGTGATATGTCAATTGTTTTAACATTATGTCAAAAGAACGTTCATTCTGGATGCATCCTGAAATTTTTAAGCGAATTCCTGCTGAGATTAATTTTTTACAATTTTTCTAATCGCCGAATGTAATTTTTTAACGTAATTCAAGTTTGGAGTGTTGTCAATTCGTTTATGGCTGTGATATGTCAATTGTTTTAGCAGTATGTCAAAAGTACGTTCATTCTGGATGCATCCTGAAATTTTTAAGCGAATTCCTGCTGAGATTAATTTTTTACAATTTTTCTAATCGCCGAATGTAATTTTTTAACGTAATTCAAGTTTGGAGTGTTGTCAATTCGTTTATGGCTGTGATATCTCAATTGTTTTAGCAGTATGTCAAAAGTACGTTCATTCTAGATGCATCCTGGAATTTGTAAGCTAATTCCTGCCGAGATTAATTTTTTACAATTTTTCTAATCGCCGAATGTAATTTTTTAACGTAATTCAAGTTTGGAGTGTTGTCAATTCGTTTATGGCTGTGATATGTCAATTGTTTTAGCAGTATGTCAAAAGTACGTTCATTCTAGATGCATCCTGAAATTTTTAAGCGAATTCCTGCTGAGATTAATTTTTTACAATTTTTCTAATCGCCGAATGTAATTTTTTAACGTAATTCAAGTTTGGAGTGTTGTCAATTCGTTTATGGCTGTGATATGTCAATTGTTTTAACATTATGTCAAAAGAACGTTCATTCTGGATGCATCCTGAAATTTTTAAGCGAATTCCTGCTGAGATTAATTTTTTACAATTTTTCTAATCGCCGAATGTAATTTTTTAACGTAATTCAAGTTTGGAGTGTTGTCAATTCGTTTATGGCTGTGATATGTCAATTGTTTTAGCAGTATGTCAAAAGTACGTTCATTCTGGATGCATCCTGAAATTTTTAAGCGAATTCCTGCTGAGATTAATTTTTTACAATTTTTCTAATCGCCGAATGTAATTTTTTAACGTAATTCAAGTTTGGAGTGTTGTCAATTCGTTTATGGCTGTGATATGTCAATTGTTTTAACATTATGTCAAAAGAACGTTCATTCTGGATGCATCCTGAAATTTTTAAGCGAATTCCTGCTGAGATTAATTTTTTACAATTTTTCTAATCGCCGAATGTAATTTTTTAACGTAATTCAAGTTTGGAGTGTTGTCAATTCGTTTATGGCTGTGATATGTCAATTGTTTTAGCAGTATGTCAAAAGAACGTTCATTCTGGATGCATCCTGAAATTTTTAAGCGAATTCCTGCTGAGATTAATTTTTTACAATTTTTCTAATCGCCGAATGTAATTTTTTAACGTAATTCAAGTTTGGAGTGTTGTCAATTCGTTTATGGCTGTGATATGTCAATTGTTTTAACATTATGTCAAAAGAACGTTCATTCTGGATGCATCCTGAAATTTTTAAGCGAATTCCTGCTGAGATTAATTTTTTACAATTTTTCTAATCGCCGAATGTAATTTTTTAACGTAATTCAAGTTTGGAGTGTTGTCAATTCGTTTATGGCTGTGATATGTCAATTGTTTTAGCAGTATGTCAAAAGTACGTTCATTCTGGATGCATCCTGAAATTTTTAAGCGAATTCCTGCTGAGATTAATTTTTTACAATTTTTCTAATCGCCGAATGTAATTTTTTAACGTAATTCAAGTTTGGAGTGTTGTCAATTCGTTTATGGCTGTGATATGTCAATTGTTTTAACATTATGTCAAAAGAACGTTCATTCTGGATGCATCCTGAAATTTTTAAGCGAATTCCTG
This sequence comes from Ocypus olens, assembly GCA_910593695.2. Taxonomy (NCBI): domain Eukaryota; kingdom Metazoa; phylum Arthropoda; class Insecta; order Coleoptera; family Staphylinidae; genus Ocypus; species Ocypus olens. The sequence continues at coordinate 67,667,989 of OU343047.1, forward strand.
CTGAGATTAATTTTTTACAATTTTTCTAATCGCCGAATGTAATTTTTTAACGTAATTCAAGTTTGGAGTGTTGTCAATTCGTTTATGGCTGTGATATGTCAATTGTTTTAGCAGTATGTCAAAAGTACGTTCATTCTAGATGCATCCTGAAATTTTTAAGCGAATTCCTGCTGAGATTAATTTTTTACAATTTTTCTAATCGCCGAATGTAATTTTTTAACGTAATTCAAGTTTGGAGTGTTGTCAATTCGTTTATGGCTGTGATATGTCAATTGTTTTAACATTATGTCAAAAGAACGTTCATTCTGGATGCATCCTGAAATTTTTAAGCGAATTCCTGCTGAGATTAATTTTTTACAATTTTTCTAATCGCCGAATGTAATTTTTTAACGTAATTCAAGTTTGGAGTGTTGTCAATTCGTTTATGGCTGTGATATGTCAATTGTTTTAGCAGTATGTCAAAAGAACGTTCATTCTGGATGCATCCTGAAATTTTTAAGCGAATTCCTGCTGAGATTAATTTTTTACAATTTTTCTAATCGCCGAATGTAATTTTTTAACGTAATTCAAGTTTGGAGTGTTGTCAATTCGTTTATGGCTGTGATATGTCAATTGTTTTAGCAGTATGTCAAAAGTACGTTCATTCTAGATGCATCCTGAAATTTTTAAGCGAATTCCTGCTGAGATTAATTTTTTACAATTTTTCTAATCGCCGAATGTAATTTTTTAACGTAATTCAAGTTTGGAGTGTTGTCAATTCGTTTATGGCTGTGATATGTCAATTGTTTTAGCAGTATGTCAAAAGTACGTTCATTCTAGATGCATCCTGAAATTTTTAAGCGAATTCCTGCTGAGATTAATTTTTTACAATTTTTCTAATCGCCGAATGTAATTTTTTAACGTAATTCAAGTTTGGAGTGTTGTCAATTCGTTTATGGCTGTGATATGTCAATTGTTTTAACATTATGTCAAAAGAACGTTCATTCTGGATGCATCCTGAAATTTTTAAGCGAATTCCTGCTGAGATTAATTTTTTACAATTTTTCTAATCGCCGAATGTAATTTTTTAACGTAATTCAAGTTTGGAGTGTTGTCAATTCGTTTATGGCTGTGATATGTCAATTGTTTTAGCAGTATGTCAAAAGTACGTTCATTCTAGATGCATCCTGAAATTTTTAAGCGAATTCCTGCTGAGATTAATTTTTTACAATTTTTCTAATCGCCGAATGTAATTTTTTAACGTAATTCAAGTTTGGAGTGTTGTCAATTCGTTTATGGCTGTGATATGTCAATTGTTTTAGCAGTATGTCAAAAGAACGTTCATTCTGGATGCATCCTGAAATTTTTAAGCGAATTCCTGCTGAGATTAATTTTTTACAATTTTTCTAATCGCCGAATGTAATTTTTTAACGTAATTCAAGTTTGGAGTGTTGTCAATTCGTTTATGGCTGTGATATGTCAATTGTTTTAGCAGTATGTCAAAAGAACGTTCATTCTGGATGCATCCTGAAATTTTTAAGCGAATTCCTGCTGAGATTAATTTTTTACAATTTTTCTAATCGCCGAATGTAATTTTTTAACGTAATTCAAGTTTGGAGTGTTGTCAATTCGTTTATGGCTGTGATATGTCAATTGTTTTAGCAGTATGTCAAAAGTACGTTCATTCTGGATGCATCCTGAAATTTTTAAGCGAATTCCTGCTGAGATTAATTTTTTACAATTTTTCTAATCGCCGAATGTAATTTTTTAACGTAATTCAAGTTTGGAGTGTTGTCAATTCGTTTATGGCTGTGATATCTCAATTGTTTTAGCAGTATGTCAAAAGTACGTTCATTCTAGATGCATCCTGGAATTTGTAAGCTAATTCCTGCCGAGATTAATTTTTTACAATTTTTCTAATCGCCGAATCTAATTTTTTAACGTAATTCAAGTTTGGAGTGTTGTCAATTCGTTTATGGCTGTGATATGTCAATTGTTTTAGCAGTATCTCAAAAGTACGTTCATTCTAGATGCATCCTGAAATTTTTAAGCGAATTCCTGCTGAGATTAATTTTTTACAATTTTTCTAATCGCCGAATGTAATTTTTTAACGTAATTCAAGTTTGGAGTGTTGTCAATTCGTTTATGGCTGTGATATGTCAATTGTTTTAACATTATGTCAAAAGAACGTTCATTCTGGATGCATCCTGAAATTTTTAAGCGAATTCCTGCTGAGATTAATTTTTTACAATTTTTCTAATCGCCGAATGTAATTTTTTAACGTAATTCAAGTTTGGAGTGTTGTCAATTCGTTTATGGCTGTGATATGTCAATTGTTTTAGCAGTATGTCAAAAGTACGTTCATTCTGGATGCATCCTGAAATTTTTAAGCGAATTCCTGCTGAGATTAATTTTTTACAATTTTTCTAATCGCCGAATGTAATTTTTTAACGTAATTCAAGTTTGGAGTGTTGTCAATTCGTTTATGGCTGTGATATGTCAATTGTTTTAGCAGTATGTCAAAAGTACGTTCATTCTGGATGCATCCTGAAATTTTTAAGCGAATTCCTGCTGAGATTAATTTTTTACAATTTTTCTAATCGCCGAATGTAATTTTTTAACGTAATTCAAGTTTGGAGTGTTGTCAATTCGTTTATGGCTGTGATATCTCAATTGTTTTAGCAGTATGTCAAAAGTACGTTCATTCTAGATGCATCCTGGAATTTGTAAGCTAATTCCTGCCGAGATTAATTTTTTACAATTTTTCTAATCGCCGAATGTAATTTTTTAACGTAATTCAAGTTTGGAGTGTTGTCAATTCGTTTATGGCTGTGATATGTCAATTGTTTTAGCAGTATGTCAAAAGTACGTTCATTCTAGATGCATCCTGAAATTTTTAAGCGAATTCCTGCTGAGATTAATTTTTTACAATTTTTCTAATCGCCGAATGTAATTTTTTAACGTAATTCAAGTTTGGAGTGTTGTCAATTCGTTTATGGCTGTGATATGTCAATTGTTTTAGCAGTATGTCAAAAGTACGTTCATTCTGGATGCATCCTGAAATTTTTAAGCGAATTCCTGCTGAGATTAATTTTTTACAATTTTTCTAATCGCCGAATGTAATTTTTTAACGTAATTCAAGTTTGGAGTGTTGTCAATTCGTTTATGGCTGTGATATCTCAATTGTTTTAGCAGTATGTCAAAAGTACGTTCATTCTAGATGCATCCTGGAATTTGTAAGCTAATTCCTGCCGAGATTAATTTTTTACAATTTTTCTAATCGCCGAATGTAATTTTTTAACGTAATTCAAGTTTGGAGTGTTGTCAATTCGTTTATGGCTGTGATATGTCAATTGTTTTAGCAGTATGTCAAAAGTACGTTCATTCTAGATGCATCCTGAAATTTTTAAGCGAATTCCTGCTGAGATTAATTTTTTACAATTTTTCTAATCGCCGAATGTAATTTTTTAACGTAATTCAAGTTTGGAGTGTTGTCAATTCGTTTATGGCTGTGATATGTCAATTGTTTTAGCAGTATGTCAAAAGTACGTTCATTCTGGATGCATCCTGAAATTTTTAAGCGAATTCCTGCTGAGATTAATTTTTTACAATTTTTCTAATCGCCGAATGTAATTTTTTAACGTAATTCAAGTTTGGAGTGTTGTCAATTCGTTTATGGCTGTGATATCTCAATTGTTTTAGCAGTATGTCAAAAGTACGTTCATTCTAGATGCATCCTGGAATTTGTAAGCTAATTCCTGCCGAGATTAATTTTTTACAATTTTTCTAATCGCCGAATGTAATTTTTTAACGTAATTCAAGTTTGGAGTGTTGTCAATTCGTTTATGGCTGTGATATGTCAATTGTTTTAGCAGTATGTCAAAAGTACGTTCATTCTAGATGCATCCTGAAATTTTTAAGCGAATTCCTGCTGAGATTAATTTTTTACAATTTTTCTAATCGCCGAATGTAATTTTTTAACGTAATTCAAGTTTGGAGTGTTGTCAATTCGTTTATGGCTGTGATATGTCAATTGTTTTAGCAGTATGTCAAAAGAACGTTCATTCTGGATGCATCCTGAAATTTTTAAGCGAATTCCTGCTGAGATTAATTTTTTACAATTTTTCTAATCGCCGAATGTAATTTTTTAACGTAATTCAAGTTTGGAGTGTTGTCAATTCGTTTATGGCTGTGATATGTCAATTGTTTTAACAGTATGTCAAAAGTACGTTCATTCTGGATGCATCCTGAAATTTTCAAACTAATTCCTGCTGAGATTAATTTTTTACAATTTTTCTAATCGCCGAATGTAATTTTTTAACGTAATTCAAGTTTGGAGTGTTGTCAATTCGTTTATGGCTGTGATATGTCAATTGTTTTAACAGTATGTCAAAAGTACGTTCATTCTGGATGCATCCTGAAATTTTTAAGCGAATTCCTGCTGAGATTAATTTTTTACAATTTTTCTAATCGCCGAATGTAATTTTTTAACGTAATTCAAGTTTGGAGTGTTGTCAATTCGTTTATGGCTGTGATATGTCAATTGTTTTAGCAGTATGTCAAAAGTACGTTCATTCTGGATGCATCCTGAAATTTTTAAGCGAATTCCTGCTGAGATTAATTTTTTACAATTTTTCTAATCGCCGAATGTAATTTTTTAACGTAATTCAAGTTTGGAGTGTTGTCAATTCGTTTATGGCTGTGATATGTCAATTGTTTTAACATTATGTCAAAAGAACGTTCATTCTGGATGCATCCTGAAATTTTTAAGCGAATTCCTGCTGAGATTAATTTTTTACAATTTTTCTAATCGCCGAATGTAATTTTTTAACGTAATTCAAGTTTGGAGTGTTGTCAATTCGTTTATGGCTGTGATATGTCAATTGTTTTAGCAGTATGTCAAAAGAACGTTCATTCTGGATGCATCCTGAAATTTTTAAGCGAATTCCTGCTGAGATTAATTTTTTACAATTTTTCTAATCGCCGAATGTAATTTTTTAACGTAATTCAAGTTTGGAGTGTTGTCAATTCGTTTATGGCTGTGATATGTCAATTGTTTTAACAGTATGTCAAAAGTACGTTCATTCTGGATGCATCCTGAAATTTTCAAACTAATTCCTGCTGAGATTAATTTTTTACAATTTTTCTAATCGCCGAATGTAATTTTTTAACGTAATTCAAGTTTGAAGTGTTGTCAATTCGTTTATGGCTGTAATATGTCAATTGTTTTAGCTGTATGTCAAAAGTACGTTCATTCTGGATGCATCCTGAAATTTTTAAGCGAATTCCTGCTGAGATTAATTTTTTACAATTTTTCTAATCGCCGAATGTAATTTTTTAACGTAATTCAAGTTTGGAGTGTTGTCAATTCGTTTATGGCTGTGATATGTCAATTGTTTTAACAGTATGTCAAAAGAACGTTCATTCTGGATGCATCCTGAAATTTTTAAGCGAATTCCTGCTGAGATTAATTTTTTACAATTTTTCTAATCGCCGAATGTAATTTTTTAACGTAATTCAAGTTTGGAGTGTTGTCAATTCGTTTATGGCTGTGATATGTCAATTGTTTTAGCAGTATGTCAAAAGAACGTTCATTCTGGATGCATCCTGAAATTTTTAAGCGAATTCCTGCTGAGATTAATTTTTTACAATTTTTCTAATCGCCGAATGTAATTTTTTAACGTAATTCAAGTTTGGAGTGTTGTCAATTCGTTTATGGCTGTGATATCTCAATTGTTTTAGCAGTATGTCAAAAGTACGTTCATTCTGGATGCATCCTGAAATTTTTAAGCGAATTCCTGCTGAGATTAATTTTTTACAATTTTTCTAATCGCCGAATGTAATTTTTTAACGTAATTCAAGTTTGGAGTGTTGTCAATTCGTTTATGGCTGTGATATGTCAATTGTTTTAGCAGTATGTCAAAAGTACGTTCATTCTGGATGCATCCTGAAATTTTTAAGCGAATTCCTGCTGAGATTAATTTTTTACAATTTTTCTAATCGCCGAATGTAATTTTTTAACGTAATTCAAGTTTGGAGTGTTGTCAATTCGTTTATGGCTGTGATATGTCAATTGTTTTAGCAGTATGTCAAAAGAACGTTCATTCTGGATGCATCCTGAAATTTTTAAGCGAATTCCTGCTGAGATTAATTTTTTACAATTTTTCTAATCGCCGAATGTAATTTTTTAACGTAATTCAAGTTTGGAGTGTTGTCAATTCGTTTATGGCTGTGATATGTCAATTGTTTTAGCAGTATGTCAAAAGTACGTTCATTCTTGATGCATCCTGGAATTTTGAAGCTAATTCCTGCCGAGATTAATTTTTTACAATTTTTCTAATCGCCGAATGTAATTTTTTAACGTAATTCAAGTTTGGAGTGTTGTCAATTCGTTTATGGCTGTGATATGTCAATTGTTTTAGCAGTATGTCAAAAGTACGTTCATTCTGGATGCATCCTGGAATTTGTAAGCTAATTCCTGCCGAGATTAATTTTTTACAATTTTTCTAATCGCCGAATCTAATTTTTTAACGTAATTCAAGTTTGGAGTGTTGTCAATTCGTTTATGGCTGTGATATGTCAATTGTTTTAGCAGTATGTCAAAAGTATGTTCATTCTAGATGCATCCTGGAATTTGTAAGCTAATTCCTGCCGAGATTAATTTTTTACTATTTTTCTAATCGCCGAATGTAATTTTTTAACGTAATTCAAGTTTGGAGTGTTGTCAATTCGTTTATGGCTGTGATATGTCAATTGTTTTAGCAGTATGTCAAAAGTACGTTCATTCTAGATGCATCCTGGAATTTGTAAGCTAATTCCTGCCGAGATTATTTTTTTACAATTTTTCTAATCGTCGAATGTAATTTTTTAACGTAATTCAAGTTTGGAGTGTTGTCAATTCGTTTATGGCTGTGATATGTCAATTGTTTTAGCAGTATGTCAAAAGAACGTTCATTCTGGATGCATCCTGAAATTTTTAAGCGAATTCCTGCTGAGATTAATTTTTTACAATTTTTCTAATCGCCGAATGTAATTTTTTAACGTAATTCAAGTTTGGAGTGTTGTCAATTCGTTTATGGCTGTGATATGTCAATTGTTTTAGCAGTATGTCAAAAGTACGTTCATTCTGGATGCATCCTGAAATTTTTAAGCGAATTCCTGCTGAGATTAATTTTTTACAATTTTTCTAATCGCCGAATGTAATTTTTTAACGTAATTCAAGTTTGGAGTGTTGTCAATTCGTTTATGGCTGTGATATGTCAATTGTTTTAGCAGTATGTCAAAAGTACGTTCATTCTGGATGCATCCTGAAATTTTTAAGCGAATTCCTGCTGAGATTAATTTTTTACAATTTTTCTAATCGCCGAATGTAATTTTTTAACGTAATTCAAGTTTGGAGTGTTGTCAATTCGTTTATGGCTGTGATATGTCAATTGTTTTAGCAGTATGTCAAAAGTACGTTCATTCTGGATGCATCCTGAAATTTTTAAGCGAATTCCTGCTGAGATTAATTTTTTACAATTTTTCTAATCGCCGAATGTAATTTTTTAACGTAATTCAAGTTTGGAGTGTTGTCAATTCGTTTATGGCTGTGATATGTCAATTGTTTTAGCAGTATGTCAAAAGTACGTTCATTCTGGATGCATCCTGAAATTTTGAAGCTAATTCCTGCTGAGAATAATTTTGTACAATTTTTCTAACCGTCGAATGTAATTTTTTTTTGTTTAAATTTTGAGGATTTCCATTTTGTTTCCAATTGTTATATGTCAAGTATTCAGAGATCTTTTTTTACCGCTAATGACAACAATCCAATTGTGGCAACACATATTTCCCCATTTCGATCTAATTTGTATAACCACCCCCGTGATATTTGCAACGTTGATTACAACCTTAATGTCTGTTGATACTTTTGCAATTTCCTCGAACACTTTCACCGTTTCCCGCATCGATTGTGCACGAGAGGGATAATAGATGAAAGCGATAGCGAAAAGTCGGACGAGCACACAATTCGGGCCCGCTGATAAAGTGAGGGTTGGGTCGCGCGTTCCGTCGCGCTTTATCTTGTGCACCCTCTGGTGGAGGGGCCGAGTCGTTAAATCCGTTCTCTCTCTCTCTCTCTCTCCTGATAACAATACAAAAATTAAAGCCCCAATATAACTTTAATTATAACAGAAAATGGAAGCACGGCGTGAACAAAGCTCGGCCCGCTATCGATTCGGGAAATTGTTGTGTTTTGTGAAATTTAATTACGCCGGCCCCGGCGCGCGGGGGTGGGGGCGGGCGGCGCGGGGCGGGAATCGAACCGGAAATGTCAGAGAATCCGGCCGGAAAACAACGCGTATATAGGTATACGGGGATCTTATTAAATGGATACCGATTGATGTCGTGTTTTCAACATCCAATAATGAAAGGATCCCCAAGATGGATGATATCCCATAGTTTACGAAAATTTAATAACATTTGTTAAACAAATGAGTTGGGTTGGTTTAATTGAATTGAGATACGAATTAACAGATAATTTTGGCATATTTACCGTGAGCGCTTGTAAATTGGATATTACCTTCGTGCAACATTAATCAGGGAGTCGAACCGAAATTAATTTCGTTCCGGTTTACTGTTTCGTACTGAGTAAATGTTTTTGGTTCCAGTTTCGGTTTCGGTTCGTCTAAAAATTCCAGTTCAGTTTCGGTTATAATAAAATAGAACGCTTTACTAGATCTGTTATGAATTGTTACTTTTTTATAGACAAATTGATAATGGCAATTGTTATAACATGAAACTGGTAATGTATTATTTTTTATGCATATAATTTAAATCAATAAAAAATGGTGATGTGGCCATCATGTTACTTTCTCCGACTTGATGGTATCATTTATATTTACGCTTTCATGGTTTATTCTAAATTTAAATCACATTTTAAATGTACATCAAGCGTTGCGTAAACTCGGATGAAACTGACGTTTAAAACGTCAAAATTATGAAAGATGGAAAAATTATACTTCAAATTTAAAAACTTAATTTACTCAAAAACTAAAGGGATTTCGAAAAAAACTTATTCTTTATAAGTTGTTCATTTTAACATTCTCTGCATTATTATTAACATAAATTTGCTGTAACTATTATCTATCTATAATTATGAACCAAAAATTTAAAAAATAATAATAAATTTTTTTCTCGAATAAAAATGATTTTATGAAAAATGCTTTCAAGCAAAAGATGTTCATTTCTTTGTTGTCTTTAAAGTTTGTTTAAATATTTTTGTGATATTTTTCATATTTAAGAAAATATTGGCAAAAAACAAAAAACAGTTAAGGTAAACGCCCACTTCTGGTGTACGAAATTTTACCAAAAGCTTTTCAGTTCTTCAGATTATCAAATGAGATGGATGTTTAAAGTTTCATATCAATTGCTCTATCAGTTTTTGAGATACAGCGAGCACAGACAGACGCACACACACACACACACAATTTTTTTTTTCCAGAAATTGTTGAAATGGCATCTAGGGACCCCAAAATGGATATTTCCGTAAAAAAAAATTTTGAAAAAAAAATCACGATCACAATACTTTCTCGTACTTCGTAACTGAGAAAGTAAAAAATAAAATTATACCGAAATTGCTAGAAACAGCTAGAATTATGCAAAATAATTATTTTTAAAGATAATTTTTTGCTTAGAAGTTTAAACGATATTCTGGTCCTTTGACAAACGGTTTCATTTATATAGAAACCTTGAAGCAACTTAAAAAAATCAAAAGTTACTGTTTGACCTCATTTACAAATGATTTTGACGGTCATAAATGTTCTTCATAGTTCCATTAACAATATTAGATAACAATTGGAGCACCATTTTTTTTTTCATTTTATTTAAATAATTTTTCCTGAATTGCGCAACATTCGAAGACATGGTCAACTTAAAAAAATCAAAAGTACTGTTTGACTTTATTTACAAATGATTTTGACGGTCATAAATGTTCTTCATAGTTCCATTAACAATATTTGAGCACTATTTTTTTTTCATTTTGTTTAAATATTTTTTTCTGAATTGCGCAACATTCGAAGACATGATCAACTTAAAAAAATCAGAAGTACTGTTTGACTTTATTTACAAATGATTTTGACGGTCATAAATGTTCTTCATAGTTCCATTAACAATATTTGAGCACCATTTTTTTTCATTTTGTTTAAATAATTTTTCCTGAATTGTGCAAGATTCGAAGACATGGTCAACTTGAAAAAATCAAAAGTTACTGCTTGACCTCATTTACAAATAATTTTGACGGTCATAAATGTTCTTCATAGTTCCATTAACAATATTAGATAACAATTGGAGCACCATTTTTTTTTCCTTTTGTTTAAATAATTTTTCCCCAATTGCGCAACATTCGAAGACATGGTCAACTTAAAAAAATCAGAAGTACTGTTTGACTTTATTTACAAATAATTTTGACGGTCATAAATGTTCTTCATAGTTCCATTAACAATATTTGAGCACCATTTTTTTTCATTTTGTTTAAATAATTTTTCCTGAATTGTGCAAGATTCGAAGACATGGTCAACTTGAAAAAATCAAAAGTTACTGTTTGACCTCATTTACAAATAATTTTGACGGTCATAAATGTTCTTCATAGTTCCATTAACAATATTTGAGCACCATTTTTTTTCATTTTGTTTAAATAATTTTTCCTGAATTGTGCAAGATTCGAAGACATGGTCAACTTGAAAAAATCAAAAGTTACTGTTTGACCTCATTTACAAATAATTTTGACGGTCATAAATGTTCTTCATAGTTCCATTAACAATATTTGAGCACCATTTTTTTTCATTTTGTTTAAATAATTTTTCCTGAATTGTGCAAGATTCGAAGACATGGTCAACTTGAAAAAATCAAAAGTTACTGTTTGACCTCATTTACAAATAATTTTGACGGTCATAAATGTTCTTCATAGTTCCATTAACAATATTTGAGCACCATTTTTTTTCATTTTGTTTAAATAATTTTTCCTGAATTGTGCAAGATTCGAAGACATGGTCAACTTGAAAAAATCAAAAGTTACTGTTTGACCTCATTTACAAATAATTTTGACGGTCATAAATGTTCTTCATAGTTCCATTAACAATATTTGAGCACCATTTTTTTTTCATTTTGTTTAAATAATTTTTCCTGAATTGCGCAACATTCGAAGACATGGTCAACTTAAAAAAATCAAAAGTTACTGTTTGAGCTCATTTACAAATAATTTTGACGGTCATAAATGTTCTTCATAGTTCCATTAACAATATTTGAGCACCATTTTTTTTTTCATTTTGTTTAAATAATTTTTCCTGAATTGCGCAACATTCGAAGACATGGTCAACTTAAAAAAATCAAAAGTTACTGTTTGACCTCATTTACAAATAATTTTGACGGTCATAAATGTTCTTCATAGTTCCATTAACAATATTTGAGCACCATTTTTTTTTTCATTTTGTTTAAATAATTTTTCCTGAATTGCGCAACATTCGAAGACATGGTCAACTTAAAAAAATCAAAAGTTACTGTTTGAGCTCATTTACAAATAATTTTGACGGTCATAAATGTTCTTCATAGTTCCATTAACAATATTTGAGCACCATTTTTTTTCATTTTGTTTAAATAATTTTTCCTGAATTGTGCAAGATTCGAAGACATGGTCAACTTGAAAAAATCAAAAGTTACTGTTTGACCTCATTTACAAATAATTTTGACGGTCATAAATGTTCTTCATAGTTCCATTAACAATATTTGAGCACCATTTTTTTTTCATTTTGTTTAAATAATTTTTCCTGAATTGCGCAACATTCGAAGACATGGTCAACTTAAAAAAATCAAAAGTTACTGTTTGAGCTCATTTACAAATAATTTTGACGGTCATAAATGTTCTTCATAGTTCCATTAACAATATTTGAGCACCATTTTTTTTCATTTTGTTTAAATAATTTTTCCTGAATTGTGCAAGATTCGAAGACATGGTCAACTTGAAAAAATCAAAAGTTACTGTTTGACCTCATTTACAAATAATTTTGACGGTCATAAATGTTCTTCATAGTTCCATTAACAATATTTGAGCACCATTTTTTTTCATTTTGTTTAAATAATTTTTCCTGAATTGTGCAAGATTCGAAGACATGGTCAACTTGAAAAAATCAAAAGTTACTGTTTGACCTCATTTACAAATAATTTTGACGGTCATAAATGTTCTTCATAGTTCCATTAACAATATTTGAGCACCATTTTTTTTCATTTTGTTTAAATAATTTTTCCTGAATTGTGCAAGATTCGAAGACATGGTCAACTTGAAAAAATCAAAAGTTACTGTTTGACCTCATTTACAAATAATTTTGACGGTCATAAATGTTCTTCATAGTTCCATTAACAATATTTGAGCACCATTTTTTTTTCATTTTGTTTAAATAATTTTTCCTGAATTGCGCAACATTCGAAGACATGGTCAACTTAAAAAAATCAAAAGTTACTGTTTGAGCTCATTTACAAATAATTTTGACGGTCATAAATGTTCTTCATAGTTCCATTAACAATATTTGAGCACCATTTTTTTTCATTTTGTTTAAATAATTTTTCCTGAATTGTGCAAGATTCGAAGACATGGTCAACTTGAAAAAATCAAAAGTTACTGTTTGACCTCATTTACAAATAATTTTGACGGTCATAAATGTTCTTCATAGTTCCATTAACAATATTTGAGCACCATTTTTTTTCATTTTGTTTAAATAATTTTTCCTGAATTGTGCAAGATTCGAAGACATGGTCAACTTGAAAAAATCAAAAGTTACTGTTTGACCTCATTTACAAATAATTTTGACGGTCATAAATGTTCTTCATAGTTCCATTAACAATATTTGAGCACCATTTTTTTTTCATTTTGTTTAAATAATTTTTCCTGAATTGCGCAACATTCGAAGACATGGTCAACTTAAAAAAATCAAAAGTTACTGTTTGAGCTCATTTACAAATAATTTTGACGGTCACAAATGTTCTTCATAGTTCCATTAACAATATTTAAGCACCATTTTTTTTTTTCATTTTGTTTAAATATTTTTTTCTGAATTGCGCAACATTCGAAGACATGGTCAACTTAAAAAAATCAAAAGTTACTGTTTGAGCTCATTTACAAATAATTTTGACGGTCATAAATGTTCTTCATAGTTCCATTAACAATATTTGAGCACCATTTTTTTTCATTTTGTTTAAATAATTTTTCCTGAATTGTGCAAGATTCGAAGACATGGTCAACTTGAAAAAATCAAAAGTTACTGTTTGACCTCATTTACAAATAATTTTGACGGTCATAAATGTTCTTCATAGTTCCATTAACAATATTTGAGCACCATTTTTTTTTCATTTTGTTTAAATAATTTTTCCTGAATTGCGCAACATTCGAAGACATGGTCAACTTAAAAAAATCAAAAGTTACTGTTTGAGCTCATTTACAAATAATTTTGACGGTCATAAATGTTCTTCATAGTTCCATTAACAATATTTGAGCACCATTTTTTTTCATTTTGTTTAAATAATTTTTCCTGAATTGTGCAAGATTCGAAGACATGGTCAACTTGAAAAAATCAAAAGTTACTGTTTGACCTCATTTACAAATAATTTTGACGGTCATAAATGTTCTTCATAGTTCCATTAACAATATTTGAGCACCATTTTTTTTCATTTTGTTTAAATAATTTTTCCTGAATTGTGCAAGATTCGAAGACATGGTCAACTTGAAAAAATCAAAAGTTACTGTTTGAGCTCATTTACAAATAATTTTGATGGTCATAAATGTTCTTCATAGTTCCATTAACAATATTTGAGCACCATTTTTTTTCATTTTGTTTAAATAATTTTTCCTGAATTGTGCAAGATTCGAAGACATGGTCAACTTGAAAAAATCAAAAGTTACTGTTTGACCTCATTTACAAATAATTTTGATGGTCATAAATGTTCTTCATAGTTCCATTAACAATATTTGAGCACCATTTTTTTTCATTTTGTTTAAATAATTTTTCCTGAATTGTGCAAGATTCGAAGACATGGTCAACTTAAAAAAATCAGAAGTACTGTTTGACTTTATTTACAAATGATTTTGACGGTCATAAATGTTCTTCATAGTTCTATTAACAATATTAGATAACAATTGGAGCACCATTTTTTTTTCCTTTTGTTTAAATAATTTTTCCCCAATTGCGCAACATTCGAAGACATGGTCAACTTAAAATAATCAAAAATTACTGTTTGACCTCATTTACAAATGATATTGATGGTCATAAATGTTCTTCATAGTTCCATTAACAATATTAGAGAACAATTGGAGCACGACTTTTTTTTCCTTTTGTTTAAATAATTTTTCCCCAATTGCGCAACATTCGAAGACATGGTCAATTTCAAAAAATTTAAAGTTACTATTTGACTTCATTTACAAATAATTTTTATTGTAGATATTACGTGCAATATATTTAGACAGTTGAAACTATAAAAATATCATGTATGATGTAGGTCACATACAATTACATAACTAACAACATTCGTGATTGCTTTTAAAAGTCCCAGGGAAACTCTTCAAGTTTAAATAAGTTATCGAATAGGATTTAAATAAAAATATCTGCGCACGGAACGCAAACACGAATAAAACTTTCCTTTAAAATATTCAACAACTCGCCGTAAATCCTATTTTTTCGATCCGAGCCGCGGCGGAGTTGATATTTTAGAAAAAGGAGAATTTACTGTGTGTGTGTGGAGAGGAGAAGTTTTTCGGAGCGACCCTCTCGACATCCCCAACGTACTCCCGAGTATTTGTAAACATAATAACGGCCCTAAACATCGATTCCTCTTAAAATCACAACTTACGGCCGGAATCTGCGAGGACCTCGATTTTGTATTCATGGAAAAAAAATAAATACTCGTCCCGGTGTAATCCCCCCTCTTCCTTCTCTCGCCCCGTTCTCGGCGAGGAAACGTGCCCGATTCTTAAGGGAATAAATCCCGCTGTAACGTCAATAATTAAGTGATCGCGCAGCGAGACCTGAAGACGGTGGGAATTCGCCTTAATCCGGTCCTATCGGGGAGATTTTATGATAATGAGGAGAAGAGTTGATTAGGCGTTTTCCGAGGGTTGGAAGGGTTTATTTTAATAAATTCTAGAAATAAATGGTATTGTAGATGTTAACGATGGTTAGATTTATAAATTTTAACCCTTAGCGAACGAGCTAGTTTATAGTAGTAGCAAGCGCCGCTTTACAAATAACTGAAATTAGCTCATTTATGAATCGAACTTATGGTGGATACGCCGGGAACTTACAATTTACATCATGCACTCGCTGCAGTGGTAATCGGGTAATTACCCCCCCTAAGAATTTTTCTCTTAACAATTTTTATTGTTAAAAATTACCGATATTCCATATTCCAAATAAATAATATATATATAACCGGTAAATTTTTCCAACGCTTTAAAACGTTGGAAAATGATAGGAAGATTTCATGGAACAGGTGTATGCAGTGGCGGCTCGTGGAACATTTGGATGGTAGAGCCACTTAACATATAATATAATAGTGCACAGTGGGTCAAAAAAAAAACGGCACAAATAGATTTGTACTGTTATATCTTCGTGAGCCATTAGTATTTTAAAATAATTAATATAACAGTAAAAATCCCAATTTTTACAGATAAGATGAAGTACTTTTGCTCTAAAAAAATAATACTTAAACTTATGCCCGGAGCAGTGGCGGCTCTAGGAAAATTTTGACGGTAGAGCCACTTAGCATACACAATATATCTCACCGTCTCATTTTTTGAGGAAAGAAACATCGATCATTAAAAACCTTCACTTGTTGCAAATGCACTAAAAAAAAAATCCGTTCTTCGTCGACGGAAATCAATCAAACGACGAATTGTATTTTGTAACCTTATCTACATCTCCTTAACCTCTTAGGCACGCCTGAATTTTGCACGGGGCTGTTTCTCTGTACGGCAGAGTTCAATTTGAAAATCGCATCCGCGAAAGCCACTATAGTGGCGCATAGTGTAATACTTTAAGAATTTAAAACTTATTTTTGGTTAGAAAACGGAAAATTATTTTTTAACTTATCTATATCTCTTTAATGACTACCGAAAGGAAAAAAAATGAAAAATTATAAGATTTAAAACGTTGAGTTGTGGTAAGTTATTTTTAAGTTATTTTATTTGAGTTTATTTTGTGTAATGGTTTGTTAGTTGACCTAAGTTACTCTTTATTTTGACGTATCTCACATTGTAAATACAATGCAAAAGACCAACTCTTATCTTATCTTAAAGAATTTCTTCCCTTTCGTTCAAGAATTGTCCTAAAAAAACTACATTTTTTTTTTCTGTCTTATCTGCATCTATTTGGCGAGTACAACACTTTGCTGAAAGAATTTGCCAAATTTGGTCATCCGTTTGGTTATCTTAAATAAATGATTTTTTTGGTCCTGTACATTTATTCGATGAGTACAAATACTTTTCAGGAGGAATTTTTAAAATCGCCCATTTTGTGCAAGAGCTATCTTCTCAAAACCACAGAACTTTGCTGAAAGATTTTTCAATATATGTTTATCTGTTCAAGAGTTGTCTGCATCTATTCGACTTTGCTGGAAGAATTTCCCAAATTAGATCCCCAAAAACCAGAAATCAATTGAAGGAAACATTTAATTTTTTGGTCTTAGCTGCATCCATTCGACGAGTACAACACTTTGCTGGAAGAATTTGCCAAATTTGGTCATACGTTGAAGAGTTATCCTGTGAAACCCGAAAAACAATTGAACAAATTTAATTTTTTGGTTCTTTTTTTAAATTTTATTCAAATTTAGATTTAGATATAGTACATGACAAATTATAACAAAGTACATCACAACAAAATTAAATTCTACATACGTCACAGAAAACAAGAACAAAATTATTTGCAATTGATATAATCCTCTACTGAGTAATATTCTTTTTCCATCAGAAAATTTTTTTGTTCATAGATTCACTCGAGACATTTTTTCTACATCTTCCGGACGAATATAAGACTTTGCCGAAAGAATTTTACAAATCTCGTCCTCGGTTCAAAAGTTAAAATGTTGAAAATTAAAAAATGCAATTTTTGCATTCTGTGTTAATGTCAAGATTCGTAACCCGTAATAAAATTACATAAAATTTGCCATATTTTGAAGTTTAAATCATCACAATTGAACAATGCCTGCAGCAGTGGTGCAATTTAAAAAAATCAAAATCTTGGAAATTTAAAAACTGCAATTTTGCATTTCTTGATAATTTCTCGAGAAAATATTGTAATCCGTTTAAAAATAACAGTAAATTCGCCATATTTTGACGTTTAAATAATTAAAATCGGACTACGCATTCGGCAGGTGTACATTTCCAAAAATTAAAATTGCGTACTGGAAATTTTAAAAATTGTATTTTTTTTTATATTTTGCGTTAATTTCGCAAGAAAATATATGAATCCATTTTAAAATAAAAGTAAATTCGACATATTTAGAAGTTTAAATAATTATAATCGGACAACGCGTTCGGCAGTGTGTAATTTCAAAAATCGAAATTTTGTGAGATTTTTGCATTTTGTGTTAATTTCAGGAAAATGTTTTGTAATCCGTTTTAACATTACACTAAATTTGACGTGTTTAAATCATCAAAATCGGACGACGCATTCGACAGGTGTGCAACTTCAAATATCAAAATCGCGACAAAAATTACAAATTTAACAATGGCTACTTTTAACTGTCAAAAATAATAATTTTGAGGTACAAAAAATGACAATTTTCAACCTCCAAAAACTACAATCTTGAAATGCCAAAATTGATCATTTTTCAACTGCAATCAATTACCGTTTTAACTGTCAACGACCATCTGCTTACTGGTAGAAATGACAAGTTTTTATTTTTTAATACTCTTTTACTACTGTTACTGCTGTTATTTTAATTTTTGTGACGTGTACATCCGCTAAATGTTATATTTAGGTTAAATAATTCCATGTATATACATTATATTGGTGGCAACGTAAATAAATAAATATCTATCTATCTATTTTTGGCTATTTTCAACTGCTAAAAATAATTTGAGCTACCAAAAATGACAATTTTCTACCCCCAAAAAATACAATCTTGAAATGCCAAAATTGATCATTTTCAACAATCAAAAACATATTTTCAACTGCTAAAAATGGCAATTTTCAACTGCCAAAAACCACAATTTCCAACTGTCAAAAATGACACTTTTCCGAAAGAATTTTTAATATCTGCCATTTTGTTCAAGAGCTATGCTTTGAAAACTGCAAAAAAATGAACGACGAATTTAATGTTTTATCTTATCTGCATCAATTCAGTGAGCACAATACTGTGCCGGAAGAATTTTCAAAATCAGATTATCCGTTACATGAGTTATTCTCAAAAAAAGAACGACGGATAACACTTTGCTGGATGAATTTTTAAAATGTGGCCATCCTTTCAAACAATTGAACGACGAATTTATTTTTTGCTTTTATCTGCATCTATTCCATGAGTGAACAACACATTACGCCAAGAATTTTCAAAATCTGGTGATGCGTTCAAGAATTTTTTTTTTGCATACAACATTTTTTTGTGGGACTTCCAGGAACGAAGATACACTAAATGACTTTAGTCGTAAATAGTGCTTAGATCTACTGGAAACGCCTAAAAAACGAGTAAAAAATATTTTTTAGCCACTGGGTGTACGAGAGCGGAGCACCAGTTTATTTATGTTTTTTTTTTATTACCCCCCTAGACTAGTTGGTTGGAAACGCCCTTGACTCGCTGTAGAGCTATTCGATCTTACGAAAATATTTTTATTGTCGCGAACACAACATTCGGTCTTGCGGTAATATTTTTAGTTGTGAATATTGCGGCATTTGTTTAGCAATTAATTCTTTCAAGCGTGTTTGCCCTTTTATGCCAGAGAGAGAGAGATAGTACATTTATTAAGACACTTTTATAAATGAGCTCAACAGGCAATTGACCAGAGGTCTTTCAGCCTCTTCTTTACTATTTTATATGATTTCAGAATTATCTGAAACACTGTTTAAAGCAAAGAATTGCAATGTTTGAATATGCACAATAAATGCCGGCTGGGTATGGTCCCCTGCCTCATGCAGGCGGTCTGAAGCGGGCGAGGCGCGTCCAAACGGAATCGGATTGAGGCTTTAGCGAAACCGCCATCACAATAAATCCCGGAAATGGCCCACATCTACGCGACACACAATTCTGTTTGAGTATTCGCGGGCCCCTATCGCAAATCTTCTGTTTTCCTTTTTTTTCTCCTTTCCAGAAATCTTTAATACCGCAGCGGCGGAATTTCCAGGGCACGGAAAGTCCTTAATTCGTTTCTGGGATGGTTTTAAAGAGGAAAACGGGAAAGAGACGGAAAAAGCGAAGGGGGAAGAAGTTTTGTAATGTCGCTGAGTGCAGGGAGCGGCGGGCGCGTTTATAAATTACCCCGAGAGAGGGTGGCGGGGGTGGAGGAGAGTCGCCGTCGGGTAACTTTCTGTTGAAAAATCTTCGAATGCATCTGTACAAACGAACTCCTTTTCATTTCCGATACTTTAATAAGTTTTACAAGACGCCTGTCGCCGTTGTATAGGTAAATGGACGTCGGTGCTCGATACTCCTCGGGCTTTATTAAATTTCGGCTAATGAGGCCGCCTCTGCTTTCATTCCCAGAAATTGAAATAATAAACATGCAGAACAACTTTAAGTGGCGAAATGGAGGAAAGTTTTCCAAATATATATACAGGCAAAAATTATGGTAAATATAAAATTACTCGGGGAACCTCATATACCCCAGATGGTAGGTGGTGGGAGATGAACTTTCCGCAGATCCATCACCACAGGATCACGCAGGTCATCTGATAGGAGCTGACGTTATCCAGATAGCTCCGGTGATTTACAGCGTCGTATTTCCCCGCGAGTCCATCACGTGAGGGCTGGTATCTCGCCGCCCGCCGCCCGCCGCCCGCAACCCTTAAACCTCACCCCCAACCGCACACCTACCTGTAGACTACATCGAGCGAGGCGAGCACAACATGCGAACACTAAATCGCAACGTGTTGTCGGAATGGATTCCTGTGGCGTGTGTTCTGATACTTTTGCGGGGGGCATTGCGGCAAAATAATTTGATTATTAATCCTTGAAGACAATTTTTGTAAATTTAATATTATCTCTACTGATGGAAATGATCAAGATGCGAAAACCGTGACTAACTTCTCGTCGATATTCGTGTTTTATTCACTACATGCAGTTTTTGTGCTGCAGAGACTGAATAATTCCGAACTCGGTTTATTATTTGTTTTTTCGGTACTTTTTGCATGTACTCGCGAAATTGTTGCAGAATCACACCAGACCAGGGCGCAATCTGTTGCGATGTTAAATAATGGAACGCGTTATTAATTCAGCCGTACGTCCGAATCGATAAATCCTTTATTAAATAAAATGTAATTGCCGCATACACCGGCCATTATTAATGCACATTGATTACTTAGCGATCGTTTTAATTAACATCTTGATTATATTTGTTTTCCCCGCAGTGTAACCGAAAGTCATTTTGAATTCCGATGTTTCAAACAATGAAATAATGATACGCATTCAAAATAATAAGTAAAACCCACCACTAGTCAAGAACTCTATAGTTAAATACTTTAAAAAATGGTGATGTGGCCATCATGTTACTTTGTCCGATGGTATCATCACTTATATTTACACTTTCATGGTTTATTTTCTATTTAAATCATATTTTAAATGTACATCGAGCGTTTTGTAGACTCGCATGAAACTGACGTTTAAAACGTCAAAATTATGAAAGATGGAAAAATTATACTTCATTCAAAAACTCAGTTTACTCAAAAACTAAAGAGATTTCGAAAAAAACTTATTCTTTATAAGTTGTTCACTTTGACATTCTCAACAATTATTATTAACATAAATTTGCTGTAACTATTATTGTTTCATAATTATAAACCAAAAATGAAAAAAAATTAATATTTTTTTTTCTCGAATAACAATGTTTTTATGAAAAATGTTTTCAAACAAAATAAACCCATTTTTTTTTGTCTTCAATATGTGTTTAAATGTTTTTGTGATATGTTTCATATTTAAGAAAATATTGGCAAAAAACAAAAAACAGTTAAGGTAAACACCCACTTCCGGTGTACGAAATTTTACAGTTCTTCGGATTATCAAATAAGACGTATGTTCAAAGTTTCATATCAATTGGTCTATTAGTTTTTGAGATACAGCGCGCACAGACACACAAACACACACACAGACACAAAAAAAAATCCAGAAATTGTTGAAATGGCATCTAGGGACCCCAAAACGGATATTTCCGTAAAAAAATGTTTTGAAAAAAAAATCACGATCACAATACTTTCTCGTACTTCGTAACGGAGAAAGTAAAAATTGACCTCAACATTTAGCAATTTGTTTAGTTTCTCGCCTCCGACTTGAACTTAACCTTTTGGGTTCCAGGGATCGTTTTGAATCAATTTTGAATAGTTTAAAAAAAATTCAAGTCGATAGAAATTGTTTTTGTGCTTTTACCGCACTGCCAAAATAATAATAATTTTTCACAATTTTACTCTGTGATCATATGAAGCACAGTTTGTGATACATTTTTATAAATCAAAACTGTTTCAATACCAGAAACATTATTTACAGTTGGTGACGATACATTAATAGTATTATTCTGAACAAAAATGTTAGCGTGAACCGCGATGTTTCTTGCTTATAAACATCGATGTTAGTAACAGTTGTCCGGAATAACACCATTAGTTTGTCCTTTCTAAAGTTCAAGTTGTATTTGTGGTAACTGGAATATTGTAAAATTAATAATAAATTAGGAATGTGATATTAACGAAGACTCATATTTTTGACTTTAATTGACTCTAAATTTAATTAAATTGGCGGGTACTGAAACGGAATCAAAATTCTCTCTAGAACATCACAAAATCGTAAGGCTGTAATTTGAGTGTTTCTATTAAGGACAAATGTACTTCTACTGGAAGAAAACATTGCCAAATTTGCACAATTGGCAATGTTGAAATACACAACATTGTCCTCGATTACTAATTTAATTTTTTTTCCGAACTACGATTTTTTTAAAAGCTGCAAGCATTTTTGAATAAAGTTGTGATAAATAAGTAAGTAAGTAATAAGTAACTTCGTGATACATTTTGAATAATTCAAATAAACCGAATAACTTTGTTAGTATCACTTTATTAAATTGGAGTAGTTACTATAGTTTCGACAATTTCATTTTGAAAATGACAATAGTTTCATAGTTTGAAAATGACAAGCTGAAATTGTCGAAACTATAGTAACTACTCCAAGTTAATAAAGTGATACTAACAAAGTTATTCGGTTTATTTGAAGTTGTGATAAATTCGGGAAAAATATAAAAACAATTGCCATCGACTTGAAACGTTCCAAAATTACACAACATATAATCAGGAGTGTGATCAGATAGAAACCTACCCAATCACATTACTAGATTTTGAGATAATTTTACGTGATCAAAGAAAGTTGTCGAAAACAGTAATTCAGCGTTTCGAAAAAAATATAAAAACAATTGCTATCGACTTGAAACTTTTCAAAATTATTCAAAATTGATTCAGAATTATGATTCCATAAAAAAAAACTAACTAAATTTTGAGATAAATTCATGTGATCAGAGCGTAAAATTGTGAAAAATTGTAAATATTTTAACAGTTCGAAAAAAATATAAACACAACTGCTATCGACTTGAAATTTTCTAAAATTATTCAAAATTAACTTAGAATTATGATTCCATAAAAAAACTGTTTATTCACATAACTAAATTTTGTGATAAATTCATGTGATCGGAGCGTAAAATTGTTATTATTTTGGCAGTTCTAAAAAAATATAAAAACAATTGCTATCGACTTGAATTTTTTCAAAATTATTCAAAATTGATTCAGAATTATGATTCCATAAAAAAAACTAACTAAATTTTGTAATAAATTCATGTGATCAGAGCGTAAAATTGTAAACCATTGTAAATATTTTGGCAGTTCGAAAATAAATTTTGAAATTTTCCAAAATTATTCAAAATTAATTTAGAATTATGATTCCATAAAAAAACTGTGTAATCACATTACTAAATTTTGTGATAAATTCATGTGATCAGAGCGTAAAATTGCAAAAAATTGTAAATATTTTGGCAGTTCGAAAAAAAAATTAAGACAACTGCTATCGAAACTTTCCAAAATTATTCAAAATTGATTCAAATTATGATTCCATAAAAAACTAACTAAATTTGGTGATAAATTCATGTGATCAGAGCGTAAAATTATAAAAATTTGTTATTATTTCGGCAGTTCGAAAAAAATATAGAAACAATTGCTATCGACTTGAAATTTTCCAAAATTATTCCAAATTGATTTAGAATTATGATTCCATAAAAAACTGTGTAATCACATAACTAAATTTTGTGATAAATTCATGTGATCAGAGTGTAAAATTATAAAAATTTGTTATTATTTTGGCAGTTCTAAAAAAATATAAAAACAATTTTGACTTTTGAATTTTTGCAAAACTATTCAAAATTCATTCAAAATTATGATTACATAAAAAACTAACTAAATTTTGTAATAAATTCATATGATCGGATCACAAAATTGCGAAAAATGGTTATTATTTCGGCAGTTCGAAAAAAAATATAAAAACAATTGCTATCGACTTGAAATTTTCCAAAATTATTCAAAATTGATTCAGAATTATGATTCCATAAAAAAATGGTAATCACTTACCTAAATTTTGTGATAAATTCATGTGATCGGAGCGTAAAATTGTGAAAAATTGTTATTATTTCGGCAGTTCGAAAAAAATATAAAAACAATTGCTATCAACTTGAAACTTTCCAAAATAATTCAAAATTGATTCAGAAATATGATTCCATAAAAAAACTGTACAATCACATAACTAAATTTTGTGATAAATTAATGTGATCACAGCGTACATTGTAAAAAATTGTTATTATTTTGGCGGTTCAAAGAAAATATAAAAAAAATTGCTATCGACTTGAAATATTCCAAAATTGATTCAGAATAATGATTTCATTAAAAAAACTGTCTAACCACATAAGTACATTTTGTGATAAATTCAGCGTAAAATTATGAAAAATTGTTATTATTTTTCCAGTTCGAAAAAATATAAAAACAATTGCTATCAATTTGAAACTTTCGAAAATTATTCAAAATTGATTCCAAATTATGATTCCATAAAAAAAACTAACTAAATTTTGTAATAAATTTATTTGATTGGAGCCTAAAATTATGAAAATTTGTTATTATTTTGGCGCTTCCAAAAAAATATAAAAACAATTGCCATCGACTTGAAATTTTTCAAAATTGTTTAAAATTGATTCAAAATTATGTTTCCATTAAAAAACTAACTGAATTTTGTGATAAATTTATGTGATCAGAGCGTAAAATTGTAAAAATTTGTTATTATTTTGGCAGTTCGAAGAAAATATAAAAACAATTGCCATCGAATTGAAACTTTACAAAATTGTTAAAAATTTGTTGAGGCTTATAATTCCATAAAAATTCACATATTTCAATTTTCCGCCTCCACCTTGAAATTAAAGTTCTGCGACGTTGGCATTCTGAGGTAAAACCAGATGTAATTTGAGGGAATCGGATGCTCTTTTCGTAACATTTTAAACTTCCAAGCTCCGCCGTTGCCTTTTGAAATCTCCTATATTTAAATTTCCCGCCTCTAAATTTCCCCAGTTTTGAATATCCCGTCCCTAAATTCCCCTAGTTTTGAATTTCTCGCCACTAAATTAATTCCCCCAAATTTAAATTTTTCGGCACTAAATTTATTTATTTATTTAACTAAACCTCTCCAAGACATAATAATAAAAGGAAAACTTGACAAAATGGATGAATCAATACAATACACACAAAATTAGCAACTGTATTGACATGAAGTAAAATGAAATTAAATTTAGCGTACATACATACAAAATAAAAGAAATCAAATTGAAATTTAATATCTAGAAACTAAAACTAAAAATTATGGAAAAAAGAGTATGAATTATAAAAAAGTTATATTCAAATTAATAACTGTTAATGACTTGCGGAACAAGCTGTAATTGTTCAAGAAAAGATCGAAATTCGGTGAAGATAAAAGACAATTGGCAGTATGTAATAGCCTAGATAGAGGTTTATTGTTACCATAATTATCTCGAGTGGGTTTCTCTCTGAAAAGTTTTTTTTTTAATCTGGTTTAGGATTCTCCCAATTGATGCCAAAAACTTATCAATCTTAGCAAGGAGGGACAAACAATAAATTATTAACATTTAAAAGTTTATGAGTAAAAAACAAACAAATTCCTGCGAAAGAATAATATCACCATGTCTCAGTTTACTAACATAAGATTGTAATTGACAATACCAATTCTAATATTTAATATATACGCAATAATTACTATTTGAACAACACTATAAACTTCCAAGCTTCGCCGTTGCAATTTGAAATTACCGTATTTGAATTTTCCGCCATTAAATTCCCCCAGTTTTGAATTTCCCGCCACCAAATGCCGCCAGGTTTAAATTTTCCGTCGTTGAATTCGGATTTTTAGGTTGGCAAAGCTTTTGTGCGAGCACCGGCTGTTCTCTACTTCTCAATAAAAAAAATCAAGACGGATTTTATTTACATTAATTTTATTACTTTTTTTAGTTCTCGAACGGTATTTTCAATCACTAACGATTTTCATTAGAAGCGACTTTAAAAGTTCTCAGCTTAAATTCAGTTGGACAGGATTTATTGGCCATTAAACGCGGAATTTATGGCCGGACGACGAATTTCCACGTCGGTGCGGGCGGGGAGGGGGAAGGCGCGCGCGTGACGCTCTCAAATTATTTAGGAAAACAGTGCTGCACTCACTCACCCACTCACCCAGCCTCGGTTTTCGCACACACACAAACATGTACGTCAGTTTTTCATCGGAATTCGAAGAGCGAGACGGGGCGCGGGTGTGGAAAATTCGGACGTGCTCCGCCTGCCTGAAAAACCCGGGGTGTTTTCCCGACGTCCAAATGAACGCCAAATGAAGGGTCGGACGGCCGCGGGGCCCCCACACACACATAACGAACCGATCAATAGCACCTGTAAACGTAATCATGCGAAAGTTTCGTGGGGCCGACAAATTCAATTACTCTCGTGCTCCGGAGCTAACTAGCTTTGTGTGCGCGCCCCCGGATGGATTACCAGCGCGCGCGGGGGGGTCGGGGGGGCATCGGGAGAAAAGTTGAGCGAATTGCGGGCCATTCAATTAATTCGACACAAGAATATTTTGAATAACACCGTTCGGAAAACTGTACCTAGTTTTGGGGACGGTAACGTATTTTAATCTGAGGCGTTTGAACGTAACAAATGGTTATTAACCCTTTGCACTTTTTCGATCTTTTTCGATCGGGCGAAACAGCAACTCGAGAAGATTTCAGCTATATTTAGGAAGTGTTAAAGGTGCTTTAAAATCATTGGGTTAGGTTAGGTTAGGTTAGGTTGGATTAGGTTGGGTTAGGTTAGTTTGGGTTAGGTTACGTTAGGATGCATCATACATCCCGGGCGCCGCAGCAGCGCCGCTCGAGTGCAAAATGTTAAATTTAATTAATTATTTTTGGTGAAAATTTTTTAAGCAAGATGAGTTAAGATCTGTGCTTCCCAACCTTTTCTGAACTAGCCGTATCGCCATTTAGGCCAATTCACCGTTTAGGCCAATTCGCCGTTTATGCCAATTCGCGTTTAGGCCAATCCGCCATCGAACCAATTTGCCATCACGCGTTATTCAACATGTAACATTTGATTAAAGATGCATGCAATTAATGTATTAGTGTTGTTATTTGACGTCCAACACCTTTTTAATTACATGTGAAACCTGAAGACATCGAATGGATAAGACCGCACGAACGGCCATACATAAAACTCAAGTTTTATCGCATATTTGAACATCTATAAACCGATTAAGTTAAGTAAGAAAACATTATATTTTCGTTAGCTGAAGTAGATATTCTAGAATATTTTAAATATAGATTCAAATCATCTATCAAACATCTTACAAGTCTCTTAATCTCAGCACTTGAATAAACAAACAGACCGGCCAAGTTGAAATAGTAAAAGCCCTGCAGGACACGCACCGATCTCTTCATTTATTTATTGATGCACTTGTGGAGAGAGCAGTCTTTATAAATAGCGGATGGCCGATTGTGAAGTTTCATTATTAAAGGGCCACCTGTACACCCGGGGCCTGATGTACTGCTGTCGTGCCGTTCGTTCGTCGTCGCTCCCTCGGGAGGTGCCCCCCTCGCCCGGATCTACGACCTCTCGACTCTCGGATGGATTTACATGGCAAATGTTTTCGCCGCCCTTAAATTTTCATTTGGGCCGAGCTCGCGTTTGACGGCGGCTATTGCTGAAAATCATGGGGAGGGGGCGCCTGATTTATTATTCATCGTCGGCGGTGAAGAGACTTGGGAATGGATTAGGTTCGAATCGAAATTATAGTTGAAACGTTTTTGCCACGATGAAAAAGTGTAATTAAAGAAAATGCTACAATATTTTCGGTAATTTTCCAGTTACTGATACTAAACAATACGCATGCGGACGGTATGGTATGTTGTCAGGTCTCCTTATTTTAATCGGGGTATTTTCATTTACAATAGTTTGCAACTATTGGTGCTTATACTATATGCAAGTTAATGGTTGCAAATGGTAGATGCTTATGCTTAAGTTAGGGTTAGTTTAAGTCCCCCCCCCTCTTTAGACCGACTGGTAATTTAACCCCCAGTAGTTTAATTATTTTTTATTTTATTTTACGTCAGTTATAGTGAGACAAGAAATCCGGCAATGTCGCAAATATTGGTCTGAAGTTGTTACGTTTACTTCAGTTTATTCATTAGTATCAGTAACTGGAAGATTACCATATTTTTCAAAAATTGGAATATCTTTTATAATACACTAACCTTTTCTAGTCATTCATGTCCATGTTTTGCTTTTAGAAGTCAAAATTCATGGGATGGTAGCGACGTGTTTCTACGTGATTTTTTTTAATTCACTTTAAAAGCACAATGTCCATCACCAACATTTTAGTATATTCCATATTGATAGGAATTAAAAATATGGTAGAAATTTAAGAGAACGAATCACCAGTATGCGCGCACTGATACAACTGAACGGAGAGAAAAAGGGAGCCGGGCGCAAATGTATGGCGCACGCAGCAGCAGTTCCGATGGCTGCGTTCGATCACGCCGTGTGACGTAGCGTTTACCGGCCAATCACAGCGTACCACGCGATCACGCCATGTGACCTAGCCAATCGCGGCGTAAGAAAAAACAGTCGGATCGGCGTTAGTGATTCAGTCAGCGTCAGTCGTGTCCGCCATTTTAATTTGATGATTGTCGGCGTTTTTAAAATCGTTCTGTTGTGAAAATGCTAGTTGAGTGCAGCGGTAAGAAAAGTATGAGCGCTGGAGGTTTTGTCTGCGAGAAACGAATGGATTTAGAAAGGTTAGTTGGTTACATTTTTTGTTAATTACGCGGAAGAAGAAATTTGCAAACTTTTTATGCCGAGTCCCGCTTCTTATCACTCTCACATTACTTTACATTATCAGATAGTGTTGCAATGGTACTCCTCCAATTCTGCAGGGTAGAATCTAAACATGTAACCACGTAGTACTCAGGCGAGGGCTGTTAGGGGTGCTGCTCAGCACCCGGCCGGCAGATTTTGGGGGCGGGAGGCCTTAACAGAAGCCCGAACACTGCCGATGCTAAACCTTATTGGTTCTTGCAAACAATTTATTTAATATCGGCGCTGATGAAAATATCAAACCAAATACAATACGTTTTTACTTTCTCCGTTACGAAGTACAAGAAAGTATTGTGATCATGATTTTGTGTGTGTGTGTGTGTGTGTGTGTGTGTGCTGTGTGTGTGCGCTGCATCTTAAAAACTAATAGAGCAATTGATATGAAACTTTGAACATAGGTCTTATTTGATAATTCGAAGAACTGCAAAGCTTTTGGTAAAATTTCATACGCCGGAAGTGGGTGTTTACCTTAACCGTTTTTTTGTTTTTTTCTAATATTTTTTTAAATATGAAAAATATTACAAAAATATTTACACAAATATTGAAGACATGGAAGAAATGAACATCTTTTACTTGAAAATATTTTTCATAAAATCATTGTTATTCGAGAAAAAAAATATTTTCTTTTCATTTTTGATTTATATTTATGAAACTATAATAATTACAGCAAATTTATGTGAATAATAATTGCAGAGAATGCCAAAATGAACAACTTATGAAGAATAAGTTTTTTTAGAAATCGCTTTAGTTTTTGAGTAAACTGAGTTTTTGAATTTTATATATACTATTATTATCTATATTCCCACCTCTGCTACCTCAGCCATACCATGAGTCACCCCGCGAGTCGTGACTGCCAAGGGCCGATGCTTGTTATAACAAAGAGTTGTCGGATTGAACATTTTCACCGTCACTTTTGACATTTGACAGATAAACGATCAGGCAGACAGAAACGTACTCGCATTGGTTCCGAAGTTGGAATTTGAGACTGTGCATATAAAAAAGTGATTATAATTTAAATGTTTGCTGTTAATTTTCATTTAGGTGTACAATAACGGCTCCGTGCAATAATATCCGCCGGCCGGGTTAACCGAGTCATTAAGCTGCATTAAACTATCTTGGTTATAATAACCGGCGGTTTCTGCGGTGGGGGCGGCCATTTCCATTTAAATGTCGTCCGCCGCGCGGGATTATGGTAATGTGTCGTCGGAGGAAGCCACTCTCGGCGGCCTCCGGGTCACTCTTAAGACGTTAAGAGGGAAAACCCGGAATCCGATTTAACCGCAAGTTAAATGCAAATTCCCCCGCGCGACCGCCGCCCCCAGGTACACGTTAAAACACATGTTTATTGCACACGAAGAGCTCGCGGAATTAATCTCCGGGCCGTTTTACGGTCCGTTTCGAGAGAACGGAAAATAAAGTTGCCGGGGACAATTATCGCGGGTTTCCGCCACTAATCAACAGTTTATGGCGACGAAACAATTCATTCGCGAGATATTGCTGCGCCACTGAATTTATGTCATTTCACTCCCGGCGACATTTATAACACTAATTATTTAACCAATATCAATCTCGTATCCAATTATGACTCAAGATAATAGTTATTTAACCAACAAGTGTGTTAATGATGGCGATTAATTAATCGAGACATTTTCACGCACGAGCGCTTGCGCGAGTGCGTTAATTGTTGAGATCATTAATCGCCAATTAACACAGGAATTGGTTACAAGATTTTTCCGTTGATCGTAACTTAGATCAACATTAGAAATTAGATTAGAGAAAATCCAAACAAAACAAACAAATAAACTTGCTATTAAGCCCTTTGCAGCAATATCGGCAAAACATGGGAATAGCGCAGATACCGAATGACGTCTTACCTGTTACTCCTCGCACCAGGAAATAAATTCTACGTAAGTTTTTTCGTAAAAATGTGTACTCTTTTCCGGAATCAAATTTAATGTTGCATTATTTTCAATGGCTAGTACTTTTGGCGGTGTTAATTTAAACTCGACACTATCCATAGTAGCAGACATTCACTCGATACACGCGTTTTATAAATTTGACGTTTCACACTTTGACATTATTGTATAACAAAATCGAAGGCGGTTCGCCTCTAATTTGTTTCTAACGCAGAGAATTGATATACTTTTGCATTTACACGTGAAACAAATTATAGATCGTTTTCTCGCTATTATCAGTTACTTTTCCAGTAATTATGAGTAATTAGCCACTCATGAATTAGCTATTTAATGCTTAACTAGAAATCGTTCTTTTTTTTAGGAAATATGATTGATAGGAATTCGAGTTAGGGAATCGAGGATGATAGCAAATTGACTTAGCCAGCTAGGGCATTCAGCCACCATCAATGTATAGTATTTAATAATTCATTTAAGTGAAATGAGGACAAAGACTAAATATATCCCGGGACCCGCATGGCTATTTTTCGTGTTAAAAAAGTAAAAAAAAGTGACCGCCCGGACGGGACTCGAACCCGCACCAGCGGGGTCGGAGGCCGGACCTCTACCCACTAGACCACCGCGGCCCTAGAAATCGTTCATTAATGAAAAATCGTTTATTAATGAAAAATCGTTCATTAATATGGGTCATTAATGAACGATTTTTGATACATTTGGGTACATTAAAGTTAGCCGTTAACCAACGAGCAACGGAAAATGATATTAATTGCATCCATCTCCAACTACTATTGCTATTTTAACCAGGGGCGGCTCGTTATATAGAGCCAAGGAGCCATGGCACTACCTGTAGTTTCAAGCTAAGCAAGAATTTTTAATTAATTTTTAAAATTCTTTTTGTTTGATGGTGAGGTTACGTGGACGAAGAATGGTGTTACAGATTTAGTGCATGTCTGGGACAAAATGTAAACGCACAATAAATCGAAAGTATACATAATCATATTTTCAGCTTGTTCGGCTGTTTGAAATTATGAACCTTTACTTTACAACTCAAAATAATCTTGGAGTATGAAGATTAATCGCCTTTATTTCTTTGAAAAATTAAGCGAGGGCCTCCCCATATTGTAAAAGTACCATCAACATGTTCCACGAGCCGCTACTGATAGTCATACTAACCAAGTTAATTGTTTTATTTGAATTATTCAAAATGTATCCACTAAATCTAAAGTTGTCGAAACTGCCGGCACAAAAGGTGAAACAATAAGGTGATCCCAACAAAGTTAATGGTTTTATTTGAATTCTTTTTCAAATTAGTTTCACTTTTTTTGACGGTTAAAGCGAAAATTGAAAACAAAATATTTCCCTATTAAAAAAAAAAATGGAAAATTATTATTAACAATAGAGTGATTTTTGAAACTAATTTAAACCATTTTCTTACTAGAATATTCTGCATTTTTTATTATTAAGACTGTATTTTCGATTTTTTTTGCCTAAATTTTTGATTATTGGCCTAAATATTTTGTCATTGTTAAAATTTTCGACTATTTGGTCCGCATTTTTTATTTCTCTCGACGAATTTTTATTTTTCGTCAAAATATTTTAACTTTTACCCTAAATATCCTTTATTTTGACCTTTTGCTAATAATTGTTTAAGTTTTCGATTTTTTGGTCAGCATTTTTGATTTTTTGGGACTAAATTTTCGATTTGTTGATCTAAATATTCTTTATTTTGACATATATTTTCGAATTATTTGTTTAAATTTACGTTTTTTTTTTGGTCCGTATTTTTGATTTTCGAGCCAAATTTTTAAATTTTTTTAAATTTAAAATTTTTTTTTATTTTCGATATTTTTGGTCAAAATATTTTAACTTTTAGCCTAAATATCCTTTATTCTGACCTTTTGCGATTTAATTGTTTAAATTTTCATTTTTTTTTGCCTGCATTTTGGATTTTCCCGCCGAATTTTTAATTTTTAGATTTTTAACCTGTATTTTCGATTCTTTTGGGACCAAGTTTTCGATCTGTTGATTTAAATATTCTTTATTTTGACATAAATTTTCGATTTAATTGTTAAAATTGTCGTTTTTTTTTGGTCCGTATTTTTGATTTTTTGAGCCGAATTTTTAAATTTTAGATTTTTGAACTGTATTTTCGATTTTTTTTTGGTTTAAATTTTTGATCATTTACTCTAAATATTTTGTATTTTGACCTAAATTTTCGATTTAATTGTTAAAAAATTTTATTTTTCGGTCCACATTTTTGATTTTTCAGGCTGAATTTTTAATTCTAGTTCCAAATTTTTGATATGATTTTGGTTCAAATATCTATAACCTGAATTATTCATTTACATGCGCGATTTATTTAATTAAAAATTTAAAGTTTTTTTAGTCTGCATTTATTATCTTTAGGGCCGAGTTTACGATGTACTGTCTGAATTTTCGACTTTCTGGTCAACATTACAAATTTTGATTATTTTTTTAAATCTTTTGACCTAAATTTTTCTTTTTTCGATTTTATTGTTAAAATTTTCGATTTTTTTGCCTCAATTTTTGATTTTTCGTTTAGCCTGCATTTATTATCTTTAGGGCCGAGTTTTCGATGTTTTGTCTAAATTTTACACTTTTTGACCAACATTGTGGATTTTGCCCTAAATTTTTCTTTATTTTTTTTATTTGTCTGTTCAAATTTTTCTTTCCTTGGTCCACTATTTTTATTTTTAAGCCAGAATTTTAGATGTTTGGTCTCAATTTTTTTATCGTATATTTTAGATTTTTGGTCTATTTTTTATCCAATATTTTAGATTTTTTTAACTTGGATATTGATTTTATTTAGTGTGTTTTTTTTATTTTTTGCTTTTATTTTCGAATTTCTGGTCAGAAACTTATTTTTGGCGGCTGAATAGTGGCAAATTATTTTGCTTTTACCTAAGTTTTCGATTTTTTGTCTGCGTTTTTTATTTTTAGATCAGGATTCTTGATTCTTTGGCCCATGTTTTAGATTTCTGTATTTTCGATTTTTTTGTTCCATTTTCCTTTATTTTGACCAAAATATTCGATTGGTTTGTAGAAATTTTCGATTTGCAAACTTTACGCTCGTTTTCGATGTTTTGTCAAAATTTTCACCGTTTTAGGCCCTATTGTAGATTTTTACTTTTTTGGCCTATATTTTATATTTTCGTTTATTTTGGCTTCGACTTTTGGTCTTTTGGCCGAAATTTTCTTTATTTCGACTTAAATTTTAGATTCGTTTGTTAAAAATTTTGATTTTTTGGTCTACCACTTTGATTTTTGGGTACGAATTTTAGATATTTGGTCATTTTTGTCCCATATTTTAGATTTTCTTAACTTAAATTATTGATTTTATTGTGTGAATTTTTTTAAATTTTTATATTTGCTATTATTTTCGAATTTCTCATTGGAACTTATTTTAAGCTAACAAGAGTTATTTTTGGGGCTGAAAATGGCAAATTAATTTCTTTTGCTTGTATTTTCTGCATTTTTATTTTTAAAACAGGATTTTTGATATTTTGGCCGATATTATAGACCTTCGGCTGTTCCAAAATTTTGATTTTTTTGGCCAAAATATTCGATTGGAAAATAAATGGTTCTTTGTTTCTTCAAAAAAGGAGGGGGGGGGGGGGATATTGTATAAGTGGCTCTACCATCAACATGTTCCACGAGCCGCCGCTGATCTTAACTACGGTTATTTCTAACGTGATTTAATTGCAAATAAAAATTATATTTTGCCACATTAGCGTTTTCTTCTGGTTTATGTTCCAGGAGCTCAAAAAATTTATTTTTAATCCCACCTTCCTTTCCATTTTCAATAGTCTTAGGAGCTTCTTCACTATTTTGATAGCCTATTGTGAGATTGTTTCACCTGCGAGCAATTTCTTGCTGTTGATACGAGAGGTCATTTCCTCTTCTTCATTTGACAGGTGCTTACGCAAGGCACTGGTTTTTTCAAAGAATTAGTTATTGTCTTCATTGTTCGTTTTTGCTGTGCTGGTATCCTTTTGTTTGGTCCCAGTATGTCTAGTGTTTTTTGCTAACAAAACTAAAGTACAACTAATATTTGTAAGATTCACTTCATTTTTAGTAATAAATAGTCGCGTGCTTAAAAGCACATGTAGACAATGCATTTTCAACAAGTTCATGGCATTTTAAAGTAACCAGTTGCATGTTAAAGTGTTAGATTACCTTACGCATTGCGTGTTCTTGTACATGCATGTGCAAATGCGTGTTGTTTGTTGACTGGTTCTATTCTTAATTGTTTACTGCTTTATACGGGGTGTTGAATTGCAAAGCGGGCCATAGGGATTTACATGCAAAATTTGAAACGTGTTAATATTGGCTCACCTAATTATTTGACGGTATCGGTCTTCTTACTTTATTTTTAAAGCTTTTTAGGCTGAATGATTTGGTACCTTACTCAATAGTTTCTGCAGAGTATTTACCGAAATACTTGTAAAAAACTTTACAATTATTTTCAAATGAAAACAAAGGTTTGCCATGAAATCGTAATGGCGGATATTTCATTTTGTTCTAAAAAGTGACGTTTGCTGTCACATTAAGATTTACAACCGGCCGTGTATTCTACACAAAGCAAAGTATTTATAAGTATAGAGCTATTCAGCAGAGATGGCGGTCGGGATGTCTTGTCCGTCCGAATCAAGTAGTGTCCGTTGCAATTTTCCGCTAAATCGCGCGCGCCTATGAAATAACCGGTAAGTAAGAGACGCCGTAAACTATTTCTTTCTCCTTCTACCGCTCGGTCTAAGCACGAGCTACGCAGGCCGCGTGTGTGTTTTCTAGATACGGCCGACGACGAAATCGTACGTCTTGGGAATATCCGCTCGGTTATCAGGTAGTAGAAAAGGATACCAATATTATTTGAATGTTCCGAACTTAGTTCGTAAACCGCCCTTACTGATGAATAGATCTATAAATGGTATCACTTAGGTAAAATTTAAGAACTTAACGTGAATTTCCGGAGTAGGCAATATCCTGTAAAAGTACTATTTAAAGAATAATTACTGCTTTACTTTCTAAATTTGAAATTGGCTCCCTTAATTATCGGTCTACTTACATTATTTTTAAAACTCATTGAATACAACTTTTACTTGCTTCTCCAAAAATTCAACACTAGCCAAATCACGTTCACTTCTTAAATAATACCATTTAATAATCATAAATACTTTTTCTTGTGTAGAATACACGGTCGATTGTTGATCGTAATGCGACAGCAAACGTCACTTTTTAGAACAAAATGAAATATCCGCCATTATGATTTCATGGCAAACCTTTGTTTTTATTTGAAAACAGTTGTAAAGTTTTTTGCAAATATCTCGGTAAATACTTTACAGAAATTATTGAGTAAGGTACCAAATAATTCAGCTTAAAAAGATTTAAAAATAATGTAAGAAGGCAAATAATGTCAAATAATTAGGGGAGCACATTTAAAATTTTACATGTAAATCCCTACGGCCCGCATTGCAATTCAATGTGACTCATGATTTAATTGGAGTAAATTTTATAACATTTTTTAATTTTAGAAGAATACTACCCAATAATAGAATACCCCAATTTTATAACGTTTTTTTTTTTTTATTTTAGAGGAATACTACCCAAAGGTTTAATAAATCCTAGCCATCTGAGTTTTAAATCAACCCGAATAGATTATAAGGCAACTCTGGCATTTATCAAAATGGTGGATGCGTCGGGCATACTACATATTTATAATTGCGAATGAAATTAAATACACATCTCGTGATTTGCATTAAAATTATGATTACAAACTGCACCTGGGAAGAGGAAATTTGCGGAGGTTAGAGGAGGTGCACGCCCTGCTTAATTTGCACGGACAATTGACTCGCTTAAATTGTGTATAAAGGGCTTACATAGTTATGGTATAAATTCGTTCGACTAAACTCTGTATACTTGAGATTAGTTTAATTGCCCCGCTTCAAGTGTTGCCGCCCCCGCGTGTGCATTATACGGCCCCCCGTTTATGCATAAGTGCTCGGATCTCCTCACTCTTATCATACGTAACACGTGGAATTAGTTTATTGCATCGGATTAGATCGTTGCGGCTTGTTTCTCGAAATACAGGGTGAGGTAAAGGCACTGAATAAGTAAATAAATAAAATAAATTTGCCTTACTTACGCCCAAGTTTTTCGTTCATTCTTTGACCGATAACGCAAATAAAAAATGCAAATTTGAAAATTTTCAATTCGGCCCACCTAATGCATCGTAGACACTTGTGCATTTTCACGAAACGAACCGCGCCGCGTTTCTGGCACAAAAACTTTTGGCGCGCACAACCTCAAACCGAATGTCTTCGCGCCGAACTCTGCCGTTCTCATTAATCCATTCATTTTAAAGACCGCAATGAAAGCGTCTGCATCGGCCAAATCAGTGCATCTTTTTTGCTTTGATCCGACAGTGAACCATGTGCCGAACACAAATCATGCACACGAACACCGTGCACACCTGCGCGGCGCGAATTTCGGCGCGGCTTTCGGTGCAAGTGTGTACGAAGCATTACAAATTTTCGTAATTAATTTTCATTAATAGCTAAAAAAATATTTTTTTCAAAAAATTGCCGGAACCGCATTTAGAGAACAAAGCCGTAAAAAAATAACCATCACAATAATAATAATAATATTTATTTGGTGCTATAAGACATACGTCCTTACACAATACTTTCCCGTATTGTATTATACATCAATCAAATCAATCAATCAAAGGCTGAAAGACCTCTGGTCAATTACTTGTTGAGGTCATTTGTAAAAATGTATTGTATATCTCTTAATCAATCAATCAATTGCTTTTCAATTTCAAAAAATTAATGTGAGACTTTTATGTAACCCTGTACGCCGTTGCGTAATTGTAAGCGAGAGAGAGAGAAAGAAACTTGAAGGGCGGCTAGGGTTTGATCCGGAATAATGTATGGAGGGCTGAGAGGAGGTGGTCGTGCCGCCCTTGGTGCCGTAATCGCGCCCCGGTTGCCGCGAATTGGATTAAGTCTAAATAATCAAACGCTCCAGTTTATAATTATTCAAATGGCGGTAATGCCCATTCATTGAGCTTTACGGTTATGGCGAAAGTGGACGGTAAAGAAGTTGGGCGCAATTGAGATTAGTTGTGTTAATGACGTAGTAAAATCTAATGCTAATTTAAAATTTAAAACAGTTGGATTTTATCGAAATTTATAATGACAAAGACAGAAACGAAATATTATTGGTTTCAAAATCTGACTGATTTTATTATCCCCTGAAAGAAAAAAGATTTTGGGAAAAGCGAAAAAAACATTTTTAAATCGCGATTTTGATTTTTGAAATTGCACAACTGCCAAATGCGATGTCCGATCTTGGTGATGTCCGAATTTAGAGCAATTTAAAAACAATATTTGCGTAACATCAATGCTATACATCAAAATTTCACGTATTCAAAGTTCGAAGATTTTAAATTGCGATTTTCATTTTTTTTTTAATTGCAATACAGTCAAACGCGTTCCCTGATGTTGATGATTCAAACGTTAAAATATAGCGAATTTAGTGTCTTCTTAAAACGAATTATAAAATATTCTCGTAAAATTAACACAAAATGTAAATATTGCACTTTTTTAAATGTTTGAATATTTTAAAATCGCGATTTTGATTTTTGAAATTGCACAACTGCCAAACGCGTTGTCCGATTTTGGTGATTCTTGTATCAAAATGTGGCGAATTTAGTGCAATTTAAAAATAAGTTAAGAAATATTTTCGTGAAATCAACGTGAAAGGTCAAAATTGCTAGTTTTTGAAGTCAAAATATTTAAACTTGCAATTTGGATTTTTTTCAATTGCACAACTGTCAAATGCGGTGTCCGATTTTGATCATTCTTGCATCAAAATATGGCAAATTTAGTACAATTTAAAAACGTGTTAAAAACTATTTTCGTAAAATTAATGCTAAACGTCAAAATTTCACGTATTAAGTCGAAGATTTTAAATTGCGATTTTC
This sequence comes from Ocypus olens, assembly GCA_910593695.2. NCBI lineage: Eukaryota > Metazoa > Arthropoda > Insecta > Coleoptera > Staphylinidae > Ocypus > Ocypus olens. The sequence continues at coordinate 67,706,544 of OU343047.1, forward strand.
ATTTTTTTTTTTATTGCAGAACAGCCAAACGCATTCCCTGATGTTGATGATTCGAACGTTAAAATATGGCAAATTTAGTGTAATCTTAAATAGTGTCAGCATTATCATTAAATTTATGTGTGTACAATGGCGACAGATTTTTGTATGTAATAGTGTTGATTATGCTGGGGTTGGAAACGTTCAATTGTCATATCATTAATGGGAATCATTCTCAGTCCGGCCCCTCTCTCGGTCGTTTATTTTCATTTCCTTCAGTCACGTGAAAATTTAACGTGGCAAGTCTACTGTTTACGCGGCGAAATTGCGCTCGAGCGGCGCTTTACGACGCGCGTTTCCTTATAAATAATGTTACTCGTGGGGCGCCGCCGCCAGAGCCGCCCCACAGAACCCCCCCCCCCCCCCCGAGAAGGCTCGGTTCCTCTCCCCCCGCAACCACCTGTCGCTAATTACAGGTGCTAATTAAAGCGCAATCTCCACATGCGACTTTCTTTATTAAAGCCCCTCCGCCTCCAAGCTTAGCGGCAACGTTAGCGCCCCGTGAAGTTACAACTGTTGTTTGATGAAGTTAAAACAGTTAATACTCTTTCACCTACGCTCCAAAAAAAGCTTTACTGAAATACCGAGAGGATTATCAGAAATTTTGAGAAGCGCATAAATGTTATTGACTCAGTGCGGATGGACCGAGCACTCGAGACGTGTGGGGGTAAAGTTTGCCCAGAGTGAATTTAAGCTGGTCATTGCGCAACACGTCTCGGGTGCTTTATACAACTCTACCTGGCATTGTATTTCATACGTAAATAGGAGATCTTACTGATTACAAATATGCAAACTATAGCCGTTTTCATTTGGTTGACTTATCAAATTTCCAAATTCGGCACTTCTTATGGAACACCATGTATTTTTCGGATAGGCTCTAGCTGTATAACTCTGTTTCACTGTGCAATGTGACACCAGATTTTGGGTAGGCTCTAGCAGTACAGCTCTGCGTCACTGTGACACCAGATTTTGGGACGGCTCTACACATTAAAGAGGCTTTAATCAAAATGAATGCCATATATTTTCGCGTTTTAAGCGAAAACAATATTAATTTCTACATCAAACGTTTGTACCCTCCATCGAAGATGTAACAGATTGCCACATTTAATTTTATTTCGTTAACTACGCAAATGACGGACGCGAAAAATCACTGGATTAATTCGGACGTGCGTCGCGCTTCAGTTGGATAAGTCTCTGTGAAAAATGCGTTGGTAATTACGTCGCATTTCACCCTTAATATATTCCGTATAATCCGACACCCCGAAATGAAGATTAATTCCGAATAAGATTATGAACGGTCGGAGATAACGCCGGATTTATTCGGCCTGTTTTTTATGGCATGTTTCCACATTTTTCAACAAAAAGAAAAAAATACGGTGATTACATTAAGTGGAGTTAAACTGCAACAATTAATAAAACGTAGCAGGCAAATTCGGAAATGAATTACCGGACTCTAACGGATAATTGTATATTTGCATTCGATTAAAATGTCGATTATGCAAATGAAAAATGGAGAATGGAGGGGGCGAAACGATATTTCATTTCCAAAAAGCGAATGCGGTTGATTCGAGCGCACTCGCACACGTTCGCATTCAACCTCATTAAATCAGCTATAGATTTTCCAGCGAGCTAATTTGAATGTCATGTGATGTATGTGAGGCATTTGTTTGTGGGCCTAACCGCCATGGAGCCACTCGAATAGCACCAATTCAAGCTTCAATCGATAGAAACGAAATTAGTGCGTTTTGCGAATTGCATTTACCGTGCGTTTTGTCAAGTTTTGCTGTTGCCTTTACAGCGGATTTCACAAAGGTGGTTATAAATGTAACTCTGGCTTAAATTGACGTAACACTGGTATTATATTTTCGGCTGTGTGAACTACCTTTTAAATGGTATTCCGTTTACCATTTGAAAGATAGTTTACACAGCCTACAGTGTGTCACTCTACTGATTAAGAAAAGTGGAAAGCCAACTGTGAAATTGTAATTTCGAAAAAAATTTCGAGTGTATTACAATGTTAGGTTTGTGTAAGTGTAAGTAGGTGAATGTTTTAGTATTTAAGAAAAATGCATTCAACAGGTCAAGTGGACGCGTTCCGATTCCGTTCATTTTCCTGATTTTCACAAAGTAAATTGATTCGCGGAAAATGCGAGCGGGCGCAATCTAGAATCTAGATCTGGAGTGGAAACGACGTTGACACGAACACGGAGCGACGTTCTGCTTTAATTATGTCGCCATAAATGAACCGGGTCCTTAATGAATTAAGTGGGACGCAGGACGATAAGTAATAATTACTTACAAGCAAATATATATATATATATATATATATATATATATATATATATATATATATATGTATATTCAATGATTAGTTTGTTGATGGATTCCCTACAAAAAAAAAATGGTGATGTGGCCATCATGTTACTTCAGTAACTTCTACGTCAGTTTCATCCGAGTTTAAACAACGCTCGATACACATTTAAAATATGATTTAAATTGAAAATAAACCATGAAAGCGTAAATATAAATGATACCATCAACTCGGAGAAAGTAACATGATGGCCACATCACCATCTTTTCAAAAATGGTCACATTTCGGCGAACCTCAAACCGGACGTTCCCGTTGAAATTTCAAATTCGAAAAAAAATCGCGAGATAAGTGTGTAAACCCTACCGCGCCCTGTATAATTGTATAATTTCATTTTATGGCCAACCACTTAAACCCAGAGACGGTATAAAAAGTTAACAGATGGCGCCTTAGACGTGTTTTATACACTTATTCTTTTCATTTTGTCAAATTGATGTCTGCATGTGTGTGCGTGTTTCTTTTTTTTTGAGCGAGGGTCTTCGTCATAAAATGCGGGACGCACGCGGGGGCCATTTAATATCGCGGCGTATGAAGGATATGAATGGCGAAAATATGTGAGTGTGTCGGTGTTTTCGGGGTAATGCATTTCGGGTGGAAGCGCGGGAGATTGCGCGGAGTACCTCCCCTCCACCCCCCCCCCCCCCCCCCTCTCGCAATATTCAGTACAATCCCGCATAACATTTATATGCATTGCGATTTTCAACTAGCAATTTCACTATAAGTCCCGTATTATCATGCATGGGACGGGGGCTGGTGGAGGGCTGATGTACGGCGGGGGCGGCGGACCGGTGACGGTGGTTGAGCAGATAGGAGAGAGGAGACGTCGCCGTATTTCATGGAATTTTCATCTCTCGCATCGCTTTCCACCGCTTTATTATCGACTGCTGCTGCCGCTGCATTTGACGGCGGCGACTTTTATGAGAGGTATAAACACCGGCTCACCCATATCTACTGTCGTCGCTCTTTTCAACCTGTGCAGTTTTATTCCGAAAATTTATGATTTTTTTCCGCTTCCATCATATATCAACGATGCACTCTCCGTGGTGAATTAATCGTACTGGATCTGGTGGTAAGATTCAATCAATAAATAAGGTAAATAAAATTACATAAAATTATCGTTACTTAATATAACACCGACAGATAATCCAATATAATAGAAACAAAAAAAAAACATGTTTAAGTCTAACTATAAAGGTGGCATTACACGGCGTGTGGAGTGGCTAATGACACGGCCGGCGCGGCGCGACGGAGTGGAGTGTGTCGGACTCCACTCCGTCGCGCCCCGCCGACCGTTCTCACGGCGTGCGGCGCGTGTAATGACACCTTTAGTCTAATTTTTATTATGTGCGCTAAATATAAATCATGTAAAGACTTGAAACAACATATAGGACAAATTTAAATACATCATTATATTTTAAATATAATTAGTTAGTCGGTACGTTCCAGGGGATGCCGCGTAGATTGCCGGAGAAACACGAACGTTAATCTTAATTAGATCTTGACGTTTCAGCGGGAAATCCTTATAACCACCAATTAAAGCTGATCAATATACACCGCAACGATTGACCTTTAAGGACTTATCGGACACACTGATCTCTTGATGGTGGGTTTGTGCGAATGATGAAAATGTTATCCATTCTCACTTAACCCGTGGTAAAACTTAACATTTTGTACAAAACCAGTACTTGTAAATTTTTCGTACATATCTCCTTGAGAATGACTTACCGTCGGAGAGAAAAATTGTAAAAACAGTGAAACCAAACCAAGCGTTTTAATCAATCAATATAAAGCAGGAATTTTATAGAGCGCAACTAAAATCTCGCGGTAAGTTTGCACAGAGTGCGCGATAACAAAACTACATTATGTTCACTGAATAATTATGAGTTTTCCAGCGTCCCCCTCTTAAAATTCAAGATGGTCACTGCGCAATGTGCCACGAGATTTTGGTAGGGCTATACACATATTATTAATAAAGCCCACTCTTCACCTCGCGACGGTTCCGCGTCCATATTTACACGTTCACGTGACGCTGAATAATTATGAGTTTCGGGCCTTAAATTAAAATTTATGATGTTCACTGCGCAACGTGCCGCGAGATTTTGGTACGGTTCTACCGTACTGCAATTCGTTTTAAAATATAATGTCAAAATTAGCTCACAAATCCAACATTTGCATTGCGGATTCTTTTTTACGGTCGTGTTTGCTGTTTGCGTTTATTTAATTTCGGGGCAATTCCGCTGAATAATTCAATCGGGGCCCGAGGGACCGGGAAAAAGGAGATCCGCGGCGGCATTCCGAAAATAGGCACGTTTTCGCTGTGTGTGTGTGTGTGTGTGTAAAGTAAAAACCGATCCCTGCTGATGTTTTTATTACGTCTTCCGCGGAACGTTTCGGTCGATTTAATATTCATGCTGTGGGCCCGCCGCAGTGAGGGCGCAGCGCGACACGTGCGCCACTGCGCCCGCGGCACGTGACTTCGAGGGGGCCGAGGCGCGGACCCCCCGAATAATAATAAAGCTTCCCAACTACACTTTTTAAGTAAACTCATTACGCGCATCCCTCGGGACTCTTAAAACTTTTCAACTTACCTAATCATCCACCTCCGCTTTACGCTCTCTCTGCCGCTGCTGCTTTTTTTTGCGCCCGCCCGTTATTACATCTGTTCCATTTATCCGGGTTAAAATCTCTATGTTTTAATTAGCCGATTTTAGGGGAGAAATAGGGTACACCCACCACCTATATTCAACTGGTTGGAGCCTCAATTTGTTTGGTGAGAGGAATAGGGCCGTTATAAACCAATCGAGTAACCGTTAGGATAGAAAAACAATTAGGGCGACATCTAGCGCCGTTAAACAGGATCCTGCATCTCACCTCCCGTCTTCTATAGCTCAGTTACTAATTAAGTTAGGATTTCGATATTTTGTAGAGTATATTTGTATCCTATGATGCATTTCAGGAAAATATTTTTGATTATACAGGGTGTCCCAAAAAAGCGCGACGTCATGATGATATATTTTTTTAAATTACATGCTATGTATTTTATTGCTTATTTGGGTACCTTTTATGGTTGCCTACATACTCCTATAAATTTATTGGAATCGATTCAGGGATAACAGCAAAAAAAAATTAAAACTAAAAAAAATCAGTTTTGCACTATTGTTTAAAAAAATGAATAAAAAATAAAAATAGTGCCGTGTTAATAAAATCACACAAGGTACTTATTAAATAAGGTCTGACAGTCCCGTTAACCAAGTTTGATCGATATGGATTATACAGGGTGTCCAAAATTTAGTGTCAAACTTTTCAAACTTAAAAGCACTTTATTTTTCTTATTTTAAATTGGAGCCCCTGTATATTTTTATGTCATTCCATGCGGAATTAAAAAACAAACATTTTTCCTAATCCCAACCCTGTCCCAATTCCTAACGCATTAAAAGTTATTTGCAAAAAACTCGTTTTATCAACCGTTTCAATAGCCATTTTACTAAATAAAAATCGAAGGTGGCTTTGAAAAACAATTTATTGACATTAAAATTTAACACAGCGACAAGAGACTATTTTGACTTTAGTAATAATAGTTCATAGTAAAAAAAAATCGCGGTTTTGATAAAAATAAATGCTGAGGTATTGAATGTATTTTTGATTATAATGATTTATTTGTTAAAATGTAAATAATTTATTTCATTTTAAAAGGTATTAAGAAATATTCATAATGAGTTACCGAAAACTGCCAAAATTTTTCAAATTCAAAGGCAACAAATTCGCGTTTTCAATTTTTAAAAATTGCCGAAAGAGGTAAGAATCCAGAAAATCTAAAAAAATTGTAAAAAAATGTTGACTTGTTGAAAAATTGACAATCCAGACTTGAAGACGGAGTTTTACAAATTGTTCATTTTTCAAGACAAGTCAACATTTTCTTCTAAATAATTTGGATTTTTTTTTAATCCTTACAACGGATGGGAAAGTGGTGAGAATCCAGGAAAACAAAAAAAAATATATAAGACAATGTTGACTTGTTGAAGAATGGACAATCCAGACTTGAAGACGGATTTTTACAAATTGTTCAATTTTCAAGAAAAAATCAACATTTTCTTCTAAATATTTTGGATTTTTCTGAATCCTTACCAACGGATGGGAAAGTGGGAAGAATCCAGAAAATCAAAAAAAAAATTCTAAGACAATGTTGACTTGCTGAAAAATTGACAATCCAGACTTGAAGACGGAGTTTTACAAATTGTTCATTTTTTAAGAACAAGTCAACATTTTCTTCTAAATAATTTGGATTTTTTCTGAATCCTTACAACGGATGGGAAAGTGGTGAGAATCCAGGAAAACAAAAAAAAAATTATAAGACAATGTTGACTTGTTGAAAAATGTACAATCCAGACTTGAAGACGGAGTTTTACAAATTGTTAATTTTTCAAGAACAAGTCAACATTTTCTTTTGAATAATTTGGATTTTTTCTGAATCCTACCAATGGATGGGAAAGTGGTGAGAATCCAGAAAATCAAAAAAAAAAAATTGTAAGACAATGTTGACTTGTTGAAGAATGGGCAATCCAGACTTGAAGACGGAGTTTTACAAATTGTTCATTTTTCAAGAACAAGATAACATTTTCTTCTGAATAATTTGGATTTTTTCTGAATCCTCACCAACGGATAGGAAAGTGGTGAGAATCCAGAAAAACAAAAAAAATTATAAGACAATGTTGACTTGTTGAAAAATTGACAATTCTGACTTGAAGACGGAGTTTTACAAATTGTTAATTTTTCAAGAACAAGTCAACATTTTCTTCTGAATAATTTGGATTTTTTCTGAATCCTTACCAATGGATGGGAAAGTGGTGAGAATCCAGAAAAACAAAAAAAAATTATAAGAGAATGTTGACTTGTTGAAAAATTGACAATTCTGACTTAAAGACGGAGTTTTACAAATTGTTCAATTTTCAAGAACAAGTCAACATTTTCTTCTAAATAATTTGGATTTTTTTTAATCCTTACCAACGGATGGGAAAGTGGTGAGAATCCAGAAAATAAAAAAAAAATGTTAGACAATGTTAACTTGTTGAAAAATTGACAATCCTGACTTGAAGAAGGAGTTTTACAAATTGTTCAATTTTCAAGAACAAGTCAACACTTTCTTCTAAATAATTTGGATTTTTTCTGAATCTTCACCAACGGATGGGAAAGTGGTGAGAATCCAGAAAAAGCAAAAAAAAATTATAAGACAATGTTGACTTGTTGAAAAATTGACAATTCTGACTTGAAGACGGAGTTTTACAAATTATTCAATTTTCAAGAACAAGCCAACACTTTCTTCTAAATAATTTGGATTTTTTCTGAATCTTCACCAACGGATGGGAAAGTGGTGAGAATCCAGAAAAAGCAAAAAAAAATTATAAGACAATGTTGACTTGTTGAAAAATTGACAATTCTGACTTGAAGACGGAGTTTTGCAAATTGTTCATTTTTCAAGAACAAGTCAACATTTTCTTCTAAATAATTTGGATTTTTTCTGAATCCTTACAACGGATGGGAAAGTGGTGAGAATCCAAAAAAAATCAAAAAAAAAAATTGTAAGACAATGTTGGCTTGTTGAAAAATGGACAATCCAGACTTGAAGACAGAGTTTTACAAATTGTTCATTTTTCAAGAACAAGTCAACATTTTCTTCTAAATAATTTGGATTTTTTCTGAATCCTTACAACGGATGGGAAAGTGGTGAGAATCCAGAAAATCAAAAAAAAAAATTGTAAGACAATGTTGACTTGTTGAAGAATGGACAATGCAGACTTGAAGACGGAGTTTTACAAATTGTTTAATTTTCAAGAACAAGTCAACACTTTCTTCTAAATAATTTGGATTTTTTCTGAATCCTTACAACGGATGGGAAAGTGGTGAGAATCCAGGAAAACAAAAAAAAAATTGTAAGATAATGTTGACTTGTTGAAAAATGTACAATCCAGACTTGAAGACGGAGTTTTACAAATTGTTCATTTTTCAAGAACAAGTCAACATTTTCTTCTAAATAATTTGGATTTTTTCTGAATCCTTACAACGGATGGGAAAGTGGTGAGAATCCAGAAAAACAAAAAAAAAATTGTAAGACAATGTTAACTTGTTGAAAAATGGACAATCCGGACTTGAAGACGGAGTTTTACAAATTGTTCAATTTTCAAGAACAAGTCAACATTTTCTTCTAAATAATTTGGATTTTTTTCTGAATCCTTACCAACGGATGGGAAAGTGGTGAGAATCCAGGAAAACAAAAAAAAATTATAAGACAATGTTGACTTGTTGAAGAATTGACAATCCAGACTTGAAGACGGAGTTTTACAAATTGTTCAATTTTCACGAACAACTCAAAATTTTCTTCTAAATAATTTGGATTTTTTCTAAATCCTTACCAACGGATGGGAAAGTGGTGAGAATCCAAAAAAAATCAAAAAAAAAAATTGTAAGACAATGTTGGCTTGTTTAAAAATGGACAATCCAGACTTGAAGACGGAGTTTTACAAATTGTTAATTTTTCAAGAACACGTCAAAATTTTCTTCTGAATAATCTGAATTTTTTCTGAATCCTTACCAACGGATGGGAAAGTGGTGAGAATCCAGAAAATCAAAAAAAAATGTAAGACAATGTTGACTTGTTGAAGAATGGACAATGCAGACTTCAAGACGGAGTTTTACAAATTGTTCAATTTTCAAGAATAAGTCAACATTTTCTTCTAAATAATTTGGATTTTTTCTGAATCCAACCAACGGATGGGAAAGTGGTGAAAATCCAGAAAATAAAAAAAAAATTGTAAGATAATGTTGACATGTTGAAAAATGGACAATCCTGACTTGAAGACGGAGTTTTACAAATTGTTCAATTTTCAAGAACAAGTCAACATTTTCTTCTAAATAATTTGGATTTTTTCTGGATCCTTACCAACGGATGGGAAAGTGGTAACAATCCAGAAAATAAAAAAAAAAATTTAAGACAATGTTGACTTGTTGAAGAATGGACAATCCTGACTTGAAGACGGAGTTTTACAAATTGTTCAATTTTCAAGAACAAGTCAACATTTTCTTCTAAATAATTTGAATTTTTTCTGAATCCTTACCAACGGATGGGAAAGTGGTAACAATCCAGAAAAAAAAAAAAAATTAAGACAATGTTGACTTGTTGAAGAATGGACAATCCTGACTTGAAGACGGAGTTTTACAAATTATTCATTTTTCAAGAACAAGTCAACATTTTCTTCTGAATAATTTGGATTTTTCTGAATCCTCACCAACGGATGGGAAAGTGGTGAGAATCCAGAAAATAAAAAAAAAATTGTAAGACAATGTTGACTTGTTGAAGAATGGACAATCCAGACTTGAAGACGGAGTTTTACAAATTGTTCATTTTTCAAGAACAAGTCAACATTTTCTTCTAAATAATTTGGATTTTTTCTGAATCCTTACCAACGGACGGAAAAGTGGTGAGAATCCAAAAAATAAAAAAAACATTGTAAGACAATGTTGACTTGTTGAAAAATTGACAATCCAGACTTGAAGACGGAGTTTTACAAATTGTTCATTTTTCAAGAACAAGTCAACATTTTCTTCTAAATAATTTGGATTTTTTCTGAATCCTTACAACGGATGGGAAAGTGGTGAGAATCCAGAAAAACAAAAAAAAAATTGTAAGACAATGTTAACTTGTTGAAAAATGGACAGTCCGGACTTGAAGACGGAGTTTTACAAATTGTTCAATTTTCAAGAACCAGTCAACATTTTCTTCTAAATAATTTGGATTTTTTCTGAATCCTTACCAACGGATGGGAAAGTGGTGAGAATCCAGGAAAACAAAAAAAAAATTATAAGACAATGTTCACTTGTTGAAGAATTGACAATCCAGAATTGAAGACGGAGTTTTACAAATTGTGCAATTTTCACGAACAACTCAAAATTTTCTTCTAAATAATTTGGATTTTTTCTAAATCCTTACCAACGGATGGGAAAGTGGTGAGAATCCAAAAAAAATCAAAAAAAAAAATTGTAAGACAATGTTGGCTTGTTGAAAAATGGACAATCCAGACTTGAAGACAGAGTTTTACAAATTGTTCATTTTTCAAGAACAAGTCAACATTTTCTTCTAAATAATTTGGATTTTTTCTGAATCCTTACAACGGATGGGAAAGTGGTGAGAATCCAGAAAATCAAAAAAAAAAATTGTAAGACAATGTTGACTTGTTGAAGAATGGACAATGCAGACTTGAAGACGGAGTTTTACAAATTGTTTAATTTTCAAGAACAAGTCAACACTTTCTTCTAAATAATTTGGATTTTTTCTGAATCCTTACAACGGATGGGAAAGTGGTGAAAATCCAGAAAATAAAAAAAAAATTGTAAGATAATGTTGACTTGTTGAAAAATTGACAATCCAGACTTGAAGACGGAGTTTTGCAAATTGTTCATTTTTCAAGAACAAGTCAACATTTTCTTCTAAATAATTTGGATTTTTTCTGAATCCTTACAACGGATGGGAAAGTGGTGAGAATCCAGAAAATCAAAAAAAAAATTGTAAGACAATGTTGACTTGTTGAAAAATTGACAATCCAGACTTGAAGACGGAGTTTTACAAATTGTTCAATTTTCAAGAACAAGTCAACATTTTCTTCTAAATAATTTGGATTTTTTCTGAATCCTTACCAACGGATGGGAAAGAGGTAAGAATCCAGAAAATACAAAAAAATTGTAGAAAAATGGACAATCCTGAAACTGCAAGAGGCCAAAACAAAAAAAACTGTTAGAACGCTTTTATTTAAAAAGTGCACTACAAATATTGGTAATAATGAAAAACGTGTTTTACCACAGCATAGTCATGTACTTAACGCGGCACTTGGTCATCATGTATGCGTATTAACATTATACGAACAAATTTCAATATAGGTCCAACGATCGATACCCAAGGAACACCACCCAAAATCTACAAGTTATCCGCGTAAGCCTCGCAATGATCGATCCATCATAAATTCATGCGAATACGTCCATTTCGGCATTCCGCCACCGTCCGCTCGTGTGCGGACGCCCCCCCCCCCAGGTCCCCCGGCCCACCGCCCCCCGTTTTCCCATTTTCCCATTGACGGTCTTGTTTTCGGTCCGCAATTGCGGTCGTAAATCCGTTTTATGTTGACGTCGCGGAGACGGCGGCGGCTTTTCGTGTCTTGCGGTATCGCCGGATTGGACTCGGGGGCGGCGGCAATATATTTCCTGCCGATATTTCATCCCCCCAAGCATAATCGCTGTTTATTCACAAACAGATGAGAGAAAGAGCGCCAAGGATGAAAAATAAATGCGCACCGTTGTTGCCATTGTTGGTATTTTTTTTTTTTTTGTAATTAACTCGGTCTTTCTCTGAAGCCCCCGAAGAGGTGAAAGTTCGCCGGTGCGCCGTTGTTTTGTTGTTCGATTGTTTCGGGCGGGGGGGGGGGGGCTTTTGTTCGGGCGCACCGGCCGCCGCATTCACTTGTTTAAGTCAATTAATGCGGTCTGAATAGGACCGTGTTTCCTCTATAGGTAAACATAAACTTCATATTCGCCGATGGTAATTACCAAGATAATTTAATATCGGTTTATTGTTCGGGGTTCGCATGCGGCCAATCTGCGCTCTGTGTAATTTACGCGGCTAATTGCAAAAATGTAACGCACAATGGCAAGAAAAACTGATTTGAACATGATAAATGCATTATCTTTTATGGTTTCGTTTACAATTTTTAATTTCAAAAAAATACATTTTCAAAAATTCATAACTCGACTGAAAATTGCTGCACGTTCAAAAACCAAAATTATTTTGAAAGATCGACGTCTTGTGAAACGAATTTAATTATTGTAGGATTTTATTCTTGCGTTTTATATTATTTTGTAATTTATTGCTCTCGAGTGAAAAAAAAATAAATTTTTAAAAATTCATAACTCGACTGAAAATTGCTTCACGTTCAAAAACCAAAATTATTTTGAAACATCGACGTCTTGTGAAATGAATTGAATTATTGTAGGATTTTATCCTTGCGTTTAATATTATTTCACTCGAGTGAAAAAAATAAATTTTCAAAAATTCATAACTCGACTGAAAATTGTTGCACATTCAAAAACCAAAATTATTTCCAAAGATCGACGTCTTGTGAAACGAATTGAATTATTGTAGGATTTTATTCCAGCGTTTCATATTATTTTTTTAATTTTTTGCTCTCGAGTGAAAAAAATATTTTTTTAAAAATTCATAACTCGACTGAAAATTGCTGCTCGTTCAAAAACCGAAATTATTTTAAAAGATCGACGTCTTGTGAAACGAATTGAATTATTGTAAGATTTTATTCCAGCGTTTCATATTATTTTTTTAATTTTTTGCTCTCGAGTGAAAAAAATATTTTTTTAAAAATTCATAACTCGACTGAAAATTGCTGCACATTCAAAAACCAAAATTATTTCCAAAGATCGACGTCTTGTGAAACGAATTGAATTATTGCAGGATTTTTACCTTGCGTTTAATATTATTTCACTCGAGTGAAAAAAATACATTTTCAAAAATTCATAACTCGGCTGAAAATTGCTGCACGTTCAAAAACCAAAATTATTTTCAAAGATCGACGTCTTGTGAAACAAACTGAATTTTTGTAGGATTTTATTCCCACGTTTCGTATTATTTTGTAATTTTTTGCTCTCGAGTGAAAAAAATACATTTTCAAAAATTCATAACTCGACTGAAAATTGCTGCACGTTCAAAAACCAAAATTATTTTGAAAGATCGACGTATTGTAAAACGAACTGAATTATTGTAGAATTTTATTCCTGCGTTTCACATTATTTCATAATTTTTTGCTCTCGAGTGAAAAAAATAATTTTTTAAAAATTCATAACGCGACTGAAAATTGCTGCACGTTCAAAAACCGAAATTATTTTAAAAGATCGACGTCTTGTGAAACGAATTGAATTATTGTAAGATTTTATTCCAGCGTTTCATATTATTTTTTTAATTTTTTGCTCGAGTGAAAAAAATATTTTTTTAAAAATTCATAACTCGACTGAAAATTGCTGCACATTCAAAAACCAAAATTATTTTCAAAGATCGACGCCTTGTGAAACGAATTGAATTATTGTAGGATTTTATCCCTGCGTTTTATATTATTTTGTAATTTTTTGCTCTCGAGTGAAAAAAATAAATTTTCAAAAATTCATAACTCGGCTGAAAATTGCTGCACGTTCAAAAACCAAAATTATTTTCAAAGATCGACGTCTTGTGAAACGAACTGAATTATTGTAGGATTTTATCTCCGCGTTTTATATTATTTTTTTAATTTTTTGCTCTCGAGTGAAAAAAATAAATTTTCAAAAATTCATAACTCGGTTGAAAATTGCTGCACGTTCAAAAACCAAAATTATTTTCAAAGATCGACGCCTTGTGAAACGAATTGAATTATTGTAGGATTTTATCCCTGCGTTTTATATTATTTTGTAATTTTTTGCTCTCGAGTGAAAAAAATAAATTTTCAAAAATTCATAACTCGGCTGAAAATTGCTGCACGTTCAAAAACCAAAATTATTTTCAAAGATCGACGTCTTGTGAAACGAACTGAATTATTGTAGAATTTTATTCCTGCGTTTCACATTATTTCATAATTTTTTGCTCTCGAGTGAAAAAAATAATTTTTTAAAAATTCATAACTCGACTGAAAATTGCTGCACATTCAAAAACCAAAATTATTTTCAAAGATCGACGCCTTGTGAAACGAATTGAATTATTGTAGGATTTTATCCCTGCGTTTTATATTATTTTGTAATTTTTTGCTCTCGAGTGAAAAAAATAAATTTTCAAAAATTCATAACTCGGCTGAAAATTGCTGCACGTTCAAAAACCAAAATTATTTTCAAAGATCGACGTCTTGTGAAACGAACTGAATTATTGTAGGATTTTATCTCCGCGTTTTATATTATTTTTTTAATTTTTTGCTCTCGAGTGAAAAAAATAAATTTTCAAAAATTCATAACTCGGTTGAAAATTGCTGCACGTTCAAAAACCAAAATTATTTTCAAAGATCGACGTCTTGTGAAACGAACTGAATTATTGTAGGATTTTATCCTCGCATTTTATATTATTTTTTAATTTTTTGCTCTCGAGCGAAAAAAATTAATTTTCAAAAATTTATAACTCGGCTGAAAATTAATGCACATTCAAAAACCAAAATTATTTTGAAAGATCGACGTCTTGTGAAACGAACTGAATTATTGTAGGATTTTATCCCCGCGTTTTATATTATTTTTTTAATTTTTTGCTCTCGAGTGAAAAAAATAAATTTTCAAAAATTCATAACTCGGCTGAAAATTGCTGCACGTTCAAAAACCAAAATTATTTTCAAAGATCGACGTCTTGTGAAACAAACTGAATTTTTGTAGGATTTTATTCCCACGTTTCGTATTATTTTGTAATTTTTTGCTCTCGAGTGAAAAAAATACATTTTCAAAAATTCATAACTCGACTGAAAATTGCTGTACGTTCAAAAACCAAAATTATTTTGAAAGATCGACGTATTGTAAAACGAACTGAATTATTGTAGAATTTTATTCCTGCGTTTCACATTATTTCGTAATTTTTTGCTCTCGAGTGAAAAAAATAATTTTTTAAAAATTCATAACGCGACTGAAAATTGCTGCACGTTCAAAAACCAAAATTATTTCAGAAGATCGACATCTTGTGAAACGAACTGAATTATTGTAGGATTTTATTCCCACGTTTCGTATTATTTTGTAATTTTTTGCTCTCGAGTGAAAAAAATACATAACTCGACTGAAAATTGCTGGAAGTTCAAAAACCAAAATTATTTTGAAAGATCGACGTCTTGTGAAACGAATTGAATTATTGTAGGATTTTATCCCCGCGTTTTATATTATTTTGTAATTTTTTGCTTTCGAGTGAAAAAAATACATTTTCAAAAATTCATAACTCGACTGAAAATTGCTGCACGTTCAAAAACCAAAATTATTTTGAAAGATGAACGTCTTATTGCGTAATTTGGACTTCTTACGATAATACCAGATTTAGACGAGAATTTTTCAGTACTTGTGATTATTGTAAACATTTTATACATTTTTTTAACAATGGCAAGAAAAAACCGTCACGTTCCCGAACAATTGGAGCCCAGGTACACTTATTCGAGGGCGGGACACAAAGGGCTCGATTAAGAGCCGAGGACAATAATCAGGAAATCTAAATTAAATTTTAATTGCGGATCCGCCGAGAGCGGCAAGGAAAAACGCGCTACACGCTCGCAATTGAAATTCGCGCGGCGGCAGGTGCGTTTTATTAAACCCGGAGTCGTTAAAAAATAAATTAACAATAGCGAAATTAGATAATCCAACGCTTGTTTATATGCAGATTTATTGCACCCCATTAATATTTTATTATAACGAATACATTCATCACAACAAATCAGACGATTACAAATTATTCATTAAAATAATCCGGGCATTGTTGTCACTTGATTTCATCGTCGAATCACTGTTAAAATCCCCATTTTTCCGTTTTGAATGAACCGGCTATTATTTCGGACTTGTGTGTGTGTGTGTGTGTGTGTGTGTGGGTGGACGAGTACATGATTACTCACTTTTCGAAACATTCGTTTATCGTGCGAAATTAAAACGTGACAGGGGTCCTCGCGAATGGCTTTTTTTATCAGGGTAGATTGATATGCCTTTGATTGGAAAGTCCCGTTTTCAATCAATAATTTTTGAAACGTGGTATGGAATAACACACGACATTCTTATATTCAAAAAATGGTGATGTGGCTATCATGTTACTTTCTCCGACGTGATGGAATTATTTATATTTACGCTTTCGTGGTTTATTTTCAATTGAAATCGTATTTTAAATGTACATCGAGCGGTTGAATCTGACGTTTAAAACGTCAAAATTATGAAAGATGGAAAAATTATACTTCAAATTAAAAAACTCGGTTTACTCAAAAACTAACGAGATTTCGAAAAAAACTTATTCTTTATAAGTTGTTCATTTTAGCATTCTCTACAATTATTATTCACATAAATTTGCTATAACTATTATCGTTTTATAATTATAAACCAAAAATTTAAAAAAAATAATAAATTTTTTTCTCTAATAAAAATGATTTTATGAAAAATATTTTCAAGCAAAAGATGTTTATTTCTTTGTTGTCTTCAATGTTTGTTTAAATGTTTTTGTGATATTTTCATATTTAAGAAAATATTGGCAAAAAACGAAAGACAGTTGAGGTAAACACCCACTTCCGGTGTACAAAATTTTACCAAAAGCTTTTCAGTTCTTCCAATTATCAAATAAGTCGTATGTTCAAAGTTTCATATCAATTGCTCTATTAGTTTTTGAGACAGACACAAATTTTTTTTTCCAGAAATTGTTGAAATGGCATCTAGGGACCCCAAAGCGGATTTTTCCGTAAAAAAAATTAAAAAAAAAATCACGATCACAATACTTTCTCGTACTTCGGAGAAAGTAAAAAAATATACGGGGGCTCCAACTAAAAATAAGAAGAATGAATATTTTTCGTTGTTTCAAAATTTAAGAAAAATGAAGAATGAAAAGTTGGACAGTAAATTTTGAACACCCTGTATAACTCGCATCAACCAAACTTGGATGATATTACCGTCAATCCTTATTTAATAAGTACCCTGTATAATTTTATTAACGAGGCAAAGTTTTATTTTAAATAAATTTTTTTAAATTAATGGTGCAAAACTGATTTTTTTTAATTTTAATTTTTCAGTGAACCGATTTTGATAAAATTTTAGGGGTATGTAGCTAACCATAAAAGGCACCCAAATAAACAACAAAATATACAACATGTTATTTAAAAAGATGTATCATCATGACGTCATGCTTTTTTGGGACACCCTGTAGAATTAAAAATATGTTCCTGAAATACGCCCTAGGTTAAAAGTAAAGTTTGCAAAATATCAAAATCCCAACTTGATTAGTAACTGAGCTGTAGAAGTCGGGAGATGAAATGCAGGAGTAATTATGGTGGATTCGCCGGGTAACACTTGATTATTTTAATTACTATTCGGAAGCAGTGGCGGCTCGTGGATCATGTTGATGGTAGAGCCACTTATACAATATACCTCCCCCCTCATTTTTTGGAGAAAGAGAATGATTTATCTCTGGGATTCAAATTAACTCAAGTCCTTACAAATGGGATTATATCAAAAGTTAAGGATGAGGTGTTTCCACCTGTTGATGAAATCTTAAAGAGGAATGGATTCTGAATAAATTTGTAAAATTTGGCGTTGGTGGCAATTGTTTTTGTATTTTTTAAACAAGTGGGAAAATGCACAACTCCAAACATTAACTCCGGTCCTTACAAATGGGATTATATCAAAATTTAGGGATGAGGTGTTTCCACGTGTTGATGAAATCTTAAAGAGGAATGGATTTTGAATAAATTTGTAAAATTTGGCGTTGGTGGCAATTGTTTTTCTATTTTTTAAACAAGTGGGAAAATGCACAACTCCAAAAATTAACTCCGGTCCTTACAAATGGGATTATATCAAAATTTAGGGATGAGGTGTTTCCACGTGTTGATGAAATCTTAAAGAGGAATGGATTTTGAATAAATTTGTAAAATCTGGCGTTGGTGGCAATTGTTTTTCTATTTTTTAAACAAGTGGGAAAATGCACAACTCCAAAAATTAACTCAGGTCCTTACAAATGGGATTTTATCAAAATTTAAGGATGAGGTGATTCCACGTGTTGATGAAATCTTAAAGAGGAATGGATTCTGAATAAATTTGTAAAATTTGGCGTTGGTGGCAATTGTTTTTCTATTTTTTAAACAAGTGGGAAAATGCACAACTCCAAAAATTAACTCAGGTCATTACAAATGGGATTTTATCAAAATTTAAGGATGAGGTGTTTCCACGTGTTGATGAAATCTTAAAGAGGAATGGATTTTGAATAAATTTGTAAAATTTGGCGTTGGTGGCAATTGTTTTTGTATTTTTTAAACAAGTGGGAAAATGCACAACTCCAAAAATTAACTCCGGTCCTTACAAATGGGATTATATCAAAATTTAGGGATGAGGTGTTTCCACGTGTTGATGAAATCTTAAAGAGGAATGGATTTTGAATAAATTTGTAAAATCTGGCGTTGGTGGCAATTGTTTTTGTATTTTTTAAACAAATGGGAAAATGCACAACTCCAAAAATTAACTCAGGTCCTTACAAAAGGGATTATATCAAAATTTAAGGATGAGGTGTTTCCACGTGTTGATGAAATCTTAAAGAGGAATGGATTTTGAATAAATTTGTAAAATTTGGCGTTGGTTGCAATTGTTTTTCTATTTTTTAAACAAGTGGGAAAATGCACAACTCCAAAAATTAACTCAGGTCATTACAAATGGGATTATATCAAAATTTAAGGATGAGGTGTTTCCACGTGTTGATGAAATCTTAAAGAGGAATGGATTTTGAATAAATTTGTAAAATTTGGCGTTGGTGGCAATTGTTTTTCTATTTTTTAAACAAGTGGGAAAATGCACAACTCCCAAAATTAACTCTGGTCCTCAGTGGCGGCTCGTGGAACATGTTGATGGTAAAACCACTTATACAATATATCCCCCTCCTTTTCTGAAGAAAGAAAGAACGATTTACCTTCCTAGACCAAAGTAACTGGCGAAAAAGTATAAGAATTAATTAAAAATTGTTGTTGAGCTTTCTTTATTAGAAACTACAGGTAGTGCCGTGGCTCCTTGGCTCTATATAACGAGTCGCCCCTGTTCGGAAGTATAATAATAATAATTGTAATTACAAATGATGTAATGTCAATAAATTGTTTTTCAAAGCCACCTTCGATTTTTACTTTCTCCGTTACGAAGTACGAGAAAGTATTGCGATCGTGAATTTTTTTTCAAAAATTTATTCCCTAGATGCCATTTCAACAATTTTTGGAAAAAAAATTGTGTGTGGTGGTGGTCTGTGTGTCTGTGCGCGCTGTAAAAACGAATAGAGCAATTGATATGGAACTTTGAACATCCGTCTTATTTGATAATCTGAAGAACTGAAAAGCTTTTGGTAAAATTTCGCACACCGGAATTGGGTGTTTACCTTAACTGTTTTTTGTTCTTTGCCAATATTTTCTTAAATATGATAAATATCACAAAAACATTTAAACAAACTTTGAAGACAACAAAGAAATGAACATCTTTTGCTTAAAAACATTTTTTATAAAATCATTGTTATTCGAGAAAAAAAATTATTATTTTTTTTTAATTTTTGGTTTATAATTATAAAACGATAATAGTTACAGCGAATTTATGTTAATGATAATTGTAGAGAATGCCAAAATGAACAACTTATGAAGAATAAGTTTTTTTTCTAAATCTGTCTATTTTTTGAGTAAACTCAATTTTTATAATTTTGACGTTTTAAACATCAGATTCATCCGAGTCTACAACCGTTCGATGCACATTTAAAATATGATTTCAATTGAAAATAAACCACGAAAGCGTAAATATAAATGATATCATCAAGTCGGAGAAAGTAACATGATGGCCACATCACAATTTTTACTTTCTCCGTTACGAAGTACGAGAAAGTATTGTGATCGTGATTTTTTTTTCAAAAATTTTTTTTACGGAAATATCCGTTTTGGGGTCCCTAGATGCCATTTCAACAATTTCTGGAAAAAAAAATTTTGTGTCTGTGTGTGTGTGTGTGTGTGTGTCTGTGTGTGTGTGCGTGTGTGTGTCTGTGTGTGTGTGTGTGTGTGTCTGTGCGCGCTGTATCT
Source organism: Ocypus olens (assembly GCA_910593695.2). Classification (NCBI taxonomy): domain Eukaryota; kingdom Metazoa; phylum Arthropoda; class Insecta; order Coleoptera; family Staphylinidae; genus Ocypus; species Ocypus olens. Next base: position 67,726,752 of record OU343047.1, read on the forward strand.
CAAAAACTAATAGACCACTTGATATGAAACTTTGAACATAAGTTTTATTTGATAATCCGGAGAACTGAAAAGCTTTTGGTAAAATTTCGTACACCGGAAGTGGGTGTTTACCTTAACTGTTTTTTGTTTTTTGCCAATATTTTCTTAAATATGAAAAATATCACAAAAACATTTATACAAATATTGAAGACAATATAGAAATGCGAATATTTTGTTTGAAAACATTTTTCATAAAATCATTGATATTCGGGAAAAAAATTTATTAATTTTTTTTTCATTTTTGGTATACAATTATGGAAAGCTAATAGTTACAGCAAATTTATGTTAATAATAATTGTAGAGAATACCAAAATGAATAATTTATGAAGAATAAGTTTATTTCGAAATCTCTGTAGTTTTTGAGTAAACTGAGTTTTTGAATTTGAAGTACATTTTTCGATCTTTCATAATTTTGACGTTTTAAACGTCAGTTTTATCCGAGTCTACGAAACGTTCGATGCACACTTAAAATATGATTTAAATTGAAAATAAACCATGGAAGCGTAAATATAAATAATACCATCAAATCGGAGAAAGTAACATGATGGCCACATCACCATTTTTTACTTTCTCCGTTACGAAGTACGAGAAAGTATAGTGATCGTGAATTTTTTTTCAAAAAATTTTTTTACGGAAATATCCGTTTTGGGGTCCCTAGATGCCATTTCAACAATTTCTGGAAAAAAAAAATTGTGTCTCTCTGTGTGTGTGTGTGTGTGTGCGCTGTATCTCAAAAACTGATAAAGCAATTGATATGAAACTTTGAACATACGTCTTATTTGATAATCCCAAGAACTGAAAAGCTTTTGGTAAAATTTTGTACACCGGATATTTTCTTAAATATGAAAAATATCACAAAAACATTTAAACAAATATTGAAGACAACTAAGAAATGAATATGTTTTGCTTGAAAACATTTTTTATAAAATCATTTTTATTCGAGAAAGAAATTTATTATGTTTTTTTAAATTTTTGGTTTATAATTATAATAAACTATAATAGTTACAGCAAATTTATGTTAATAATAATTGTAGAGAATTCTAAAATGAACAACTTATAAAGAATAAGTTTTTTTTTTAATCTCGTTAGTTTTTGAGTAAACTGAGTTTTTGAATTTGAAGTACAATTTTTCCATCTTTCAGAATTTTGACGTTTTAAACGTCAGTGTCATCCTCTCGATGTACATTTAAAATATGATTTAAATTGAAAATAAACCATGAAAGCGTAAATATAAATGATGCCATCAAGTCGGAAAAAGTAACATGATGGCCACATCACAATTTTTTTTCCATTATTATTGGAATAATTGATAAAACGAGTTTTTTTGCAAATAACTTTTAATGTGTTAACACATACATCAAGCACGGCCTTCATGAATATGATTATTTACCGAGTCGCACCATTTCCGATGTATAAAAAGATTGAATATTGTTAAGACTGACAGGCAAACAAATGTCCACCCATATTCCTAAATGACGGTTTAACGTTACAAGTGGTATTGATGAATAAAAGCAATAAATTTTTGATGGGGCCGAAGATCTATTCGACCCCTAGCAATTTGAAGGCTAAAAATAGTGATTTTATTTCCGGCCCGAATCCATCCCGCAGAAAATGTATTTCTTTCTAACGGGATTCATTGAGCGGCCTCGAGTTTATTACCGGCGGGGGCACCTACCCGCTTTTCCAATGCCGGGAAATATAACGATTCCGCTCCGGAGGCGCACGGCCCCTCCCCCCCTTATATATTTTATTGCGTTCCGATGGAAAGGTCGGCCCCGGCGTATGACCGGGACCGTCGTTCCCGCGTCACTTGTCACACATTGTGATTCGGCACGGGGGCGGCGGCAATCCCGACGGACCGGACAGCACTTGATAGCTTTCGGACGCCGAATTGGATGCGACAGTTTCAGCGGGAATTCTAGATTAAATTTTTCATGGTCGGTGCGGCGCCCCCTTCCCTTCCGTGCCTCGTAAAGGGAGCGGGATTCCGGAGCGGCAGCAACAGTGCACCGCGCCGAAACGGCCCACCTGGGACCGCGGCAGGAACGGATAGAGAGGGCCCCGCCCGCCGTCAAATTAAAGCACCGCCGCCCCTGGGGCGCTTTTCTTTTTCAAAGGGATCAATTCGGTCTCACGTATGAATTAATAACGCGCGTTGAAATGCTTATTCCGCGGCCTCCTTTGATGTGTGTCTGTATATGTGTTCGCGGCGGGGCATTTATATGCGCGCCCCATAAAGCCGATATGAAAATAAGGGGCCCGGGGGGCAGTAAAACCTCCGAATCGAACCGAGGGCCGTATAATTTTTACGGCCCCGCTCCGGATTATTGCCCGCATCTCCTCCTCCTCCTCCGCCTTTTATTCTGATTAGAAAAATGAATAATGAAAACATCCCCTTTTGAAATTAACAAAAGAAACGGCCGCCTGTAAATTCGTCCGGATTCACCTGTTGATTTATAAGATTGAGGTATTCAACAGGTAATTTATTACGCAACATTTCGGACTCCAATGATACACAAAAATCCTCTTCACGGAGTTACCCTCCAGGTATGCGTTTCATCTACATTACTGGTTGAATTCAGAAAGAGAATGTCGTAACTATTTGGTTTGGAAAGTTAAGGGTTGGCTATAAAAAAAGGGCACTCGCCAAAACTTTTTTTTAGTGGTCTTCGTCGAAAGATAAATAATTTTTTAAGTGAATGATCAAGTTAGGATTTTGATATTCTGCAGGCTTCACTTGTATCCTATGGCGTAATTTAAGAAAATATTTTTGATTCTACAAGGGTGTTCCAAAAAAATGTGACGTCAAGATATACACTTTATTGCTTATTTGGATGCCTTTTGTGGTTAGCTACATGCCCCTAAAATTTTGTTAAAATCGGTTTAGTGATAACCGCAAAAAAAATTAAATCATTTTTGCACCATTGATTAAAAAAATTCGTAAAAAATAAAAATAGTGCCTCGTTAATAAAATTATACAGGGCGCTCATTAAATAAGGTCTGACAGTTCCGTTAACCACATTTGATTGATATGAGTTATACAGGGTGTCCAAAATTTAGCAGCGAAAAAATTAAAAACTAAAAATAAAACAGGTTGCACCTTTGATTTAAAAAAAATCATAAAAAATAAAAATAGTGCCTCGCTAATAAAATTATACAGGGTGCTCATTCAATAAGGTCTGACAGTTCCGTTAACCACATTTGATTGATGTGAGTTATACAGGATGTCCAAAATTTAGCAGCGAAAAAATCAAAAACTAAAAATAAATCATTTTTGCGCAATTGATTAAAAAAATTCATAAAAAATAAAAATAGTGCCTCGTTAATAAAATTATACAGGGCGCTCATTAAATAAGGTCTGACAGTTCCGTTAACCACGTTTGATTGATATGAGTTATACAGGGTGTCCAAAATTTAGCAGCGAAAAAATTAAAAACTAAAAAAAAACAGGTTGCAGCTTTAAAAAAAATCATAAAAAATAAAAATAGTGCCTCGCTAATAAAATTATACAGGGTGCTCATTCAATAAGGTCTGACAGTTCCGTTAACCACATTTGATTGATGTGAGTTATACAGGATGTCCAAAATTTAGCAGCGAAAAATCAAAAACTAAAAAAAACATAAATTTTGCACCATTAATTTAAGAAATTAATAAAAAATAAAAAAAGTGCCTCGTTAATAAAATTATACAGGGTGCTTATTAAACAAGGTCTGAGAATCACGTTAACCAAGTTAGATTTATTTTAGTTATACAGAGTGTCCAAAATTTAGTGTCAAACTTTTCAATCATTAAAACACTGTATTTTTCTTATTTTTAATTGAAACTCCGGTACATTGTTATGTCGTTTCATGCAGAATTCGAATTTTTATATTTTTTTCAGCAAATTTTAATCGTCACATTCAAAAATTGCAATAAATTGTGTTTCTGTGCGATTAACTGGAAATCTAGCAAAGAAGTGTTATTAGATATTTACTGTATCATAAAGTAGAATCGATTTTGAGTAAATTTGAAAATTTTCAACTTCGTGGCGATTGTTTTTCCTTTTTTTTTCAACAAATTCTAAATCGGGACATTTAAAAATTGCAATAAATAATGTTTTTGTGCGATTAACTGGAAATCTAGCAAAGAAGTGTTTTCAGATTTTTACTGTATCATAAAGTAAAATCAATTTTGAGTAAATTTGGAAATTTTTAAGTTCGTGGCGATTCTTTTTATATTTTTTTCTTCAGCAAAATCTAAATCGTCACATTCTAAAATTGCAATAAATTGTGTTTTTGTGCGATTCATTGGAAATCTAGCAAAGAAGTGTGTTCAGATTTTTACTGTATCATAAAGTAGAATCGATTTTGAGTAAATTTGGAAATTTTCAAGTTCGTGGTGATTGTTTTTATATTTTTTTTTTCAGCAAATTCTAAATCGGCACATTTAAAAATTGCAATAAATTGTGTTTCTGTGCGATTAACTGGAAATCTAGCAAAGAAGTGTTTTCAGATTTTTACTGTATCATAAAGTAAAATCAATTTTGAGTAAATTTGGAAATTTTTAAGTTCGTGGCGATTCTTTTTATATTTTTTTCTTCAGCAAAATCTAAATCGTCACATTCAAAAATTGCAATAAATTGTGTTTTTGTGCGATTCATTGGAAATCTAGCAAAGAAGTGTGTTTAGATTTTTACTGTATCATAAAGTAGAATCGATTTTGAGTAAATTTGAAATTTTTCAAGTTCGTGGCGATTGTTTTTATTTTTTTTTTCAGCAAATTCTAAATCGGGACATTCAAAAATTGCAATAAATTATGTTTTTGTGCAACTAACTGGAAATCTAGTGACCAAGTGTGTTTAGATATTTACTGTATCATAAAGTAGAATTGATTTTGAGTAAATTTGGAAATTTTCAAGTTCGTGGTTATTGTTTTTATATTTTTTTTTAAGCAAAATCTAAATCGGGACATTCAAAAATTGCAATAAATTGTGTTTTTGTGCAATTAATTGCAAATCTAGCAAAGAAGTGTGTTCAGCCTTTTACTGTATCATAAAGTAGAATCGATTTTGAGTAAATTTGGAAATTTTCAAGTTCGTGGTGATTGTTTTTATATTTTTTTTTTCAGCAAATTCTAAATCGGCACATTTAAAAATTGCAATAAATTGTGTTTCTGTGCGATTAACTGGAAATCTAGCAAAGAAGTGTTTTCAGATTTTTACTGTATCATAAAGTAAAATCAATTTTGAGTAAATTTGGAAATTTTTAAGTTCGTGGCGATTCTTTTTATATTTTTTTCTTCAGCAAAATCTAAATCGTCACATTCAAAAATTGCAATAAATTGTGTTTTTGTGCGATTCATTGGAAATCTAGCAAAGAAGTGTGTTTAAATTTTTACTGTATCATAAAGTAGAATCGATTTTGAGTAAATTTGAAATTTTTCAAGTTCGTGGCGATTGTTTTTATTTTTTTTTTCAGCAAATTCTAAATCGGGACATTCAAAAATTGCAATAAATTATGTTTTTGTGCAACTAACTGGAAATCTAGTGACCAAGTGTGTTTAGATATTTACTGTATCATAAAGTAGAATTGATTTTGAGTAAATTTGGAAATTTTCAAGTTCGTGGTTATTGTTTTTATATTTTTTTTTAAGCAAAATCTAAATCGGGACATTCAAAAATTGCAATAAATTGTGTTTTTGTGCAATTAATTGCAAATCTAGCAAAGAAGTGTGTTCAGACTTTTACTGTATCATAAAGTAAAATCAATTTTGAGTAAATTTGGAAATTTTTAAGTTCGTGGCGATTCTTTTTATATTTTTTTCTTCAGCAAAATCTAAATTGTCACATTCAAAAATTGCAATAAATTGTGTTTTTGTGCGATTAACTGGAAATCTAGCAAAGAAGTGTGTTCAGATTTTTACTGTATCATAAAGTAGAATCGATTTTGAGTAAATTTGGAAATTTTCAAGTTCGTGGCGATTGTTTTTATATTTTTTTTAAGCAAAATCTAAATTGTCACATTCAAAAATTGCAATAAATTGTGTTTTTGTGCGATTAACTGGAAATCTAGCAAAGAAGTGTGTTCAGATTTTTACTGTATCATAAAGTAGAATCGATTTTGAGTAAATTTGGAAATTTTCAAGTTCGTGGCGATTGTTTTTATATTTTTTTTAAGCAAAATCTAAATCGGCACATTAAAAAATTGCAATAAATTGTGTTTTTGTGCAATTAACTGGAAATCTAGCAAAGAAGTGTGTTCAGATTTTTACTGTATCATAAAGTAGAATCGATTTTGAGTAAATTTGGAAATTTTCAAGTTCGTGGCGATTGTTTTTATATTTTTTTTATCAGCAAATTTAAATCGGCACATTCAAAAATTGCAATAAATTGTGTTTTTGTGCGATTAACTGGAAATCTAACAAAGAAGTGTGTTTAGATATTTACTGTATCATAAAGTAGAATCGATTTTGAGTAAATTTGGAAATTTTCAAGTTCGTGGCGATTGTTTTTATATTTTTTTTATCAGCAAATTTAAATCGGCACATTCAAAAATTGCAATAAATTGTGTTTTTGTGCGATTAACTGGAAATCTAGCAAAGAAGTGTGTTTAGATATTTACTGTATCATAAAGTAGAATCGATTTTGAGTAAATTTGGAAATTTTCAAGTTCGTGGCGATTGTTTTTATATTTTTTTTTTCAGCAAATTCTAAATCGGCACGTTCAAAAATTGCAATAAATTGTGTTTTTGCATTCGGTTGAAGTTTTATTCTCTTAAGCTAAGAGGACTGTATAAAAATAAATTAAGGCAGATGCAACATGGTGCAGGTGCCGGGCGAAATTATAAATGCCACTTTTTCCCGGTCACCTCGACAAACTTTGTGAAGGAGTTGAGGTAAACAAAACTATACATTCGCATATAATAACTCGAAAATAGTTGTAAAATTATAACAGTAGCTAAGAAAGGTGAAAGAGACACACTCAAAGAATAACTTTTCGCACTAAAATTCTTGAGTAATTTGACCCAATTTAGTACTTACTGCGGTTTATTTTTAGCCGCCGGGAGTTTAACTTTAATAAATGCCAACTGTCTATAAAACGCACACCTACAAACAATCCGCCAACACTAAACTAAACTCGAGTCTGCGGTAACACTCCAGAGGTCTTCAAGTGGAAGTAAATTCGGTGAAGACTTTTTTTAATGACGGACGTTACCCGACACGCTCGGCGTCCACCACGTTTCGGCCATTGAACTTCCGCAAGTTTCAAGTTTTAACTGCGGTCACCTACAGAAGAGAAGTGACATCACGTTAGGCGAGACAAGCTGAGGCGGATCGTGCGGTTTTATTTGTCCGAGATTTAAATTAAAGGAAAGTAAATGATAAATAATTAAGGGTTATTTTTTGCTTCCTGTCAAATGTCAATGAATAATCACTAAACATACTTATTGGAATAAAAAAATGATAGATGGCGCTGACGATATTCTAGATGTAATTTTAAGAGGAACTTTAAAATAGTCGTCCTGGATATAGAATTGTAGGCATATCTGGGTTAGTAAATATTATGTAACTAGGAAATCAAGCAGCAGTTTAAATCTGAGGAGATACTACCATATGTATAAAAATGATGGCTTTGTATTTCGGAACGTACGTTGCAGGTTTGATACGTCGCATCACGTCTTCGCCGCCTAATCTGATTGTCAAATAAAACTTGGTTATTAAATTTATTACAATTTATTACAACATATGTTGATGTCCATTGCGGAAATAATATTCAATGATGAAACGCTTGTGAAGTTGTGAGAATACCATGATTCAATCAAAACTGACTTTTAATTGACATAAAGTCAACAACGTGCTGAACTAATCTAAGACCGTGATTTTGTTTATCATGGCCATGCATTATCTAAATATTTTTTATACATATGGTATAATGCCGAGGCATTATAAATCTCCGAAGAATTAAACGTAGATTGATCTCCGTGTTGCATACGATTTTTTTTATTTCATTTCGTTTTTAAAGTCTAATTTATTATCAGCCACAATATAACAGTTGGTATAATTATTATCGATGATATTTTGAAGTTGTAACCCTGCTGCAGACTCAACCAGTGCATCTGTGTGCTTCTGAACAAATCTAAATAACTTAAAACCAGAAATCACAAATTCTACCAAAAATATCTCTATGTTTGTGCATAAATCCACAATTAAACTAACAGAGAGAGACAATACATTTATTGAGACACTTTTACAAAGGACCTCTGGCTGTTTTTTAGCCATTAAACTAACATTTTACCAAAAAATCTCGAAATTAATAGGCGCTACAATAATTTCGGCAGCATTTCTGAAATCGCCGTACAAAAGTACACGAACAAAGTCAAAACGCGGCTTCAATATCTCTTCAAATAACCAAAAACGCGCTTGACCTAGTGCGGAGGGAATTCCCTGTCTGGACTGCGAGATTATGTAACAAAAAAAAATCGGGAGATCCCTCAAGGTCGGCGCACTCCCCACTCAGTAAATCCGGAGCAGCGGCCATCATTATTACAGCCGAGCGTTCATTCGGGAAAACACGCGCGCGCTCGTTAAAGTAAAATAGATGGGCGACTCTCTGTAGAAAACATATACCGCGTTTTTATTTCGTCACAAGCGACACGGGGCGGCGCTGGTGTTGCAAAAGCGGGTGCGGGTAGAACGGGTTGCAAAGCTAGAATTTCAGTACTTAAAATAGGAGTACATAATAAGAAGTCATTGATTAAAATAATATATTTATTACAAACGGCACAAATGGTTAGTGATACAGTATAATAATAATAATAGAGCATTGCTCATTCGGGGAAACATTCGACTGTATGTTCTTAAATAGCCGGCGATGGTCGTAAAAGCAATACCTCTAATATAATTTAATTAATTAATAAAATGAATTAATTGAATGAAATCGATAAGTTTCGTTTCATCAACGTCAAATAATGCTATTCGCTGATTGAATCGACACATATGTAAGTTAATCATCGATTTTTCTCTAGTTAAAATTTAGTCCGAGATTCTAACCACAAATTGAACGCATTTTTAAACCACTCACTTATGTAAAATTCAAGTTAAATATCAATTGTATCAGTGACGGTTCGCGGGTTTTTTTCTGGTACGGCCGAGGAACAAGAGGTGGTAATACAGATATGTAGGGTCAGTATTCTTAAGTAGAATCCAATTATCTTTCAGATTGTATCAGGGTTCCTTGTTCCTAATCTAAATAGTTTTCTTGTATTCAGCGATCATCATATCAGGAATAATTATTATAAACTGAAAGATAATTGGGTTCTACTTGAGAATACGTTGCTAAATACAGGGTGTGCCATTTGAAAAAACGAAGTTATTTAACTTTATAAGTTCGATTTTTCTACCGCATTTTTTTTATCACCTTGTATAATTTTTTGTATGAAATCATGGTTGGCTCTATGGTTCGAACCTTCAACCAAATAATAGAAAAGATTTTAATCGTTCAACGTCAATCACTGGGGCAAAAATAAAATTTCACCCAGACCATGCATTTCAACAAATCTTCAAATATTTCGAAAACGGCAAACAATAGGTATAGGGAGTATTGAAGTAACTCACCTTTATTTGCTCCATATAATTCAAAAATGACAAAAAATACAGGGTGTTCCATTTAAAAAAACATAAGTTTGGTCTATAACTTTGTTATGAGACACCCTGTATTAATGTAAATATTTTTAGGGCGTGCAGCTCACCATTATACACAACTTTTGTATAAAACATTTTTCGAAATTTTGAAAAATAAGCACGTGATTGACCGTTCCCAGAGCTCTGAAATACCCTGTATAATAGATGCATATTATAAAATTAGAATTATATTTTTTTAACCTCATTTTCATCGTCTAACTCAACCATTCTCAAGGGCACCACCGAAATAACATAACCTCGAAACCATTTCATCAAGGGGAGGTTCTCCTCTAAATGACTAAAAAGTACGCAAAGTTTGATTTTTTTTTACTCGCAAATGAAAAAACATAGAAGGAAACGGTTTGGGGATTCGAAACAGTGTTACTTTGGTCTTTATTTAAAAAAAAAATCGTTCCATAAAAAACAAAATGGCGCCCGTGTTTCGCTGTTTTCGTCGGTCAGTCGGCGCGGAATCTGTACACTGCGTCCATTGCAGTGTAATACACCATTGTACGTCTTGTTAAAAAGTGCCTGCACAATTTTTTAATTGCAAATGACAAATGTTACTGATCTTTGAGTGAAAAATTAAAAAGAAATTTCAAAATTGAACTTTTTTTTCAAATAACTCAAGCGCCAAAAAAGTTTGGTTATTTTTTTTTTCATGTTATTATTTGGTCCCAAAATGTACAATTTAACCGATCCTCTATGTCTTCAAATATCCTAGATAACCTGTATACTTAAATAAATTTGAGAACCCCACGTGTTGTAGATGCATTAAATAAGTGGAACCTCGATTATCCGGTCTAATGACCGGTTGAGGGTTTCTGGATAATTGAAACGCACGGATAATTGAAAAACATAATAATGCTCAGATGTTTATTATGAAGACAAAAGGAAATGTATGAGGACTTAATAAATTGAAAAACAAGTTACAAATTTATTTATTGGTTGAAAAAATAAGTTATTCCCATCTGTTTCTTCTTATTGTACAGTTTCATACATACACTGGAGAGCCTCAGGAGGAATTTTATTCAGGTGTAGAAATTTTTTCTTCTTGGTCCTCTTCATCGGTGTCCTCAGATGCTGTACTTTCCGAGATTGATGCAATCTACGTCGTTTAAGACTTGATAACCTGGTTCGTTTTTATCAGAATCCAACCCTTCCTCAATGTCAACAAATTCCAATTCTACAGCATTTTGAATGCCATTCAAGAGTTGCTTAGTTGATTTTAGGAGGAAATGAAATTCTCTCGAAGTTGTGGCCAAACTTTGAACCAAGATTTCTGTATGGTTACATTTTTAACATCACTCCAACTCTCCACATATAACATCTTTGATGCTCCATTTCTTCTAGAACTCCTTGACTGAGCAATCTGCTAGAAGCTGCAACATTATTTTCTTGAAGCGGTGCTTGCAAGCCTCTTTTACACCTTGATCCATGGGCCGTAATAAAGCTGTGACATTTGGAGGCAAATACTTGTGACTTATGCTTGAATGGTTTCTTTTTATCACATTAGCAACATGACGCATTGAATATCCCTCATCCAATAAAGTTGATGCTCTTACTGCTTTCTCCACTGACAAATTGTTCTTCGATTTATTACCAAAATGAATTACACTCGCATTGACACTATCAATAATAAAAAAATTGCGGCTAAAGAATACTAGTCTTAATAATCAAAAATTTTCGATCAGATTTTAATTTAAAAAATGCTTTTATTTGCAATTGTCCTTGTTGACAGCATTTATTTGAACTGTCAAAGTAGGTCCACATGAGTTTATGTATTAGCAGTAGCAGTGATGCGTCAGCGAATCAGCCAAAAACTGGTTACGCACGGTTAACCGGGTTCAAAATATGTATACATATTGAAATGCACGGATTTTCGAAATGAGGGCTTTCCTCGGATTACCGAGAAAAACGGATAATAGAGGCACGGATTATCGAGGTTCCACTGTAATTACATTTACTGTGTACTTACTTTTATTTTTTATACTGCAAATAAACACCTAGGCATCATGAGTTTATTTTATTTTGCAAACAAACGTCTTTTATTTGGTGTATAAACTCCTCTTTTCTTACAAGAGAAATTTTAATTTTCAATTTATTTTCAATACATGTTTTCAGAAACAAATTCATTAAAAAAAAAGCAATGATATAAACAAAATGACATGTAGGTCCATATTTTTACTACTTATATTAACAAGAAATTATACAAAAAAAGAGTACTAAATAAATACAGGGAAGAAGCGTTGCAATAAAATGATTACACCTTCACGTCTCCGGTAGGTTCCTTATCACTCGGCTTTTCCCTTTCCTTATTCCACTCCTTCAAACCCTCGGGTAGGGCCGTGTCCTCCTCGAAGGAACCGGTCCCCTCGACGAACTCCTCGTAAGTGGACTTTTCGGGGAACGGCCGTTTGCCCAAGATCTCGATCATATCGTCCCTGCTGATAATTTCCTGTTTCAACAACCTCTCGGCCACCTTTTGCACGTCTTCCTTGTGGCCGGTTAAAAGCTCGGTGGTGTGTTTGTGGGCCGTGTCGATCAGTATCCGTACCTCGTGATCGATGAGCTGCGCGGTATTCTCCGAGTACGGCTTCTCCAGCACCATCTCGCCCTCGCGCGGCATGTCGAAGCTAACGTTGCCCACCTTTTCGTTCATGCCGAAATGAACCACTTGCGCGTACGCACTCTGCGTTACCTTTTTGAGATCGTCTTGAGCCCCTGTTGTTATCCTTCCGAAGAATAATTCCTCGGAAACGCGGCCTCCCAGAGTCATACACATGCGATCAAACAATTGTTCTTTCGTGTACAGGTACTGATCCTTGGGAAGGTACTGGGCGTAACCCAAGCCTTTACCGCGGGGGATTATCGACACTTTCAGTAGCGGATCGGCGTATTGTAAGAACCAACCTGCGACGGCGTGTCCGGCTTCGTGGTAAGCGACAGTTTTCTTTTCTTCGGGGGAAAGCACGTTGGTCTTCTTCTCCATGCCGGCCACCACACGTTCGATGGCTTGTTCGAAATGTATCAGGTTGATGGTGTCGTTCAAATCACGAGCCGCTATCAAAGCGGCCTCGTTGCAAACATTAGCAATGTCGGCGCCGGTGAATCCGGGCGTCAAAGCGGCCATCTTCCTCGATAAATCGTTCTTATCCAGACCCGTCTTCAGAGGCCCGAGGTGCACTTTAAAAATGTTAGCCCTTCCCTTGATGTCGGGGGCGGGCACGTATATTTGCCTGTCGAATCGGCCCGGCCGGAGGAGGGCCTTGTCCAGGATGTCGACACGATTCGTGGCCGCCAGCACGACGACGTTGGTCGTCGTGTTGAAGCCGTCCATTTCCACGAGGAGCTGGTTGAGGGTGTTCTCCTGCTCGGAATGGCCCCCGAAGCTGCGGCCTCCCCTTTTACGGCCGACCGCGTCGATCTCGTCGATGAATAATATGCAGGGCGCGTGTTTTCTGGCCATGGAGAAGAGGTCGCGGACCCTCGAGGGGCCGACTCCGACGAACATCTCCAAGAACTCCGAGCCGGAGACCGTGAGGAACGGAACGTTGGCCTCGCCGGCCGTCGCCTTGGCTAGAAGGGTTTTTCCGGTGCCGGGTGGACCTTTAAGAAAAAAAATTGGGGACATGAATATACCGTGAGATCAAAAAGTCGAAAATAGTTGGCAGCCCTTAAAACATAACCTAACTAACAGAAGTTTAGTGGCGTCAGTAAAAATGGGAATTTTGGCAAGGAAAACGTTGAAATTCAAATCTAGCAACTAGATTATGAATCCCTTTAGTTACCTATTTATTTACAGATTTCTTTACATTTAGGAGAACGCTATACATTTCCATAATTTTATAAATTCACATTGACCATTAGCCGTCAAATGGACCGAAAGCGTTATAGTTATTTACGTATTAAGGGCTGTTAGGATAGCCGTAACAATCAAGGGAGCCGTCCTAAAGCGACTGCGGTTGTTACGGTCCTAACTGCACAACATTTTTCCTCGTACTGCCAATTTTATAAGAAATTAAACTTGAATGTGTCTAAGTGACAATACTAAAATCGCCGATGTCGATTTAATTTTGGTTACTGTCAACATAAAAATCGCACATGTCGTTGTTTCCATAACAACCAATAACAAATAGCATTTTAATTGTCAAAGTGCAGAAAATGGAGAAAGAGGCTTTACTTCCAGCGAAAATATTAGCCCGAGCCAAGCAAGTGAATGGTTAATTAGTACCAGAAAAGTCGAGGGACAGGTACCAAAACGAAGGAAATTTATTTAAAAGATGGCAGCAAGAACAAACTTTTATAACTTTAAGTAGACTTTTTATAATTTGTATTATTTCGTTCAATTACCTGTAGTTAAATTTTATTTAATTTCATAAGAGTTATATTATATTTATTTATTTATTTATATATACTAATTGAGTAAGAAATGTTTGACAGCCCAGAAAAAACCGCTATAAAGGGGCGTCGGCCGACCGGCACAAAAAAATTCGCCCAAAAATATAAGGATTTTAAAAAACGCGTCCCCCGAAACTCACCCTTTAAACAGGGGGGTAGGATTAAACCTCACCCCTTATCGGGGCCTTATTCGGTAAAATTTTGTTAGTTTTTGCGCGCAGATCGACGCCCAGATAACCGGGCAAGCTTTAAAAACCAGTCCCGTCGTTTCGTTTCACCCCCACCCCCGGGGGGGATTTTTCAAACGCAGATTTTCGATGTTTCCAAAAAAAAAATTACTCCTCCGTAACCGCCGGAGCTGGACGATCCCGGTATGTCTTAAAATAATCTCAAAGAAAATATCTAAAATTGATCGAGCCACTTTTTTTAATTTTTGCCCCGTTTCCGAGATATGATTTTTTTTTTAAAGCGGGTAAAAAAAATATTTTTTTTTCTTCTTTTAAGAACGTATTTTTTTCTTTTCAAGTCGAAAAGCTGAAACTTTCAGGGATGACAGGAGCGATGACTGGCTGGGAATTTTTTCAAAATTTTTGGAACCACCCCTACTCTGCATTTGCACCCCTGGGTTCGGTTTTCTTCTTTTAAGGACGTATTTTTCTCTTTTCAAATCGAAAAACTGAAACTTTCAGGGATGACAGGAGAGATGACTGGCTTTCATTGGGAATTTTTTCAAAATTTTTGGAACCACCCCTACGCGCCATTTGCACCCTCTGGGTTCTTTTTTCTTCTTTCAAGGACGTATTTTTTTCTTTTAAAGTCGAAAAGCTGAAATTTTCGGGGTTGGCAGAAGATATTTTTTCAAAATGTTTGGAAGTATCCCTACGCTCCATTTGCACCCCTGGGTTCGTTTTTCTTCTTTTTTAGGGACGGTTTTTTTTTCTTTTAAGTCAGAAAACTGAAACTTTTAGGGATGGCAGAAGATATTTTGTCAAAATTTTTTGAACCACCCCTACGCTCCATTTGCACCCCTGGGTTCGTTTTTCTTCTTTCAAGGACGGATTTTTTTCTTTTTTAAAAGTCGAAAAGCTAAAACTTTTAGGGATGAGAGAAGCGACGACTGGCTTTCATTGGGAATTTTTAAAAAAAATTTGGAACCATCCCTACGCTCCATTTGCATCCCCTGGGTTCGTTTTTCTTCTTTTAGGGACGATTTTTTTTCTTTAAAGTAGGAAAACTGAAACTTTCAGGGATGGCAGAAGATATTTTGTCAGTTTTTTTGTAAGTTTTTTGAACCACCCTTACGCTCCTGCACCCCTGGGTTAGTTTTTCTTTTAAAGACGGATTTTTTTTTTTTAAGTCGAAAAACTGATATTTTCAGGAATGACAGAAGATATTTTAAAAAAAAAATTGAAACTACTCCTACGCACCATTTGAACCCCTTGGGTTCGTTTTTCTTCTTTTAAGGATGTATTTCTTTCTTTTAAAGTCAAAAAGCTGAAATTTTCAGGGATGGCAGAAAATATTTTTTCAAAATTTTTGGAACTACCCAGACGCGCCATTTGCATCCGCTGGGTTCGTTCTACTTCTTTTAAGAACATTTTTTTTTCTTTTCAAGTCGGAAAGCCGAAATTTTCAGGGATCGCAGAGGCTTTAAAAAATAAATAAAAGAAATAAAAATAAAAAATAAAAAATTTAAAATAAAAATTGAAAAATGAAAAATTGAAAATTGAAAATTAAAACCTGAAAATGAAAAATGAAAATGAAAAATAAAAATCGAAAAATTAAAATTAATTTTCATTAAATTGTTTTTCATTGATGGCGCAGCGTAATGGGCCGCGCTGCGCTGCGCCGTCGTTCGTCACCAGTTACTTTTCTTACATTTTCACATTTCATAATTTTACATAAAGAACACAATTTCACATACATCAAACTTAAGCCTAGGAAAAACTAGTTTAACACTGTTTTCAAATTGATAGTATTGTATTAATAATTTGTTGATTGGCTGTTAAAAAAAGCGGGCTGTTAAGAGCTCTTAGCAGCCCGCGTTTTTGTTGCCAGGTAAATATGAATAGCTTAACATTTGTCAAAAGTGACATGTTATTCACTACATAACAATATAGTACGACAAAAAATGTATTATTAACCCTTTGCACTCAAGCGGCGCCCAGGCGGTTTGATGAGTCCACTCAAACGGTGCTGCTATGGCGCCCGGGAGGTTTGATGCATCCTAACCTCACCTTACCCAACCCTACCTAACCTAACCCATTGATTTTAAAGTACCTGTAACCCGTCTCAGGCAAACCAGCAACTCGTCTCGAGCGCAAAATGCCTCGAGTGCAAAGGGTTAATAGTGATGATCGGTTCTAGTAATAAGTGCTACTGTTTAAAGTAGGCAAAATCGGCAGATAAAAACACACAAAACTATTTTTAAAACAGGTAACCTTTAAAATCACAAGATGTCAAAATTAACAAAAGGTACACTTGGACAATTCCAGAGAGCCAACATAATTTTACTTGAAAAGAAAACAGTTGGCACCACATTTTCTGAAAATCCCTAGAATTAACTGATTGAGGTTAATTAAGTAAAAGTGTGTTGTATTTAATGCCTAAAATTATTCTAGGAATTTTCAGAAAATGTGCTGCCAACTGTTTTCAACTTTCTGATCTCACTGTATAATTGGTTAATTTATTTAAAGAAACAAAAATTAATTATAAGTCTACGCTTGCTTACCTGTTAACATGGCACCTTTCGGAATTTTCGCTCCTAAATCAATGTATTGTTGTGGATTTTTGAGGAAATTTACAAACTCCATAATTTCTATTTTCGCTTCTTCACATCCAGCTACATCTCTACGAAAGATCAAATATAATGGTATTAAAAACCTGCACGCATTTATTGCACGCATTTTGCAATGACATTATTTTTAATTTGAATTATTTGTCAATGCAAATAATTCAAATTAATTGGATTCCGACTTGTGATCTAATTATACCGTGTGTTCGATAAAAAACGCCCAACGCCATAACTCTGTTATTTATTGACCGATTAATCTTGTTCACATGATTTTTTTTGGTGATAAATGTAGTGTGCCTTGAAAAAAATTCGAATCGACGAATGTCATTTATTGTATAAGTAATGTCAACCATTTGTTATTAGTGTGTGTTTCAGACATTATCATGAACAATAGCGAATTAACAGACATGTTACAAATTTATTTTCTATGTAATAGAAATCGAAGAGCTGCTGAACAAATTTATCATCTACAGTTTCGAGAGCGGCGAATACCAGAACCTAAATTCAGAAGGTAAGAAGTAAATTTGAGACGATACGGAGCCTTTAAAAAGTCGAAGAGAGTGGATCGACAATTTCGTGGACTTGCAGAGTTCGACGTTCTACTTAATGTTTACAAAAATCACAGAACATCTAAATCGCAAGTGAATTAATACTTGTACTACTTATTTATTCTATTCTACACTGAGTTGTAACATAGGTACTTATTTATTGGGTCCTTATTATTCATGTTTGACATAACCTTACAACAAATGACATTTGTCACTTTTTTTCCAAGGCACACTAATTATAATTTTTGAAAAATATAATTTTAAATAGAAGATTTATTTTAATTTTTTTCGATCAAAATATTGAACGAAAAACAACATATTGGGCATTATTGGATTCAGAAAAATAATGTTGAATGTAAAAAAATTAAAACATTATATGTTGCCATTTAAAAATTTAAGGTTGGCCATCATTTGACAATGAAGTTATTATTGAAAAAAATCAATATTGATGCCATTTGTTATTATTTAAACCACCATTGACTTTGGTTTTTAGTTCATTCATATCGGTCAATAAATATCAGAGTTATGACGTTGGGCGTTTTTTATCGAACACACGGTATACGAGGTATTTCGAAATTATTTGCATTTGCAAAAAGGGGAAATCTACCACAACTATTATTTTTCGTATGAAAACTTCTTTAAAATAATTTAATATCCGATAATAATGGGCAAAAGTTATAAAATAATTTACACTCACTTGAATCTGACTCCAATTTCATTGGAATTGATCAGTTTCGCAGTGCTTTCCATTACACCGCCGAAAAGTCCGCCTCCCCTCTTGCCCCGTCGCCCGCCCATCATTTCCGCCGATCGTCTCATCATGTAAATGAGAAAACCGATGATGAGCAACGTCGGCAACACCCCCGATAAACTGGCCGCTTCGATCTCCGTCTTATAAATCACGGGAACGAAATTCGGAGGCTCGATGTTCATGTCGACCTGCGCATTCTCGAGGTTTCTCTCGAACGAATCCACGCTGCCAATGTTAAACCATAATACGGCCTAAAAAAATTAACGTGAATTAAGATCAGGAAATCAAAGGGTGTGTATATACGTTTGTCATTATATACTCAGTACAGTGGACTTTAGGGTGACATTTTTGTTGGTAGTAAAAAAGTTACTAACAATTTGGTTATGACAAAGCATTTTTTTGGTTATGTTGCATTTTATAATACCCCTCATTTACATGTAAAAATATTGTTAATTATAAGCCAACAACATACTTCAATAAACAACATGCCAATATAAGGACAAAAAAAAAACCCTGGCTGCGGCGAGAATAAAATGTGAACAAAGCATATGTACGCCCATTGTTTATTTAAGGTTATGGGCAATCATTTTATTTACTTCTTTAATGGTGAAGTATTAAATATTACTTACGTTTCCTTCCGCTGCATTTCCAGATGTTAATTTTACACGGACCCACTTCTTGTTCACAACTTCCAATTTATCAACAACACCCCTCATCAAGTATCTTAAAAAAAATACGTACGGAATTACAAAGACTGAATAAGATAAATAAAAAATAAAATTATGGAATAAAACATTTTTTACTTTGTTTGTATAACACTTTGACTTATTCATTTGACTGCAGCCATTATCAAAACTAAAGTTTGTACAATGAAGTAGAAGCTTCCTAAATTCCAACAAATAAAAAAATAAAATTTCTTACGAATGCACAAATTCCTTCCATCCTATTTCCTTGTATCCCATCTCCCAAAATGCTAATGTGGCTAAGAACGCGATAGCACCCGCCGCTCCAAATAAATACCACCGTTCCTTGTCTCCATCGCCGAACGGCTTACCTCCACTACCTCTGAAAAACAAAATTAAAAGAAAATATAAATCTACTACAAATCCGAATCAACCTCACACCTTATGGTAGAAAGGTTTAGGAATGCATTAACCTCTTCACGCTCAGGTCAAGCAAAAAAAGAGAAAACAAAAATATTTTACAAAAAAAAAAACATTTCACCCCTTTATTTATTTATAACAAAAAAAAAACATCTAATTTCACGGAAAAATCAAATTAAAACTAATTTAACAATAAAAAGAAAAATTATAAAATTATGTCAAAGCGCCATCTATGGAATATTTTTCATATTTTTTTGCATAAATGAGTAATTTTGTGACAGTCGTAAAAAAAAAGGTGATTTTTACAATAAATTATGCATGCCACAACCCAACCAGAGCAGCAAACAAAACAAACATTTAAAAAGTACGAAAATATCAATTAATTGATTAATTAACTAACCTGTTTCCAGTTCCTCCAAATAATCCAAACGACCAATTGTCATAAGGCCTATTAGCGGGAGGCGGCGCGCCCGGTGGAGTCGAGGGCTTCGGCGTGCTCGACGCCGGCTTAGGCGGGCTCTTGGGCTCTTTGGCTTGCGATTCGATGGTCTCGGTGGGCTTGGCGTCCTTTTTCGGCGCACCTTTTTCCTGTGGTTTGAAGTACTTCTCGAAACCCTTCGGAGGCTTCTCGCAGAACAGCCGCCACTCATTTAATACTGTTTTGAATGTGGACGTATTCTGTAAAGGACGGAATTAATTAGGAATTGCAATCAAACTTCACATCCATAATAATTAACACGTTTGCTGCCACCGACGCGCCAGTGCGTCCGACTTTATACTTGCGCAAATGCAATCCCAATTGCGGTGGCAGCGAACGTGTTAACCTTGTGCACTCCGTTGCGCCTAATCTTAGAGTTATTCGTAACACGAGCCTCAATCGTATATCCATTCCAATAAGAAGAGCGAAGGGCCCGATGCAGCCGAAACATTTTACTCTAATAAAAAATGATGCAATCATACATCATAATAATAATAATACATTTATTTAGATGAAATGACTAATGCCCACTTGCACCGCAGGTTAAGAAGTTAATCACGATTAAACATCAAAATTCGGGAATATAAAAGTGTTATGAATTAAGATATCCCAAATATGTCTCTTTGATCAATATGTTATTGTGTAAACAATAAATTGTTGTGTTTTAAAGAAGTACTAACCACTGATTAAAGTTTTAATTGGCTGTGGTGCAAGTGGTCATAAAAGTTTCAACATTTTATTTTAACGAAAACACGAAAAATGCAACTAACATTCTAATGCAAAGTTGAGTACAAATAATCCTTCAAGTACTAACATGCAGCAAGTCTCGAAATCTTCAATTACTGCAATTAATGTTATTTTCGTAAAAGCAGGCTTAAAATTGTGACATTCGAGATCACTCGTAAAATGTTGCACCGGTTAAAAATAATTCAATACATTCACGATTCAAATGCATTTTATCGTAGAACTAACCGAGATTCCCACAAAAGCATTCCTGCTTTCCACGAAATTTCTGTGTCAATCTCCCAATTATTGAAGGAATAGAAATTATACAATTACCCTTAAAGTGTTTACATCTCGCACTCTAAAACTTTTCCATATGAGTTTCTCTAATTTCCTGGTCGTACTTATAAGCCTATATGCCATATCAGTGTTATTTACTTGGAAATGGAGATATTTTCGGTCACATAACTTGAGCGATTTCCTAACCAAACTTTCTGTCAAGTCACACTGGGAGATGGTAAAGTAGAGAACGGTTTTAACTTACTGATGGCATTTCAACACACATTTTACAAACGAAGGATTTACTCGATAATTAAGATTTTTGCAGTTATGACGATCAAAAATATTTTCAAAACGTAAATTGAAGTAAAGTATTCGGCCCCATTTATAAATTATATTTACAAACTGGCCGGAGCGACCCCTACCGGTCATTTGCGTAAGCTGGATTACAGGAAACAATTCGACGGTTCCATCTATTTTAACTTACTGGAAGTATTTCAACATTTCACATATAAAGAATTTATTTGTTAATTTAGATTCTTGCGGTTATTGGACGATCACAAATATGTTCAAGAAGTAAATTGAAGCAAACTAATCTTATAAATAAAACACTTTCTTTGTTAATATCACACGATTTATTAACCCTTTCCGCAACATTTACATGTCTCTACTTACCATGACAATCCATATTTTTGCTGTTTATCACTAGATGTCACTTCAACAAAGCCTCCCTAATTAATTCCTATACTAATTAATCAAATGAGTTCAAATTTGGTATTTATGGTCTTAAGAAGCTCCCCATCAATAATAATTAACAAAAAAAATTATTTTTCAAATTTAAAAATCCAGGGCTGAAAGGGTTAATAGCGCCTATCGTTTCGATCACGTACTGATCATTATCAAATTGAAAGTGTTTAGTTTTAAAACTAATCTATAAATTATATTCACAAACTGACCGGAACGACACTTACCGGTCATTTGCATAATTTGTATTGCAGGAAACCTTTGACTATATATAGTATATAGTCAAAGCAGGAAACAAATTGACCGTGCCATATATTTTAATTTATTGATGATATTTCAAAAGTTTATAAACGATTTTTGCGGTTGTTAGACGATCACAAATATTTTCAAGACGTGAATTGAAGCAAACTAATCTATAAATTAAATAGAATTAAATAAATATAATTAAATAAATAATAATCGAAGTTTCTCCGTATATAGCTGAATCAAAAGTGTGAACATGCCTCCGACAGGGATCGAACCTGCAACCACAGAACACATACCTCCAGATCCCTCTCGGAGGCATGTTCACACTTTTGATTCAGCTATATACGGAGAAACTTCGATTATTATTTATTTAATTATATTAATACTCCGTAATTCGGGAAATCATCGAATATAATTCGGGAAATCATCGAATATAATCTATAAGTAATAATTAAAAATTGGCCGGAGCGACCTCTATCGGTCATTTGTGTAAACCGTATTACAGGAAACAATTCGACTAGTTCCATCTATCGATTATTTCGTAGGCTCGATTAGTGCACGACGCAAATGATAAAACAGGTCGGCTGGTCCGGGATTTGGTGTCGTTTCACGGTTTTTGAATGAAAACTCGAGAGAATCAGGTAAAACCAGCGGAAAATCGAAAGTCGCCGGCGGTGGCGGCGAGCCCCGCTTTTTCCGGGCTCGCGTACGCACTTTTTGCTCGTCGGGAAATTTTGGTGTGTTCGCGCGCGTATCCGTTTCCATGACAATAAACTTCGAGGTTAGAAAATTTGTTTTTCTCGAACTTTTCAATTTCCCATTTTCCGCAATCGAGATTTGAGGAGCTTACGGTTACGTGATGAGCGCGCAGAGTGGATGTTGCTCGCAGAGGGTTTAAAACTTTTTCGAAAGTGTCTCATGGGGGAGAATGCTTAGCAGGTACTTTCTGATATTTGTCGATGGCAATGGTATGTTGTTTTATTAGTGGAGTGGAAGTTGCGCTTATTGTGGCGAGTCGGTAGTTTGGATGCCGAGCTTACGAAAAGTTACTATTGAGAGTGAAACACAACGAAAATAGTAGTTATTTTCATCGCTGCTTGAAACGGTACACGTTACCCGACGATTTGCTACGCTTGCATCGAATTCTGACAGGTCACCGCTGGTTTGTTTTTTTATCATCAGTTTGATTGGATGTGGTCGCAGTGCATTCCTTGCATCTCACTGCCTGAAATATGTTTAATTCCGCTGTACTTGGCACTAAAAGTGCTTTTAGTGCTGCTTGTAGTACTTCCTGGCAATAAAGTTCGACATTAACGTATTGCATTCAGTCATAAAATGTTAAACTTTACTGACGTTTGAAGAAAAACAATGTTTTTTCGATTTTATTTCCATACCGTTACTATAGTTTTGACTTATCAAATCTTTTTTCATGTTTGTTTCAGCTTTTTATCGCTATTTTGGTTTTTACTTATTTTCAAATTTTACCTCATGTTTTTTCAGCTGAAGTATGCCAAAACACTGTTTTTTTAATATTATTGCTATTTTGATTTTGAATAATTCAAATAATACAAAATGTATCACGAAGTGAAAGCCTCCACAATTACTTATTTATTTTGATTTTGACTTATTATCAAATCTTTCTTCACGTTTGTTTCAACTAATGTCAAAACACTGTTTTTTTTGTTTTTATTGCTATTTTGGTTTTGACTTATTATCACATCTTTCTTCATGTTTGTTTCACCTGAAGCATGTTAAAATACTATTTTATTTTATTTTATTGCTATTTTGGTTTATTTTACCTTATGTTTGTTTCAGCTGAAGCATGCCTTCGTTTATTAAACCGAAGGTTGCGTACGGGAGCGGGAGGACTCCGCCGGTCACCCCGATGTCGGAGCGGCAACAGCTGGCATTGCTGATGCAGATGACATCCGGGGCGAACGAGGCCGGTTCGAGGAGCCCGTCGAGCGCGAATTCGTCCAAGTCGAGAGATCGGAACGAGCACGGAGAGACTCCCCTGCATTTGGCGTCTATTAAAGGTGACGTCGAGCAAGTTTGCCGCCTGCTGGCCCATCGTGCGGATCCGAATGTTTCCGATTTCGCAGGTAATATACAGTGAGATCGAAAATTTCGATTTTTACATCATTATCTACCAATTAAAAAATGTTTCACCGTGCGATAAACGAGAACCATATTCAACAAGTATTTTTTTAAGGTTACTTGTTTTAAAAATGGTTTTGTGTGTTTTTATCTGCCGATTTTAAATATTTTAAACAGTTATTTCAAGAACTGATCATCATTTAGGACTGTTTTATTTAAATTCCAGGGTTTTCCATGCTAAAATTCCTGTTCTTAGTGACGCCACTGAACTTCTGTAAGTTAGGTTATGTTTTAAGGGCTGCCAACTATTTTTGACTTTATGTTTTCACGGTATAATTATTGTGATAAACTTTAGCAGGCGGTCTTGTGACGGAGTAATTTTCCAGGGTTTTCCATGCTAAAATTCCTGTTCTTGGTGACGCCACTGAACTTCTGCTGGTTAGGTTATGTTTTAAGGGCTGCCGACTATTTTCGACTTTTTGTTTTCACAGTATAATATGTAAATAAATTATTGTGCAGGAGTAATTTTTAACTAAAATCATATATTTTAATAGGCTGGACTCCTCTGCATGAAGCGTGCAACCATGGCTGGTTCGAGGTGGCGTTTCGTTTGGTCCAGGCGGGCGCAAACGTTAACGCGAAAGGATTGGACGACGAGACCCCTCTGCACGATGCCGTCATCAACGGGCACTTGAAACTGGTGAAGATGCTCGTCGAAAACGGCGGCGACATCTATGCGAAGAATGCGAAAGGTAAATCTCCGCTGGACGTGGCCGTCCCGTCCGTTCAACAGCTGCTGTTCAATCCCAGCTTACCGATACCGGGTAAGTTTTTATTTTCAAGTATTCAGCATAGCTTCGACCAAACGTTTTACCCACGTTTCACTTTCAATTAAAAGTACCCTCGATTCGCACTTGAAAAACGTATCAACGGTGTTGCAATACGTATAATAAAGGGCTATTCCACAAAATATACAGTGCGCGCCTGAAGTTCGGAAAATATTCAGTACAACCGAAATAAAATATAAAACAGGTCGATTTTATTTTATAAAAATACACATTTTTGCATGAAAGTCGATTTTCAGTCGTCATTTTTTTTTTAGTTATGACGTCATCCATTTTGTTTTTAAATGACAACCCCCTATTTTTGTTCTTCATTTTGACAGATCTTTTCATTGTCAAACTGGCAGTATAAAAATATTGCCATCTTATACAGGCTGTTTCAGAGCTCTGGGAACGGTCAATCACGTGCTTATTTTTCAAAATTTCGGAAAATATTTTATACAAAAGTTGTGTATAATAGTGAGCTGCACGCTTATACAAATTGTATAAGGGTTCCCTGTTCCTAATCTCAATAGTTTTCTTGTATTCGGCGATTATCATATCAAGAATAATTATTATAATCTGAAAGATAATTGGATTCTACTTGAGAATACGTTACTAAATACAGGGTGTGCCATTTGAAAAAACGAAGTTATTCAACTTTATAAGTTGGGTTTTTCTACCGCATTTTTTTTTATCACCCTGTATAATTTTTTGTATGAAATCACGGTTGGCTCTATAGTTCGAACCTTCAAGCAAATAATTAAAATGATTTTAATCGTTCAACGTCAACCACTGGGGCAAAAATAAAATTTCACCCAGACCATGCGTTTCAACAAAATTTCAAATATTTCGAAAACGGCAAACAATAGGTATAGAGAGTATTGAAGTAACTCACCTTTATTTGCACCATATATTTCAAAAATGACAAAAAATACAGGGTGTTTCATTTAAAAAAAACATAAGTTTGGTCTGTAACTTTGTTATGAGACACCCTGTATAAATTTAAATATTTTTAGGGCGTGCAGCTCACTATTATACACAACTTTTGTATAAAACATTTTTCGAAATTTTGAAAAATAAGCACGTGATTGACCGTTCCCAGAGCTCTGAAACACCCTGTATAATAAATGGCTATTCCACAAAATATACAGTGCGCGCCTAAAGTTTGAAAAATATTCAGTAAAATTGAAATAAAATATTTTTGGAAAAAATCCTCAAACCCTTCGATTTTATTTTATAAAAATTCACATTTTTGCATTAAAGTCGATTTTCAGTCGTCATTTGTTTTTGAGTTATGACGTCATTCATTTTGTTTTTAAATGACAACCCCCTATTTTTGTTCTTGATTTTGACAGATCTTTTCATTGTCAAACTGGCAGTATAAAAATATTGCCATCTTACATAAATGTGCGAAATCCCATCGGCAACCTCCAGGTGGTGCACTCTGGGTGGCGCTAATGCCAAGGGTAATGCATGAATCACAGCCTGAATTCATCCGAGATTTCAAACAACATGACGGACAAAATTCGTGAAAAAACGCATTTAAAAAAAACGTTTCCTACAAAAAGTTTGTATTTTTCCCGTAGAATATGATCACGCAGTAAAAAATAGGGGGTTCCATTTGAAAAATCAAATTTGACCTTGAAAATTAACGCCAAGGTTATTTTCACGGTCACCAGCATATGTCCCCCTCCGAACCCTACAACTTTTATCTGAAACATTTTTTGCTATGTTGCTCAGGTTTCGAGAATTTGGGGTGGCAATTTACAATGGGACACCCTGTATATACTATTTTTTTCATAAACGGGTTATTTTGAGTGTAAAACGTTGGTTTCTAAAACCTAACCTAGAAAAAAAAACCGCTGTCAGCCGTGACAGTTAAAATAAATAATGGAACCTCTTGGGGAGAGAAATTTCATTTCTCTCACAATTTCGACTTTCTCGTTGTGAAGAATAGTATAGTATTAAACTCGTGAGTAAGTTGGCCATTGCTACGAGGGTGAAGTTTGCAATTCACCCGAGTGGCTTGTTCACGAGATTAATACTATACTTTTTCGCATCATATTAAATAATTACCTAAAGATTTTTCTGTTTGTATTAAATTATAATGAATAATTTTTCTATTTGGAAATTGTGGCAGTTCTCTGACAAAAAACGAATCGTAACCATAGTAACAACTAAACTGTTGGGCAATGAAACCGCCATCATTTGATTGGACGTCACCTGTGAAGAAAATGATTCGGCCGAATAATGGACAACTTTCTCAATCAAAAACGATTTAACAACGTTTATATTATTTAATAAGATGCGAAAAGAGCGTATTATTATTATATTCGTCTGAATATGCCATAAAGCCGAAACCGGTCGCTATATAAATAATAAAAATTTTAAGGAACTACAACATACCCATAAATCAGTGACGGTTCACGGGGTTTTTTCTCGTACGGCCGAGGAACAAGAGGTGGCAACAGTCACACAGCCAGCCGACTCTGCAACTGATCCTACCAATCTGTATTACCACCTCTTGTTCCTCGGCCGTACCAGAAAAAACCCCACCGTCGCTGCCATAAATCTATTATTATATCAGTGTTTGTGATTGAAATTAAAATTTTGCGGAATAGCCCCGGGCATCATTCAAATTTACCTCCACAAGTTGGCAACGTCGCCGAACCTGTCAAAACGAAATGACAACTGCACTTGTTTGTAGTTGCACCAGTTCGATCAAGCTCTCGTCGTCGGGCGGTGTTAACAAATCCAATATCGCACTGCAAACGGCCGAAAGTAATATTCACGCGACGTGAATATTTGCGAGTGATCGCCGTCGCAACATTTCCAGCGAAACCGGTAGCGATAACGAGCCCGGCGGACGGCCGAGAGGTTGATCGAAGCGGTCCGACCGGATCCGCTTGTTATTCTGCAATTGTGAATAAGTGACCGTGCGATCGAAATCACACGGCGTTTCAGTATATATTGTTGTTCTTTGTTTGTGGCCCGAGAAAGCCGATAGCGGCCGTGCAAGTGCACTGTAGAACGTCGACCGGCATCTCACCGACCTGAGATGCGACGAGCATCCCAGTTACACAAAGGTATGTGTCGACTGTGTCACGGTGTTTCTTTCGCACGCATTATGCACAAAACACTTATCCCCCTGATGTGTGAAAATGGGTATCCTTGATGCGGTAATGTTTACATGCGAAACCGACGCCGCGTCGCGTCCTCTCATACTTCACAAGCCTCTTGTCTGCTTGAATAGTGCAAAAAGAACGTACAGTGAAGTTTTATAGTACAGGTTTTTTCATTCAATATTAAACACAAACTTAGTACGTGTTTGGTTTGACATTCCTTGATGTACTGGTTTTACCTTCATTGCTTAGTACGAGCGTAATGTACTTCTATACGTTTCAAAAGGTCTTAAAAACAAAAACTATTTACTTAACCCTTTAACTACGGGCAAAATTATACACGATTGCAACGCCAACTTTTTTCAAAATTAAACTTACTAAAATATTTTCTTAGCTGCCATTTCACTCTCATGTGGTTTAAATTTTGCAAATATGTAAAATTTGTAATATTTTCTCTTTGAATTAAAATACTAGATCTTCTATTGACGACTGCTGAATACAAAGGCAGAATTACCAAGTCGCGACGATTCCCGTAGTGAAGGGGATAAAAAACGTGTTTTAATTTTATAATTTTCTTTAGTACAATTAGTTTTATGTACTGTTTTTTTACCCTAAATTAGCAATAGACTACTTGTAATAAATTTCTCGTAATTCACTCGGTGGGAAATTACTTTTTACTCTCAGAATGTGCAGGAGAAGTGCCGTGAGATCAAAAAGTCGAAAATAGTTGGCAGCCCTTAAAACATAACCTAACTAACAGAAGTTCAGTGGTGACACTAAGAATGGGAATTTTGACATGGAAAACCCTTAAATTTAAATAAAACAGCTAGATTATGAATCGTAAATATATTATTAATAGTGATGATCAGTTCTGGAAATAACTGCTAATGTTTAAAATAGGCAAAATCTGCAGATAAAAACGCAAAACTATTTTTAAAACAAGTAACCTTGAAAAATCACAAGATGTGAAAATTGACAAAAAATCTCTGCACTGCATTGGAAAATTCCAGACAGCCAACATAATTGTATTATTCTAGGGATTTTCAGAAAATGTGCTGCCAACTATTTTCGGCTTTCTGATCTCGCTGCATTTTTTATTTTATGTGCAGAAGATACACTACCGTGGGCAAAAAAAATGACACCCCTAATTTTATTAATGTAAATATGACTTTTCATTTGACAAACCGGCAAATGTCAATCTAATCTCTGGCACAAAATCAAAGCATGTTGGGAGGCAATACCTTTTTAGATTTACTGTATTGCTAGTTATAACTGTCACTGTCAAATATTAAGGTTACATAAGTCAAATTCACAACACTAAAAAATAAGAAATAATAGACACATGACAAATTAGGGGTGTCATTTTTTTTTGTCCACGGTAGTATGTCAGAAATTTTTAAATTTATATTTGTTTATAATTCCCAGTCAAATTGGAATGTTATATAATTTATGCCATAATATTAACACACTTTGAACGGGAGCGTCTATTCGTAGACACTGCGAACTGTGTGCTATAGGCGGGCCGTCTATTTTTAGACGCAAACATGCAGAACGGTTGCATACAGTTCATCATACACGGTGGCGCGCGCTATATTTTTGCTTACGTTGCAAATCCAACCCGCTACACAGGCAAGTCTCCTTGGTCATAGCGCCCGCTCAAAAAGCGTTAATGATGAACTTTTTGAGCATCTTTTGTAATATTAAAATGTGTCTGCTATTATTATTAAAATAAAACGCACTTTTACTTAGTTAATATCACACTGTTTGTTTCGATCAAACGATACTATTATTATTTTGATAATTAAAGAATTATTATACTTTATGTTATTTTTTGTCAACTTTGTTTATCTCTATAAAGATAGTAACCACAATATTTTATTGTTGTTATAAACAACTGCAATTGTTTTACTTTCATTTTTTTCATGGCTGACTATTTTTTGATTTATAATAAACTTAAAAATGACTGTAACTCACTTATTTTTAGAAATAACTATGTCCTATATGATATTGGATTAAAGAGAAAAAAATAGTCTTTCGAATGAGGTCATAGCCAACTATGGTTTCCATTAAAAAAAATGTAAGTTTGCGTCATATCTCGGAAAATAATGGCGTTAAAAATTTTCTAAATGTATTTTATTAAGCTGCGTAAAATTATCTACAACTTTGTCCTTTACAATTTTTTTCTGTCTATCATAATAAACAAGATACATATATTTATTTGAAAAAATTGACACTTTTTACATTTTTCAAAATATCTAAACTCACTCCATTTCCAAATGGCAGTGAAAATAAACAAACCCGGCTGCGTACTTCAATAGACGCTTGCGATTGGTCGTTCCGTGGTGCGTGCTCGTGCCCTGATTCAGTTTGTATTCTGGGCCCATCGTCGATTGCCGTGCGTTTAAAAAGTGTGTTTGCAAAGTGTTTAAAAATTAAAAGTTATTAGAAATGAATTAAAAGTTATTAGAAATGTCTTCCACTTCTTCAGTTTTGCAGTGCACTGCAGTGTTTTTATTTGGTCAATAAAATGAAATTTATTTGTGGGCGCGCTAGGGTACAGTGCGTCCGAGTCTGAGTATTCTCGCCGTTCACGTGATTGTGTTTACACGCGCTGCCGCTTGGAAATGGATATAGTATAGTTGCCCTTCATTTTTTTGAAAACTTTGAAAGTGTTATTTTATTGGGCTCGTAAAACTGCACTTCTTTGCCCATTTAACCGTTCCTCTATCTCTTACAGTTTCCAAGATCCCTATAGAAAACATAAAAAAAACTCAGTTTCCATGTATTTAATACAAATAAACCAACTATAAAACACTGTACGTTCATTTTGCGCTATTCAACCACCACCGGTTCTTATTCACTTGCATGATCCGTAGTACCCGACACTCGTTAATAATTGCACAATAACCTCGCTTTTTGATATACCTTCACGTAACCAACCAATTTTGTTTCGATCCAGAATCGAGTGTGTCGACACGCTTACAACCCCGCTCGAGGGATGAGAAGAAGGTCACGGACGGTGGCAAACAGAAAAACGAGGAAAGCATGGACGCGAAATCGAGCGCGGACGACATCTACGAATTCAAATCGGTGAAAGAGGTAGACTCGCAGTCCGACAAGGGCGGCGGCGACCAGGCCGACGCGGATCTGGAGTCGGCGGACGCCTCGAACGCGGCCTCGACACAGGGCGAGGACAACAAGAGAAACTTCGCCGACATGTCGGAGAACGCGGCGGAGGAGACGAGCAACGACGACGAGAACCGGCGCAAGAAACGCAAGGAGGACACGTCGAAGGAGGGTAAAGCCGGGGGGCAGCAGCGGAATGTTGGTCAGGCGAAGGGGCAGAACGCCAAGGCGGGGGCTGCCGGGGGTAAAGGTGGCGGTGTGGGTTTATCGAAGACTGCCGACAGGAAAAGTCCGGTGGATAGCCCCAAGCCGGCCAATACGAGCGATGCCGAACTGGAGGACGGCAAAACTGATTTGAAGGTGCCGCCTTTGAAGATCGTTATACCGCAGAGTACGGTGAGCGAGCAGGAATCGGGGCAGAGTAGGAACGGTAAGAGCAGTTCGCAGAGGTCGCACCCGGCTCTGCCGTACGTCGTGCCCAGTAATAGTGAAGGGGAGAAGGAGGGAAACAGCGGGAGTAGCAGTCCCACGGAAAATATTGGGAAGGGCGAGGATAAGAAGGATGGAAGTGGGACTGGAGATGATCAGGTAATATTTTTTATACACCCTAACCTCTTCACACCCAGGTCACCACATTGTGGCGGCAAGTGAAAAAAAGAAAACAAAATCATTTTACAAAAGAAAATAAATGTTTACTCCATTGATCAAATCGTACATGCAGTATTTAAAAACCGAATTTACCACTCTCAAATCATGAATGGTTTACACTTTGAATATTTCCTGTAAGTTTAGTTTAATTACATTACTCATTTGTTAAACAATTTGATATTACAAAAAATAAATATCCAAGATATTTTCTTTTTATTGATTTTTTTTTTTAATAAAGGTAATCAAGTTTTATGCCGTTGAAAAGAGAAAAAAAAAACTATCAAATGAGTATAAAAAATATGTGCCTTGTCATTTAAAAAAATGTAAATGTTATTCGTTGCGCTTTTGTTTATAGCAAAAAATAAAATTGATATATTCAAGATGGTGGATAACCAAGTGTCAAATAACTTCTATTTAAAACTTTTTTCTCCAAAGTGGATATTTACTGAGCTATACGGGATATTCCATACTTTTCGGACACCCTGTATTTAATAAACAGTACAATTATACTTTTATAAATCATTATAACAAATATAAGTGATAATGAGTCTAATTTTGTTTAAAACATATTTTTAATTGTTAAAATTATTACTTGCAGTGAAATTTTAAGGATATTAAAAACGGTAACCCCCCATGATAAGATCTTTGATAAATCTGGCAACATCGAGGAAACCATCTTTAAATTACGGCAAATTTGAAATATCCCCACTATTCTGAGGCGGCCCACCTTTTTTCATGTTGCCGATATTCGTATTGCGGCTTCATAGCCATGATTTTTTGACATCTTGCGGTTTGTTGGGGTTACTTGTAATTGGCAGATATAAACACAAAACTATTTTTAAAACAAGTAACCTCAAAAACACAAGATGCTAAAATAAACAAAATGCACTGCACTGGAGAATTCCAGACAGCCAACATAATGTTATGTGAATTATAATCCCTATTTTCAGAAAATGTACTTTCGACTTTCCGAACTCTGGGTATAATAAAGCTTTCTGTTTGATTGAATGGATTGAAAATGTATTTGTCCTATTAAGTGAATACTCTTCAAAAATGTTATAAAAATGAATAAACATTTTCAGTTCAGAGTATTCTGAATGAAAATACATTTAAAACACAAATTAAGTCGTTGGACATTTTCGTATACAATGGGCATCTGAATCATTATTTCAACATCTGTGTAATAAAATTGCAAGGATGATTTTTGTGTATTAATATTAATTACAAAAATTTTAAGGAATTATACCGCGAGATCAGAAAGTTAAATAGTTGGCAGCACATTTTCTGATAATCTCTATAATCATTCAAGTATTGTTATATTGGCTGCCTTGAATTCTCCAGTGCAGTGCACATGCGTTTTGTTTATTTTGGTATCTTGTGGTTTTTTTGTCTTGAAAATAAAACAAGTAAAACTCGCAACTCTATTAAAAATAAAACAAGTAACCTCAAAAAACTGCAAGATGTCAAAATAAACAAAAAGCACTGCATTTGAGAATTTCCAAACAGCCAACATAATATTACTTGAATTATTATCCCTATTTTCGGAAAATGTGCTGCCAACTATTTTTGACTTTTTGATCTCACGGTATATAAGTAATAAAAAGAGAGAATTTTTGTCGTAACAAATCATCAGATAAAATGACAATTCCAGTTTTCTGTTTGCAAAAGATATAGTGCTTTGGTTATAAATATTACAAAAGAATTAGTATAAAAAAATAATATAATAACCTTACTCTGGAATAAATTATAGTCATTTATTATAGTACAGAGCTGATAAAACTTCAAAGTTTAAATTAGCAAATGTAGTGTTTCAACAAAAATAAAATCTCCACATATTTAATTATTCGTGTAAATTTTTTTTGGCAATTTTTTTATGACACTTGAAAATATTTGTCTTGTTTTTTTTTCTTATCTTAATATATCCCAAAACATAAAATGCTAGTAATAATTTGAATTGCAACTTATCTAGTTTATTTTATTTCAATACCAATTTCAGACTGTTAAAATGCAATAATTTTGTGGCTTGTTTTTATACGTAAAAATTTACATTTTTTTGTTGCCGAAACTATAGTCAACAATAAAATAAAATTTGTGTTATACCAACAAAGTAAAAGTGTTTTATTATATTTTTTTGTCATCATTTTTTATTTGTAAATATTCCCATGCATACATTTACATACTCTGCATGTGATCTACAGTTTTGGGTTTATTCACATTAGACAACAAATTAATCAAAATTACACATCACTGCCATTTGCAATTATTCAAACGCTTACAGAGATCCAGCGGACATCATCAGAGAGTATTAAGAAGTTCACATCGTTCGGGCCCTCAGGGTAGCGCTGACAGGAGCAGCAACAACTCGTCCCCGCAATTGCAAAGGTCTCATTCCCCGTCGCCGTCGGCTTCTCCGGCGGCGCCGGCCAACCAGCCCGAAACAGCGCTTTCCACCTCGCAGGGAACGACGACCACCACCACCAAACAGGCGGACACGCAGGCTTCCGGCAACAGCGACACCGAAACCACGACAACGCCTTCCACCTCGACCACGGCCACCCCCGCGCCAGTCGAGCTGCACCCCAGGAAGAGAAAAATGCGCCCCAACAAGGAGGCGACGGCCCCCGCCCAAGGACACGATCAGCCGGAAACGCCGGCCGTCTCGGAGGTCCACCCGCACGATCAACCAATCACCAATTGTTATCAGCTGTTTTTGAATATAAGAAAGCAGGTAAATAATTAGATATATACAGCGTGCTAGTGACGCTGTGAACGGTGATTGTGATCTGCACTGGTTTAGATCTCGTTCACTGATTATGATGCGGGTGATAATAAAATAACGGTGCACTTTACCAAAATATATTCACCGTAATTACATTATTACACTTATTAATACAAATTACAGTAACCGGTCGTCGTGAATTACAAAAATGTTCAACTGTTTTTTTGTAAACAAACATGAATGTATCCCCCTTATGTTCAATTGTTGTTTGTTGATTTTGTCAATATTTCCAAGGCACGCTAAATATAATTAGATTTATTTTCATTTTTTTCGACCAAAATATTGAACGAAAAACCAACATATTGGACATTACGATCTATTGCCTTGTTCTGACCATTAACTCTCATCAGCTCCTGCGTCCAAAATGAATTTCCAATTATGATGACAACTAATAGTATATTATGCAACAAGTGTTATAAACGGCACTTTAGTCACGAGTTAATTATGCACGAGCGGAGCGAGTGTTTAATAACGAGTGTCTATTTATTTATTTATTTAGTTCTCAACAGATACAAATAGATCTAATTACAGAGAAATATCATAAAAAGAAAAATTAAAATACATCGTAAACACAAAACTTAACCTAAATTAACAATAATATATGTTTATAATAAACGCGACTTAAAAACTAAAATTAACATTAATATTCAAAAGAAAAATTAAAATTACAATTCAAATCAATTGTTTGGGGAAAAAATATAAATTCGTATGGAAGTACAATGAATGAATGAAGATAAATACACTGGCAGACAAATCATTATTACAGAGAACGAAGCGAGTTTAAGAAAGTGCTTTTCTTATCGCAAAATATGTCCACTGTGTGCTGAATGTTGTGGTAAGATTTTATCATTTTGACTACAGGTGAATTTCCGTGATGATTGATGCGTGGAATATTATAATTAAATGTAAGGGCATTTCTAATAGAACAGTAAGGAACATGGATATTAATCATATTAAGTATTACACTGCAATCACATTTATTGTGAATAATATTGTAAAGCGTCTAGAGAAGTTTATAACACGAATTGCATACTATACTTTTTCTACGACTAAATTGGTAAAATTTTGAAATTATTTTATTATCTTAAATGAACATGCTAATAGTACATTATTATTAAATTAGTCTACTTGGGTAAATATACATTAACAGTAACGTTAGAGACAATATGGCAATTGCTAAAGGAAATCATTGATTCCTCTAAATTTCTTAGATGTTTTGTATTATTTATTTGATTTAAGTTGAAAGTATTCCTTGTTTCATTTATTTATTTTTTATTTTGACAGATTGTTGACAACTAACTTGATTTTGCGTTTCAATTGATTTTAGCGATTTAAAAATCTGGAACCAACTTCAGCCCATGACTAAAATGCACAAAGTCACAGTTTGTCAAGGTGTATTTAAAGAATCACTTATCGTCATGGAAACATATGCGATAAATGACATTTTAGAGGTGGGAGTAGAAAAATATTCTTAAAGCTGTCTAGCTGTCAGTGAAGGAAAACAATTCACATTTGTCATTAGAACAAATGATATCTCGCAAGTTGACTTCGACAATGTAAATTTCTAACTGTGGCATGCTTGATCACCCACTTTTGTCAACGTTAGTTCAATACAATTACAATTTCTTGTATGTTTTCATTGTTTTGCAGATTGATAAGAGGCGTAAAGGATTGTTCCCCGTGCAACCTAAACCGCCGCAAGGTTTCAAAGACTACCTAATGAACCGTTGCACGTACGTTTTGGCCGGAACTGCACCCACGACTCCAAATATTACGTATCCAGCCACATTACCTCAACCAATGAAAGATCTTTTTGCCGATCAAGAGAAGGAACGATATAAATTAAGAATGCAGGTAACAAAACTGCTATTTGGTTCATGATCATGTTAGTAATATTAATTTTGTGTAGCATGTTATCGAGAAAGAGAAACTGGTGTTATCCGTCGAACAAGAAATCTTAAGAGTTCACGGCCGAGCCGCGCGCGCCCTGGCAAACCAATCCTTGCCCTTTTCCGTCTGCACGATCCTTAGGGACGAGGAGGTTTATAATCTTATCACACCCGAACAAGAAGAAAAGGATAGGAACGCTAGGTCTAGATATAACGGTGAGTAAATGATACAGTTGATGGTCGAAGGCATACTTTGTGATACATTTAGATTCAGGAACTTTGTAATAAAATGCACTTTATTGGTATCGCATACTTTTTTTTTGTGACTATAGTTTCGACCCTGATGCCGATCGCGCACGGGCGATTTTTTATTGAGCAATTAAAAAATTGCAATCTCGCTACAATAATTTACTTCGCGCACAAGCGATTAAAAATCGTTCGTCTTTTCATCAGACATGGTGGATATGTGCTGTCTGAAAAATTAATTCATGGGAACACAGCGATTTTTAATTGCCTAATGCACGCATGTACATTTACGCACGAGTATTCTATTTTGTTGGAAACGTTGGGCGATAATTGCGTCGCCTGCAAAATATGTCTGGGGGTAATTTATAAATTGTCGTAATTTTCCAATCGCCTGTGCGATCGCACTCGTATACTTTTGTGGGATTCATTTTGGGCGATTTGAAATTTCCTCAAAAATATCGCCCGTGCACGATCAGCCTTACAGAATCATTATCAAACAGATAGTGTCGCCCTGTAAAGGTGGAAACTATAGTCGCAAAAATTAAAACATTTGTGATACCAACAAAAGTGCATTTTATTGAAAAGTTCTTGAGTGAATGATTTGTTGTTTGTGTATTTTTTTATATTTATCAATTTTTCACAACTGCATTTACATATATATTACAGAAATTAAACAATGACAACACATTACAAAAAACATTTTAAAATACAACAAAATCAAACAGTAAAAGAAAAATATATAATAATAACGTTATTGATGTCACTTTTAGAAGTTTTACATAAGTCAAACAAATACAGATAATATTCAAACTAGATATTATATCGAAAATAGAAGAGAACATAGATATAAATATTGTAAATATGGTATGGTGTTGTTTTTCGGTTATTTAAATGAAAAATTTAGGTCGTCTCTTCCTGAGTTGGCTACAGGATGTCGATGACAAGTGGGAGAAAATAAAGGAGCACATGCTACTGCGTCACCACAACGAAGCCGAGTCTTTATACGCGGTGCAAAAGATGGACTGGGAATGGAAGATGAAGGAACTGTCGTTGTGCGATGCAAAGTCTGTGCCCGTAATAGATGATACGCACGTACCGATGGTGCACGTAAGCGACGATTTCGACCTCTTGCCGGCTTAAGGTGCGCAGTCTTACGTACGTCCTGTAAATATGTACATTAGCTTGCTTCATATATTATTAATGTAAATCTCGTGCATCAATTGCCTTGGCTTTTATTGAATATTATTTTATATAAAATATGAAAAATGTTGGGCTGTAATTTTAATTGATATCATGGATAAATTATAAAACGAATGTATTTAATAGACCTGAAATGATTATAAAGGTTTTTTCTTTTAAACCTTAGTATATGACTTTTATGTATACAGGGTGCCCAGATTTCGTAGGGACAACATGGGCAACTTCTGCATTTGAAGAGATAGAGAGATGGTCAAATTAGCAAAAAGGTGCAACTTCGAGGGCTCGTTGAGAATCCACCCCCAAATCCCACTTGTCATGGCCTCCACAATAAAAATTTAAAGAAAATCTGAAATTGGGATAATTTGTTTTAATTTTTATTTTGAACAAGCGAGCCATGACAAGTGGGATTTGGGGGTGGATTCTCAAAGAGCCCTCGAAGTTGCACCTTTTTGCTAATTTGACCATCTCTCTATCTATTTATTTATTTATTTATTCATTCATTTAAACGGATAACACCTTTTTTACAAATTTACTAAAAATGCTTAAAAATTAAATTAAATTAAAACTAAAGTGAACACAAAATCAAAACGAAATTCAAATGGGTGACCCCAGCCAATTACACACAACCAATTATAACTAATATACAAATATATATACACTATACTAATACTAACTAACCTATACATAGTAAACTTAGATATATACACACAGTACTAACCTATCTCTTCAAATGCAGAAGTTGTTAATGTTGCCCCTACGAAATCCGGGCAACCTGTATTAAATAAACCCAAGGTGTGAATGACCTCAACTTTCGACCCGAATATTTATTTTTTATTCATCATAAAAACATGTATAATGAAGTAGAAGCTTCTTACATAACAAATATTACCAATATTAATTGATTTGAATTTTAAAAAAATATACATTTCTCATATTTGTTTCTGAAATTGAAGTGTTTCAATTTAATGGAATTAATATCACTGTGTACTTACTTCGTAACACCTTCTTATCAGTTGCAATTGGTATATCACCTGAGAAAAAGTAATTATTATCTAAGTTCGTTGAAAATATATGTTTGTTTAATTAAAATGATGAGTAATGTAGGAAAGTTTTGGCACCATTTTTTATCGCTTGGTGCCCGCGGGTTTGATTTTAATTTTGTGTCGCTAGAGTCTGCAATCCAGAATGCTTTCATCATCAAGCAACAATTGGTGGTAGTTGAGAAGGTATTTTTTTGTTTATAAATAAAATCTCTAAAATCTTACAATTTAAAAAATAAAAACTGCTGGCGAAGACGTGATGCGACGTATCAAACTTTAAAGTACGTTCCGAAATACAAAGCCACCCTTTATCTAAATAATTTGTATACATATGGTATCAAAATCATCCCTTGAATTGGAGTTATAAGCCATTTGAAATTTTCACATTCGTAATTTCCGCCGCTGTCGCGCCATCTACCGGACGATAGCTGAACTATCTAGTGGTGATTGCGGACAGCGCCAAAACACTCGAACTTTATACCTATAATCAAAAAGTAAATATTCAGCAATGAGTTACACCTCAAACGATAGAATATTTAATTCTGACTCGAATGAGGTATAAAATAGCTGGGGAAATTTAGCGATTTTTCGGTAATTTGCAAATTAAAATTAAGCTGGAACACGTGTCGGTAATTCAGTTTACTGTAATACTTAAAATTTAAATAGAGAATTTTGCGATATTTTTCAAATTAATACTGATCTTAAAATGTATTATTGATTAATTATTATACTTTCTATCTTGTTAATTCTTACCAATACGGAAAATCCTTATCTCCACATCGCCGTGCCATCTGTTATCGAGTGGATAAACTAGTGAATTATATAAACGCTTAATCGCAGGCAACCCGATATACGCATAACTAGTATTTACTTTAAAAAGAGCATTTTGCAATATTTTTCAAACGAATACGTATCTTAAAATGTATTATTGATTAATGATTAAACTTTTTATCTTGTGAATTCTTTACAATACGAAAAACGATCGTCTCCATATCGCTGTGCCATCTGTTATCGAGTGGATAAACTAGTGAATTATATAAACGCCTAATCACAGGCAAGCCGATATACTATTATTTAAAGAGCCGATTATGAACACAAATAAAATTATTATTATTTTACTTATATTATTTCTGTATTATCTTCATTTAATTTGTGTTAATTAATGTCGTAAATAATTTTATTTTATCCTATAACGTTAACATGCCAATAACACCTTGGCAACGAGTAACGTTAAGGTACCTTTAACAACACTGGTGTTGTTAAAAATTCTTAACAACACTAGTGTTGTTATATTTATCTTAACGCAACTGGTTGCTGTGGAGATCTTAGCAAACAAACACGATCCCACTTTTTGACGGTTTTCACTAAACTTTATTTTTAATTAAAAAAATAGAAATAGGATAAAATAAATCGTGTTACAACACACGTAACGTTATCTGCTTTAACATTACTCGAGAATTTAAAAGCACTCGTTCCTACGTCGCTCCTACTTTCAAACTTTTCTCTCGTAATGTAAAAGCCTCCATAACGTTACTTGTATCGTAAATTACTGTTACATTTCCCTGTAATAGGATATATGTACATTGAGAAATAAATAGTTATTCCCAGTTGGCACACTTGTATCAGTAACATATCTGAGCGAGCTCAAACTGAGAAGAAGTACTTGTTGGAAAGAATAAAATAAGCTTAACAGAATTCCGATATCTTCATTAATATGAAAGTTATAACATTGTGTTCTTTTAAATATATCCTAAAGTTGGCTTTGGCCTATTTTATTGTCTTTTCAACGATATACAGCATGTGGGGGTTGTATCTGTAATTTCATTAAAATCTATTACAAAATATTATTTTTGAAACATCAAATATTTTGCATTTTCATTTTAGTTGGCTTGTGTTTTTGAGGTAATATTA
This sequence comes from Ocypus olens, assembly GCA_910593695.2. Lineage (NCBI taxonomy): Eukaryota > Metazoa > Arthropoda > Insecta > Coleoptera > Staphylinidae > Ocypus > Ocypus olens. Next base: position 67,767,398 of record OU343047.1, read on the forward strand.
GATGTTTCATTTATTATGAGCTATCTGTTTTTCTCTATCGAGATCCCCCATAGAAACGTCGAATTTTGCCCACCCTGTACACTAGTTTTTTTATTTAAATTTTGAAATCGAAAAAGACCACACGCCGCCGTTTCAAAGAAAATTTATCGGTAACTTTAATCCTAGGATTATTTCATTCAATTAAAAAAAATATACATATCATATCCTTTAATCCTTAAATATACAATAAATATTACGTTTTACAAATTTTCGAAGTGGATGAGCAAATAGTGATAATCAATATCAAGATTAGAAACTAATACCTTCCTCTCTGATAAATGTGAGTGTTATTCAATTGCTAAGCGGATATGTACCACTCGAGATATAAAGATTAAAACTGGTATATAAAAGCGGCCGATGTTAACAGTAGTTACTTGAGTCAACACAGTTACACACAATGAAGGTGTTAGTACTGATCGCTTGCATTCTGGCGTGTGCCCTGGCGGCACCCTCCGCCCCGTACAAGGCGGATAAATGCACTCCAGACAAGTGCGCATTGCCTAACTGCAGGTGTTCGGGACAAGATATTCCCGGAGGAATTGCACCAAGTGATACTCCTCAGGCAAGTTATATAACAACATCCGTCTACATAGACTACTATAGAATCTATAACAGTTTTTTTTTTGTGGCATTTGCCATTCAGTCACGACCATTTTATAGCTATTATTACAACTAGGGAAATATGAACTTGGTTGTCTCTCTCTCAGGCATGGCCAACTCAGGCCAAAATCAAATTTCTGTGGCTCACATCTTATTATTTAATTTGATGTATTTTTAAAAAGGGAATAAAAATTATATCATTATTATTAAATAAATTCAAAAAAACGAAATATAGCCTGAATATATAAATATTCAACCTGTTCGTAACTCTGCAAGCAAAATTAAGTCTTACTAAGACTATAAACAAATAACTTATTGAAACAACTACTTCCCTGGCTAGTGCCACGTCATTATTATTATTAAATAGTAATAGTTTAAGATTCTGTGATTTAAATGCTACACGAGAAATTATCACAATTATTTTTGACAAATGTTTCCATTTTTTTTTCCAGTTTGTCTTTTTAACATTCGACGACGCCATCAACTACATCAACTACGAACAATATTTGGAAGCCTTCGAGGGTAAGCAGAATCCCGACGGTTGCCCAATTTCTTCGACTTATTTTGTATCTCACGAATACACCGATTACAGAAAAGTAAGTACATTGTAATTATGACTTCATGCATGAATGATGTGTGTGTTCGAATCCCAGCCCGAGCAAAAGATTTTTCGGGGATCGAGAAGTATTCGCTCGGGTCCATGGTTGTTGTATACATCTTGACATTATTCATTTGTTCATTTATTCACCTAAAATTTGTATATACAAAATAGCAGCCGACTTGAGCTGGCCATATGGGCCAAAAAAAAAGATTATAATTATTTCTTTGACATTTCAATTTACCACTAAAAAGATGGCTTATTTCAGTGCGCGTACAAAGCACGGAGAATTTAATTAATTGGGAAAACAATTATATTCCAGGTGCATCAATTACACTCCAAGGGACACGAAATCGCGCTGCATTCCATCACGCACACGCCTTCACAAGAATACTGGAAGAAACTCGACGTCGAAACCATCAAAAGCGAATTCGGAGGAGAGAAGGAGCTGATTAGTCATTTCGCCGAAATCAGTGAAAGGGACATCATCGGAGCTCGTCTGCCTTTGTTGCAATTAGCCGGTATGACAAATTTAATTTAATATTATTGATAATAGTTTCGAGAAAACAATTTGTCGCAATTATTTTAATTTTATCGAAACTGCAAATAACCTGAGGACTGCGAGAAAATGTTCCTGTTAACTGCACAATGTCATTTTATTACAGAATGGCAAAATTTTAATTAGTTCAAAACATCAATTATTCGTTCTAGGAGATAACAGTTTCGAAGCACTTCGTGAAGTCGGACTAAAGTACGACTGTTCGTGGCCGACGAGGCAAAACCTGTGGCCGTACACCCTGGATTACGCCTCTGGCCAGGACTGTCCGCTCGGACCGTGCCCGGTCGAAAGCCACCCCGGTTTTTGGGTCGTTCCGATGATCATGTTGAAGGACGATGAAAATGTAACCTGCTCCATGGTCGACGCTTGCACCAACATGTAAGATATTTTTTTTTCTTTCGGCTCGGTAGAGAATCGGATGAACCACATAAGGGAAGTTATCGACAGCTTAGTTTAGTTATTTATTAACGGATTCACCATTTTACGTATGCATACAAAAAAAAATACAGGGTGTATTTGAAATAACGAACAGGCATTTAAGGGCACATACACAAAATATTTGTGAACCCATTTCCGTCAAAATTTATTTGAAATATTTTTTTTTTAATTTTCCCAATTTTTTAAACATTTTGAGAACCGATGCTTTTCTCATTTAATTAGGTCTGCATGGAATGTGTGTTTGTTTATTTAAAACGCGAGATGCGATTTCTTGCCTTCGAAATTTGAAGTGTTATCGCAACGTTTTTTTTTTTTGTAAAAGATAAACAGTCCTCAAGTTCATTGACGCTTAAAGAGCCGAACTCAGATATTTCCTACGCGCTTGTTGTAATTCGATATCTAAAGCCGATGCCGTTTAAAAATTAGGTCACATTACCACTGCCCCCAAACATGTTGCGTATTTTCACTCATTAACTTTAATAATTAATTGCGGGCTTTTTGTTACAGTTATAAACAAAATAATTGCGAATATTGTTTAAAAATAATATAATCTCTTTGTGGTTACGAGCCTGTTCGTTATTTCAAATACACCCTGTATATACAGGGTGTTTCTAAAATGATACGAAAGATTTTGAAGGGAGATTTTTCAGCAAAAATTAAGGGTGGTCTTTCATATAATGTTTTGTTCGGAACCCCTTCTTCTCCAAGTTACACCCCTCCAAAGTTAAGGAATTTTTTTTTTATTTTGTAAAAGTATAATAAAACTTTGCACTTTGCTATAAAAATTTAGTGGATTTATGAAATAAAAACAATTTCTTCCCTTAACTTTAGAAGGCAACTTGGGAATGAAAGGGTTTCGAACAAAAAATTATATAAAAAATCTCCCTTAATTTTTGCTGAAAAATCACTCCTTAAAATCGTTCGCATTAATTTAGAAACACACTGTATATATACAGGGTGAGTTTTATTCGATGTTCTCCATGGGGATCTCGGAAACTATAAGAGATAGAGAAACGGTTAGATGGGCAAAGAAGTACAGTTTTACGAGCCCAATAAAATAACACTTTCAAAGTTTTCAAAAAAAGTCGAGGGCAACTAGATATTTTGAAAAATGTAAAGTGTCTATTTTTACAAATAAATACATTTCGGTTATTATGACAGATAGAAAAAAACTGTAAAGGGCAAAGTTGTAGATAATTTTACGCAGCTTAACAAAATAAATTCAGAAAATTTTTAACGCCATTATTTTCCGAGATATGACGCAAACTTACATTTTTTTTAAATGGAAACCATAGTTGGCTATAACCTCATTCGAAAGACTATTTTTTTCTCTTTAATCCGATATCACATATGACATAGTTATTTCTAAAAATAAGCGAGTTACAGTCATTTTTAAGTTTTATTATAAATCAAAAAATAGTTGGCCATGAAAAAGATGAAAGTAAAACAATTGCAGTTGTTTATAACAACAATAAAATATTGTAATTATTATTTTTATAGAGATAAACAAAGTTGACAAAAAACATAAAGTATAATAATTCTTTAATTCAAAATATCTAGTTACCCTTCACTTTTTTGAAAACTTTGAAAGTTATATGATTAATTAATTTCTCACTTAACCCTAGGTGAAACATAATTATATAATTTGATTAATTAAAACACTTGGTTTTGTTTCACTGATATCTCCTTGAGAATGACCCAAGGTCGAAACTAGTCGGAGAGACAAATAAAAGCAGTGAAACAAAACCGAGTGTTTTAATTAATCGAATTCTTTGAAAGTTATTTTATTTTATGGCCAGAGATTAATTATTGCCTTTTCAGTCCCGACGATGTCGACGGAATCTTCAACTTCCTCAAGAGGAACTTTGAGGGCGTCTACAACGACAACAGGGCCCCCATCGGCGCCTACATGCACGCCGCCTGGTTCGGACAGAAGGAAAACGCTTTCGCAGCTTACCTCAAGTTCATCGATTACCTCGTTTCATTGGACGATGTTTACATCGTAAGTTATAATATTTTATATAATAACTCCTTAGCAACGAGTTACGTTAAGGTACCTTTAACAGCACTGGTGTTGTTAAGAATTCACAACAACACTAGTGTTATTAAATTTATTTGTTTTTACATTACTCGAGAATTTAAGGGCACTCGCTCCTACGTCGCTCGTGCTTTCAAACTTTTCTCTCGTAATGTAAAAACCTTCATAACGTTACTTATATCGTAAATTACTATTACACACACAATCCTTGATGATTAATTAATTTCTCACTTAACACGTTAAGCGCCGCGTGTTATAGTGCGCGTGCCACGCGTGTTTTGTTCTTGGGGTGACGTGGTATACATAGAGTACCACACTGTAAACTATTTTATTTTATGCTGTGGTATCGTATAGATGTCACCGAAATTTCGTGAATATATGTCGGACATAAACGTCTCAAAAAAGACAAAAAAAATTTTTGGGTTTTTGAGACCAGATTTTCTGATACCATGGTGGCGCTCAACGTGTTAAAGAATTATTCAGATTTTACAAAACCAAGTGTTTTAACCCTTTCAGGACGGGTCACATCAATAAGCGTTTTAACGTAACTTACAACAAAATTTTCTAATTTTTTTTTATCCGTTTCAAAAATTAGTTATTGATGAGTCGTTATTATTATTCAAAGGCAGAAACATGTATTTTTAGTTTCGGAGCAAAATCCAATACCAGAAATCGATGTTTAAAAAATGGATATTTTTTACGTTCGTCGGGTGTGATATTGCCAAATATACCCGTACCGAAAGGGTTAAGGGGAGGTATGCACCTAGCATGGTCGAAAAATCAATGTTTCAATTTTTGCATTTTCTTGAAGTTTGATGTTTCGAAAATGTTTGGTGAAAATTTCAAGTCAATATCTTAATAAATGACGAAGTTATACACGAACAAAACGGAACATAGGATTTTCAATGTTAATTCCTTTATACTGGAATATTATCTTCCCCGATCATTTTAGAGGAAACATGTAAATACATTTTTTGTAGAGTAAAAATTTCTACATGCAGTCATGCTATTACTTATTTGTTTGCATTTACAAAAACCCGAAAAAATAATAAAATAAAAATGATCATTTTCACGAAAACAATGGTTGCCATGAAATTAAACAAAAACGGTGTGCTGTTGATTTGTAGGCTTCTGTCAAATGTATTGAACAATTCATAACTGTTTACAAGTTTTTTCATTAAAAATGTATTGTATTCAAGAAAAAGTGCAAATTGTGAAGTGGTGGCAGTTTTCGTGAAGTGCGGGGTATGTTTGCTATGCACGGATTCATGGTATTATTTCTATTTTCATTCATAAATCATATAAACCAAGCAGACAACTGCGCACCATTTTTTTAAATTTCATGGCAACCATTATTTTCGTGAAAATCATCATTTTTATTTTATTATTTTTTCAGGTTTTATGAATGCAAAAAAAATAAATAATAGTATGACCGCATGCAGAAAGTTTTACACTGAAAAAAATTTATTAACATGTTGACTCTAAAATGATAAGGAAGATAAGTTCTTTCAAAAATAAACAACCAATCAGATTGGTCCATTTCTGTCGAACGCCGCACGCTACAGAAACTTAGAACGTCAATTTCACTGAGAAATGGTAACACCCCGCGCGTCGGGGCGATTTGTTAAACTTAGGCTGATAACACCCCCGCTGTCAATGTTGATGTTCAGATTTATATCATATTCATAGATACCCCTCGATCTGTCAACGTGTAAACATGTCTGAACTCACGCTTCGGGACAGAATGCGATGAAGCAATGAATAATTTAATTACAACACCAAAAAACACGGTCGAGAGTAAAAAATATGCATGGAAACTGTTCCAGTATTTTTGTGAGGTAAGAAAATACGAATTAAAAATTGTACTTTTAATAAATAGCTTTTCAAGTTTTGTACATAATTCAAGAACTTATCTTACCGAATGTACCTCGGCCAATGATAAATTCGCGATAATTTTGACTAGTTCCCTCAAGTGTGTTGCTTTAAGTAATTGCCCGACGCCGTTAGGCGGAACACACTTTCGGGGTTTAGTCAAAATTATCGCAAAATTATCAGTGCCCTTGGGACATTATAATAATAATAATAATAATAATGTCTTTATTTTTTAATAGAGTACAACAAAAATAAAAATAAATATAAGAGTAGGCGAAGTTCAGTCAGGTAACACCTGTTACTGCTCTTCCACTTAACCTACAAGTAACTAAAAAGAATTATACGGAATCCAAAAATATAAAATCGCACGAGATTAAATGTACATACGAACAAATATAAAAATAACATATTCAAATCAACTTCGTCAACTTTAAAGCTCCTCTTGAATTAGTAATGCACGTATAGATAATTTAAATTTGTTTAATTTTAAAGATTTCAGGTTTAATGGTATTTTATTAAATAGTTTGTAGATGTTGTATGAGAATGATCTTAGAAAAATGGCTGACTTGTGTTTTGGTGGCGAGATAAGTCCCCGAAATCTAACATTAATGTTGTGCACATCGGTACGGAATACAATTTTGTCGTATAAATATGGAGGTGTACGAAAATAAATGATCTTATAGTAAAGCGTGTGTAACAATGTAAAATCCTTCTATTATACATATTTAACCAGTTTAACTCAGTACAGTTACCGGAAATATGATCATATTTTCTAATACCGAATATTAACCGTATACAGGAGTTCTGAACTTTCTGTATGCGTCCAATCGTCACTTTGTCTAGGCATGCACTATAAACAACGTCACAAAAGTCGAAATGACTTAGCACTAATGTATCACAGAGCAGTCGTTTTGTATTTTTATTTAAAAAGTTTCTATTGGAATAAATCATTCTTATATTATAGCTGATAATATTCCAATATAAAGAAATCAACATTGAAAATCCGATGTTTTTCAAATCGGTACCCAAAATTTTTCGAAAACCACTGGACCGACAACCTTGAATTTTTTTGTGGTTATTCTGTAGATAATTATCTAGTCTTTGCCGTAGGTTTTTTTTTTTTACTTGTTTTTTTTTTTTTTAGGCAAAATTTGAACTAATTATTGTATCCAAAATTGCTATGTTATGTTCAAACGCCCGCCATTTTGTTGAAAATCTATATTTTCAAAATCGGCTACGAGTATCTAATTGAATAATCTTTTGGGTTTTTTGTTTGAGATGATTTTTAAAGAAACGCCGATGGGTACCGTTTTTATGTTTCTTTTTTACGGCGCTCCGAAAAAAATACCAACAATTTGGAAATTTTTTTCAATAAAAAAAAAATTGAAAGTATTCCTGAATATGTATACTTTTAGTTAAAAAAACTCCAGATCCGGCAGTCAAATAGTTTGCCTTAAAAAATTTTTTTACAAAAATGAGATGATATTTGAAGAAACGCTGATGGGTACCGCTTTTATGTTCTCTTACAGCGCCCCGAAAAAAATTCCATAAATACCGACAATTTGGGTTTTTTTATTTTTTTTAAATTGAAATACTTTTAGATAAAAAAAAAATTCCAGATTTGTTACTTCAAATAGTTTCTATTAAAAAAAAAATTACAAAATTAACCTTCTTCCCCTTAACCCTTTCGGTACGGGTATATTTGGCAATATCACACCCGACGGACGTAAAAAATGTCCATTTTTCAAACATCAATTTCTAGTGTTGGATTTTGCTCCGAAACTAAAAATACATGTTTCTGCCTTTGAATAATAATAACGACTCTTCAATAACTAATTTTTGAAACGGATAAAAAATATTAGAGTTACGTTAAAACGCTTATTGATGTGACCCGTCCTGAAAGGGTTAATCAACCTGAAACAATCCTTAGATACCATCGTAATTAACAACTTACCCCGATGTTTAGGTGAGCGTCGGCAAGGGGCTCGAGTGGGTCCGCAAGCCGACCAAGATCGCCGATCTCCCGGCGGATTGGTCCTGTAGGAAAACCTACAAGCCGACGTGCAGCGCCGACAAGGCCTACAACTGCGAGCTGAAGAAGGGGGAGGAGATCCGCTGGATGCAGTCATGCGCCGAGTGTCCGGCCGTCTACCCCTGGCTGGGCAACCCGCTGGGAAAGGGCGACGACGAATAGTCCGGCTCCCAATGAATAATCTTTATTCTTAACTTAAATTGAAATAAACGTATATAAAATATCGTACGAATGACTTATCAATAGTATTCTCTATACAAATATAGAATTGTAAGATAATTTTTAACAAAACTACATTCTCTTAAAAAATGGCTTAAATATTATCACAATTTCGCCGATCGTCAGCTACCGCGAAAACACAAAAACGTCGTCCCCCGTTGTAAATTAATCAACAAATATATTACACACCGAGAAGATTCTAAAACGAAAATTCTCACAGTTTATCGTAGATATGGAAAGGAGATATCCTAGTAAGTACAGTACTATTGTTGGTCGGTACTTTCCACTATTAACATTATCGACTGCTGCTGATTTTCCGTCGTTACGCCCCTCACGCATTCGACTTGATGCGAACCCCAGTCTTTTCTTTGGCAGAACGTCGAACAGTAAGGCGTCCTTCGACACAGCGAACATTCCGCTAGGGCTTCTCGATTGCAATTGGCACACTGTAAGGAAATAATTAAAATGTAAAATCTGTAATGGGTATGATGTATAGTGTAAAAACTTGTATAATTTCTTGTTCGACTGGGCAGTTATTTTAATGACAGAGTCTGTATTTTATACGAAGTTTCGTTTATACAAAAGACATGTTACGATATATTTCGGAAAACTGTTGAAGAAATTTTGTTTCAGAGTTGGCTGTGAGATAAATGACATATGTCGCATATTATTACATCATGAGATATAGAATTAGATTTAAAAAAATTAATTAATCCCAGACATGACTGCTATGTTTCTCTCTCTCTCTGTCATGGCCAACTCGGAAACAAAATTCTGTAGCTCACACTTTATATTAATTTATGGTTTACAATATGGTGCAGATGAGAGTTAACAACTTATATGTGAGAGAAATGATTATGAGAACATTATGTTAGTTGTTAGTGTATTCATTGTCCGTAGTGTCTTGCGTTAGTAAAAATATTCAATAACTCAAGTCTATTAAAAAAAAAAACAGTTTGATGATGATTTTAATCTCGTTATCAATTTCTTTCGCGATTACCTTTTTCTGATTTTCGTGATCCAGCGCGGGCTGTAGGGTGGTATCACTGTTTTCGGGCTGCAGGGCGGCGACCTGGGCCTCGACCCGGGCCGCCAGCACCGCCGCCTCTTTCTCCCGCTCGAATTTCTCCGCCTGCCTGATGATGACCTCCTTCATGTCCTCCACCGTGCGTTTGAACTCGACGGCGTGGCGGGTTATGGCGCTCGCGATTTCGTCCAGCTTCTTCAGCGTCACCGTCGGGTCGGTGTTGGTCACCTGGTCTATCAGGTGGTTGAGGTGGTACTCGTTGGAATCGAGGCCCTCCGCCAGGTTCTGCCAGGCCTCCTCTTTCGTCGGGTGGCCGTCTTCGCTGTCGTCGCCGCTGTGCTCTCGCCGTTTGCTAGACCCTACAAATAATAATGAGGTATTATTAATGATAATAATAATAATAATAGTATTTATTTCCAATAACAAATGCTACATTTTTATAACTTATATCGATGTCTAAATTAGAAAAAGTTAAATTTTTGTGATTCACTTATTTATTGGTGAAAATATCGAAGCGTCGATAACAGGTTGGATTGTAGGTTAAGGCCCACCCACCACCCAACATATCAATTTCATCTTAACCTACAAATCCTGTTGGGTTAAAGGAACTTCTTTGGCAAATAATTGGAAAAATTGAATGTCTGCGAAACGCAATTTTGTACTTTAAATCCAAGAGGAATAAGGGGCGGGTGGATGGGCCCTATCCCACCCTCCATTTTACAGACGATAAACAAGAGTTTACATGCTGAAATTAATTAATAACACGAGAGTAAAAAAATATTTCAGACTTTACATTTTTGTGATTTACTTATTTAGTGGTGGAAATATCGGGGCGTGGGCAACAGGTTGGTTGTAGGTTAGGTTACAAATCCTGTTGTGTTAAAGGAACTTCTTTGGCAAATAATTGGAAAAGTTAAATGTCTGCAAAACGCAATTTTGTACATTAAATCCAAGAGGAACAAGGGGCAGGCGGGTGGGCCCTATTCCACCCTCTAATTTACAGATGATAAACAAGAGTTTACATTCCAAAATTAATTAATAACTCAAGAGTAAGAAAGTAATTTAAGACTTTATATTCTTGTGATTTACTTATTTCTTGGTGGAAATATTGGGGCGTGGGCAACAGGTTGGATTGTAGGATAGGGCCCACCCACCACCCGTCGTATCAATTTTATTTTAACCTACAAATCCTATTGGGGTGAAGGGACTTCTTTGGCAAATAATTGGAAAAGTTGAATGTCTGCGAAACGCGATTTTGCACTCTAAATCCAAGTGGAACAAGGGGCAGGTGGCTGGGCCCTATCCCACCCTCCAATTTACAGATGATAAACAAGAGTTTACATGCTGAAATTAATTAATAACTCAAGAGTAAGAAAGGCATTTAAGGATTTATGTTTTTGTGATCCACTTATTTATTGCTGGAAATATCGGAGCGTAGGCAACAGGTTGAATTATAGGACCACCCGCCGTATCAACTTTATTTTAACCTATAAATCCTGTTGAGGTAAAGGAACTTCTTTGGCAAATAATTGGAAAAGTTGGAAGTTTGAAAAACGCGATTTTGTAGTTTAAATGTAAGTGGAACAAGGGGTGGGTGGGTGTACCCTGTCCCACCCTCCAATTTATGGTTGATAAACAAGAGTTTACATGCCGAAATTAATTAATAACACAAGAGTAAGAAAAACATTGAAGACTTTATGTTTTTGTGATTCACTTATTTATTGGTGGAAATATCGGAACGTGGGCTACAGGTTGGATTATAGGATAGGGCCCACCCACCACCCGCCGTATCAACTTTATTTTAACCTACAAATCCTGTTAGGTTAAAAGAATTTCTTTGTCAAATAATTGGAAAAGTTGAAAGTTTACAAAACGCGATTTTGTAGTTTAAATGCAAGTGGAACAAGGGATGGGTGGGGGGGCGCTGCGATCTTTATTAATTTTTGAGTACATTGTTGTGACCCATGAATCCTGGCCAAAGCTGCACTTGGTGTGGCAGCAATTGCTAAAAAAAAAACAAACTAACGTTAAACATACCATCATTTTCCTTCCTCCGTTTACGTTTATACGGTGTGAACAACCTAACGGGGCCCGTAGCAGTTTCATCGTCGCAACAAGCGGCGCACGTGCAGCTAGTGGCGTGCGGAAGAATAATCCCCTCGTCGATCAGTATCTGAAGACTGCGTCCACCAAACCGGATACTCCTCTTCCAGTCTTTACTTGACGCCCTCCCACACAACGCCTCGAACTCACTCGGCGTGTACCACATGTTGCCCTGCTTGATGCACCGACCCCTACCTCCGGACCCGAACCTGTTCTTGTGCAGCTCCGCGGAAGTGTTCTTGCAACGGACCGGCAGCACGGGCAGGCTGGCCGCCTCGTTCCAGGACCCGGCATTGGCGGCGGTGACGGCGACGGGGGTGCTGCCGGTGGAGACTTCTTCCTGAATGACAATTGTTTTGAGTTCATTTCCAGAACCGTCAGTCGCAAGGTATCCGTTATTATCCACGCAGATCATCGGTTTGAAGTGCGGGATTTGGTCCTGTGTTATGACATTGAAGGTGGAGGCGATGAGGGAGCCGACCGGCACCGTAACGGGAACGGTAGCATGCCTGACGGTGACTTTATCCTTTGAGTCGACGACCGAAATGGTTTCGCCATTCTCGCCGCCATCGTGCTCATTCGCAAGATGTTCGGCTTCGGAAATGTCCGGTAGGACGACGCCTTCCGAGTTTGAGTTCTCCATGCGAAAATGCAAACGTCCCGTCCGGATTTCGGCCTCGTCCTGCTCGAATTTCACACGCGTTTTTTCACGGACATACGGTATTTAGCTACGCACTCTCTCCATTACTACACACGGCCGGATGTCGGCCGCAAAGATGTCCGATATACGGGGCGGCGTGCCCTCCATTGCGCATGACGCGCACCAAATTCAAAACGAACCGCCGCCCGGACGCCGCCGGATCGGGCTCCGAGCGCGCCCAACTATTGCCGAAAATACGCCATTCACAAAAATAAATAAAACGAATTTTAACCTCTCGTAACGCGAACTGTTTACGATCACCATCAACACGCATTTATAACAATTATGTTAATAATAATCATTTTACTCACCTACCCTCATTATTGCACAATTAGGAACTATAACCAACATTTTCAGCACGAACATGTAAACATATTAAATGTAAACAATTAAATAACAAAATAGCAACAATATCGATAATGCAGAAACTTGTAATTGTTTATTGCTTACATTACATCCTTTTAAATGTATTAATTTTTATGGCAAAATAAATTTGAGAGAATTCTAATTGCTATAACATCTACATTATCAAATCTAATAAGATTTATATTCCTATAACACGCTGTGTCTACTAATCGGTGTTAGATGGCGCTGCAGTCCATATTAATTAAATCCATTCCTTGAAAATAACTATTAGTCGAAACTAGTCGGATTTAAATAAATAAATAATTAAAGTGAAACAAACCAAGCAATTATCCTTTATTATTTTTTAATAATACAAAAAAACACAGGTAAAGGTTGCTTCACAACAACCCGGAAACGGTAATGAGAACGGGAACCAAAAATTAGATAATACGATTAACATGTTGACGTTCACAACTAATAACTAATTTTCGGTAACGGGAACGAAAAGCTTGGTATATTTTCGTTCCCGTTCCTGGGCTGTTGTAAAGCCGCCTTTACTTTGGTAAAAGTTTTCACACCAGAAGGCCATAAACATGGTGAGCCCTCAAGATGACGTCTTATATGTTAGAGACGGTTTCGCCGCAACCTGAGCCACTGCAGGTAAACATAAAAATCTCCCCTGCTAACCGATAGTAAGCCCGCAAAATAGGCTGCAGCAAGAAATTGCACACTTTGACCCAGTGACGGTTCGCGGGTTTTTTTCTGGTACGGCCGAGGAACAAGAGGTGGTAATACAGATAGGTGCGGTCTCTGCAACTGACCCTACCTATCTGTATTACCACCTCTTGTTCCTCGGCCATACCAGAAAAAAACACCGCGAACCGTCACTGCACTGTACAGTTTTCACGATTTTTTCGAATTCGAGATTTCAACGAAAATATCCATTTTGAGATACCCTGAGTCGATTCACATAATTTTTGAAAAACTAATAGAGATTTTCAAAAAAAACTTTAAATTCAACCTATATTTAACAATTTGAGGAACTGAAAAACTTTCAGTAAAATTTTAAAGCCTGTAGTGGGTGTTTACTGTTGTACATACATGCAAGCAACAACGGTTGCATATTGTGTGTTATGTAGGCGAACCCAAATAGACTCTTTTGGTCTATAATTAGGGAATGATACATCAAATTCATTTACACAAAAATTATGGAGAATCCTAAGTTAAGAAAATTTCTTTTGAACTATTAATTCCTTTATAAATTACCGTTTAAATTATTAAAACCAATTCAACCGTTGAAGAATTGCAACAGCAATATTTATTAATAATAATAGATTTTATCGAACGTTTACCTTAACAGGTTTGAGGATTAAAAGTTTGGCAGTGATTTAAGGTTTCAATTATCAAAATCACACTTCAGAGTTACGAGTTATAAGCTTTTGAAAATTAAAATATTTCACTTCGTAATTTCCGCCGCCTCCGCGCCATCTACCAGACAATACCTGAACTGCTAGCTAAGTGATAAAATATTATAATCAAAATGTAAACATTCTGGACCGAGTTGTACATGAATTCATACAATATTTCATTCTGAATCGAATGATGTGTAAAATAGTTGAGGAAATTTGACGATTTTTGAGTAATTTGCAAATTAAAATTTAAAAGGAGCAGGTGTCGGTAACTTAGTTTACTATAAAGCTTAAAATTTACAAATAAAGCATTTTGCAATGCTATTCAACTAATTGCGGATCAAAATAATTATTAATCAGTGACGGTTCGCGGGTTTTTTTCTGGTACGGCCGAGGAACAAGAGGTGGTAATACAGATAGGTGCCGTCTCTGCAACTGACCCTACTTATCTGTATTACCACCTCTTGTTCCTCGGCCGTACCAGAAAAAATTCCGCGAACCGTCACTGTTATTAATTGTAATTAATTATGTAATGCATTACATTATTAGCAATTTCAATTTATGTACACCCGCACCTTCTGGTATCGCGAGGGAAAGTTAGTAAATTATTTAGGGATTTTATATTTAATTCAACATTAATTCAATAATTAGAGATCATTTACAGACTAGTAAAAATGGTATTCTGAAACAAATTTAATTTTGCAAATAAAATGATTTACTGTGCACGCCTAATTACCATGCAACCCGATATACTCGTAGACATAAATTAAACAATATTTTACAGAGAAAGTAAATATAAAATGATTTGTAATTATAGTTTGCAGGTATTATAAATAATATTAATTTCTTTAGACTATGCAAACTAATTCCATTTACTAATGTTGAAGGCTGAGATACTATTTATGTTAGCTTTTTAAATACGTTATGCTTATTGAATTTATGTGTTCAAATTATTGTTTTTAGATAATATAGTTGATGCGGAGGGTCCTGGGTTCGAATCCCGGCGAGGGCATGGGTGTTTGTGGATGTCTATTTTCATTTAAAATGAATAATGTATTATAAATCATCGGTTGTGGCTGAATGACCTACGCTGTCTAAGCCAATGTCCCATATCATCCATAATTTCCCAAACCAAATTTCCGCCAATCGTCCTTCCTTTTTTCTAAAAAAAAAAGATATAGTATAGTTTCACTTCTATTACACTTAAAATCAGAAGGTTTTTTAGTATTAAACGTATAGTAGTTGTGCGTATATTGGGTTGCCTGCGATTAAGCGTTTATATAAATCACTAGTTTATCCTCACGATAACAGATAGCGCGGCGATAAGAAGATGTGGATTTTCCATATTGTAATGAAATAATATGATAAATAGTTGAATAATTAATTAATAATAAATTAAGGCTTGTATTTATTTGAAAAATACACCAATGCTCTTGTGGTGATTTCATAATCAATCATCAATGTCACACGGAATAAACTAATAACTCATTGTCGCAATTCACATAACGATATTACACAAGTGCAAACCGCTCGCATCGTTATAATAACATGTTGTATAACAAATACGGGCGTGACCTTTCTAAATACCATATATAGACAAGAACAGAGGAGACCAGCAACAGTGCTGATCAACGATACTTATTACTTGCGTGTAGTCTTACGAAACCAGTGACGGTTTGCGGGTTTTTTTCTGGTACGGCCGAGAAACAAGAGGTGGTAATACAGATAGGTGCGGTCACGCAACCAGCCGTCTCTGCAACTGACCCTACCTATCCGTATTACCACCTCTTGTTCCTGGGCCGTACCAGAAAAAACCCCGCGAACCGTTACTGTACGAAACCCATCGGGTTCCGCCAGTCCAAACATTGTATCCGAATGTAAGTGCATCCCAATAAAAGCATTCAAACGTGTAGACGACAATCTGGATCCCTCTCCACCTCCGGCAACCCCGTAACCACCACACTCTATATTTCAATTGTATCCTTTACAGTGAACTGAATTATCGACACTTGCTTCATTTATTGTATTACTGAAAAATTGCTAAATTTCCTCGGCTATTTTACACATCATTCGATTCAGAATGAATTATTTTATCGTTTGGTGTACAACTCATTACATTTTGAGTATAGTCATAAAGGTTGAACGTTTTGGCAGGAAACGCAATCACTTGGCAGTTCAAGCATCGTTCGATAGATGGTAGCAGGTAAACAAATGGAGACCTATTTTTTTACATAAACACGACATTCCGGAGTGCGCAGGTGCATGTTTCAGTTTCGTACGTGTGGCAACACTGCCCTGAACCATAATCAGCGGCGCCGTCTAAACGAGGTCGTCTCAAAAAGCCGGTGATCGTTGCATCGTAAACATCTGAAACATCAAATATGGCAGATAGCGTCGTCAATCAATTGCCTGACTACAAGGCGGCTCAAAAAGTAAGTGGACAATATTCTCCAGACATGCATTTTTTATTATTTATTATTTGGTACAGTTTAGAGGTTACGGTACAAAGATAATTTTTGCGCACTAATGCGTGCATGTATAGAATAATACATGTATTTAAAAATAGGTTTAATTACTTAAGTATTAGTGTTGATGTTTGTACTCAACCTTTAATATCAACATCGCCCAGATAGTTTGATTTCAACTCTTTAGACGTTTTGTTAGTATTATTCACGTGCGAAATAAACTAAATATGTTCGTTTTACATTTCGTATTTTATAAGTTCTTCAAGACTGTTCACGTGCAAATTAAAAAAAAAAGAAGCTAAATATGTGCATTTAATAAAACGAAATATAGCCTGAATATGTAAAATATTCAACCTGTTCGCAACTCTGCAAAAGTCTTACGAAGATTATAAACAAATAACTTATATTTCGATTTATTAAAATTATTTAATGTTGCTGCAACAAGTGAGGTTGCCTCAAATTTATTTAATAAATATGTGCGTTTAACATTTCGCACTTTATTAGTTCTTCCAGTCTGGTGATGCGGTTGTTAGGGCAGATATAAGATAGTTCAATAAGTTACGTGATAAACTTAATGAGAAATCAACGGAAAATATAATTAATGTTCACAGTGGATGACATGAGATAAACACGTTGACTACAAATATCTGAGAGATTCTAGAATGTTCACTTTATTTAGCTGATAACACGTTATCTAAAATAGTCTCCATTGCGTTTGTTTTTACATTCTAATTATAATTTTTTTTTGATATGCAAGTTTTTCAAATTAAATACAATGACTTGCCCGCAGAAATAACTGGCGACCTTTGGACAATATCAAGCGCAGTACATTTTTTTTACGTTTTTTACATTATAATTATATATTTTTTATATTGATAAGCGAATTTTTTAAATACAATGACGCCCTCAGAAATAATTAGCGACCTTTGTACAAGTATCTAGCGTAGAACATTTTTTTTTCCCAATAAACATTTTTATTTCCAAGGATTTACTTCGATATCTGCAAAATACGTTTTTTTTATAGTTTTGTAATTAATTGACATTATTTCAAATTATTACTTTTGAAATTTACGTATTGCTATTAATTAGATGCATGACTCACCATCTTTGGCAAACGTGTAGGTCATGACTAGGAGTGTAGCCGGTGCAAGAAATAAGGCCCATTTAGCCGTTTTCGAACAAAATGCCTTATTATTTTCAGTGTGTTTATTATTTACCTTTTATATCAATGAAAACGCACTTGGCCCGTGGCGTAGCGGTAAGGCCTCCGTTTCCCAACCACGAGGTCTCAGGATCAAATCTCCTTGGTGCAGTAAATTAATTTTTTTATAGTTTTTTTTTTTTTAAACCATTTGTAAATAATAGTTCCAAATTGCAGAACTACTTGTCAACATTAGTCCAAACTTAGGACTCTTTTGTAATTCTGTAAAAATAATTCTTACCATTAGTATAAAAGTAGTTTTTCAAGCTAAAGATTGTTTTGGTAAAATTGTCTTCTTTAATAAATTTTTATTCTGTAAAAATAATTCTTACAATTTAATATAAAACTAGTTTTCGAAAATCGGCCGTAGATCGTAAACGGTGCGCCCTACGAAAAATATAGCCCTTACATTTTCGACGCAGGATGCAATTCCGAATGGCATGCCGTTTAAATTTCTCACGTCGGATTAAAAATGGCCGCTGTGGAATTTTTTTATTGAAATCTTGGGTGGTTTTCTTTGAATAACTCCTCGAGGGTTAGAGATATCGAAAATTCGTAAGAGGCATAAAATGTAGAGGGGAGCTAGTTCTACAAAACTCTATGAAAATTAAAGTCGTAATCGTAAGGGCAAGCGCGCCCTTTTTTCCGGAAGCGTCCGAAATGTGATGTTTTTGGAAAAATGGCCGAGGGGTTGCAACCGTAGGTCGCACCCCGATTTCCTGTAGTAACCTTTGTGTCCCAATGCATTGGGGATTTTTTGAGCCTAGTCCCGGTTTTCCAGCTCAAAAATCCAGGGAGGAAACGGTTTTGGCGTGAACCTCTACATCGTCAAAAATAGATTTTCAAAAAATCACCCTGTAGTAATTGGGTAACTAAAAAAATCGCGGATTTCGCGGGCGCCTAGAGGACGTTTTGCGGTTTCGGGAAAAAAATAAAAATTGGCAAATTTTTTTTTTGAGGGGTTGGCAACCCTTTTTTTGAATAGTCTTGTTCTTGAATTATTTGTGATTTTTCGTGAAAATTTCAACCCTCCAGCTATTACAGTTTTTGAGATCTCGCACTTTGGAGCTCTTGCGTTTAGGAGTATTGTATTTCTTTCGTCTGTATTGTATTAATATTTCATGTTAGCTAGTGTACTAGTTATTTGACATCAGCCATTGGATAAATTGGTGCGCTAGTGGCGAGTAAACTAGCTTGATGTAATTCAGCGAATCGCCAGCAGCTGCATTTTCAAACTTTGAACACTGACATCACAGTTTATTATTGTAATTTATTAAATAATTCACATTGTTAATGCCGACCATACCTAAAATTGTATTCAAAGCGAATAATATATTCAAATTCATGAAGTAAAAAGAAACATTGGATAGTAATACATATTTCGAACTTAAATAAAAAAAGTCGATTCATGCAATGTCACTGTTGACGTTATCTTCGTAATTATTACAATTGACACACATTAAGTTTGTACACGAATGCGTATTCGTGTTAACACAGTTTATACCAAGGGCAAAAAATACAGGGTGTGCTTATTTCGTCCGCTTCTCTTTCTAAAATCTTCCCCTTTAATCATTTTCCTGTATTTTAACATTTCTTAATTCAAAAATGCGAGCTCTTAATATCGGGAATTTCAATTTCTGTGAATTAATAATTTTAAATATACTAAACTTTGTAAGATCACCCAAAGCATTTTGACATTTGATTGGCACTTATTTTAAAGTCAAATCTACGCACCGTAAAAATCCATAGCATTTTTTTATGCTGCGTAAATTGAACTTTAAAATAAGTGCCAATCAAATGTCAAAATGCTTTGGGTTAATTAACGTGTGTATAAAAATGGTGATGTGGCCATCATGTTACTTTCTCCGACTTGATGGTATCGTAGCCATTTATATTTACGTTTTCATGGTTTATTATCAATTGAAAACCTATTTTTAATGTTCATCGAGCGTGTGTAAACTCGGATGAAACTGACCTTTAAAACGTCAAAATTATGAAAAGTAATCTTTATTAGAAAAATGACACTCTATTCAAATAATTTTGGTTTTTGAAAATCCAATAATTTTCAAGCGAGTTATAGATTTTTAAATTTTTGATTTTCACAGCATCAAATTTGTACATTGGAGGAATAAAAATTAAGAAAAAATAGTAAACGTATCGGAAAAATTACACAAAAAATAATCTTTATTAGGAAAATGTCACTTTACTCAAATAATTTTGGTTTTTTAAAATCCAATAATTTTCAAGCGAGTTACAGATTTTTGAAATTTTTGATTTTCACGTACATTGGAAGAAGAAAAATTAAGAAAAAAATAGTAAACGTATCGGAAAAATTACACAAAAATTAATCTTTATTGGGAAAATGACACTCCACTCAAATAATTTTGGTTTTTGAAAATTCAATAATTTTCAAGCGAGTTATAGATTTTTAAATTTTTGATTTTCACGGCATCAAATTTGTACATTGGAGGAATAAAAATTAAGAAAAAAATAGTAAACGTATCGGAAAAATTACACAAAAATTAATCTTTATTGGGAAAATGACACTCTACTCAAATAATTTTGGTTTTTTAAAATCCAATCATTTTGAAGCGAGTTACAGATTTTGGAAATTTTTGATTTTCACGTACATTGAAGGAAGAAAAATTAAGAAAAAAATAGTAAACGTATCGGAAAAATTACACAAAAATTAATCTTTATTGGGAAAATGACACTCCACTCAAATAATTTTGGTTTTTGAAAATCCAATAATTTTGAAGCGAGTTACAGATTTTTTAAATTTTTGATTTTCACGTACATTGGAAGAAGAAAAATTAAGAAAAAAATAGTAAACGTATCGGAAAAATTACACAAAAATTAATCTTTATTGGGAAAATGACACTCTACTCAAATAATTTTGGTTTTTGAAAATCCAATAATTTTGAAGCGAGTTACAGATTTTTTAAATTTTTGATTTTCACGTACATTGGAAGAAGAAAAATTAAGAAAAAAATAGTAAACGTATCGGAAAAATTACACAAAAATTAATCTTTATTGGGAAAATGACACTCTACTCAAATAATTTTGGTTTTTTAAAATCCAATCATTTTGAAGCGAGTTACAGATTTTGGAAATTTTTGATTTTCACGTACATTGAAGGAAGAAAAATTAAGAAAAAAATAGTAAACGTATCGGAAAAATTACACAAAAATTAATCTTTATTGGGAAAATGACACTCCACTCAAATAATTTTGGTTTTTGAAAATCCAATAATTTTGAAGCGAGTTACAGATTTTTTAAATTTTTGATTTTCACGTACATTGGAAGAAGAAAAATTAAGAAAAAAATAGTAAACGTATCGGAAAAATTACACAAAAATTAATCTTTATTGGGAAAATGACACTCTACTCAAATAATTTTGGTTTTTGAAAATCCAATAATTTTGAAGCGAGTTACAGATTTTTTAAATTTTTGATTTTCACGTACATTGGAAGAAGAAAAATTAAGAAAAAAATAGTAAACGTATCGGAAAAATTACACAAAAATTAATCTTTATTGGGAAAATGACACTCTACTCAAATAATTTTGGTTTTTTAAAATCCAATAATTTTCAAGCGAGTTACAGATTTTTTAAATTTTTGATTTTCACGTACATTGGAAGAAGAAAAATTAAGAAAAAAATAGTAAACGTATCGGAAAAATTACACAAAAATTAATCTTTATTGGGAAAATGACACTCTACTCAAATAATTTTGGTTTTTTAAAATCCAATAATTTTCAAGCGAGTTACAGATTTTTTAAATTTTTGATTTTCACGTACATTGGAAGAAGAAAAATTAAGAAAAAAATAGTAAACGTATCGGAAAAATTACACAAAAATTAATCTTTATTGGGAAAATGACACTCTACTCAAATAATTTTGGTTTTTTAAAATCCAATAATTTTCAAGCGAGTTACAGATTTTTGAAATTTTTGATTTTCACGTACATTGGAGGAAGAAAAATTAAGAAAAAAATAGTAAACGTATCGGAAAAATTACACAAAAATTAATCTTTATTGGGAAAATGACACTCCACTCAAATAATTTTGGTTTTTGAAAATCCAATAATTTTGAAGCGAGTTACAGATTTTTTAAATTTTTGATTTTCACGTACATTGGAAGAAGAAAAATTAAGAAAAAAATAGTAAACGTATCGGAAAAATTACACAAAAATTAATCTTTATTGGGAAAATGACACTCCACTCAAATAATTTTGGTTTTTGAAAATCCAATAATTTTGAAGCGAGTTACAGATTTTTTAAATTTTTGATTTTCACGTACATTGGAAGAAGAAAAATTAAGAAAAAAATAGTAAACGTATCGGAAAAATTACACAAAAATTAATCTTTATTGGGAAAATGACACTCTACTCAAATAATTTTGGTTTTTGAAAATCCAATAATTTTCAAGGGAGTTACAGATTTTTGAAATTTTTGATTTTCACGGCGGCAAATTTGTACATTGGAGGAAGAAAAATTAAGAAAAAAATAGTAAACGTATCGGAAAAATTACACAAAAATTAATCTTTATTGGGAAAATGACACTCTACTCAAATAATTTTGGTTTTTGAAAATCCAATAATTTTCAAGCGAGTTACAGATTTTTGAAATTTTTGATTTTCACGTGCATTGGAGGAAGAAAAATTAAGAAAAAAATAGTAAACGTATCGGAAAAAATACACAAAAATTAATCTTTATTGGGAAAATGACACTCTTCTCAAATAATTTTGGTTTTTGAAAATCCAATAATTTTCAAGCGAGTTACAGATTTTTGAAATTTTTGATTTTCACGGCAACAAACATTCGTACGTCGCAGGAAAAAAAATTAAGAAAAAAATAGTAAACGTATCGGAAAAATTACACAAAAATTAATCTTTATTAGGAAAATGACACTCTACTCAAATAATTTTGGTTTTTGAAAATCCAATAATTTTCAAGCGAGTTACAGATTTTTGAAATTTTTGATTTTCACGCCGGCAAACTTTCGTATATTGGAGGAAGAAAAATTAAGAAAAAAACTGAAGGAATTTAAAAAAAAAACTTATTCCTTATAAGTTGTTCAGTTTAGCATTCTCTACAATTATTATTCACATAAATTTGCTGTAACTATTATCGTTTCATAATTATAAACCAAAAATTTAAAAAAAAAAAAATTTTCTCGAATAGCAATGATTTTATGGAAAATATTTTCAAGCAAAAGATGTTGATTTCTTTGTTGTCTTTAATGTTTGTTTAAATGTTTTTGTGATATTTTTCATATTTAAGAAAATATTGGCAAAAAACAAAAAACAGTTAAGGTAAACACCCACTTCCGGTGTACGAAATTTTACCAAAAGCTTTTCAATTCTTCGAATTATCAAATAAGACGTATTTTAAAAGTTTCATATCAATTGTTCTATTAGTTTTTGAAATACAGCGCGCACAGACAATCAAATTAGTTACACATACGTTTCACCCACTTGAAAACTGAAAAATGTCGGAGGGGGAAGATTTTAGATTTTCGATGAATTGAAATCTGTGGCGCTAAATGTGATATTAATGAACTCGCATTATTGGGGTGAATTAATAATTTCAAATATACTAGCTCGTTATATGTATAGAGCCAAGGAGCCATCAGTAATTTTATGTTCAGTAACAATTTTTCTTAATTAATTAATTCTTAAAACACTTTTTTGCCGCTTTACATGTTAAACAACGCCTGTATAACTTTAATGAATAGAGAAAAAATATTTTCGTAAGTTCTACAACGAGTTCCCGGCGCGGCCGCCATAAGATGAATTCATTATTGAGCTTATTTTAGTTGTTTGTAAAGCGGTGCTTGCTACTACTACAAACTAGTTCGTTCGTTAAGGGTCAAGAATTCACTAAATCAACTATTGTAATTCAGTAATATTTGATTAATACTTAAAAGCGCAAACACAGGAGATGTGTTTTTCTGACGGATTTTGTAGAAATAGAGTTCTGCTTGTAATTTAGTAAAATTCTGAACTTATTTAGTCGCGAACATCACAAAATGTGATTTATAGTTGAATTGGGATTGATTGGAATCATCTTAATTTATTTGAACTGATCGTTAATAGCATATGTAGGGCAAGTCGAATTATTTACACAGTACACAACATTTTTGCTAGGATTGAAAGTAGGTTAATTAATAATGGCGACCATTCGCTAATTAAACGAGAAGTCGTGTTTAATATCGACGTTTATAATTACTGTATCGTCTCGCTTGATATATCTACGCGTCGGTAACAAATATCTATCGAACTGTAGTCATCCATTATTCAACAAAAAAAAAACACACTGTTTGTTTCCGCTTGAATAGTTTATAATAAACGATTATTTTTATTGTTAGGGTTAACTTTTCTTATTTATTCATTTTGTATTTAAATATGTTAATAACAATAATAATGTTAATGTAAATAATGATGTATTTTTCCAAATTAAAAAATCTATAAAAATGATCAAATAAGGATTTAAAAATGTATACAATAGTACTTGGTATTCCGGCACAAAGGACCAACGAATGGTCTAAGTGCTGCGACCATTTGGTCGCCCTCCACAAACCATCATCACTTGGTATTCTAAAGTCACCATATTCAATCATATACACACAAATTTAAATCATATTTTAAATGTACATCGAGAGGATGAAACTGACGTTTAAAACGTCAAAATTATAAAAGATGAAAAAATTATACTTCAAATTCAAAAACTCGGTTTACTCAACAACTAAAGTAATTTCGAAAAAAGCTTATTCTTTATAAGTTGTTAATGACCAGCTAAAATGTTATCATTTGTTTAGAGTACAGATAGTGCATCATGTTGACTTATCGCAATTATTTTTTGAATACAAATCTACTGATAGTTGATATGAACATGTAATACAGCTTAATTTTATGTCTTATCTATTGCCATTTAATTAACATCTGGCACCATTTAGATATGAAAAAAATTATGAACGTAATAACAATATAAAAAATGTGCTGCAGTGCTGTAATAAATGTAGATTACAATTTTGTATTACAAGTATAGCTTGTGTAGAATGTATAGCATATCATTGAAGTCTGTTCGAGTTAACAACTCACTAAAGAAAAATATAAAGTCCTCAATACTGATATTAAATAAAACACACATTTACTTAGTTAATATCACACTGTTTATTTATTAGTGACTGCAGTTTCGATCAAACAATTGTATCAAAAAATGTATCACGAATTAAGTGCCGCCAACCTCAATCAGTTCATTACTGATATATTTAGATGTGCATATTCCTCAATATTGTTTTTCAATTGACCAGAAATTCTAGTTGCGTCATTCTATTGATGTACGCATTTCCAAAAAGTTCTTGGCTTCTTTCCAAGGTTACACTAATACATTGTCATAAGTTCTACTCGTTTAATTCTTAGCTAAGGCTATGAAATTTTAATTCCGATTGGTAAACAAGGAGGCAAATTATCCAATTTTTAATTCGTATTAAAAAGTAATTATCTGAAATATTAAATATTATAGACTACTGTAAAGTGGATCCACAACTCTATTAAGATTAATACATGATTCCAGAATTTATCTGAAATATTAAATATTATAAAGACTACTGTAAAGTGGATCCACAACTCTTTTTATATATGATTCCAGATTTGACCGGTCATTAAGAATCAAGTCATTATATAATTTAAGTTAAAAAAGCGAATTATAATTTCAGTTTAATCTTCCTAAGCTTTAATAAAAAAAACAATAACAATAATTCCAGGATTTGATCTCATCTTTTGTAATTAATATTATGTAATATGGCAATTTTAATAAACAAGTTTATTATCGCGCTTATTTATAAATGTCCAAACATCGATAAAACCGTACTGTCCGAATAACTGCAACTATCACCGAATGACGAGATAAACTTATTTGCAGTCTCAAAGTGCAATGCACTCCCAACCGTGACACGTTTCGCCTCTCTTCCACGTGGAAAACCTGTACTTGGAGAAAGTACCTACGTGTTCTCGATTTGGACGCCGATGTGGGAAGAGAAATGCCGTTCAAGAATAAAATCCCTTGCAGGTTTATAATATAAATCAACATAGTGTTGTAGCCCTCATTAATGATACACATATTTTTTTTGTACTATTAAGATATTATAATTAATGAAAATTTCATAATTTTGACGTTTTAAACGTCAGTTTCATCCATGTGTACAAAACACTCGATGTACATTAAAATTGAAAATAAACCATGAAAGCGTAAATACCTGTATAAATGAAACCATCAAATCGGAGAAAGTAACATATTAAGCGTTTTAGAATACCAATGCTTGATATTGCGCATAGATAGCGAACCTTGAAGCTATTTTTACCAGATACTTATGTTAGCAATTCAGTGCATTTTTTTTATAAACAAGTGTCATTAAAGTAATTTACTTAAGTACTAATAATTGTTATTGCAATTTAGATTAGAATAATAAAACTTCGGTGGTTGGCCCACCCAGCCAGTGGCGTAGCGGTAAGGCCTTCGTTTCGTAATCGCGAGGTCTCTGGATAAAATCCCGTTGGCGAAGTTATTTTTTACTTTCTCCGTAACGAAGTACGCGCTGTATCTCAAAACTAATAAAGCAATTGATATGAAACTTTGGACATCCGTCTTATTTGATAATCCGAAGAACTGAAAAGCTTTTGGTAAAATTTCGAACACCGGAAATGGGTGTTTACCTTAACTGTATTTTGTTTTTTGCCAATATTTTCTTCAATATGAAAAATATCACAAAAACATTTAAACAAATATTAAAGACAATAAAGAAATGAGCTTATTTTGTTTGAAAACATTTTTCATAAAAGCATTGTTATTCGAGAAACAAATTTATTTTTATTTTTTCATTTTAGGTTTATAATTATGAAACGATAATAGTTACGGCAAATTTATGTTAATAATAATTGTAGAGAATGCCAAAATGAACAACTTATAAAGAATAAGTTTTTTTCGAAATCTCTTTAGTTTTTGAGTTGGAAGTATAATTTTTCCATCTTTCATAATTTTGACGTTTTAAACGTCAGTTTCATCCACTCGATGCACATTTAAAATATGATTTAAATTGAAAATAAACCATGAAAGCGTAAATACAAATGATACCATCAAGTCGGAGAAAGTAACATGATGGCCACATCACCATTTTTTTGTAGTTTTTACAAATCCACTTGTATTCAAATATGTTAATTTTAGAATCAATTATACTAATTTCATTTTTAGAAGGAAAAGGATTGTGAAAAATTAAACAGGAGATAGAAAAATAATTTTTTTTAGTTCGAATATTTTTTTTTTAAATCTTTTTTTATAGTATTTTCTATACACTGTTTGGGCTATTGTAATACAAACTAAAATTATTGTAGTGGCTGTGGAATCAAATATGATATGTCGATTGTGACTAAAAGTTTATCCTTGAATTGTTTTCGTTTATTGAATACACAATCAATTTGCAAATTTGTGTTAAAATTTAACATAATTGCCATCAACATCCTGTTAAATTTTAACCAAAAATTTACATATCTAAGCCATGCCCATTGGACGGCTCTACTAACCTGACGCTCGAGTTCGTTGACTTTGTAAGATATTTCTCTCCAAAGTAGGTCTTTGATTATTCTACGTTACAGTGAAGTAATAATGGAATTATTGAAAATGGCTCAACACGGCACGTTTCTAGAAATTCCATCAAGTAATTAATAAAAAAACAATTCATTAAAGTTTCATTGACATAAAATTTCTCAACATCATTTCCTGTTTCAAATAGGTAACAGTGAATTCTGGTGTTTAATACTCAGTTTGTAAAACATGGAGTAAAGAGAAAATTATACATGGTAAAGGTAAATTGGCGGATAATTAATGGTCTAAAATTGTACATCGAATACGATCTCGAGTTTGCTTGATTATTTTTACTTTCTCCGTTACGAAGTACGAGAAAGTATTGTGATCGTGATTTTTTTTTTTAAATTTTTTTTACGGAAATATCCGTTTTGGGGTCCCTAGATGCCATTTCAACAATTTCTGGAATAAAAAAAATGTGACTGCGTGTGTGTATGTGTGTGTGCGCGCTGTATCTCAAAAACTAATAGTGCAATTGATATGAAACTTTGAACATCCGTCTTATTTGATAATTTGAAGAATTGAAATAAATTTCGTACACCGGAAGTGGGCGTTTACCTTAACTGTTTTTTGACAATATTTTCTTAAATATGAAAAATATCAGAAAAACATTTAAACAAACTGTGAAGACAACAAAGAAATGAACATCTTTTGCTTGAAAACATTTTTCATAAAATCATTTTTATTCGAGAAAAAAATTTATTATTATTTTTTCATTTTTGGTTTATAGTTATATAACGATAATAGTTACAGCAAATTTATGTTAATAATAATTGTAGAGAATGCTAAAATAAACAACTTATAAAGAATAAGTTTTTTTCGAAATCCCTTTGTTTTTGAGTAAACTGAGTTTTTGAATTTGAAGTATAATTTTTCCATCGTTCATAATTTTGACGTTTTAAACGTCAGTTTCATCCGCTCGATGTACATTTAAAATATGATTTTAATTGAAAATAAACCATGAAAGCGTAAATATAAATGATACCATCAAGTCGGAGAAAGTAACATGATGGCCACATCACCATTTTTTTACTCTGTGTGTTAGTCTCTGAAGCATTACAATTGTGTTAAAGTTTGGCATACATGTTTTACGGAAATAAATGATGTACCAAAATCGTAATTCCATAAGTTTTAAGTAAGCTTCTTTTTCTTTAAATAAATAATTGATTTTTACGTTAAATTATGTCCTAAATCCAAAAATTGAAAAATATATTGAGTAAAATTCCAAAAGTGATGTCACTTCCGGTAAAACCGAATGAGCAACTAAAGTTTTTTGGATGATCACCAAACTCAAATTTGCTGTTAGTATAACCCAACCAAACTTCTAAACGATATTTTAAATAATAATAAAAAAAACTTTAATGTCCACTTGCACCGGTACGCCGATTAACTTTAATCAGTGACTGGTACCGGTCTGCACGTCTTTAAAACACGGCTATTTTATTCGCAAATTGTTTATACAATAACATATTGATCAAACAGAGATATTTGGGATATCTTACAAATTTATAACACATGTATATTCCCGAATTTTGAACTTAATCAGATATTGAATCGTGTTTAACTTTTTAACTACAATTAAGTACCAGCGGTGCAAGTGGGCCTGTTTTGTGTTGCACCCGGTATATTACTTTTACATCAACTTCATGGCGTTTAATAACGCTTTGACCACTCGTTGGTTCAAGGACTTCAGTTGACTGCATACATGTTTTGAAAAATATATTATCAGTTGTCAAGTCACCCGATGAATTATTTATGGAAATAACCATATCCATATCCATTCTACATCTCATCAAGTATGCTTCGAAGATAACCAGTTATTAAACAACAATTCAAGTACATGCAACTGCGTTTTAAATATACGTATCACTAATTTACGTTCTGTAATAAATAGAAAAACTCAAACATCCGGTTAATGATACCATTCTACTACACAATTAATGGATATTCTAAAAATATGATGAGTGAACATAGATATAGTTATATTTATTACAGTTGAATTGATAATATTTAGGATTCTGGTTTACAGAATAGGGATTTACATGTAAAATTTTAAATGTGTTAATAATTATTTGACAGCATCGGTCTTCGTACATTATTTTTAAAGCTTTTTAAGTTGAATTATTTGGTACCTTACTCAATAGTTTCTGCAGAGTATTTACCGAGATATTTGCAAAAAACTTTACTATTATTTTCAATTAAAAACAAGGGCTTGCCATGAAATCATAATGGCCGATATTTCATTTTGTTCGAAAAAGTGACGGTAGATGTCACTTTACGATTTACAACTGGACGTGAATTGTACACTAGAAAAAGTATTTATAATTAAGTTACTTTAAAATAATTAATGCACTTTCATCGATCAAACCAATAATTAAGCTTCTGTGATTAGAAGTATTGTAAAGCAAATGTTAAAATTATTATTCCATGTGTACATGAAAACATACGTTCAACACATTCAGCAAAACGATTGTTCATGCGGCCTTAAATTAAATATTTACTTCGCTGGAAAAATATCGCACGCTACCTAACTTTTAGAACAATCTATTTCTATCTGCAGTAAATAAACAACCGTTTAAGCCACCATTTATTTCCTCTCAGTTTACAATCCAGACATCAACAAAGGTATTATTCGACAAAACTGTTTTCTCCCAGTTTACAAAACAGACTTAAGACAAACAAAACTCTCAAGATCAAATACATCATTCTGCCGTGTTTAATTAAATTACTAGTCTACGGACATTTGCATGTTCCCCGGTTCGAACCGTTTAAAAAAAAACTTGATAGACCGGTGTTGACCAGACTTTGGATACCACTTACAATCCTGACCTTAGCGATGGAAATGTTTGATAACTTATAATGGATTTTTCCGTTACCAGTGAGCAGTTATCAATTAAATAACAATAGTTTTGTAGATACTATTATCGACACAAGTTTGAGAGCACTTCTAAACGATAAAACTGTTTATTGGCATCCAAAGCGACAATCTTATATCTGATAAGAAACAAGATGATCTTAAGCGGTCCTTACACGTTCATTAATACTGACATTACTTTATCAGAATGACATTAATAATGATCGTGTAAAGTTGGAATGACGGGGCGGAATGATGCGAATCCAGATTTTCTAATCTCGGCACATCATTTACTGTCATTACTGGTAATGTCATTGTTAATGACCGTGTAAGGGCCGCATTCTAGTACAGTGGTGGCTCGTGGAACATGCTGATGGTAGAGCCACTTATACAATATATTTTATTGTCGCGAATACGGTAACATTCGATCTTGGTAACTTTTTAGTTGTCGCGACTATGGCGGCATTCGTTCGCTATATTTATTTTTTGAACTCTGCATGTCTGTTAACGATTATATTAATAAAAATACTTAAAACCCTTCTTTTCCCCCATCTGCACGAGTACTATACATGTTTTTTTTTATTTGCGCATGCTACCTAAGGACGCACAGAGATCTAAAGGTCTGAAATTATTTTGTTGCTCACCGAAAAATCAAATTAACGTCAAGGTAAATTTGAACTAACAAACCAATAACCATTTCATAAGTTCATAACATAACTCTATAACGTACGATTGAAGTTTGCAATACCACAACACATTTTTTTTTTCATTTTAGAAAAGCGATGGCCCCGCTACGACCGCTCACGGCGTACCCATCGCCACCAAAGATGCCACCATGACCGCCGGACCCAGAGGACCCGTCCTCCTCCAGGACGTGGCCTTCGTCGAAGAGATGGCCCACTTCGACCGCGAACGCATCCCTGAACGCGTCGTCCACGCCAAGGGCGCGGGCGCCTTCGGCTACTTCGAGGTCACCCACGACATCTCCAAGTACACCGCGGCGAAGGTCTTCAACGCGATCCACAAGAAAACGCCCATCGCGATCCGTTTCTCGACGGTCGGAGGAGAATCCGGCTCCGCCGACACCGTCAGGGATCCCCGCGGGTTCGCCATGAAGTTCTACACGGAGGAGGGCATCTGGGATTTGGTCGGAAACAACACTCCGATTTTCTTCATTCGCGACCCGATCCTCTTCCCCAGTTTCATCCACACGCAAAAGAGAAACCCGGCCACTCACTGCAAGGACCCCAACATGTTCTGGGACTTCATCTCCTTGAGGCCGGAGACGACGCACCAGACCATGTTTTTGTTCTCCGATAGGGGCATCCCTGATGGTTACAGGCACATGAACGGATACGGCTCGCATACCTTTAAGCTGGTGAATGCCGATGGGAAATTCGTGTACTGCAAATTCCACCACAAGACCGATCAGAAGATCAAGAATTTGGATGTTAAGAAAGCCGGTGATTTATCCGGAACTGATCCCGATTACTCGATCAGGGATTTGTACAATTCAATTGCTGCGGGTAAATACCCTTCGTGGACCATGCACATCCAGGTGATGACGCCCGAACAGGCTGCTGCCTCCAAGTTCAATCCATTCGATTTAACGAAAATCTGGCCGCAATCTGAGTACCCTTTGATGCCTGTTGGTAAATTTGTCCTAGACCGTAATCCAGCGAACTACTTCAACGACGTCGAGCAAATTGCGTTCAGTCCTGCTCACATGGTGCCTGGTATCGAACCATCCCCAGATAAAATGCTGTTGGGACGTTTGTTCTCGTATGGAGACACCCACAGACACCGCTTGGGCACCAATTACTTGCAATTGAAGGTCAACTGCCCGTTCAGGGTGGGCAACTACCAGCGCGACGGTCCGCAGTGTTTTGAAAACCAAGGAGGTGCTCCTAACTACCATCCGAACAGCTTCAGCGGGCCGGTGGAGTGCCCGCGCACCAAAGCACTCGACATTCCCTTCAGCGTAAGCGGCGAAGCTATGCGTTACGACTCTGGAGATGAAGACAACTTTTCTCAGGCGCGCGTGTTCTACCAGAAGGTTTTGGACGGTGCCGCCCAGGAAAGGCTCGTTCAGAACATCGCCGGCAACTTGAAAGATGCGGCCGAGTTCATCCAAGACCGTGCCATTAAGAATTTCACGCAGGTTGATCAAAGCTTTGGCAAGAAACTCGTCGATGCACTTAAAGCCCACAAACGTCCCCAGGCCAACCTTTAAACTTTTTTTGATTGTTTTAATGTATTTTTATGATATGGGATTTAAATGTGTTTTTTTTTTAATAAGTAAATAAAGGGCTCTATTTTCATAATCATTTAAAATATAATCTACATTAGTTTTTATTAATCTTCCTAGCTAAATTCTAAATTCCTTCTTGCTTTTGCTCAAAAATTGGCTTTGAAATAATTTCCTGAAGAAACCACTGGTTAGACTCGGGGTTTCTATACATCACTGGAAAGTTCCCTTCAAGACGCTTCAAAAAATGTACTTGCGCAACAACAAATGTCAATTTGAAGCCCGTGACACGTCAGCAAAAAAAACTCGGAAATGGAAAAAATCGAAAAAATCAACTTTCTTAATAATCATCGTAGACCTTTATGTAATACCATTTTCTTCATCAGAACAATAAGATAAATCGATTGGCGTTCCAAAAATTTATCCAGAAAAAATTGTAAAAAAGTTAGCAAGTCACCATGGAAAATTTTTAAAATGTCTATTTTTTGAGACTTTGAACGGCCGTAGCGGCTAAACGAAGAATCCAATTTGAACGCGGATTTCAAATTCGTGTTCCTTGTGTGTCAATTAGTCGGTTTTAATTACAATTGGCGATTCAAAATTTTTGACGAAAACCTGAAAAATCATCCATCCCCCCTTCTAACTTTTTCCCAAAAATTGCATTCAAAATGATTTCCTGAAGAAACCACTGGTTCGATTCGGGGTTTCTATACATCACTGGAAAGATGCCTTCAAGATGCTTCAGAAAATGTACTTGCGCAACAACAAATGTCAATTTGAAGCCCGTGACACTTCAACAAAGAAAACTCGAAAATGGAAAAAATCGAAAAAATCAACTTTCTTAATAATCATCGTAGACTTTTGTGTAATACCATTTTCTTCATCAGAAGAACGAGCTAAATCGATTGGCGTTAAAAAATTCATCGAGAAAAAAATACAAAAAATATTTAATATTTGTTATGTAACCATCATGTTACATCACAAGTATATCAACTTATTATCTGCCCAATTATGTAGTAAGGCAAACACATCAAGTGGATTTATCTCAATGATGATAAGACACATTTATATTTAATTTATAAATATATAATACAAAAATTGTGCCCCTCATTATTGACAATTTTTCCCAATTCTAGGACGTACTTAAAATTATTTATCGGCATTTGAGCTCTTAATATTAAAGCAGAAGTGCATGCGAAAGTAACATTGCTTTGCTTAGACCACCATTTACCAAATTAAATTACAAGTTTTCGTTTGAATTCATAAAATCAAATTAAGCCAGTGGTATATTTGCAACGGCAATATCTTTTATTTTCCGATTTTTACGGCACAGATTTAAACTGTAATTAAACGTTTCAATGATGATCAAAAATCATCAAATCATTTCTAGTTATGAGCATTTAAAAATACAAACAAATAATCTCAATAATTCCCGCCATGATTGCGCCATCTTTTAGACAAGGCGTGAACTATTAAGTGATAATTGCGAGCAGCGCCAAAACTCATGAACTTCGTACTCATGACCGTAATATAAAAACACAGTAATGTGCATTAAATGATAAAATATTTCCTTCTGTATCGAATTATGTGGAATAGCTGAGGAAACTTTGCAGTTTTTCAGTAATTTGCAATAGAAAATATGGCACGAGCACCTGCCGGTAATTCAGTTTACTGTGAAGCTTACAATAAAAGTTCACAACATTTCGCAATATTTTCGAAGCTTTAGTAACGATTGCACATATAGTTTCATCCCTGTTGTGTCTAAAATCGGAAGTTTTTAGTATTAAACTTATAGTAGTAATAGTTACACGTATATTGGGTTGCCTGTATTTAGGTGTTTATATAATAGCATTGTTTCTGTTATTTAATATTTAAATATTTACAAGTAAATTTATTTACTTCTTCAAGTTTTAAATGTTTTTTTAGTTATTAAAACAATTATTAACTCTACAAATAATTTAATCCGACAATAACGGGGGGTGCGCCTTTATAGAGATTAGGATTTCTTATTTTGCAACAATTTGGTATATTTTCGAAGCTTTACTAAGAATTATACTTCATTCATTTTCATTAATTTTAAACCCTCTTGCGTTTAAAATCAATTTTCAGTATTGAATTAATTGTAATATTTGTACGTATATCGGGTTGCCCGTGTTTAGGCGTTTAAATGATAGAATTATTTCTGCAATTTAATATTTTAATATTTATAAACACATTTTTTCGAAGATAACATTCCTTTTTATGTTCCAAATGTTCTCTAGTTATTAAAACAAATAATAAATCCACTAATAATTTCATAAATTATTTCCACGATAACACATGGTACGCCCTTATAGAGATTACGATTTTTAATTGTGCAATAATTTCGAAGCTTTACTAAGAGTTACACTTATAATTTCAGCCCTGTTGCGTTTAAAATCGATTTTTAGTATTGAATTAAAAGTAGGAACAGTTGTACGTATATCGGGTTGCCTGTGTTAAGGCGTTTAAATGATACCATTGTTTCTCCATATAGAGATTAGGATATTTAATTTTGCGATAATTTCGAAGCTTTACTAAGAATTACACTAATAATTTCAACCATGCTGCTTTTAAATTCGATTTTTAGTATTGAATTAAAAGTAGTAACAATTGTACGTATATCGGGTTGCCTATTTTAAGGCGTTTAAATGATACCATTGTTTCTGCAATTTAATATTTAAATACTTACATATAAATTTATTCTAAAATCGCATTCTTCTTTAGGTTTTAAATGTTCTTTAATTATCAAATAAAATATTAAATCCACAAATGATTTACTAGTTCATTCCCGCGATAACAGAGGGTACGCCTGTAAGGAGATTTGGATTTCCGATATTCTAATGCATTAAGAAGATAAAAAGTTGAAGAATTAATCAGTAATAATGATTAAGACGTATTTGTTTGAAAAATATTGCAAAATGTTCGATATTTAATTTTTTAGCTTTACAGTAAACTGAATTACCGACTTTAACTTTCATTAGCAATTTCGCTCAGCTATTTTCCACATCACTCGATTCAGAATAAAATATTCTAGAGTTTCATGTACAATTCATGACTGGGCGTTTACATTTTGATTATAATCATAAAGTTGGAGCATTTTTTCGGTGTTCGTAATCACTTAGTAGTTCAGCGATTATCCGGTAGATGGCGCGATGGCTGCAGAAATATGAACGTAAATAAAACTGAATTACCGACTTTAACTTTAATTAGCAAATTAGCTAAATTTCCTCACCTATTTTCCACATCACTCGATTTAGAATAAAATATTCTAGAGTTTCATGTACAATTCATGACTGGGCGTTTACATTTTGATTATAATTATAAAGTTAAAGCATTTTTCGGTGTTCGTAATCATTTGGCAGTTCAGCGATTATCCGATAGATGGCGCGATGGCAGCAGAAATATGAACGTAAATATCCTATAATTATTAAAACAAATAATTTACTAGTTTATCTCCACAGTTACGAGAGTATGGCTAAGGGCCGCTTTTACAATCGTCGGATAAATGATGGTTAACTTATACCCTCTTTAACTAATCCCATCGTTTATCTCTCAGTTAACGCACGTTGCCTTTTACAAACGCTTAGATAGATTTTCTCCCGAAACGCCAACGTTGGCAGCATTGAGGATACATGCGGTTGCGTAGTTTATAGAATTGGCATTTTTTGTTTTGCTTGCGGAAAGGTTAGAAAGTTGTGTTTGTAATCATTGATGCGACCCTTGACCCCCTCGAGCTTCTTTTCAATATTCCACCTAGAAATATGCCAGAATGTATGTTTTTTAGAAACTAGTTTATCGCCCTCTAACGGCCCCTGTATGTAATACCGATTGCAGATCGCTATAATGCCGGTATGGTGCGTGTGCTTGCTGTGCGCATTGCCCGAGATTTATCTGCTGCTTCAAGCTCCGGATAAGATAACTGCGAGTTATCTGCTTCTTAACCCTAACCTTGCTTTAACTAGGCATTGTAAAAGCGTATTTTCGCATTTAATCCGGAGATAGTGTTAACCTTAATTTAACCGACTATTGTAAAAGCGGCCCTTAATGGAGCTTAGAATTTCCCATGTTGTCATGCATTGGATAAAACCTATACTGCATCAATAAATAATGCAAATACCATCTAATAATATTGGTATGGTTACAATCATCTATTTATTCATATAAGAAAGTTAAAGACTTGTTTTATTAAAAGGGCAGCAAACAGTGACGGTTCGCGGGGTTTTTTCTGGTACGCCGAGGAACAAGAGGTGGTAATACAGATAGGTGCGGTCACGCAGCCAGCCGTCTCTGCAACTGACCCTACCTATCTGTATTACCACCTCTTGTTCCTCGGCCGTACCAGAAAAAACCCCGCGAACCGTCACTGGCAGCAAAGGAAAAACACATTTATGTTACATAATAAATTATATTAGCTATGTTCAAATACATACTTCTGCTTCTTACTACTAAGAATATCATCTGTAAATGAAATCATTTTCTTATAGGTTTAATTATGATTATAAAATTATCACTTCTTTCCGTCTTCATCCCTCTTCGTTTCGGGTGGAGCCGTCGAAATCTTGAAATCCATCGGTTTATCATATCCCATTATCTTGATGTAGTGTCCCGGATCTTCGAAAGACCTCGCCTCAAGGAACAGAGGTTTCCCGTTCGCCAAGAATGTCGTGAACATTCCCGGTACGTCGGGCACCTTCACGTCTTCGGGTTTAAATTCAGTCTACAAAAAATAATACTAGTAGACGGATCAACAGTTACGCCACGAAAAAACACTTACCTCTTTGAGCATGCAGAAAAAATTCACAGTCGAGGCAATGTACGTCCCTTTCTTATCGTTATAATCAAGATGGGTGATATATTTTTTGGTAACGAAATGAAGCAGCAACGGTGTGACGAACGTAAAAAATCCAACAAACGTGAACGTTGCTATCAATAGTGGAAAATTATTCAAGTGTGTTAACTCTTTGAAGATGAAGGGTTGAGACATTAAACCCATCAGACTTGTCGTTAAAGAGAACCACTGAAACAAAAACGCATTCAGATTAAAATTGCAACAATATTTTACATCTAAAATAATAATAATAATACAATTTATTGTACTCGAGATACATCGAAATACAACAGGCCGTAGACCGAGGTCTTTCAGCCATTTACATCTAAATAATGTTATGTTTTAAATACAGTTTTACTTTCAGCAAATCTTCCCGTAACGCACACTTTTTTAGCGTTACCGTTTAACAACTACAAACACAATTATCAATGAAGTAGGACTCGTACAGATTACATCTCTTGGCGATATTTTTCATAGAACATACCCCATGTTCTCAATCCTAAAAGGGTTACTAATGTGGTGTATCAACAACGGCTCGTGGATCTTCGAAGAGGAGGCTTGTGTTGCACTCCGAAGCATATATTTCTCTGTTATTTTGTTCAAATTTTCTTCTGTAGCGTCCACGAGGCGCCGCTGTGGTGTTTGATT
Organism: Ocypus olens; assembly: GCA_910593695.2. Classification (NCBI taxonomy): domain Eukaryota; kingdom Metazoa; phylum Arthropoda; class Insecta; order Coleoptera; family Staphylinidae; genus Ocypus; species Ocypus olens. The sequence continues at coordinate 67,805,284 of OU343047.1, forward strand.
AATAAAAACATTTAAAACCTTACTTTAACCGTGCGTATTTGTGGCGTTAACATTCCATAATACACCCTCACTCTGTCCTCTCCGAACACTTCCTTTTTGCTAGCATCTTCGATGAAGTGTCGCACTTGAGTCTTCTTCACTAGGTTATGAGAGGTTGTCGAGGTAACTCGCGCACAGAGGCAGAACAGTTTTTGATTCTGCGTTGTATTATAAAGTTGCTTCGAGAGTAGAGGAACAACGCGGGTCGTTATCCTCGTGAACATGTTCGAATTTTTTCCGTGTGTTTTATAACAACAAATTTGTAGGTTATGAAAGTCATACTAACACAGAGTCATCTATTAACGATGCACAGAAACAATGCATAAAGTTATAAGAAAGAATTCTGTATATACTTCTGATATTATCACGGAGTCATCTATCAACGATGCACAGAAACGCTGTATTAGTTGTAAGAAAGGATTCTACAAATTTTATTATTACATAGGTAACTGTATTTATTTTAAATAAAACCCTTTTATTTAGTTAAAATCACGCTGGTTATTTATTAGTGACTGCAGTTTCGATCTAATAATGAACATAATTAAACTATAAGTAACGTAAATACAGAGAACACCGTATTACTTTGGTTGGATGCTGACATCTAGGAACAGTACGTATATTTAATACGATAATCACGCAACCTAATATACAATAAAACACTTTTATTTAGTTAATATCACGCTATTTATTTATTATTGACTGCAGCTTCGATTTAATAATGATCATAATAATAATTAAACTATAAGTAACGTTAATACAGAGAACATCGTATTACTTTGGTTAGATGCTCACATCTAGGAACAATACGTACATTTAATATGATAATCACGCAACCTAATATACAATAAAACACTTTTATTTAGTCAATATCACCCTATTTATTTATTATTGACTGCAGCTTCGATTTAATAATGAGCATAATAATAATTAAACTATAAGTAACGTAAATACAGAGAACATCGTATTACTTTGGTTAGATGCTCACATCTAGGAACAATACGTACATTTAATATGATAATCACGCAACCTAATATACAATAAAACACTTTTATTTAGTCAATATCACGCTATTTATTTATTATTGACTGCAGCTTCGATCTAATAATGATCATAATAATAATTAAACCATAAGTAACGTAAATACAGAGAACATCGTATTACTTTGGTTAGATGCTGACATCTAGGAACAATACGATCATTTAATATGATAATCAGGCAACCTAATATACAATAAAACACTTTTATTTAGTTAATATCACGCTGTTTATTTATTACTGACTGCAGTTTCGATCTAATAATGATCATAATAATAATTAAACTCTAAGTAACGTTAATACAGAGAACATCGTATTACTTTGGTTAGATGCTGACATCTAGGAACAGTACGTACATTTAATATGATAATCAGGCAACCTAATATACAATAAAACACTTTTATTTAGATAATATCGCCCTGTTTATTTATTATTGACTGCAGTTTCGATCTAATATTGATCATAATAATAATTAAACTATAAGTAACGTAAATACAGAGAACATCGTATTACTTTGGTTAGATGCTGACATTTAGGAACAGTACGTACATTTAATATGATAATCAGGCAACCTAATATACAACTCTGAGCTAGAATAAATACACGAGAGAGATGTTAGATCTGCATAATATAAATAGTTAACAATTTGATTTAATTCCCTTAATTCACTAACATATTATAATTTCACGTTTTTAATTTATTTTTAACAAAATTTTCACACAAAAATTTCGACCAGGAGTAACAGGATCGCAGAAATGAAAAGAGTAATTTAAGCGGGAAAATAATTTCACGTTTTTAATTTATTTTAAACAAAATTTTCACACAAAAATTTCAACCAGGAGTAACAGGATCGCAGAAATGAAAAGAGTAATTTGGCGGGAAAATAATTTCACGTTTTTAATTTATTTTAAACAAAATTTTCACACAAAAATTTCAACCAGGAGTAACAGGATCGCAGAAATGAAAAGAGTAATTTGGCGGGAAAATAATTCCACGTCTTTAATTTATTTTTAACAAAATTTTCACACAAAAATTCCGACCAGGAGTAACAGGATCGCAGAAATGAAAAGAGTAATTTGGCGGGAAAATAATTTCACGTCTTTAATTTATTTTTAACAAAATTTTCACACAAAAATTTCAACCAGGAGTAACAGGATCGCAGAAATGAAAAGAGTAATTTAAGCGGGAAAATAATTTCACGTTTTTAATTTATTTTAAACAAAATTTTCACACAAAAATTTCAACCAGGAGTAACAGGATCGCAGAAATGAAAAGAGTAATTTGGCGGGAAAATAATTCCACGTCTTTAATTTATTTTTAACAAAATTTTCACACAAAAATTCCGACCAGGAGTAACAGGATCGCAGAAATGAAAAGAGTAATTTGGCGGGAAAATAATTTCACGTCTTTAATTTATTTTTAACAAAATTTTGACACAAAAATTTGGATCAGGAGTAACAGGATCGCAGAAATGAAAAGAGTAATTTGGCGGGAAAATAATTTCACGTCTTTAATTTATTTTCAACAAAATTTTGACACAAAAATTTGGATCAGGAGTAACAGGATCGCAGAAATGAAAAGAGTAATTTGGCGGGAAAATAATTTCACGTCTTTAATTTATTTTCAACAAAATTTTCACACAAAAATTTGGATCAGGAGTAACAGGATCGCAGAAATGAAAAGAGTAATTTGGCGGGAAAATAATTTCACGTCTTTAATTTATTTTCAACAAAATTTTGACACAAAAATTTGGATCAGGAGTAACAGGATCGCAGAAATGAAAAGAGTAATTTGGCGGGAAAATAATTTCACGTCTTTAATTTATTTTCAACAAAATTTTCACACAAAAATTTGGATCAGGAGTAACAGGATCGCAGAAATGAAAAGAGTAATTTGGCGGGAAAATAATTTCTCGTTTATAATTTATTTTTAACAAAATTTTCACAAAAAAATTCTGACCAGGAGTAACAGGATCGCAGAAATGAAAAGAGTAATTTGGCGGGAAAATAATTTCACGTCTTTAATTTATTTTCAACAAAATTTTCACACAAAAATTTGGATCAGGAGTAACAGGATCGCAGAAATGAAAAGAGTAATTTGGCGGGAAAATAATTTCACGTCTTTAATTTATTTTCAACAAAATTTTGACACAAAAATTTGGATCAGGAGTAACAGGATCGCAGAAATGAAAAGAGTAATTTGGCGGGAAAATAATTTCACGTCTTTAATTTATTTTCAACAAAATTTTCACACAAAAATTTGGATCAGGAGTAACAGGATCGCAGAAATGAAAAGAGTAATTTGGCGGGAAAATAATTTCTCGTTTATAATTTATTTTTAACAAAATTTTCACAAAAAAATTCTGACCAGGAGTAACAGGATCGCAGAAATGAAAAGAGTAATTTGGCGGGAAAATAATTTCACGTCTTTAATTTATTTTCAACAAAATTTTCACACAAAAATTTGGATCAGGAGTAACAGGATCGCAGAAATGAAAAGAGTAATTTGGCGGGAAAATAATTTCACGTCTTTAATTTATTTTCAACAAAATTTTGACACAAAAATTTGGATCAGGAGTAACAGGATCGCAGAAATGAAAAGAGTAATTTGGCGGGAAAATAATTTCACGTCTTTAATTTATTTTCAACAAAATTTTGACACAAAAATTTGGATCAGGAGTAACAGGATCGCAGAAATGAAAAGAGTAATTTGGCGGGAAAATAATTTCACGTCTTTAATTTATTTTCAACAAAATTTTCACACAAAAATTTGGATCAGGAGTAACAGGATCGCAGAAATGAAAAGAGTAATTTGGCGGGAAAATAATTTTACGTTTTAATTTATTTTCAACAAAATTTTGACACAAAAATTTGGATCAGGAGTAACAGGATCGCAGAAATGAAAAGAGTAATTTGGCGGGAAAATATTTTCACGTTTTTAATTTATTTTCAACAAAATTTTCACACATAAATTTCAGCCAGGAGTAACAGGATCGCAGAAATTAAAAGAGTAATTTGGCGGGAAAATAATTTCACGTCTTTAATTTATTTTCAACAAAATTTTGACACAAAAATTTGGATCAGGAGTAACAGGATCGCAGAAATGAAAAGAGTAATTTGGCGGGAAAATAATTTCACGTCTTTAATTTATTTTCAACAAAATTTTCACACAAAAATTTGGATCAGGAGTAACAGGATCGCAGAAATGAAAAGAGTAATTTGGCGGGAAAATAATTTCACGTCTTTAATTTATTTTCAACAAAATTTTCACACAAAAATTTGGATCAGGAGTAACAGGATCGCAGAAATGAAAAGAGTAATTTGGCGGGAAAATAATTTCTCGTTTATAATTTATTTTTAACAAAATTTTCACAAAAAAATTCTGACCAGGAGTAACAGGATCGCAGAAATGAAAAGAGTAATTTGGCGGGAAAATAATTTCACGTCTTTAATTTATTTTCAACAAAATTTTCACACAAAAATTTGGATCAGGAGTAACAGGATCGCAGAAATGAAAAGAGTAATTTGGCGGGAAAATAATTTCACGTCTTTAATTTATTTTCAACAAAATTTTCACACAAAAATTTGGATCAGGAGTAACAGGATCGCAGAAATGAAAAGAGTAATTTGGCGGGAAAATATTTTCACGTTTTTAATTTATTTTCAACAAAATTTTCACACATAAATTTCAGCCAGGAGTAACAGGATCGCAGAAATGAAAAGAGTAATTTGGCGGGAAAATAATTTCACGTCTTTAATTTATTTTCAACAAAATTTTCACACAAAAATTTGGATCAGGAGTAACAGGATCGCAGAAATGAAAAGAGTAATTTGGCGGGAAAATAATTTCACGTCTTTAATTTATTTTCAACAAAATTTTCACACAAAAATTTGGATCAGGAGTAACAGGATCGCAGAAATGAAAAGAGTAATTTGGCGGGAAAATAATTTCACGTCTTTAATTTATTTTCAACAAAATTTTCACACAAAAATTTGGATCAGGAGTAACAGGATCGCAGAAATGAAAAGAGTAATTTGGCGGGAAAATAATTTCTCGTTTATAATTTATTTTTAACAAAATTTTCACAAAAAAATTCTGACCAGGAGTAACAGGATCGCAGAAATGAAAAGAGTAATTTGGCGGGAAAATAATTTCACGTCTTTAATTTATTTTCAACAAAATTTTCACACAAAAATTTGGATCAGGAGTAACAGGATCGCAGAAATGAAAAGAGTAATTTGGCGGGAAAATAATTTCACGTCTTTAATTTATTTTCAACAAAATTTTCACACAAAAATTTGGATCAGGAGTAACAGGATCGCAGAAATGAAAAGAGTAATTTGGCGGGAAAATATTTTCACGTTTTTAATTTATTTTCAACAAAATTTTCACACATAAATTTCAGCCAGGAGTAACAGGATCGCAGAAATGAAAAGAGTAATTTGGCGGGAAAATAATTTCACGTCTTTAATTTATTTTCAACAAAATTTTCACACAAAAATTTGGATCAGGAGTAACAGGATCGCAGAAATGAAAAGAGTAATTTGGCGGGAAAATAATTTCACGTCTTTAATTTATTTTCAACAAAATTTTCACACAAAAATTTGGATCAGGAGTAACAGGATCGCAGAAATGAAAAGAGTAATTTGGCGGGAAAATAATTTCACGTCTTTAATTTATTTTCAACAAAATTTTCACACAAAAATTTGGATCAGGAGTAACAGGATCGCAGAAATGAAAAGAGTAATTTGGCGGGAAAATAATTTCTCGTTTATAATTTATTTTTAACAAAATTTTCACAAAAAAATTCTGACCAGGAGTAACAGGATCGCAGAAATGAAAAGAGTAATTTGGCGGGAAAATAATTTCACGTCTTTAATTTATTTTCAACAAAATTTTCACACAAAAATTTGGATCAGGAGTAACAGGATCGCAGAAATGAAAAGAGTAATTTGGCGGGAAAATAATTTCACGTCTTTAATTTATTTTCAACAAAATTTTCACACAAAAATTTGGATCAGGAGTAACAGGATCGCAGAAATGAAAAGAGTAATTTGGCGGGAAAATAATTTCACGTCTTTAATTTATTTTCAACAAAATTTTGACACAAAAATTTGGATCAGGAGTAACAGGATCGCAGAAATGAAAAGAGTAATTTGGCGGGAAAATAATTTCACGTTTTTAATTTATTTTAAACAAAATTTTCACACAAAAATTTCAACCAGGAGTAACAGGATCGCAGAAATGAAAAGAGTAATTTGGCGGGAAAATAATTTCACGTCTTTAATTTATTTTCAACAAAATTTTCACACAAAAATTTGGATCAGGAGTAACAGGATCGCAGAAATGAAAAGAGTAATTTGGCGGGAAAATAATTTCACGTCTTTAATTTATTTTCAACAAAATTTTGACACAAAAATTTGGATCAGGAGTAACAGGATCGCAGAAATGAAAAGAGTAATTTGGCGGGAAAATAATTTCACGTTTTTAATTTATTTTAAACAAAATTTTCACACAAAAATTTCAACCAGGAGTAACAGGATCGCAGAAATGAAAAGAGTAATTTGGCGGGAAAATAATTCCACGTCTTTAATTTATTTTTAACAAAATTTTCACACAAAAATTCCGACCAGGAGTAACAGGATCGCAGAAATGAAAAGAGTAATTTGGCGGGAAAATAATTTCACGTCTTTAATTTATTTTTAACAAAATTTTGACACAAAAATTTGGATCAGGAGTAACAGGATCGCAGAAATGAAAAGAGTAATTTGGCGGGAAAATAATTTCACGTCTTTAATTTATTTTCAACAAAATTTTGACACAAAAATTTGGATCAGGAGTAACAGGATCGCAGAAATGAAAAGAGTAATTTGGCGGGAAAATAATTTCACGTCTTTAATTTATTTTCAACAAAATTTTCACACAAAAATTTGGATCAGGAGTAACAGGATCGCAGAAATGAAAAGAGTAATTTGGCGGGAAAATAATTTCTCGTTTATAATTTATTTTTAACAAAATTTTCACAAAAAAATTCTGACCAGGAGTAACAGGATCGCAGAAATGAAAAGAGTAATTTGGCGGGAAAATAATTTCACGTCTTTAATTTATTTTCAACAAAATTTTCACACAAAAATTTGGATCAGGAGTAACAGGATCGCAGAAATGAAAAGAGTAATTTGGCGGGAAAATAATTTCACGTCTTTAATTTATTTTCAACAAAATTTTGACACAAAAATTTGGATCAGGAGTAACAGGATCGCAGAAATGAAAAGAGTAATTTGGCGGGAAAATAATTTCACGTCTTTAATTTATTTTCAACAAAATTTTCACACAAAAATTTGGATCAGGAGTAACAGGATCGCAGAAATGAAAAGAGTAATTTGGCGGGAAAATAATTTCTCGTTTATAATTTATTTTTAACAAAATTTTCACAAAAAAATTCTGACCAGGAGTAACAGGATCGCAGAAATGAAAAGAGTAATTTGGCGGGAAAATAATTTCACGTCTTTAATTTATTTTCAACAAAATTTTCACACAAAAATTTGGATCAGGAGTAACAGGATCGCAGAAATGAAAAGAGTAATTTGGCGGGAAAATAATTTCACGTCTTTAATTTATTTTCAACAAAATTTTGACACAAAAATTTGGATCAGGAGTAACAGGATCGCAGAAATGAAAAGAGTAATTTGGCGGGAAAATAATTTCACGTCTTTAATTTATTTTCAACAAAATTTTGACACAAAAATTTGGATCAGGAGTAACAGGATCGCAGAAATGAAAAGAGTAATTTGGCGGGAAAATAATTTCACGTCTTTAATTTATTTTCAACAAAATTTTGACACAAAAATTTGGATCAGGAGTAACAGGATCGCAGAAATGAAAAGAGTAATTTGGCGGGAAAATAATTTCACGTCTTTAATTTATTTTCAACAAAATTTTCACACAAAAATTTGGATCAGGAGTAACAGGATCGCAGAAATGAAAAGAGTAATTTGGCGGGAAAATAATTTTACGTTTTAATTTATTTTCAACAAAATTTTGACACAAAAATTTGGATCAGGAGTAACAGGATCGCAGAAATGAAAAGAGTAATTTGGCGGGAAAATATTTTCACGTTTTTAATTTATTTTCAACAAAATTTTCACACATAAATTTCAGCCAGGAGTAACAGGATCGCAGAAATGAAAACAGTAATTTGGCGGGAAAATAATTTCACGTCTTTAATTTATTTTCAACAAAATTTTCACACAAAAATTTGGATCAGGAGTAACAGGATCGCAGAAATGAAAAGAGTAATTTGGCGGGAAAATAATTTTACGTTTTAATTTATTTTCAACAAAATTTTGACACAAAAATTTGGATCAGGAGTAACAGGATCGCAGAAATGAAAAGAGTAATTTGGCGGGAAAATAATTTCACGTCTTTAATTTATTTTCAACAAAATTTTGACACAAAAATTTGGATCAGGAGTAACAGGATCGCAGAAATGAAAAGAGTAATTTGGCGGGAAAATAATTTCACGTCTTTAATTTATTTTCAACAAAATTTTGACACAAAAATTTGGATCAGGAGTAACAGGATCGCAGAAATGAAAAGAGTAATTTGGCGGGAAAATAATTTCACGTCTTTAATTTATTTTCAACAAAATTTTGACACAAAAATTTGGATCAGGAGTAACAGGATCGCAGAAATGAAAAGAGTAATTTGGCGGGAAAATAATTTCACGTCTTTAATTTATTTTCAACAAAATTTTGACACAAAAATTTGGATCAGGAGTAACAGGATCGCAGAAATTAAAAGAGTAAGCCGATTACTGTATTTCGAATTGGGAAGAAGCTTAATGCACCTCGTCCAATGAAAATAATTTTCCCGCGAAGGCAGGATGCTATCGATGTTCTTAAGAATGGTAATCGTATCGCTAATAAAAATGTTTACTTTAAAGCGGATTTAACACAATCTCAAAATGTTTATTTAAAAAATCTACGTGATGAATTAAATAAACGCAAATCTAATGGTGAACCGGACCTTACGATTCGTTACATTAATGGTTCCCCCACAATAACTTCTAGTGGTCAGAAAAAAAACTGAATAATTTAAATATCTATTTTCATAATGTTGGCGGTTTTTCGGGTAATTTAATTGAATTTTCATTACGGGTCGCGACTTCCAATTACGATATTATAATCATAATTGAAACATGGTTATCAGATAAAATTGGTGATAATGAGATTAGAGTACCTAATTACAATATTTTTCGGGCTGATAGAAACTCTCTTACGAGTCATAAATCGAGAGGTGGTGGTGTTTTAGTGTTAGTTAAAAATAACCTGAGAAGTGCTTTGATTCCCGTCTCTATTAATACTGTTGAACATTTATTTGTTAATTTAAATATAAATGATAAAAACTATGTCATCGGCGCCGTTTATATTCCACCGGATTCACCTTTAGACTTATATGAATCCCACTGTCAAGGGATTGAAGAAGTTGTGGCTAATAATCAAATCGATGAGATTTTGTTATGCGGCGATTATAATTTGCCGTTGGACAACTGGCACAATGATGATCTAGGAGTATGCGTAAATCCAGATACAACTGATCGTGCGCGCTCTCTGATTGATGGTTATAGTTTTTTAAATCTTAAACAATTGAATTGTATCCCCAACGAAAATAACGTATTTCTAGACTTAGTTTTTAGTTTAAGTTCTAATGTCTCTATCAATGTGTCCAATGATCTTCTTTGTGAGAATAAAAAACACCACTATGGTTATAGCATCGTTCTTAACTGTGGAATTATAAATGAAAATGCATATTGCAATCAAGTATATTATGATTTTAAAAATGCGAATTATATTGAAATTAATAATTTCATTTCCAGTATTGTATGGATCGACCATTTCAAATCTTGTTTAGATGTTAACGCTGCGGTGGAAGTTTTTTATTCTTTAATATATGAAATAATCGAGTTATGTATACCAAAAAAGAAGGTTTACTATGGTAGCAAATTTCCAAAATGGTTTAATTCAGCTTTAATAAATTTGATTTCAGCTAAAAAAATATCACATAGGGTATATAAAAATTCAAACCAATACTCAGATTATTTAATTTTTAGTGATTTGCGCCAGAAGTGTACTATTCTGAATAAGGAGTTATATTCAAATTATATTCATAGTGTGGAGAATAATATCCGCCACAACAGCAATAATTTTTGGAAATTTGTTCGGGATCACAAAGAATCGACTGCGTGTCCTCTGACAATGTATTTAAATGATATCAAAAGTAACAATTTACAAGATTCTGCAGATTTATTTGCCCAGTATTTTTCGAGCGTATATTGTAATAATATGGTCTCAGGAAATGTTATGAATGACTGCTCTCCTCAATGCATTGATCCTTCCTTCTCATTTAAAATTGATTTTATGAGCGTTTTCAATGAAATTGTCAATTTAAAAGCAACTCTTTCATGCGGACCGGACAACATACCGAACGTTTTTTTAAGACAATGTGCATATACAATCTGCTTTCCACTCACTATGCTGTATAATCTTTCTCTAGAACAAGAATGTGTTCCAGCCGTATGGAAAAAAAGTTTCATTACTCCAATATTTAAAGGGGGCATCCGCTCCAATATAACCGATTATCGCGGGGTGTGTATTCAATCCACAATCCCAAAATTACTTGATTGTATGGTAAGTAAACAATTAAGATGGTCATTAAAGAATATAATAATTGATGAACAGCATGGGTTCTCTGTAGGCAAATCAACAACAACAAATTTAATGGTATACCAAAATTATATACTGGAGGCTTTGGAGAAGGGATGTCAGGTTGATGCTATCTACACTGACTTCTCCAAAGCTTTCGATAAGGTTTGTCATAATTTACTGATACACAAGTTGCACTGTTTTGTATTCTCGGATAGTGTAGTAAATTGGATTGAAAGTTTCCTCTCAGATAGGGTCCAAATGGTTCGATTGGGTAATTGTTTATCAGTTGAAGTTAATGCTACCTCCGGTGTTCCTCAGGGATCTCATGTTGGTCCAATTCTTTTTAATGTTTTCATTAATGACCTACCGAATGTCTTGAAGCATAGTGAGTTCTTATTGTATGCAGACGATTTAAAGATATTCCACATTGTACGTTCTGTGTCGGATGCAGCTAATATTCAGAAGGATTTGGATCACCTCTACGATTGGTGTTTAAAAAACAATTTATTTTTGAATATTAGCAAATGTAAATCCATCACTTTCACTCGAAGTAAAATTTCCATTCTAAGTATCTACCATTTGAACAATATTGTGCTGGAAAGGGTTGCTAACATAAATGATCTGGGTGTTTTGTTTGATAAATCTTTATCCTTTAAGGGTCATATAATACAAAAAGTTAATAAAGCCTATAAAATGTTGGGTTTTATAATTCGCATTTCCCCGGACTTTTCTGTTAGTACCTTAAATATTCTTTATTGCACTCTAGTTCGACCGATTCTTGAATATGGTGCACCAATTTGGTACCCCCATCAGCTTTATTTGATTAATGCATTGGAGAAGGTTCAGAATAAATTCCTGCGAATTATTGCGTATAAATTAAATATTAGGATTGCTACTGTCAATTATAGTCTTATGTTAGTAAACTTAGACATGGTGACATTACTTTTTCGCAGGAATTTGTTTGACATGTGCTTTTTGTATAAACTTTTAAATGGTAATATTATTTGTCCCTCTTTGTTAAGATTGATAGATTTTTGGCATCAATCTGGAGGATCCTCAACCAGATTGAAAAAGCTCTTCAGAGAGAAAACCAGTCGGGTTAACTATGGTCTTAATAAACCTCTATCTAGGCTATCACACACTGCTAATTGCCTCTTGCCATCACCGAATTTCGATTTATTCTTAAAAAATTATAGCTTGTTCCGTAAATCATTATGTGTCATTAATTTGAATATGACTTTTTTATAATTTATATTTTTTTTATAATTCTTAGTTTTAGTTTCTAACTATTATGTTTCAATTTGGTTTCATTTATTATGTATGTATGTACGCTAAATTTAATTTTTTTCATTTCATGTAATTTATGCATTTTTCTTTGTATTACTATTTTTATATAGAGATTTCGTTAAATAAATAAATAAATAAATAAATAAATAAATAAATAATTTGGCGGGAAAATAATTTCACGTCTTTAATTTATTTTCAACAAAATTTTCACACAAAAATTTGGATCAGGAGTAACAGGATCGCAGAAATGAAAAGAGTAATTTGGCGGGAAAATAATTTCACGTCTTTAATTTATTTTCAACAAAATTTTCACACAAAAATTTGGATCAGGAGTAACAGGATCGCAGAAATGAAAAGAGTAATTTGGCGGGAAAATAATTTTACGTTTTAATTTATTTTCAACAAAATTTTGACACAAAAATTTGGATCAGGAGTAACAGGATCGCAGAAATGAAAAGAGTAATTTGGCGGGAAAATATTTTCACGTTTTTAATTTATTTTCAACAAAATTTTCACACATAAATTTCAGCCAGGAGTAACAGGATCGCAGAAATTAAAAGAGTAAAAAGTCCAAATTCAAGGAATTTCTAGGGATGAAAAGGGGTATTTTTATTTAAAATTTTACGGTTTGTAGAAAGAAGAGAGGTTTGTGACATACAGAAGATTTTAGAATTATTGAGATTTTTGTGGTTCTGAAAAGAACCGGTCAGTCACGGCACAAAGTCCGGGTAATAAGTCCGAATAAGTCCGTGCGGCGTGAATCGTGATGCGTCGATCGTGAAGCGTGGTGCCTGGAGCGTGGAGCGTGGAGCGTGGAGCGTGGAGCGTGGAGCGTGGAACGTGGAGCGTGAAGCGTGGAGCGTGGAGCGTGGAGCGTGGAGCTTGGAACGTGGAGCGTGGAGCGTGGAACGTGGAGCGTGGAACGTGGAACGTGGAATGTGGAACGTGGAACGTGGAGCGTGGAACGTGGAACATGGAACGTGGAATGTAGAACGTGGAATGTGGAACGTGGAGCGTAGAGCGTGGAGCGTTGAGCGTGGTCCGTGGAGTGTGGAACGTTGTACAAAGTCCTGGTAAGTCCTTCTTCTGAAATAATCACAGAGTCATCTATCAACGATGCACAGAAACGATGTATAAAGTCTAAATTCAAATTCAAATTCTTTATTAACTCCTTAACGCACACTTTTTTAGCGTTACCGTTTAGCGCTCTCGAATTAACTCGAGCGTGTATATTAAGGGGTTAATTCATTAACATATAAGTTTTTACATATGTCACATATTGGGGTAGGCCATGCCTGAGAGAGAGAAACATAGCAGTCGTGTCTGAGATTAATTCATTTTTTAAATCTCATGACGTAATAATATGCGACAGACATACCTCATTTATCTCACAGCCAACTGTGAAACAATATTTTGTGACTCACACGATAGCACTGTGACAATCTTATGCATATGCTTGGTGTTAAAAAAAATCAGATCATTCATTATTGACACATAGAAACTTCTGGATCTGTAAACAGTTTGCGATACATACAGAGCAAACATTATGAATCATTTCCATCTAACTTACGCCCACGATCCTTGCTACGATAATTATCTAGTATTCAATAAGGATGGCATCATTAACTGACCACAATTGAATTGATTTATTATTATTATTAGCATTTATTTATACACTCGGCCAATTATAATAATATTTGATAATCATTACCAATCGAACTCCTCCACCTTGTATCCATATGCATGATTAATGTTGGAAAAAGGCATAACAAGTATGTCCATTGAACTTTTTTGAAAAATGAACATACCTGAGTCGATGTATTCATTCAATGCACCGACTGTGCCTAGGCCAATAGGGCAGGAGGCTAATTAAGCCCACGCGCCGCCGGCCGTGTGGGTTTTCTGCAAAAAAAAGTTGCGAAAACCCGCCGAAGCCCACGGATGCGATCGCATAAATTCATCGTAGGTCGTGGGTTCAACAATCCAATTGAAATACGAACCGTTGTTTATATCAATGGAATTCCATCAATTTTCGATTATAATGGGAAGATAATGGTAATGTGGCCATCATGTTACTTTTTCCGACTTGATGGTCTCATTTATATTTACGCTTTCATGGTTTATTTTCAATTAAAATCATATTTTAAATGTACATCGAGGGGATGAAACTGACGTTTAAAACGTCAAAATTATGAAAGATGGAAAAATATACTTCAAATTCAAAAACTCAGTTTACTCAAAAACTAAAGGGATTTCGAAAAAAACCTATTCTTTATAAGTTGTTCATTTTAGTATTCTCTACAATTATTATTAACATAAATTTGCTGTAACTATTATCGTTTTATAATTATAAACCAAAAATTAAAAAAATAATAATAAATTTTTTTCTCGAATAAAAATGATTTTATGAAAAATGTTTTCAAGCAAAAGATGTTCATTTCTTTGTTGTCTTCAATGTTTGTTTAAATATTTTTGTGATATTTTTCATATTTAAGAAAATATTGGCAAAAAACAAAAAATAGTTAAGGTAAACGCCCACTTCTGGTGTACGAAATTTTACCAAAAGATTTTCAGTTCTTCAGATTATCAAATAAGACGTATGTTTAAAGTTTAATATAAATTGCTCTATTAGTTTTTGAGATACTACACCTTCACCGTTTCTTGTTTTTTTCCAATATTGTTTTAAATATGAACAATATCACAAAAATATTAAAGTAAATATTGAAGACAACAAAGAAATGAACATCTTTTGTTTGAAAATATTTTTCAAAAAATTATTGGTTTTCGAGAAAAAAATTTATTAATTTATTTTTCATTTTTAGGTTATAATTATGAAGTGGTCGCTTTATCTACAAAACTAATGCAGAAATTAACATGAAACTTTGAACATAAGTCTTATTTGATAATCCCAAAAAAAGAAAAGCTTTTGGTAAAATTTCGTACACTGGAAGTGGGTGTTTACCTTAACTGTATTTTGTTTTTTTCCAATATTTTTGTAAATATGAAAAATATCAAAAAATCATTTAAATAAATATTGAAGACAACAAAAAAATGAACATCTTTGGTTTGAAATATTTTTCATAAAATCAATGTTATTCGAGAAAAAAATTTATTAATTTTTTTTTCATTTTAGGTATACAATTATGAAACGCTAA
Organism: Ocypus olens; assembly: GCA_910593695.2. Taxonomy (NCBI): domain Eukaryota; kingdom Metazoa; phylum Arthropoda; class Insecta; order Coleoptera; family Staphylinidae; genus Ocypus; species Ocypus olens. Next base: position 67,820,503 of record OU343047.1, read on the forward strand.
TAGTTACAGCAAATTTATGTTAATGATAATTGCAGAGAATGGCAAAATGAACAATTTATGAAGAACTAGTTTTTTTCTCAATCTCTCTAGTTTTTGAGTAAACTGAGTTTTTGAATTTGAAGTATAATTTTTACATCTTTCATAATTTTGACGTTTTAAACGTCAGTTTCATCAGAGTCTACGAAACTTTCGATTTACATTTAAAATATAATTTAAATTGAAAATAAATATGAAAATAAAATTGTTTTTTCAATAAATCATTTTGAATGCAATTTTTTAGCGAAAGTGAGAAGGGTCCCCCCCTTTGGTAGTTTTTCAAATGTTCAACTTTTTTATTTTAATAGCTAGCTAAAATTTGATTACTCCAATCGATTTGTCTCGTTCTTCTGATGAAGAAAAAGTGCTCTTTGATGATCAGGGATGGTTATTAAAAAAGTTCAATCGATTTAATCCATTTTTTAATTTTCTTTGCGAGCGCCTCACGCGGTTGATATCGACATTTGTTCGTGTGCGAGTACTTTTTCTAAAGCGACTTAATGAGATCTTTCGAATAACGTATAGAAATCCCGAATCGGACCGGTGGTTTTTTCAATAAATCATTTTGAATGCAATTTTTTAGCAAAAGTGGTAGTTTTTCAAATTTTCAACTTTTTTATTTTAATAGCTAGCTGAAATTTGATTACTCCAATCGATTTGTCTCGTTCTTCTGATGATGAAAAAGTGCTCTTTGATGATCAGGGAAGGTTATTAAAAAAGTTCAAACGATTTATTCCATTTTCAAATTTTCTTTGCGAGCGCCTCACGCGGTTGATTTTGATATTTGTTCATGTGCGAGTACTTTTTCTGAAGCGTCTTAATGAGATCTTTCGAATGACGTATAGAAATCCCGAATCGCACCCATGGTTTTTTCAATAAATCATTTTGAATGCAATTTTTTAGCAAAAGTGGGAGTTTTTCAAATTTTCAACTTTATTATTTTATTTTAATAGCTAGCTGAAATTTGATGACTCCAATCGATTTGTCTCGTTCTTCTGATGAAGAAAAAGTACTCTTTGATGATCAGGGATGGTTATTAAAAAAGTTCAATCGATTTATTCCATTTTCAAATTTTCTTTGCGAGCGCCTCACGCGGTTGATATCGACACTTGTTCGTGTGCGAGTACTTTTTCTGAAGCGTCTTAATGAGATCTTTCTAATAGCGTATAGAAATCCCGAATCGGACCGGTGGTTTTTTCAAGAAATCATTTTGAATGCAATTTTTAATAATAGTTTCCATCTTATTCATAATTTTGACGTTTTAAACGTCAGTGTCATCTCATCCTGCAAAAGGCTCGATGTACATTTAAATTGAAAATAAACCATGAAAGCGTAAATATAAATGATACCATCAAGTCGGAGAAAGTAACATGATGGCCACATCACCATATTTTTTTCTGGAATTGTTGAAATGGCATCCCAAAATGGATATTTCCGTAAAAAAATTTACTCGTACTTCGTAACGGCGAAAGTAAAAAAAAAATCGAGAACGAATTAATTTGTATTTTCATGACGATTATTGACAATGAAAAACTTGAGGATTTTTGGATTTGGCCTCAATCAGGGTTTTGGATTTCAGAAAGACAATAAAGAATAGTGTATTCTGTAACAAGGTTAGAATGGAAATTCGATGCACGAGGAACCCGAGCAGCGGACTATACTTTCTCCACGACCAGACAAAATAAACAAATCAAATAATGAACACAAAGAACTTACGTTCTATTATTACGTTTGTGTTTATGTTTATAGTATTTTGACAATTGTCTAATTGTTTTATTCGGAACGTTGTGAGAATATTCATTTCAAAAACTTGTTGATTTGGCCTCGATCGGACTTTTGCATTTCAAAAACATAACAAGAGAAATAGTGTTACATTCCGCAAATAGGACCTAGTGCAATCCGCGAAGAGTTTCCGTCAGATGAATGCTTTTATTTTTAACCTGTCATTAAGCTCGCGCCAGATGTTCTTTTCGAAAAAAATATATATCCGTCAAATACAATTATAACACTATAAAATCCATTTGTCTGGACGGACATTTAAATAATTTCCGTCCCGGTTTCGGATCTCTTCTGGACATGATCATTGGCGAGAGAATAGAGAGAATAGTCGTACGCATGGGATGGCCGGTGGAGTATGGAGGAGACCAACCAGTTGGATGCGGACCGTGGTGCGGTCAGATGCAGTTCCGCGGTCATTACTTGACAACTGCTTAAGTTAAGTTTACTTGGAAGTAAGCCGGTGCGGCGCGAGCGCGATGGTGATGATGATCGTCCCACAAATTATTTTTGGAGCCCTACTATGCCGTAAGTTTGTCACTCCCGACAGCCACTGGCGGACGCTTAATCAAAATATCAATTAGAAATAGACAAAATAACAAAATGAACACACTTATGTGACTAATAAAAAAAATAAACCTTCATTATAATAATTGTTTCAAGTAAAAGTGAATTTCTTCACATAATTTTGTTTACGATTGTTGAATATTAAAAATGTTTCACCACGTGTTAAACGGGAACCAAATTCAAGAAATATTTATTTTTGATTATATCTCTAGTACATGTTTAAATTGAATAGATTTGGTTAAACACAAAATAAAATTTGAATATATGAATGTTCAACCTGTTACCGAATTTACAAAATTAAGTCTTACAAAGACAAAAAAACAAAAAAAACTTATTTAAACAATTACTTCTCTGGCTAATGCCACGCCGGATGTTGAATTATACGAAAGCATTTTGCACGTTATAAATAGTACAACTATTATATAACACTAGTTTAAGATCGTTTTTTCTAACTTGGAGAATATTTGAAATTTCATTTAATAATTTTACTACTACTCACGATCTTTATTCTTGGTTATTTTTATATACAAAATTATATACATACATGCAGCATTAATTTTATTTAAAAAGGTTAACCACCAGCGGTCTTTCTGCCACAATATTTTAATATTTCGTAATATTTTTAAAAACCTTTTGTAATAAATTAAATTTATGGTTTTGAAGGTGAAGGCAGTAATATTTTGATTACATACTTGACCAATGCACAAAAATGTTATAAAGGTCATAATTGTTCGCCATATTGAATGAGACATTGCTTCCTGTTCAGAATTCAGTTAACCGATTTAATGGACCGACACAATCTATATTGTTTGATTACTTTTCCATGCAAGAATGGTGGAATCATCTATTGTGGCGACGATGTTAAGTTTAATACACCAATCCGAAAATAAATCATGCAGCTAATTTAGTTTAGTTCGTTTATCATTTTTAGTTTGGTATATATACGTGTACTCAGGGCCGGCTCAATGCGGTAAACAGTGTTATTAAAGTCAATCAAGTATTTCTTTTTCGATTTTGTTCATTGAATTTTTTGTATTGAATTTATTCTAAAATTAACATTTTCAAACGGAATTATAAAAAAACTATAAAAAATAAGAACTTGGCCAAAAGATTCGAACCACCAACCTTGCGATTGCGAACCGGAGATCTTACCAATACGCCACGGTGTGGGTATTGTTTTGTTAACATAAATGGTACATAAACACACAGCAAATAAAAAAACCTTGCAAGCGAAGATTTGGGTTGATTGTTTGGAAATTTAGGGGTAGAATGTTTTGAATTTTTGTGGAATCATAAAGCAGAAACTATTTTGAGCAAATTTGGAAATTTTCATTACTGCATCAATTGTTTTTATATATTTTTATTGCTTCTGAAAATGTGAAACTTCTGAATCAACACGAGCAAAGATTTGGGTTGATTGTTTGGAAATTTAGGGGTGGAATGTTTTGAATTTTTATAGGATCATAAAGCAAAACCTGTTTAGAGTAAATTTGGAAATTTTCATTATTGCATCAATTGTTTTTATATTTTTTTATTGTCTCTGAAAATGCGGAAATTCGGAATCAACAAGAGCCAAGATTTGGGTTGATTATTTGGAAATTTAGGGGTGAAGTGTTTTGGATTTTTGTGGAATCATAAAGCAGAAACTATTTTGAGCAAATTTGGAAATTTTCATTACTGCATCAATTGTTTTTATATTTTTTTATTGTTTCTGAAAATGCGGAACTTCGGAATCAACATGAACGAAGATTTGGGTTGATTGTTTGGAAATTTAGGGGTAGAATGTTTTGAATTTTTGTGGAATCATAAAGCAGAAACTATTTTGAGCAAATTTGGAAATTTTCATTACTGCATCAATTGTTTTTATATATTTTTATTGCTTCTGAAAATGTGAAACTTCTGAATCAACACGAGCAAAGATTTGGGTTGATTGTTTGGAAATTTAGGGGTGGAATAGTTGGAATTTTTGTGGAATCATAAAGCAGAATCTGTTTTGAGTAAATTTGGAAATTTTCATTATTGCATCAACTGTTTTTATATTTTTTTATTGCCTCTGAAAATGTGGAACTTTGGAATCAACACGAGCAAAGATTTGGGGTAATTGTTTGGAAATTTAGGGGTGGAATGTTTGGAATTTTTATGGAATCATAAAGCAGAATCTGTTTTGAGTAAATTTGGAAATTTTCATTATTCCATCATTTGTTTTTATATTTTTTTATTGTCTCTGAAAATGCGGAAATTCGGAATCAACATGAGCGACGATTTGGGTTGATTGTTTGGAAATTTAGGGGTGGAATGTTTGGAATTTTTGTGGAATCATAAAGCAGAAACTGTTTTGAGTAAATTTGGAAATTTTCATTATTGCATCAATTGTTTTTATATTTTTTTATTGTCTCTGAAAATGCGGAACTTCGGAATCAACATGAGCGAAGATTTGAGTTTATTGTTTGGAAATTTACGGGTGGAATGTTTGGAATTTTTGTAGAATCATAAAGCAGAATCTGTTTTGAGTAAATTTGGAAATTTTCATTATTGCATCAATTGTTTTTATATTTTTTTATTGTCTCTGAAAATGTGAAATTTCTGAATCAAAACGAGCGAAGATTTGTGTTGATTGTTTGGAAATTTACGGGTGGAATGTTTGGAATTTTTGTAGAATCATAAAGCAGAATCTGTTTTGAGTAAATTTGGAAATTTTCATTACTGCATCAATTGTTTTTATATTTTTTTATTGTCTCTGAAAATGCGGAACTTTGGAATCAACATGAGCGAATATTTGGGTTGATTGTTTGGAAATTTAGGGGTGGAATGTTTGGGATTTTTGTGGAATCATAAAGCGGAATCTGTTTTGAGTAAATTTGGAAATTTTCATTATTGCATCAATTGTTTTTATATTTTTTTATTGTCTCTGAAAATGCGGAACTTCGGAATCAACATGAGCGAAGATTTGAGTTTATTGTTTGGAAATTTACGGGTGGAATGTTTGGAATTTTTGTAGAATCATAAAGCAGAATCTGTTTTGAGTAAATTTGGAAATTTTCATTATTGCATCAATTGTTTTTATATTTTTTTATTGTCTATGAAAATGTGGAAATTCGGAATCAACATGAGCGAAGATTTGGGTTGATTGTTTGGAAATTTAGGGGTGGAATGTTTGAAATTTTTGTGGAATCATAAAGCAGAATCTGTTTTAAGTAAATTTGGAAATTTTCATTATTGCATCAATTGTTTTTATATTTTTTTATTGTCTATGAAAATGCGGAACTTCGGAATCAACATGAGCGAAGATTTGAGTTTATTGTTTGGAAATTTACGGGTGGAATGTTTGGAATTTTTGTAGAATCATAAAGCAGAATCTGTTTTGAGTAAATTTGGAAATTTTCATTATTGCATCAATTGTTTTTATATTTTTTTATTGTCTCTGAAAATGTGAAATTTCTGAATCAAAACGAGCGAAGATTTGTGTTGATTGTTTGGAAATTTAGGGGTGGAATGTTTGGGATTTTTGTGGAATCATAAAGCGGAATCTGTTTTGAGTAAATTTGGAAATTTTCATTACTGCATCAATTGTTTTTATATTTTTTTATTGTCTCTGAAAATGCGGAACTTTGGAATCAACATGAGCGAATATTTGGGTTGATTGTTTGGAAATTTAGGGGTGGAATGTTTGGGATTTTTGTGGAATCATAAAGCGGAATCTGTTTTGAGTAAATTTGGAAATTTTCATTATTGCATCAATTGTTTTTATATTTTTTTATTGTCTCTGAAAATGCGGAACTTCGGAATCAACATGAGCGAAGATTTGAGTTTATTGTTTGGAAATTTACGGGTGGAATGTTTGGAATTTTTGTAGAATCATAAAGCAGAATCTGTTTTGAGTAAATTTGGAAATTTTCATTATTGCATCAATTGTTTTTATATTTTTTTATTGTCTATGAAAATGTGGAAATTCGGAATCAACATGAGCGAAGATTTGGGTTGATTGTTTGGAAATTTAGGGGTGGAATGTTTGAAATTTTTGTGGAATCATAAAGCAGAATCTGTTTTAAGTAAATTTGGAAATTTTCATTATTGCATCAATTGTTTTTATATTTTTTTATTGTCTATGAAAATGCGGAACTTCGGAATCAACATGAGCGAAGATTTGAGTTTATTGTTTGGAAATTTACGGGTGGAATGTTTGGAATTTTTGTAGAATCATAAAGCAGAATCTGTTTTGAGTAAATTTGGAAATTTTCATTATTGCATCAATTGTTTTTATATTTTTTTATTGTCTCTGAAAATGTGAAATTTCTGAATCAAAACGAGCGAAGATTTGTGTTGATTGTTTGGAAATTTAGGGGTGGAATGTTTGGGATTTTTGTGGAATCATAAAGCGGAATCTGTTTTGAGTAAATTTGGAAATTTTCATTACTGCATCAATTGTTTTTATATTTTTTTATTGTCTCTGAAAATGCGGAACTTTGGAATCAACATGAGCGAATATTTGGGTTGATTGTTTGGAAATTTAGGGGTGGAATGTTTGGGATTTTTGTGGAATCATAAAGCAGAAACTATTTTGAGTAAATTTGGAAATTTTCATTATTCCATCAATTGTTTTTATATTTTTTTATTGTCTCTGAAAATGCGGAACTTTGGAATCAACATGAGCGAATATTTGGGTTGATTGTTTGGAAATTTAGGGGTGGAATGTTTGGAATTTTTATGGAATCATAAAGCAGAAACTGTTTTGAGTAAATTTGGAAATTTTCATTATTGCATCAACTGTTTTTATATTTTTTTATTGTCTGCGAAAATGCGGAACTTTGGAATCAACATGAGCGAATATTTGGGTTGATTGTTTGGAAATTTAGGGGTGGAATGTTTGGGATTTTTGTGGAATCATAAAGCAGAAACTATTTTGAGTAAATTTGGAAATTTTCATTATTCCATCAATTGTTTTTATATTTTTTTATTGTCTCTGAAAATGCGGAACGTTGGAATCAACATGAGCGAAGATTTGGGTTGATTGTTTGGAAATTTAGGGGTGGAATGTTTTGAACTTTTGTGGAATCATAAAGCAGAAATTATTTTGAGTAAATTTGGAAATTTTCTTCACCGCATCAATTGTTTTATATTTCTTTATTGTCTGTGAAAATGTGAAACTTCTGAATCAACACGAGCAAAGATTTGGATTGATTGTTTGGAAATTTAGGGGTGGAATGTTTGGAATTTTTGTGGAATCATAAAGCAGAATCTGTTTTAAGTAAATTTGGAAATTTTCATTATTGCATGAATTGTTTTTATATTTTTTTATTGTCTCTGAAAATGCGGAAGTTCGGAATCAACATAAGCGATGATTCGGGTTGATTGTATGGAAATTAAGAAGTGAAATATTTTGGATTTTTGTGGAATCATAAATCAGAATCTGTTTTGAGTAAATTTGGAAATTTTCATTATTGCATCAATTGTTTTTATATTTTTTTTATTGTCTCTGAAAATGCGGAACTTTGAAATCAACATGAGCGAAGATTTGGGGTAATTTTTTGGAAATTTAGGGGTGGAATGTTTGAAATTTTTGCAGGATCATAAAGCAGAATATTTTTTGAGTAAATTTGGAAATTTTCATTATTGCATCAACTGTTTTTATATTTTTTTATTGCCTCTGAAAATGTGGAACTTTGGAATCAACACGAGCGAAGATTTGGGGTAATTGTTTGGAAATTTAGGGGTAGAATGTTTGGAATTTTTATGGAATCATAAAGCAGAATCTGTTTTGAGTAAATTTGGAAATTTTCATTATTGCATCAACAGTTTTTATATTTTTTTATTGTCTCTGAAAATGCGGAACTTTGGAATCAACATGAGCGAAGATTTGGGTTGATTGTTTGGAAATTTAGGGGTGGGATGTTTGAAATTTTTGTGGAATCATAAAGCAGAATCTGTTTTGAGTAAATTTGGAAATTTTCATTACTGCATCAATTGTTTTAGATTTGGGTTGATTGTTTGGAAATTTAGGAGTGGAATGTTTGGAATTTTTGTAGAATCATAAAGCAAAATCTGTTTTGAGTAAATTTGGACATTTTTATTATTGCCTCAATTGATTTTATATTTTTTTATTGTCTCTAAAAATTATTTGCTGATTTTGTAAAGTATAAGTTTTTTTAAATCTGCTGTTGGTTAAACTTTCAGCATTAAAGATATTATTAAAAATATTAAGAAAAATAATCTAATGTACTGCTTAACTCCAAATTGTGAAACCAAGCGACAGATTTTTTGATGATAATTTTTTTTTAAATTCATATTTAATGCTTCTGTAGTGAGGAATTTCATTTTTAATTAACATTTTACTAATTTTTCCACCAACTTATGAAATGAATTATGTAAACAGAACCAATTGATTTATTCTTTTTATCTAATCCAATAAGAAAGTCGACTATTACAGTGAGTTAAATATTAATTCTATGTCAATTTCAATTAGCCGAAAGAAAAAAAAAACATTATGCACCGTTAAACTCGCTTGATTCCGCTTTTCGTTTGTGCGGAAGAGTTCCACACAATTGACGTTTTTTCTTTCCTCAATTTTGTCCGGTGTAGGTGTCTATTTCCGTCCAATTTGTCTTTAATTAGCCCGAGGAAAATGTTTCTCGGTTACATCTGTCAACGGCCGAGAGCGTTACGGCGGCATTCGGTCAGTTTAATTAATTAAACGGCGCTCATGAATCAAATTCTAATCAAAATCCAACACATGTACTTTAGATCAAAATTGTTGTAAAGTTAAAGGAGTTATACGGTTTTTACATTTAACTAATTTAATCGTAACCTGGAAAGATTGAAGTCTATTAAATTATTACCAATGATATTTGTAGTTTTCTCACTTTAATAATAACATCTGGGGCAGAAAAACCGCTGGTTAATAGGAATTTGGAAGATTAACAAACTAATCATCACTTTATTACATTTTTGTGAATAAAATAATGCTTAGATCTATTTTACATAAAGAGATGGTCCTTCATTCCGCTCAATACGGAAAAACTGGACTGTAGAACAGAAAATTGCAGTCGGCGATTAGAAATTTTGTAAAAAATCATCTCTGCAGATGTTAATTTCTCTGACTTGATGGTATCATTACCATTTATATTTACGTTTTCATTGTTTATTTTCAATTGAAATCATATTTTAAATGTACATCGAGCGTTTATGTAGCCTCGTATGAAACTGGCGTTTAAAACGTCAAAATTATGAAAGATGGAAAGATTAAACTTCAAATTCAAAAACTCAGTTTACTCAAAAACTAAAGGGATTTCGAAAAAACTTATTCTTTATAAGTTGTTCATTTTAGCATTCTCTACAATTATTATTAACACAAATGTGCTGTAACTATTATCGTTTTATAATTATAAACCAAAAATTAGGAAAAAATTATTAAATTTTTTTCTCGAATGAAAAATATTTTCAAGCAAAAGATGTTCATTTCTTTGTTGTCTTCAAAGTTTGTTTAAATGTTTTTGTGATATTTTTCATATTTAAGAAAATATTGGCAAAAAACAAAAAACAGTTTAGGTAAACGCCCACTTCCGGTGTACGAAATTTGACCAAAAGCTTTCCAGTTCTTCGGATTATCAAATAAGACGTATCTTCAAAGTTTCATATCAATCGCTTTATTAGTTTTTGAGATACTGCGTGCACAGACAGACACCCTGACTGGTTAACAAATATTGCAGGCGTTAATGACTCATTACGATCGCAATTGGTCATTGCTGTTTCAGGAAAGTACAAGTCTTGATAATGAAGATTTATAATTGTTTTAATCATTCGGCAGCAGCAGTTGTAAAGACATTATTTGCAATATTTAAAGGCTCGGGCAGACATCTGCGAAATTACTCATTGAATTATTTTCCACATGGTTTCTGCTTAATTGCAAAATACATAAAGTGTATTTCGAAATTCTTGGCTGAAGCATAATGGATATAGCAAGAAAATGATATTTTATTACATTCAAAAATTGTTGTTTAATCGTTTTAGAAGTACTAATTTTATTTAATAAATAAAACCGAGATATTTGCAAAAAACTTTACAATTATTTTGAATTAAAAATAAAGGTTTGCCATGAAATCATAATGGCCGATATTTCATTTTGTTCTAAAAAGTGACGGTAGATGTCACATTGCGATTTATAAACTTCCGTGTATTCTACACAAGAAAAAGTATTTATAAGTAAAAGGTTTTACTCAGATACTATTTAAGAAGTGTAAGTGTTGAATTTCCGAAGAAGGCTACACCCAGCAAAATGAGTATTAAAAATAATGTAAGTAGACCGATATTATAAAATAATTAAGAGGGCCAATTGTAACACATTTTAAATTTAGAAAGTAAAGTAGTAATTATTCATTAAATTGTACTTTTGCGGGATATTGCGTCCTCCGGAAATTCACGTACAGTTCTTAAATAGTACCTGAGTAAAATGTTTTAATCATAAATACTTTTTTTTATGTAAAATACACGGCCGATTGTAAATCCATAATGTGACATCTACCGTCACTTTTTAGAACAAAATGAAATGTCGGCCATTATGATTTCATGGCAAACCTTTGTTTTTAATTCAAAATAATTGTAAAGTTTTTTGCAAATATCTCGGTAAATACTCTGCAGAAACCATTGAGTAAGGCACCAATTCATTCAGCTTGAAAAGCTTTAAAAATAATGTATGAAGACCGATGCTGTCAAATAAGGAGACATATTTATTACATTGTGTAGATTTAATTGAAGTACATTTATCAATTTTAATCCCAAAATATATTTAAAAAAAAGCGTAAAATTCCAAATTTCCTATCCCTAATGAAATTACCTTACACTTAATGTCGCGCTTTAACAGCCTCAAAAATCCAACCATAATTTCCTATTACAAACCAGCGCTAATGGCAGGCAATTTCTCCCATGTTTTCTTTTTATTGTGTTACAAATTCGATATGTCTCGGACATCAATCAGAACGCGGGAACAACATTAACGACCGAACAACTTCATTACGACTCCTTCAAACACCCACGAAACACAAATTGGGACCACGATCGCAACGGCCCCAAGTTAATCGCATATCTTATTGGACCGAAAAAGTCATAAAGATAGTGTAAACTATCTATACATATATAGTTATAATATTTATATGCGCGATAAATCCGAATCAAGGGGGGCCCCCGTTTATTAGGGACATTTTTCTTCTGAAGATCGTGGGCGCCTTGTATTGTCGTGCCCCCGAGATCGTGGGCCCGTCGTCCTGCTCTTTTTTTGGGGGGAACGACGTTTTCTAAAAAGTGAGTTAATGTCGTGTGGGGGACAATCTGAACACTGTTTGAATTTAATCGGAGTGAGATTAATTGTTTACAGTAAGTTAACGGTTCTAATGTAAATCATTATTTATTTGTTTTATAGTGGGTATCTCATCGAAAAATTCCGAATTAATATTTTTCTTCCCACTGAAATGCTCCAGTTTTGATTTTGCACTACAATAATAAATGACAGGCGAATAGTTATTACGTTATATCCTTTGCAGACACACAAGATTACATATTGGATTGATGAGGCTGTAATTTGGTGAAACTTCATAATATATGTAGTAAATGAAACAACACACGCGTTTCTTTTACCACACAAGATTACGTGAAAAATTGCCCAAGAGAAATTACCCAACCTCTACAGTAACAAATATGGCTGCCCTTGAAGACAAATTTTGATGGCCAAAAAATGACTTCTTCAAGAAATTGCTCTGGAAATTCTATAAATATTTCAACAGGTGCTTGAAATTTTGGCAGATTATACAAGAATAAAGTATCTTTATAATTGCCCAAAAAAAATTACCCAACCTCTACACTAACAAATATGGCTGCCCTTGAAGACAAATTTTGATGGCCAAAAATTGACTTGTTCAAGAAATTGCTCTGGAAATTCTATAAATATTTTATCAGGTGCTCGAAATTTTGGCAGATTATACAAGAATAAAGTATCTTTACAATTGCCAAAGAAACATTTCCCAACCTCTACAGTAACAAATATGGCTGCCCTTGAAGACAAATTTTGATGACCAAAAATTGACTTGTTCAAGAAATTGCTCTGGAAATTCTATAAATATTTCAACAGCTGCTTGAAATTTTGGCAGATTATACAAGAATAAAGTATCTTTACAATTGCCCAAGAAAAATTACCCAACCTCTACAGTAAAAAATATGGCTACCCTTGAAGACAAATTTTGATGGAAAAAAATTGACTTGTTCAAGAAATTGCTCTGGAAATTCTATAAATATTTCAACAGGTGCTTGAAATTTTGGCAGATTATACAAGAATAAAGTATCTTTACAATTGCCCAAGAAAAATTACCCAACCTCTACAGTAAAAAATATGGCTACCCTTGAAGACAAATTTTGATGGAAAAAAATTGACTTGTTCAAGAAATTGCTCTGGAAATTCTATAAATATTTCAACAGGTGCTTGAAATTTTGGCAGATTATACAAGAATAAAGTATCTTTATAATTTCCCAAAAAAAATTACCCAACCTCTACAGTAACAAATATGGCTGCCTTTGAAGACAAATTTTGATGGCCAAAAATTGACTTGTTCAAGAAATTGCTCTGGAAATTCTATAAATATTTCAACAGCTGCTTGAAATTTTGGCAGATTATACAAGAATAAAGTATCTTTATAATTGCCCAAAAAAAATTACCCAACCTCTACAGTAACAAATATGGCTGCCCTTGAAGACAAATTTTGATGGCCAAAAAATGACTTCTTCAAGAAATTGCTCTGGAAATTCTATAAATATTTCAACAGGTGCTTGAAATTTTGGCAGATTATACAAGAATAAAGTATCTTTATAATTGCCCAAAAAAAATTACCCAACCTCTACAGTAACAAATATGGCTGCCTTTGAAGACAAATTTTGATGGCCAAAAATTGACTTGTTCAAGAAATTGCTCTGGAAATTCTATAAATATTTCAACAGGTGCTCGAAATTTTGGCAGATTATACAAGAATAAAGTATCTTTACAGTTGCCCAAGAGAAATTACCCAACCTCTACAGTAACAAATATGGCTGCCCTTGAAGACAAATTTTGATGACCAAAAATTGACTTGTTCAAGAAATTGCTCTGGAAATTCTATAAATATTTCAACAGCTGCTTGAAATTTTGGCAGATTATACAAGAATAAAGTATCTTTACAATTGCCCAAGAAAAATTACCCAACCTCTACAGTAAAAAATATGGCTACCCTTGAAGACAAATTTTGATGGAAAAAAATTGACTTGTTCAAGAAATTGCTCTGGAAATTCTATAAATATTTCAACAGGTGCTTGAAATTTTGGCAGATTATACAAGAATAAAGTATCTTTATAATTTCCCAAAAAAAATTACCCAACCTCTACAGTAACAAATATGGCTGCCTTTGAAGACAAATTTTGATGGCCAAAAATTGACTTGTTCAAGAAATTGCTCTGGAAATTCTATAAATATTTCAACAGGTGCTCGAAATTTTGGCAGATTATACAAGAATAAAGTATCTTTACAGTTGCCCAAGAGAAATTACCCAACCTCTACAGTAACAAATATGGCTGCCCTTGAAGACAAATTTTGATGACCAAAAATTGACTTGTTCAAGAAATTGCTCTGGAAATTCTATAAATATTTCAACAGCTGCTTGAAATTTTGGCAGATTATACAAGAATAAAGTATCTTTACAATTGCCCAAGAAAAATTACCCAACCTCTACAGTAAAAAATATGGCTACCCTTGAAGACAAATTTTGATGGAAAAAAATTGACTTGTTCAAGAAATTGCTCTGGAAATTCTATAAATATTTCAACAGGTGCTTGAAATTTTGGCAGATTATACAAGAATAAAGTATCTTTACAATTGCCCAAGAAAAATTTCCCAACCTCTACAGTAACAAATATGGCTGCCCTTGAAGACAAATTTTGATGGCCAAAAATTGACTTGTTCAAGAAATTGCTCTGGAAATTCTATAAATATTTTATCAGGTGCTCGAAATTTTGGCAGATTATACAAGAATAAAGTATCTTTACAATTGCCAAAGAAACATTTCCCAACCTCTACAGTAACAAATATGGCTGCCCTTGAAGACAAATTTTGATGGCCAAAAATTGACTTGTTCAAGAAATTGCTCTGTAAATTCTATAAATATTTTAACAGGTGCTTGAAATTTTGGCAGCTTATACAAGAATAAAGTATCTTTACAATTGCCCAAGAGAAATTACCCAACCCCTACAGTAACAAATATGGCTACTCTTGAAGACAAATTTTGATGGCCAAAAATTGACTTGTTCAAGAAATTGCTCTGTAAATTCTATAAATATTTCAACAGGTGCTCGAAATTTTGGCAGATTATACAAGAATAAAGTATCTTTATAATTGCTCAAGAAAAATTACCCAACCTCTACAGTAACAAATATGGCTGCCCTTGAAGACAAATTTTGATGGCAAAAAATTGACTTGTTCAAGAAATTGCTCTGGAAATTCTCTAAATATTTCAACAGGTGCTTGAAATTTGAACAGTTTTTACAAGAATAAAGTATCTTTACAATTGCCCAAGAGAAATTACCCAACCTCTACAGTAACAAATATGGCTGCCCTTGAAGATAAATGTTGATGGCCAAAAATTGACTTGTTCAAGAAATTGCTCTGGAAATTCTATAAATATTTCAACAGGTGCTCGAAATTTTAGCAGATTATACAAGAATAAAGTATCTTTACAATTGCCCAAGAAAAATTACCCAACCTCTACAGTAACAAATATGGCTGCGCCAGAAGACAAATTTTAATAGCCAAAAATTCCATCACAATTTTGACGTTTTAAACGTCAGTATTATCCTACCCTGCAAAACGCTCGATGTAAATTCAAAACATCATTTAGTGCCTTCCAATAAGGTATTCATTGGCATCATTCGTTTACAAGAGTGTTGTAATGTCAGACAAAAAATCTTGGGGATGTTTTAATGTAGAATTCAGTAAAAAAAACCCATCCCATTTAACGTTACTATTGTGACCTTGAACGGATTGATTCGAGACTTTGGAATTGATGACGTGAACGCTATAATTCCTGAAAAGAACTTTAGCTGACATAAGTGATATTTCTCAGGCAACGAAATTTATTTTATCACCAACCACTTGATATTTCCCAAAAATCTAGCCATAAATTATCGGATTTTCTAGTGCATCAACAAACGCGCCTACTAAAATGATCTCATTGTTGGGAAAAGCGTATAATTTAGTGGAAACGCGTGGTGTTGCACCGAAAGGTCAGAACAGTGAGTGTAACTTTTATGGACTGTAAAAAAAAGGAGTAATGTCTTTATTTATAGCATGTACACATAAAATTAATTGAACAAGCGAAGATGAAGGAGTCGAATAAATTACCGGATAGTATCGGCGTAAATTTTATAGGCGATGGATAGTAAACGGTTGCAGTTAATCTAAAAATGCGTAAAAATCTTCAAAATTAATTTATGTAATACACTTGCGTTGGTTTCTGTCTCCTGATGGCATTGAGGTTTGTGGTGGAGATGGGCGACTCTTTTTTGCGAGTGCTTACTACTACTACTATGGCTCGTTTGGTAAGGGTTAAAAAACGTGCCAACGCGTCGTTTTATTGCAAGCTATAGGAATCCAATTATATACATGTGTATAGAAAACCAAATATATAGGTGTATAGGGAACTAAATATACAGGTTTATAGGCAACCAAACATACATCTGTGTAGACAACCAAATATACATGCATATAGGTATGGGGACACCTTATACCAGAGGTCGCCAAAGTGATCTGTATAGACCCCCAGGGGTCTATTTAACAAACGTAGGGGTTGATCTGAGCCAGAGGGTCGAATGGGGGTCGATCCTATTCGAGAGGGCCGATTCGGGGTCGAAGGAAAGATAAGATATTTTTCATAAAACTTTTGTTACACTATGTACTATTACTTTAATAAATATTTAAAATCATAAAATAAATGTACAACAAACACAGTACCTAATGGTCGATGGAGATTTCGAAAAATTTTATAGGGGTCGATGATCAAAAAAGTTTGGCGACCCCTGCCTTATACATTGGCAACGGAAATCCGAGGCAGCGATGGACTGTAACTAGGGGAAACATAAAATATACTTAAGGAAAAAAAAATTAAACACTTAAAATTCGGGAAATTTCGACCATTTTCAAACCGCCATAACTCGGCGTGTTTTCAATCGATTTTGATAAATATTTGAGGGCGAAAAACTTTGAAGTGTCTTTTCTAAAGTCATGCATGCGAAATTAAGCGCAACCCCTTCCGCTCCCCTCTAGCGCTCCTGTGAAAAAAAAAGTTTTTTTTCTGGAAACCATGTCCAATTTTGACGATGTCTACGGAGTTGGAAAAAAATTGTCGACTCGATCCACCATAAAGGCATTAAAATTTGATCAATTTCCTATGCAGAACTCAAAGAAGTTCCTACGACGATTTGGCACAAAGTTATGGGCGTTTGAAAAAAAAGTGCATTTTGAGGTTTTTCGCACATAACTCGGTGACTTTTCAACCAAATTTTATGATTCTTTCGGTAAAAAATCCCATTTTGGCTTTATTTTAAGGCAGTAAACTCAGATTGGAATGCTCCCTTTTCGCACCCTTCAACTCCCGAACAAACATAATACGTTTTTGGGCAAAAAAAACGCCCAACTTTGGCAATGTGTACCGAGTTGGAAAAAATGTGTCGACTCGATCCAACAAAAGGGCATTGAAATGTCTTCAATTACCTGCGAAGGACTCAAATAACGAAGTTCCCACGACGATTTGGCACAAAGTTATGGGTGTTTGAAAAAAGCGAATTTTGTGGTTTTTTGACTCAGAGGTCAGTTTTTCGACGAAATTGTTTTCGTGTTCACGAATGAAATTTTCTTTCCATGTTCTTTGAGGTATGCACGAAAATTAATTGTTTGCGCGAAATCATGAATATCGCATTTTGTAACTTAGAACTCCATTAACAAAAAACTTTATTTTAGGTCAAAAAAGGCTTACTTTATCTCTGTAAGGTCGGAGAAAAATGTGGGCCTAACTCACCACCATTCGTCCAATAAAAACTAACTAATTACACTGACGGAAAAGAATTAAACACTTCGCTCTACGCCCCTCAAAACAAAAAAATAAAAAGACCACAAAATGCACTTTTTTTTCAAACACCCATAACTTGGTGCCCAATCGTCGTAGGAACTTCGTTCTAAGAGTCCTGCATAAGCATGACTTTAAAGAAGACACTTCAAAGTTTTTCGCCCTTAAAGATTCACCAAAATCGATTGAAAATTCGCTGAGGTATGGCGGTTTGAAAATGATCAAAATTTCACGAATTTTAAGTGTTTCATTTTTTTTTCCTTTAATATATTTGATGTTTCCCCTGGTTACAGTCCATCGCTGCCTCGGATTTCCGTTGCCAATGTATAAAGCTAAATTATGGCGGTTTGAAAATTATCAAAATTTTACGAATTTCAAGTGTTTCGTTTTTTTTTTCCTCCAGTATATAACAAGAGATATAAAAACTCCTCTGAGCTATACACATACCTAATAGCCTTGTACGTGTTACCAAGTCGTATTAAACCAGTAGTATAATCAGTTTCGTTATTCTACTTTCTTCTTTAATTCTAATGTAACGTCCTAACCGGCAGAAAAGTTATTAGAATTCTACCGACACCATAACGATCGCTACATAGGCAACCAAATATACGAGTGTATAGACATTCAAACATACAGGTGTGTAGGCAACCAAATATACGGGTGTATAGGCAACTAAATATACAGGCGTATAGGCAACTAAACATACATGTGTGTAGACAAGTAGATATACAGGTGTATAGGAAACAAAATTTACATGTGTATACGTAACCAAATATACAGGCGTATACATACGTATACAGTGACGATTCGCGGGTTTTTTCTGGTACGCCGAGGAACAAGAGGTGGCAATACAGATGGGTAGGGTCGGTTGCAGAGACCGCACTTATCTGTATTAACCACCTCTTGTTCCTCGGCCGTACCAGAAAAAACCCCGCGAACCGTCACTGTACGTATATTTGTTTGCCTATAAATTGCACTAAAACAACGCGTTGACACGTTTTTTTTTTTCAAGCATACATCCAGCCGATATGTATACAAAATAAATACGAAAAATTCCACACACGGGCAGTTGGTTCACCTTACTAAAAATTGATCGTGAACGGATTATATAATTTAATAAGCCGTTAAGTTAATTTTCTCCTTTAATGTGGTCTATATTTCTTCTAGTGTCCATCAACTGTCCAGAGGCTACCGGCACCCGGATGGAATCCAATACAGGTGAGTTCTTTCGTATGTTAATAACTTGTCTCAATTTCCAGACGATTAGACGTCTTCTCGGATGCTTATTTATTTATTCAACACTAAAAAATTTAATGCAGCGCTATCGATGGCATCCCATCTAGAACATCACGTGAATGAGCCCGTCCCTGTAGAATGTAGTTGCCCGTGTCAATTAGGATTTACAGAAGATTATTGACGTTTTAAAGAGGTTTCATTAATTAATATTCTTCCATGTAATTTAATTTTGATCGATACGTCGGTGTTTTATGTGTTTTTGGCCTTCGAAGGTGATAAATAAATTTGAGACAACTCCTACTTCCGGTGTACCAAAAGCGTTTCAGTTCTTCGGATTATCAAATAAAACGTATGTTCAAAGTTGCATGTTAATTGCTGTATTAGTTTTTGAGATACAGACAGAGTTACATACACAGACACACAGATTATTTCGAAAACTGCTGAAGGGATGTTTTGAGTTTTTTTCAGGAACGTAAACTAGAATCAGTTTTAAGTATTTCTGGAAATTTTTCAGTTTGTGGCAATTGTTTTAATATTTTTTTAAGCGCTTGGAAAATTGCGCGACCTTAAAATGACTTAAGTTCAGTTCTCGTGTAATTATTTCGAAAACTTCTGAAGGAATGTTTTGAGTTTTTTTCAGGAACATAAACTAGAATCAGTTTTGAGTATTTCTGGAAATTTTTCAGTTTGCGGCAATTGTTTTTATATTTTTTTAAGCGCTTGTAAAATTACGCGACCTCAGAATGACTTAAGTACAGTTCTCGTGCGATTATTTCGAAAACTGCTGAAGGGGTGTTTTGAGTTTTTTTCAGGAACGTAAACTAGAATCAGTTTTGAGTATTTGTGGAAATTTTCCAGTTTATGGTAATTGTTTTAATATTTTTTTAAGCGCTTGGAAAATTTCGCGACCTCAAAATTACATAAGCCCAGTTCTCGTGCGATTATTTCGAAAACTGCTGGAGGGGTGTTTTGAGTTTTTTTCAGAAACATAAACTAGAATCAGTTTAGAGTATTTCTGAAAATTTTTCAGTTTATGGCAATTGTTTTAATATTTTTTTAAGCGCTTGGAAAATTGTGCGACCTTAAAATGACTTAAGTTCAGTTCTCGTGTGATTATTTCGAAAACTTCTGAAGGAATGTTTTGAGTTTTTTTCAGGAACATAAACTAGAATCAGTTTTGAGGATTTCTGGAAATTTTTCAATTTGTGTCAATTGTTTTTATATTTTTTTAAGCGCTTGTAAAATTGCGCGACCTCAGAATGACTTAAGTTCAGTTCTCGCGCCATTATTTCAAAAACTGCTGAAGGAGTGCTTTCTAGTTACGCTTATCCCATTTGCTGCCTAAATATCGAGTGTTTAACCTTAGACGAACTTACTAACCAGCAGATAAGTAATAGGCGGCGGCGCCTGTCTCGATCGAAAATAAATAAATCAATACCAGTCGTCACTTTCCAATTAAAAAACCGAAATTGCATAAACCAATCCGGACCCCTAGTTACACACACACACACCATTACGTATCCAGCGTTGAGAAAGATTAATGGTCCTCAACACCAGCGTAATCTAGATCGGAGATAATTAGGCTGGAGCAGTGTAAACAATGGGCAGGGGCGCCAAATTTTCGGGCCGGAAAGGCCCGAAGGCGCGCCCGTTTTTGGACTACTCGAAAGACCGAATCCTTAAAAGGCGTTGGTGCGCTTTTTAAGGAACCATTACGGACATTCCTTCGACTCGGCACTTAATCAAACCGAGTGGCAATCGCTCGGATTTAGAAGTGGGACGTGTAAACGGAGAATAATTTATTTGGTCTCTAGATAAAAAAAAAACAACATACGTGGATATTGTTACTGCGGTGGTGTTAGCTTGTGAAATTGTTAAGAGGCCTACGCAGATGAGAATGTATTTTGCATATCGTTAGGTTTAGATAATTGTGGCGTGAAGTTCATTTTTGGTACACATGTTGGGCAGTTATAGTAATCATGGTAATTTTGCATTTTCCATAGAAAACCTTATAGTTTGGATAAAATCATTTACGTTGAAAATCGATAGAAGGGTCCCCCCTTCTTACTTTGGGTCAAAAATTGGCTTTAAAATGATTTTAGTAACCAAAATAGTGTATTGTTTTCAAAAACACCGATTAGGACAGAAATGAAAAATTTTCAAAATTGTGCATGCAATGACATTAAAATTCTACTCGAAACTTAAAAAATCGTAAAAAATTGAAATCGTTGCGGAATTGTTCTGCAAATTCTAACAGATATTTTTACATCTATTTAGTAATCAAAATAGTTTATTGTTTTCAAAAACACCGACTAGGACAGAAGTTAAAAAATTTCAAAATTGTGCCTGCAATGACATTAAAATTCTACTCGAAACTTAAAAAATCGTAAAAAATTGAAATCGTTGCGGAATTGTTCTGCAAATTCTAACAGATATTTTTACATCTATTTAGTAATCAAAATAGTTTATTGTTTTCAAAAACACCGACTAGGACAGAAGTTAAAAATTTTCAAAATTGTGCCTGCAATGACATTAAAATTCTACTCGAAACTTAAAAAATCGTAAAAAATTGAAATCGTTGCGGAATTGTTCTGCAAATGCTAACAGATATTTTTACATCTATTTAGTAACCAAAATAGTATATTGTTTTCAAAAACACCGACTAGGACAGAAGTTAAAAATTTTCAAAATTGTGTCTGCAATGAGATTGAAATTCTAAACAAAACTTAAAAAATCGTAAAAAATTGAAATCGTTGCGGAATTGTTCTGCAAATTCTAACAGACATTTTTACATGTATTTAGTAACCAAAATAATGTATTGTTTCGAAAAACACCGACTAGGACAGAAGTTAAAAATTTTCAAAATTGTGCCTGCAATGACATTAAAATTCTACTCGAAACTTAAAAAATCGTAAAAAATTGAAATCGTTGCGGAATTGCTCTGCAAATTCTAACAGATATTTTTACATCTATTTAGTAACCAAAATAATTTATTGTTTTCAAAAACACCGACTAGGACAGAAGTTAAAAATTTTCAAAATTGTGTCTGCAATGAGATTGAAATTCTACTCGAAACTTAAAAAATCGTAGAAAATTGAAATCGTTGCGGAATTGTTCTGCAAGTGCTAACAGATATTTTTACATGTATTTAGTAACCAAAATAGTGTATTGTTTCGAAAAACACCGACTAGGACAGAAGTTAAAAATTTTCAAAATTGTGCCTGCAATGACATTAAAATTCTACTCGAAACTTAAAAAATCGTAAAAAATTGAAATCGTTGCGGAATTGTTCTGCAAATTCTAACAGATATTTTTACATCTATTTAGTAATCAAAATAGTTTATTGTTTTCAAAAACACCGACTAGGACAGAAGTTAAAAATTTTCAAAATTGTGCCTGCAATGACATTAAAATTCTACTCGAAACTTAAAAAATCGTAAAAAATTGAAATCGTTGCGGAATTGTTCTGCAAATTCTAACAGATATTTTTACATCTATTTAGTAATCAAAATAGTTTATTGTTTTCAAAAACACCGACTAGGACAGAAGTTAAAAATTTTCAAAATTGTGCCTGCAATGACATTAAAATTCTACTCGAAACTTAAAAAATCGTAAAAAATTGAAATCGTTGCGGAATTGCTCTGCAAATTCTAACAGATATTTTTACATCTATTTAGTAACCAAAATAATTTATTGTTTTCAAAAACACCGACTAGGACAGAAGTTAAAAATTTTCAAAATTGTGTCTGCAATGAGATTGAAATTCTACTCGAAACTTAAAAAATCGTAGAAAATTGAAATCGTTGCGGAATTGTTCTGCAAATGCTAACAGATATTTTTACATGTATTTAGTAACCAAAATAGTGTATTGTTTCGAAAAACACCGACTAGGACAGAAGTTAAAAATTTTCAAAATTGTGCCTGCAATGACATTAAAATTCTACTCGAAACTTAAAAAATCGTAAAAAATTGAAATCGTTGCGGAATTGTTCTGCAAATTCTAACAGATATTTTTACATCTATTTAGTAATCAAAATAGTTTATTGTTTTCAAAAACACCGACTAGGACAGAAGTTAAAAATTTTCAAAATTGTGTCTGCAATGAGATTGAAATTCTACTCGAAACTTAAAAAATCGTAAAAAATTGAAATCGTTGCGGAATTGTTCTGCAAATGCTAACAGATATTTTTACATGTATTTAGTAACCAAAATAGTGTATTGTTTCGAAAAACACCGACTAGGGCAGAAGTTAAAAAATTTTAAAATTGTGTCTGCAATGAGATTGAAATTCTAATCGAAACTTAAAAAATCGTAAAAAATTGAAATCGTTGCGGAATTGTTCTGCAAATGCTAACAGATATTTCTTGAATATTCTTAAATTCTAAACATTTGTGGATTATACAGATTTTATTGATTTTTTTTTACAGTGAAATTTAATATTTTTTTCAATTTTTTTAAGTTTCTCATATGAAGTTTTACGCTTCCAAATTTAAAAATTAAAATTAGAATTATTTTTTTTAATATCCTTAAATTCTATTCATTTGTGGAGTTGGCGATTTTTTATTTTGGACGAAAACATGAAAAACTTCACAAGGGTCCGCCCTTCTTACTTTTGCTCAAAAATTGGCCTTAAAATAATTTCCTGAAGAAACCTCTGGTTCGATTCGTGGTTTGAATAAGTCACTGGAAAGATCCCTCCAAGACGCTTCAGAAAATGTACTTTCGCAAGAATAAATGTCAATTTGAAGCCGGTGACGCGTCAGCAAAGAAAACTCGAAAATGGAAAAAATCGAAAAAATTAACTTTTTTAATAATCATCGTAGATCTTAATGCAATACCTTTATTTTCATCAGAAGAATGAGATAAATCGATTGGCGTTAAATTTCATCTAGAAAAATTAGCAAAAAAGTTCACCATGGAAATTTTTTGAAAAAGTCGTTTCTTTCAGACTTTGAATGGCCGAAATCACATCACATAGGTTATGTTTATTGGTGCTTAATATTAGGGTACAAATGTTTGTTATAAACTGTACAAGACGCTTAAAATTTCTCTTAACTTCAAGTATCAGCATCAAAAATGATTAGATGTTTGCTTCAATCTTTTGAAGTTTGCATGTGCCAGGCCTTCCGCGAGCACCAGGATGAATACTAAGAAAGACTCTCCTATAATGTATGAGAGAGATTAATAAGACACGACTTTCTATGGAAAGAGTATTAAATTAAATTATCACTTAACATCACTTCAATAAAGAAGAACATGCATCATTTTAATAACCTCGACCTCCCACACCACGAACACAACGTGTAACATGATAATTCGAAAAAGTGCATAATTTCGAACAAATGTCCCGTCCGATGGATATCCTGTAACCTTCAATCTTATTTAAAGCCCACGCTTTATAAACCCGGTGGCGTATCCGAATTAAATTAGAAGAATTAATCTTCTGCTCCTAAAAATACCATGTTTTCATTTCCACCACCACGTGGATGGTTTCGTAACGCCCATATAGCGCTTCGGTTTTATTGTATTTGTAGAAACTCGGCCTCGGTCACGACTCACGAAATTCCACATCCGATGAAGAGGACGAAAAGAAAATAAGGGATACCGTGGGTTTCTTTCTCTCGATGCAGGCCGATGATGGATTTTGATTGATCGACGTGGATACGACGCGGCGGATTCTTTCGGGGCATTAATTACCGATGCTCCAATTGATACGAAACGTTTACGCGATCGTATATCACGGATTTTATCTCGTGTTTTTTCGTGTCACGCGATACGCTTGATTTCGGCCCTTGTGGGTATTTTGTTATTATGCTGTCTACCGGATTTAAATGGCTTTATTTATTGTAAACTCAATCTTATCTGCAGTTATTTTGTGGTTAAAACTGTTGATGGTTGAAACGTCAACTTGAAAATTGCTGTGAATAATATTCATAATACAGAAAAAAAATGGTGATGTGGCCATCATGTTACTTTCTTCGACTTGATGGTATCATTTATATTTACGCTTTCGTGGTTTGTTTTCAATTAAAATCATGTTTTAAATGTACATCGAGAGGATGACACTGACGTTTAAAACGTCAAAATTATGAAAGTTGGAAAAATTATACTTCAAATTGAAAAACTCGGTTTACTCAAAAACTAAAGGGATTTCGAAAAAAACTTATTCTTTATAAGTTGTTTATTTTAGTATTCTCTACAATTATTGTTAACATAAATTTGCTGTAACTATTATCGTTTCATAATTATAAACCAAAAATTAAAAAAAATTAATAATTTTTTTCTCGAATAACAATGATTTTATGAAAAATATTTTCAAGCAAAAGATGTTAATTTCTTTGTTGTCTTCAATGTTTGTTTAAATGTTTTTGTGATATTTTTCATATTTAAGGAAATATTGGCAAAAAACAAAAAACAGTTAAGGTAAACGCCCACTTCCGGTGTACGAAATTTTACCAAAAGCTGTTTAGTTCTTCGGATTATCAAATAAAACGTATGTTCAAAGTTTCATATTAATTGCTCTATTAGTTTTTGAGATACAGCGCGCACAGACAGACACACTTTTTTTTAAACACCCATAACTTGGTGCCAAATCATCGTAGGAACTTCGTTCTTTGAGTCCTGTATAGGGAATTGGTCAAATTTTAATGCCTTTGTGGTGGATCGAGCAGACAATTTTTTTCCCACTCCGTACACATCGTCAAAATTGGACATGGTTTCCTGAAAAATTTTTTTTTTTTCACAGCGGTGCTAGAGGGGTACAGAAGGGGTTACGCTTAAGTTCGCATGCATGGCTTTAAAGAAGACACTTCAAAGTTTTTCACCATCAAAGATTCATCGAAATCGATTGAAAATACGCCGAGTTACGGCGGTTTGAAAATGGTCGAAATTTCACGAATTTCATTTTTTTTTCCACCGGTAATTTGATTATTGTATTTCAGGAAACCATCGTGTTCACTTCAAAACCAGCGTTTTAAGGAAGAACCGAAGAATTTCCTACGAGCACGTACCACGCCCGCTGGTCAACTTGGTGGACGCGAGTTGCTTCTCAAAAAATTACCAGAAAGCACCCCCGGTCCAGCACGGTTACGTGAAATACACAAAAACGAAATCGAGAACTGGAAGAAAAAACAAGAAAACGTTCGCTCTGGCCACCTACAGATGCCTTCGCAACTTCGAACTCCTAAACGGAAATGCCAAGCTCTATTGCAGCAGGGGAAAGTGGCTCGGACCGAAACCGATATGCGTGGAAAAATATGGTAAAATTTCGATTAATATAAATTCATGGACCATTGTGATATTTCATAAATTTCATCGACATTATAAAAATCACAGATAACTTAACGCCATATGCTCGTCAATTATTATTAAATAAACCTTAACGATTGGAAATTTTCATCACCGCCATCTGTTGACTAATTTAGAAAATCATTGTGTAGCTCGTTTCAATATTGTAACATTTTCAATTATTATTAAATACACCTTAACGACTGGAATTTTCATCACCGCCATCTGTTGATTAACTTAGGAAATCATTGTGTAGCTCGTTTCAATATTGTAACATTTTCAATTATTATTAAATAAACCTTAACGACTGGAATTTTCATCACCGCCATCTGTTGATTAACTTAGGAAATCATCGTGTTGCTCGTTTCAAAATTGTAACATTTTCAATTATTATTAAATACACCTTAACGACTGGAATTTTCATCACCGCCATCTGTTGATTAACTTAGGAAATCATCGTGTTGCTCGTTTCAAAATTGTAACATTTTCAATTATTATTAAATACACCTTAACGACTGGAATTTTCATCACCGCCATCTGTTGATTAACTTAGGAAATCATTGTGTAGCTCGTTTCAATATTGTAACATTTTCAATTATTATTAAATAAACCTTAACGACTGGAATTTTCATCACCGCCATCTGTTGATTAACTTAGGAAATCATTGTGTAGCTCGTTTCAATATTGTAACATTTTCAATTATTATTAAATAAACCTTAACGACTGGAATTTTCATCACCGCCATCTGTTGATTAACTTAGGAAATCATTGTGTTGCTCGTTTCAATATTGTAACATTTTCAATTATTATTAAATAAACCCCAACGACTGGAATTTTCATCACCGCCATCTGTTGATTAACTTAGGAAATCATTGCGTTGCTCGTTTCAATATTGTAACATTTTCAATTATTATTAAATAAACCTTAACGACTGGAAATTTCCATCACCGCCATCTGTTGACTAACTTAGGAAATCATTGTGTTGCTCGTTTCAATATTATAACATTTTCAATTATTATTAAATAAACCCTAACGACTGGAATTTTCATCACCGCCATCTGTTGATTAACTTGGGAAATCATAGTGTTGCTCGTTTCAATATTGTAACATTTTCAATTATTATTAAATAAACCTTAACGAGTGGAATTTTCATCACCGCCATCTGTTGACTAACTTATGAAATCATTGTGTTGCTCGTTTCAATATTGTAACATTTTCAATTATTATTAAATAAACCTTAACGACTGGAAATTTCCATCACCGCCATCTGTTGACTAATTTTAGAAATCATTGTGTGTAAATTACTCGAAAGTCCCAGATTAACATGTCTATCTCCCCAACAAATCAACGCGTTATAGAAAAAAAATAAACAGATGGCCGCATCGGGCGTTTCAATTAATTAACCTATTGGGACAATCGCGCGAAGAATGCCGGACTGAATTTCGTCCAAATTTGGAAGACATTAATCACAACTTTGGCCTTACGCAATACCGCCGCTCGTGTATGTGTTTTTTTTTCCATCCGGAGCCTTTTCGACCGCTCCGATTTCATTAGAATGTTTATTCGTACAGATGAAAAAAAAAATTATAAAGGCGACCATTGTGCCCGTACGGACGCAATGTTGGTCTTCGGAGTGATGTTTCATACACCTACGAATAAGAAACTGACACAATGCGGTCGTCATTAATTAAATTTTCGGTCGTGTTTTTAGGCGTGGACAACGTCCAGAATGACGATGGCGAAATCATCAGAGGGAATTCTGTTTGCGCGGAGGAGTTCTCCAAAGGATGCCAACAGGACTGCGTTTTGGATGATGGAAAGCCGAGGTGTGTTTGTTTCCCGGGATTTCAGATGAACAATGGAAACTGTCATGGTAAATATTTCTGGCACTAAGTTTTTTTCGAAATCGAAACAGAGTTTTTGAATTTGAAGTATAGTTTTCCCATCTTTCATAATTTTGACGTTTTAAACGTCAGTTTCATCTTCTCGATGTACATTTAAAATATGATTTCAATTGAAAATAAACCACGAAAGCGTAAATATAAATGATACCATCAAGTCGGAGAAAGTAACATGATGACCATATCACCATGTTTTTATCTGTATTACAACCTCTGCTACCTCTGCCGTACCAAAACAAAACCCACGAGCCGTCATTGGTTGAGGTGTACTTGATTAAATCCTTTGGTACAATAAAATATTCGACGTGGTAACTCGGGCAAAATGAAATAGTTAATTTTGCGCAAAATTGTACAAAATCAAGCAAGTTTTTAGATATGATAACACAAGCTGTCGCAAATAGTAAAATAGTTTGTTACGCCATCTTATTGTAGATCTGACGTCTTATATTTATTTTTAAGAACAGTAACTATGAACTGGTATAAATTATTATTTCCCATCAATGATATCCGGTTTGCGGTTGTCATTGATCGGAAACAAAATACCAAATCCCTGCATTTTTTTTACAGACATAAATGAGTGCCACAAAAATAACAGTGGATGTTCACAAGTCTGCACAAACCTGCTCGGTTCATATACCTGCTCCTGTGATTCCGGATATCGTCTCACATCTGATGGTAAATCCTGCGAAGACATTAACGAATGTCTGCTGAGAAATGGCCACGGCCCATGCGAGGACGTTTGCGAAAATACGAAGGGCTTTTATAAGTGCTCGTGTTCCATGAACGGAACCAAATTATCAAAAGACGGACATACCTGCGATGACCTCGACGAGTGCGCCGACAAGAAAGCGGGATGTTCTCATGGCTGCATAAACACCAGAGGAAAGGCGTTCTGTTCGTGTCCGGAAGGAATGGTTCTGGGGGAGGATTGGAAAACATGCCATGGTAAGTGGTGTTCAGGATTAAGTGCGCACCATTGCTAACTTTTTTTATTATTCTGCAGAGTCGGTTAAAGTAGCAAAGTACTAGCAATTTTTGTGAAGATTGTAATAGTCAAAACAGAGGAACAATTAAAGGTCGAATTTTTGAGTTATTCGCAATATTTTTCTAATGGAACGCCCTGTATATTTTATTACAATTTAATAGAGATTCTTGGCAAAAAAGTTATAAAACATCATTACAAAAAAAAAACGCTCAGAAAGAAGATTTTCAGATATTTAATTTTTTAACCCAACCCAACCTAACCTAACCTAACCCAACATAACCTAACCTAACCTAACATAACCTAACCTAACCTAACCTAACCTAACCTAACCTAACCTAACCTAACCTAACCTAACCTAACCTAACCTAACCTAACCTAACCTAACCTAACCTAACCTAACCTAACCTAACCTAACCCAACCTAACCTAACCTAACCTAACCTAACCTAACCTAACCTAACCTAACCTAACCTAACCCAACCTAACCTAACCCAACCTAACCTAACCCAACCCAACCTAACCCAACCTAACCTAACCTAACCCAACCTAACCCAACCTAACCCAACCTAACCCAACCTAACCCAACCTAACCCAACCTAACCCAACCTAACCCAACCTAACCCAACCTAACCTAACCTAACCTAACCTAACCTAACCTAACCTAACCTAACCTATCCTATCCTAACCAAACCCAACCTAACCTAACGCAACTTAATATAACCTAATATATGACATTTATTTTTTTTTCGATCAGTATTCAATACTAAAATATTTGCTCCGTTTCGAAGGTCGTGCCTAAATCATTACCAAAATTGTATGTCATGAAGTTCGGTCGAAAATGTTGTTTCTCTTTTTTTGGGAACCGTTGCACTAACACACAGTCTATGATTACTTTACACATGCAGGAGAGTATAACATGAATATATCACTTGTTTTCTTTAATGGTAGACCGTGCGTTTTCCGATCAACCAGCCGCCGAAGAAGAAGGTGATGAAGACGACGAAGAGGGCGATTACGGCGATGAGGAAAATGGTGATGATTATGGCGATGAAGAGGAAGACTATCGCGAAGAAGAAGAACAAGAGGAAGAAATCAGGGAATCTCACGACAAAAATGAAGAACATAGTAAACACCATGATAATAATTATCGCGAAGAAAAAAAGGAATCTCACGACAAAAATGAAGATCACAGTGCCAGTGATGATGATAATAACGAGAAATTAAATAAAGCATCACGGGATAATAACGATGAAAATTCGAATCATCAGTTGGAAGAAACAAATCAAGATACATTAGACGAGATTCCCGCAACCTTAAACAAAGAAGTCCCGCATGAAACTTCAAAGCATGTTAAACATAATAATACAATCGAAGAATCAACACCAAATATTGAAAGTAAATTAAGCACGAGCACAATAACACCTTTAACCCACGAAACAAGTACAGACCATTCTGAAGATAACAGGCGTGCTTCTAATAAAGAAGAAAATCGCGATGATTACGCGGAGGGCGAAGAAGATGATTACAATGAAGAGGGAGATGAATACGGCGAAGATAACGATAATTATAAAGATGATTATGAAGAAGAAGATGATGAAGAAGAAAACGTGCAACATATTACAGAATCACGAACGAACGCAGAAATTTCAACACCACCTGGAATTAACGAGCAAATATCCGAAAATTCTGAAAGGCATCAAGACCCTTTGAAAATGAATAGAAGAATTGAGGAAAATACGCTTCAGCCATCTCTAAAAGTGAATAGAACAATTGAGGATAACATGCTTCAACCTTCTCTAAAAGTAAATAGAAAAATTGAAGATAACACTCTTAAAGCCAACGAAGAAACTACAATAGAAGAAACCGTACACTTACACGGTACGAAAGAAAATAACACAGTCCATGATAGTTTCAAAAATACGAACCTTTCTGGAGATGTTGGAAGGAATGAAGAAAATTCATTGATAGACAATGAAGATGATAATAATTATAATTCTCTGCGACATAATGATACGAAAGAAGAAACAACCAACGTTCGTATAGAAACGGTTGTTAAACAAGAAGAAAGTAATGATAATACTACAAAAAAATTCGATGATAAACGCATTGAAATTAAAATATCTAAAGAAGATATCGCTTCCACTTCAATATTGGAAGAACCGGAACCAGAAAATCATTACGGAATCGATAAAGATCCTTCAATATTGGAAGAACCAAAAATAGAGAATCATCACGGAATTGAAGATAAGGAAGATGTTGAAGGCGCTGAAGAAGATGAAGTGGAATCGGAAGGTGAATATGATTATGGAGACGAAGACTATGAAGGTGTACATAATTTTGAAAATAGCACAGAGAAAAAGCATAAAATCGATGATGATGAAGATGATCGGAAAACGGGAAGAACAGCCGTTGATCATGCACGCTCGGATCATCATCATCATCATCAATCTACTGAAAGACCACGATTACGTGTCGGTGTTGGTGATAAATCCACACATTCCATTGATAACACTCGCACTGAAAAATCACACGAAGAAAATGAAGAATCAATCATAAGCATTACAACAGAGCCCTCAAATCTGGATCCAGAACATAAAATATCGATCCATTCGAAATTTTCAACAAATACGTCGGGTTTAGAAGATAACAATTACGATGCTTCAAAAAGACATAACCTAGAATCGAAACAAAGTTCTACACACGCACTTCCTACTAATGAAGAAAGTGCAAGTCGCCAACTAGAATCGAAGAAAAGTTCTTCACATAACTATGAAGAAAGCACAAATCCTCACCGAAAATCAAATAAAAGTTCTTCACATAATTTTGAAGAAAGTACAAGTCCCCACCTAGAATCTAATAAAAGTTCTTCACATAATTTTGAAGAAGGTACAAGTCCCCACCGAAAATCAAATAAAAGTCCTTTACATAATTATGAAGAAAGCACAAGTCCTCACCTAGAATCGAATAAAAGTTCTTCACATAATTTTGAAGAAAGTACAAGTCCCCACCGAAAATCGAATAAAAATTCTTCACATAATTTTGAAGAAGGTACAAGTCCCCACCTAGAATCTGATAAAACTTCTTCACATAATTATGAAGAAAGTACAAGTCCTCGCCTAGAATCGAAAAAAAGTTCTTCACCTAATTATGAAGAAAGTGCAAATTCAGGAGATGAGTACGACGAATACGACTACGACTACGAAAATAAAATCATTTCTTCCACCACGAAGCGGTATCCGCACGATGACCTTGACAGAACCACGGCCAAATCTTCAATTGAAGGAATCAGAACAAAAGACGACATAGATATCAAAAAGTTGGAGCGTGAAATCGAAATTGAAGAAGGAAGAACTGTGCACCAGAATAACACCGAAAAATTTAATCAAGAAAGGGAAGACAGTGATAAAACCAAGAAAATTTCAACTGAGAAAAATATTGATTACGATTTTGGTAGTGGAAATGATGAATATGAAGAACAGATTGAAAGTAAAGTTGAGGAACACGATACAGTAACAGCTGGAAAAACATCAACGCGTGAAGATAACCATAAAAGTAAAGTTGACAAACAAGATGCAGTGACAGGTGGAAAAAAATCAACGCTTGAAGATAAGGAAGAAAGTAAAGTTGACAAACAACATACTGGAGGAACACCGGCGCTTGAAGATAAGGATGATTACGAAGAATACGGCGAAGAAGATGATATTTTAAGAGCGATTGATGAGATCAATAATAATCGTGCCCAAAACAATAATTCCTCAATATCTTCACATAATGATAATCCGAGTACTCCAAGAAATTTCTTCACAGATCACGATGGTTTTGATTCAAACAAAAACTCCAAACATAATGTTGAAGACATTGCTATTCCATCAGAGATGGAAATTGAAGATTACAACTATGAGGATGAAATAGATGAAGAAGAAAATTTGCATAATGCTGGGGCTGCAAAATCTGTTACAAATGAAGAATACGATGGTCGAAGAAATGAAAATGGTTTTGATTCAAGTAAATATAATCAAACTTTCGAAGAAAAAGAGATTGGTAATGGCAATAATGAAGAAAGTGCAACCAGATTGAAAACAGACATTGGAGAAAATGATGAAGATTACAATTTAGAGCGTGAAATGAATGAGAAAAATGGTGAAAACGGATCGAAAACAAGAGTAGATGAGATTGAAGATTACAATTACGAGCATGAAATAAATGAGAAGAATGAGGAAAATCTTCATAACTTTAACGGTTCTTTAAAATCGGTTACAAACGAAAATTCTTCGCATTTATTCCCCGGAAATAAAAACAGTTTTGATTTACGCAAAAATAATGGCGTTGAAGAAAATATATTTTCCGATAATAACAGGACCGCGACACAATTGGAAACGGATGTAGATGACATTGAAGATTACAATTATGAGGATGAAATAAATGAAGATGATGAAGGGGGAAATCTTCATCACTCTTCAAATTCAGTCAGAAATGAAGAGTTCGACCATAGATTACACAATCAACGCAATGGAAGCCAACTTCACACAGGTGCAAACGCGAGTATGGCACATCATTCTGGAGAAAAGAAGAAACATAGGAAGCACGAATCTGTTGATGATGTTGAGGATAGAGAAAATGAGAGTGAAGGCCGGACAATTGTGAATAATACAACTGAAAGATTAGACGAGCGTAAAATTATTCAAACGGATGACAAGGTGGATGAAGATAGACGAACGCAGGAAGAAGATTACAATTATGAGGATGAAATAGATGAAGATGAAGATGGGGCTATAGAGGGAAACCTTCATCACTCTTCAAATTCAGCCAGAAATGAAGATTTGGACCGTACATTACACAATCAACGTAAAGTAGATGAAGATAGACGAACTCGGAAAGAAGATGAAATTGGCCGAACTGTAGAAGAAGAAGAGAAGCGCCGGGATTATAATAAAAATATTCAAACGGAGGAAAAGGTAGTTGAAAATAGACGAACGCAGGAAGAAGATTACAATTATGAGGATGAAATAGATGAAGATGAAGATGGGGCTATGGAGGGAAAGCTTCATCACTCTTCAAATTCAGCCAGAAATGAAGATTTGGATCGTACATTACACAATCAACGTACAGTAGATGAAGATAGACGAACTCGGAAAGAAGATGAAGATAGACGAACTCGGAAAGAAGATGAAATTGGCCGAACAGTAGAAGAAGAAGTGAAGCGCCAGGATTATAATAAAAATATTCAAACGGAGGAAAAGGTAGATGAAAATAGAGGGACGCAGGAAGAAGATTACAATTATGAGGATGAAATAGATGAAGATGAAGATGGGGCTATAGAGGGAAATCTTCATCACTCTTCAAATTCAGTCAGAAATGAAGTATACAATCAACAGAATGGAAGAAAAGTTCATAAAGGTGCAAATGTGGGTGTGACACATCATTCTGGAGGGAAGAATAAAAACAGGAAGCACGAATCTGAGTATGATAAGGATGTTGAGGATGGAGAAAATGTGAATGAAGGCCGAAGAATACATGAAAACATTGAGAATAATACTAATGTTACTGAAAGATTAGACGAGAGAAAACCTCAGCATAAAATTCAAACGGAGGAAAAAGTAGATGAAGATAGACGAACTCTGGAAGAAGATGATGAAAAAGTAGATGAAGATAGACGAGCTCAGAAAAAGGATGAAAAAGTAGATCAAGGTAGACGAACTCAAGAAGAAGATGAAATTGATGAAAAAGTAGATAAAGATAGACGAGCTCAGAAAAAGGATGAAAAAGTAGATGAAGATAGACGAACTCAGGAAGAAGATGAAAAAGTAGATGAAGATAGACGAGCTCAGAAAAAGGATGACAAAGTAGATAAAGGTAGACGAACTCAGGAAGAAGATGAAATTGATGAACAAGTAGATGGAGATAGACGAACTCAGAAAAAGGACGAAAAAATAGATCAAGGTAGACAAACTCAGGAAGAAAATGAAATTGATGAACAAGTAGATGGAGATAGACGAACTCAGAAAAAAGATGAAAAAGTAGATGAAGATAGACGAACTCAGGAAGAAGATGAAAAAGTAGATGAATATAGACGAGCTCAGAAGAAGGATGAAAAAGTAGATAAAGGTAGACGAACTCAGGAAGAAGATGAAATTGATGAACAAGTAGATGGAGATAGACGAACTCAGGAAGAAAATGAAAAAAAAGTAGATGAAGATAGACGAGCTCAGAACAAGGATGAAAAAGTAGATCAAGGTAGACGAACTCAGGAAGAAGATGAAATTGATGAACAAGTAGATGGAGATATACGAACTCAGAAAAAGGACGAAAAAATAGATCAAGGTAGACAAACTCAGGAAGAAGATGAACAAGTAGATGGAGATAGACGAACTCAGAAAAAAGATGAAAAAGTAGATGAAGATAGACGAACTCAGGAAGAAGATGAAAAAGTAGATGAATATAGACGAGCTCAGAAGAAGGATGAAAAAGTAGATAAAGGTAGACGAACTCAGGAAGAAGATGAAATTGATGAACAAGTAGATGGAGATAGACGAACTCAGAAAAAAGATGAAAAAGTAGATGAAGATAGACGAGCTCAGAAAAAGGATGAAAAATTAGATGAAGATAGACGAGCTCAGAAAAAGGATGAACAAGTAGATGAAGATAGACGAGCTCAGAAAAAGGATGAACAAGTAGATGAAGATAGACGAGCTCAGGAAAAAGATGAAAAAGCAGATGAAGATAGACGAACTCAGAAAAAAGATGAAAAAGTAGATGAAGATAGACGAGCTCAGAAAAAGGATGAAAAAGTAGATGAAGATAGACGAACTCAGGAAGAAGATGAAAAATTAGATGAAGATAAACGAACTCGGGAACAAGATGAAATCGACCAAACTATAGAGGAAGTGAAGCGCCAGGATTACAACAAAATTATTCAAACGGAGGAAAAAGTAGACGAAGAGCGACGAACTCTTGAAGAGGATGAAATTGACCAAACCATAGAAGAGGAAGTGAAGCGCCAGGATGAGGAACGAAAAATGTCGACAGGTAATAATTTAATAACTACCACCGCGAGGAATCACCACCACGAAAGTGAATTGGTGACAATTAACAACGAAAACGATTTGGATTACAACTTGGAGGAATACAACGAAATTATAAGAAACGAACGCAAAGAGTCCACAACAACTCCACCACCGGACGAAGACGAGTACGACGAAGAAGATTACGACGACTACGGAAATAACGATTGCGCGAAAGGTTTCAAAATCGTAGGAGAAGAATGCGAAGGTGAGTTCTCGCTTTAAGTGATATAACCCCATATTATGCTCTCCTTAAATTATAAATATTAACAAGCGAAATTTTTTTTTTTTAGATGTAGACGAGTGCGAGAATCCTGAAAATGGTTGTTCCGATTATTGCGAGAATACGATGGGAAGTTACAGGTGCGCGTGCGCGGAAGGGTACGCGTTGAGGACTGGAGACAAATACACCTGCCACGATGTTGATGAGTGCAAGGAAAATCCATGCTCGCACGTCTGCGTGAATCATCTTGGCGGATACACGTGCGAGTGTCCCGAAAATTGGATTTTAAAAGAGGACAATCGGAGTTGTGCAGAAATCAAGTGCTCACACAGGCATGAGATTGTTGATTTTCAAATCGTTTGTTTCTGTCCGCCTGGTTATAATCTTGCGGATGGAATCTCGTGCGTTGATGAGGATGAATGTTTGGGCGACCCTTGCGAGCAGACTTGCGCCAACACGCCGGGATCGTACGAGTGCAGTTGCGGGGAAGGGTACGTGATGATCGAGGGTGGGAGGTGTATCGATAAGGATGAGTGCGAGGAAGGAGCGTGTCCCGGTCCTTGCGAGAATTTGGAGGGATCGTACCGTTGCATTTGCGATGATGGATACGCGTACGATGAGTTCACAAAAAGTTGCGTCGACATCGATGAGTGTATGGATTCGGAATTGCACGACTGCGAGCAGATCTGCAACAACGTCGAAGGCAGCTATGACTGCGGCTGTCATCGCGGGTACCAACTTGCGGACGGTGCTAGTTGCCGGGATGTTGATGAGTGCCTGAAACGCGATGTTTGCGATCAGATTTGCATCAACAACAACGGGAGTTATGAATGCGCCTGCGAAACCGGATACAGATTGAGTGGTGATGGGATTTGCGAGGATATCAACGAGTGTTTCGAGGGCAACGGGAACTGCACGCATTTCTGCGCGAATTTAAAAGGAGGCTACGAATGCGCTTGCGATCCTGGTTTTGTTTTAAACGACGATAACAAAACTTGCGTTGAAGTCGACCCATGCAGCCTGGACAACGGTGGGTGTTCGCACGTTTGCGAAACCATCGCCGGCGAAGCGTTTTGCGGATGCCCGGACGGGCGCGAGCTTATCGGAAGGACCTGCTTCAAAACCAACCCTTGCAAGATCAACAACGGCGGCTGCTCCCACAAGTGCGTATACGCTGATGATTTCGTCACGTGCTCCTGCCCGAACCTTCACGTTTTACTGAACACCACCCACTGCGAGCAGTTCGATCCCTGCTTCGAGGAAAACGGAGGGTGCTCGCATCTGTGCGAAAGCATCAACGCCACCGCCGCGTGCTCCTGCCCCGACGACACCTACGAGCTGATCAACAAGACCTGCTTCAAGATCAACCCTTGCCTATTCGACAACGGGGGGTGCTCGCACACGTGCGCGTTCGATAACTTCGGCGTGATCTGCGGCTGCCCGGCGCAGCACCGCTTAACCGGGAAACACTGCGAGTTGATAAATCCCTGCGATACCGGCAACGGCGGCTGCTCGCACTTTTGCGACTTCGTCGACAAACAAGCGGTGTGCACCTGCCCCGACAACCACGAGCTCGTGGGTAAAGCCTGCGAGCCCATCGACCCCTGCATGATCGACAACGGAGGATGTTCGCACGAGTGCGTGAGCGATGATTCCAACCAAAACATACGGTGCCTCTGCCCGGCTTACCACACCCTGCAAGAAAATAAAACGTGCGTTGTGCAAAACCCCTGCCTCACCGATAACGGTGGATGCAGTCATATCTGCAGCAACGCTAACGGCGCGCCGAGGTGCTCCTGCCCCTTCAACTACGATCTAGTGGAGAAATCATGCGTCGCGATCGACCCTTGCTTGGAAAACAACGGAAACTGCTCGCACATTTGCCGCAATTCCGCAACCGCTACCATTTTCTGCGAATGCCCCGCAAATTTGAAGTTGCTCAACACTACCACTTGCATCGATCCCTGCGCCTTAAACAACGGAGGGTGTTCGCATGATTGCGAATACTCCAACAACCGAATCGAGTGCAAATGCCCCCCCGGATACGAGCTAGAGGGTCGCGTGTGTAAAAAACTCGACCCTTGCAAAATCAACAACGGCGGATGTTCACACCTCTGCCTGACCATCGACGATAAACCATCCTGCCAATGCCCCGACCGTTGGGAATTGCTGGGAAAAACCTGCAGGAAACCCAACCCTTGCAGCACGAACAACGGCGGGTGCTCGCACACGTGCAGCAATCACAAGGGACGGGCGAAATGCGCGTGCCCGCACGGTCACACGCTCCACGGAAAAGTTTGCGTGAACAACCAACCCTGCGCCAGGAACAACGGTGGCTGCTCGCATATCTGCCACAACAACAACGGCTTGCGGGTGTGTTCCTGCCCGAGCGGGTACATTCTAAGACCTAATAAAAGGATCTGCAAGGAAATTAACGAGTGCTTGATCGGCAACGGCGGCTGCTCGCACACCTGCAGGAACGTCCCCGGGAGCTTCACGTGCGTGTGCCCCGATGGTCGAAAGTTATCCAACGACGAGAAGACGTGCGAACGGATGGATCATTGCGAGGGAAACGGTGGGTGTGATCACGTGTGCAAAAACGGCGACGATGGTCGGAAGTGCGAGTGCTATCACGGGTACAGATTGGATGCAAATGGTCGGACATGTTCCCGCAGCATTGAAAATTGCGAAGTAGCCACCCTCGATAACGCCATCATTAAATGTTTGGATTTTGACGTTAACGTCACGCAAGTTCCGATAGGCACCAGGTGCTACTACTGGTGCGATAAAGGTTATAAACTCGTCGGGGAATTCGCGAGAGTTTGCGAGTACGGAGGAGGTTGGGATAGAGATGCACCAGTTTGTTCTCGTAAGTAAATCAAATCCTTCTAAGTTATCTAGAGTTTAGTGAACGCAACTGTTGTGAATCAGCACACGACCTAATAACTTGGTGATAACAGTCTAAAGCAGCGGTTCCCAACCTGGGGGTAATTACCCCCTGAGGGGTAAAATGGGATTTTCTGAGGGGTAAAGAAGACTAGGATTGATTACTCACAAAACCAAATTTATTAACGACGCCGCTAAAGCCTCTCCACACTTTGAACGAGGTGATTTGAAATTTGCGCCCAGTTGATTAGCTCCACATAAAACGCGTTACAAGCGAACGAGCCAAAGCTTATATACAGGGCTTTTATTTTAACTCTGAATATATGATCGTCAACGCCTATGTTCAGTGTTAGAATAATCACCTCAACGCATTAATAGGTAGGCAACCATACTTACTCAGTTTTATTTAATTGTCAAAATTGTGTTATTAATAAAAATGTATTACACATTCGCTTGTCATTGTTTGTATTGATAACAATGCAAGGTCGAGGTAAAATCAGTTTTCCTAATAGGTCACAGGGGTAACAATATTAAAAATATTAAGAATCACTGGTCTAAAGGATCCAGACTCAAAACTGCTATATGTGTCACTTGCACCACCTCTGCGGGTCATGTTTGTAAAGGGTCTTTCATTAAGCGCTTCCAATCTTTAAATTTAAATAGAACCAAGTGAGTGCGAGATATCGATTTTTTTTTATTTATTTGAAAGGCCTGTCGATGCCATTATGTATGGAATATAACATCCTGTAAATTGATGGCTGACGCGCATCCGAAATGTCCAATTTTCCATGACTCTGGCGCATAAATCAGGCTGAATTTGACAGCTGGCATGAGTTATGTTGGCGTTGGCTTTGAGGGCCGCTATGGTTTGTGGCTTATTCGCATAGACATGCGACTAAAGAAAACCCCACAAGAAAAAATCTAATCAAATCGGACGATCTCGGTGGCCAGTTCACATCACCTCTCCGTGAGAGGTGCAGAATGTCCAATGTGGCATAAGCTGTGTGGCACGTTGCGCCCTCCTGTTGAAACCACATGTCGTTGGTGTCCATATTATTCAATTCAGGCCAAAAGAAGTTGGTCATCATCGACCTATAGCGCTCGCCGTTGACGGTGATGGCTTGGCCAATGTCGTTGGGGAGATTATACCATTGCAATTTTTTTTCAATGAAATCACAAGTTATAATCTCGAATGAAAATGCAACGATGAAGCAACTTATAACGAGCGTATTTCAAAATAAAATTGCAATGGTTTTAATCTCCCCACGCGTTATGTTCGGTTAGAGAATATAACGAATTACATATAAAATTTGTTTTGATTTTGTATGTTCGGAACGTAATTTTTCACTTCTTTTATAACTGTACCGCAGGCGGTTTCACAATTTTGTATAAACGTAGCGGTAATTTACAAATTCGTGTGATGAATGCGCCGTTTGACAGCCACTGTCACTGTCTAGTTTGTTTAAGCGCCAGCCAATCAGCGTCCTACATTCGAGTTGTATTTTCAAGGATCAGTTGTATTATCAGTGCCAGCCAATAAGCTTCTCAGATTTGAGTTGTATTTTCAGTGCCAGCCAATCAGCGCCCCAGATTTGAATTGTAGTTTCAATGCCAGCCAATCAGCGTCCCAGATTTGAATTGTATTTTCGGTGCCAGCTAATCAGCGTCCCCGATTTCAGTTGTATTTTCAGTGCCAGCCAATCAGCGTCCCAGATTTTAATTGTATTTTCAATGCCAGCCAATTAGCGTCCCAGATTTCAGTTGTATTTTCAATGCCAGCCAATCAGCGTCCCAGATTTCAGTTGTATTTTCAGTGTCAGCCAATCAGCGTCCCGGATTTGAGTTGTATTATTTCAAATCAGTTATATTCTCAAAGAAATATGGACCGATGAAGCCGCCAGCTAAAAATCCACACCAAACAGTGACTTTTTCAAGATGCATTTGACGCTCTTGGATCTCACGTAGATAGCTATCGTCCCAAATTCGACAATTTTGTTTATTCACGTACCCATTCATCCAGAAAGGGGCCTCATCGCTGAAGATGTTTTTTTTTTGATGAAAATTAGGGTCAGTTTAAAACTGCTCCAGGGCCCATTCAGCGAACACGTCGTTGTCTATGGTCGTTTATCTTCAGCTCTCGGGTCAGTTGAATTTTGTACGGGTGCAAAAATCGCCCAGTTGTGGTCTGCGAAAGACTACAACAGTTCTTGTGAGCGACGCTAAATCACCATTGCTTCGGATTCTCCTGCGCACTCTCACGGACAGCGGCGATGTTTTCGGCAGATCTTGCGTGCAAGAACCAAAAACATTCTAAACCAATTAAAACTGAGCACAGTGAAAAGAATTGAAAAGAAAAGGATGCTGCTTTTCTTGTCCCTATAGCACTTTTGATTGGTTTACAATGTCAGAATAGAGTCGTACTGATGTTGATTCATTGTTTACTGAACCAGTGGACTCAAATTTATCCACCGCACTGCGAATAGTCCTCTCGGTAGGGCGATTATGGCGACCGTAAAATGGGCGCAGCGCGGGGAACGCTGTCCGATCAGAACACCCATTTTGACAAAACAATTTTATCATTTACACGTGTTGTTGAACGCCATATCCGTCCATGGTGATTTGGCGAAACAGACTGAATAAATGACAGCCAATGCGACAGGTGTAGCTTCAACATTATGGCCGCTACCAACTGTCAAAGTTCGGAAGTCCCTTTATTATTTGAGGTTAGAAAATACCGCTGTTCCCTGCCAGCGTATAAAAATTGCGCTTGGTAAATTGAGATTCTTCTTTTTTCCTTTCTTTTGACTTGGATTTAAGCCATTCAGTCACGACAGTCCTCTCTCTTGAAATTTAAGATGTTCTCTGCGCAATGCGACACGAGACTCTATTCGTTCACCTGAATAGTGGTGAAGTAAGTTTATTGTAACATTCAGAATTGGTATTGCAGCTACTTCTTGTCCCAAGTTGTTGCATCCGGAAAATGGAAGATTGGTGCCGAACACTTGTGGTTCCGGTAAGAGTTTTGTGGGAGAACGCTGCCGAGTACACTGCAGACGCGGATTTCGACCGACGGACGGTTTCGAGCACTTGACGTGTGACTCTAATCTTCAATGGAATCCATTGGTTAGTGAAGACAACATTCGAACAATTTGCAAAGGAGGTAGGTTTTAAGTACTGTTTTTTAAGAACTTTAACCAGTTAGCTGTGTGACGAGTATACTCGTCATGAAGAATTGGCAATATTTTGTATTATGTCGAGTAAGCATTTGTCAAATTGTCATTTCTTGATGATGAGTTACAGTTAAAAAGAAGAAAGGCAACGTTTTGTGTTTATGTCGAGTCGACACTCGTTTTTAATACAAAATCTTGGCATTTTTCATGACGAGTATACTCGTCAAACACACCCAACAGTTTAATAATGAAAGTGAATGTTTAAACATGTCTTAATTAATAAATTTGAGACAACCTCACTTGTTGCAGATGAATTAAATACTTTTAATAAAGACTATAGACTATAGTCTTACAAGCTTTTACAATTCAAGCTCTATGTAGAAATGTTTTAGGTGATTCCAATAGGATATTCTGAGAGTTATAGCCTCTATCTTTGAATTTAAAAAAATGGCAAAATGACTAATTTTGCAATTTATTAGTTCGGCACAAATTTTCTAATCATCGAATGCAATTTTCGTTTTCCCCCAATTTAAGTTTAAGGTGTTGTGGTTTTGTTTCTAGCTTGGATATATCAATTGTTTTGATGAGAAATCAGAAATACAATATTTCTGAATGGATTTGGAAACTTTCAAGTTAATTCCTCAATTTATTAGTTCTGCACGAATTTTCTAATCGTTGAACGCAATTTTCGTTTTCCCCAATTTGAGTTTAAGGTGTTGTGGTTTTGTTTCTAGCTTAGATATATCAATTGTTTTGATGAGGAATCAGAAAAACAATATTTCTGAATGGATTTGGAAACTTTCAAGTTAATTCCTCAATTTATTAGTTCTGCACAAATTTTCTAATCATCGAATGCAATTTTCGTTTTCTCTAGTTTAAGTTTAAGGCGTTGTTGTTTTGTTTCTAGCTTAGATATATCAATTGTTTTGATGAGGAATCAGAAATACAATATTTCTAAATGGATTTGGAAACTTTCAAGTTAATTCCTCAATTTATTAGTTCTGCACGAATTTTCTAATCGTTGACTGCAATTTTTGTTCTCTTCAATTAAGGCTTAAGGTGTTGTGGTTTTGTTTCTAGCTTAGATATATCAATTGTTTTGATGAGGAATCAGAAAAACAATATTTCTGAATGGATTTGGAAACTTTCAAGTTAATTCCTCAATTTATTAGTTCTGCACAAATTTTCTAATCATCGAATGCAATTTTCGTTTTCTCTAGTTTAAGTTTAAGGCGTTGTGGTTTTGTTTCTAGCTTAGATATATCAATTGTTTTGATGAGGAATCAGAAAAACAATATTTCTAAATGGATTTGGAAACTTTCAAGTTAATTCCTCAATTTATTAGTTCTGCACGAATTTTCTAATCGTT
The DNA here is from genome assembly GCA_910593695.2 of Ocypus olens. Taxonomy (NCBI): domain Eukaryota; kingdom Metazoa; phylum Arthropoda; class Insecta; order Coleoptera; family Staphylinidae; genus Ocypus; species Ocypus olens. The sequence continues at coordinate 67,864,121 of OU343047.1, forward strand.
GAACGCAATTTTCGTTTTCCCCAATTTGAGTTTAAGGTGTTGTGGTTTTGTTTCTAGCTTAGATATATCAATTGTTTTGATGAGGAATCAGAAAAACAATATTTCTGAATGTATTTGGAAACTTTCAAGTTACTTCCTCAATTTATTAGTTCTGCACGAATTTTATAATCGTTGAATGCATTTTTCGTTTTCCCCAATTTGAGTTTAAGGTGTTGTGGTTTTGTTTCTAGCTTAGATATATCAATTGTTTTGATGAGGAATCAGAAAAACAATATTTCTGAATGGATTTGGAAACTTTCAAGTTAATTCCTCAATTTATTAGTTCTGCACGAATTTTCTAATCGTTGAACGCAATTTTCGTTTTCCCCAATTTGAGTTTAAGGTGTTGTGGTTTTGTTTCTAGCTTAGATATATCAATTGTTTTGATGAGGAATCAGAAAAACAATATTTCTGAATGTATTTGGAAACTTTCAAGTTACTTCCTCAATTTATTAGTTCTGCACGAATTTTATAATCGTTGAATGCATTTTTCGTTTTCCCCAATTTGAGTTTAAGGTGTTGTGGTTTTGTTTCTAGCTTAGATATATCAATTGTTTTGATGAGGAATCAGAAAAACAATATTTCTGAATGGATTTGGAAACTTTCAAGTTAATTCCTCAATTTATTAGTTCTGCACGAATTTTCTAATCGTTGAACGCAATTTTCGTTTTCCCCAATTTGAGTTTAAGGTGTTGTGGTTTTGTTTCTAGCTTAGATATATCAATTGTTTTGATGAGGAATCAGAAAAACAATATTTCTGAATGGATTTGGAAACTTTCAAGTTAATTCCTCAATTTATTAGTTCTGCACGAATTTTCTAATCGTTGAACGCAATTTTCGTTTTCCCCAATTTGAGTTTAAGGTGTTGTGGTTTTGTTTCTAGCTTAGATATATCAATTGTTTTGATGAGGAATCAGAAAAACAATATTTCTGAATGGATTTGGAAACTTTCAAGTTAATTCCTCAATTTATTAGTTCTGCACGAATTTTCTAATCGTTGAACGCAATTTTCGTTTTCCCCAATTTGAGTTTAAGGTGTTGTGGTTTTGTTTCTAGCTTAGATATATCAATTGTTTTGATGAGGAATCAGAAAAACAATATTTCTGAATGGATTTGGAAACTTTCAAGTTACTTCCTCAATTTATTAGTTCTGCACGAATTTTATAATCGTTGAATGCATTTTTCGTTTTCCCCAATTTGAGTTTAAGGTGTTGTGGTTTTGTTTCTAGCTTAGATATATCAATTGTTTTGATGAGGAATCAGAAAAACAATATTTCTGAATGGATTTGGAAACTTTCAAGTTAATTCCTCAATTTATTAGTTCTGCACAAATTTTCTAATCATCGAATGCAATTTTCGTTTTCTCTAGTTTAAGTTTAAGGCGTTGTGGTTTTGTTTCTAGCTTAGATATATCAATTGTTTTGATGAGGAATCAGAAAAACAATATTTCTAAATGGATTTGGAAACTTTCAAGTTAATTCCTCAATTTATTAGTTCTGCACGAATTTTCTAATCATCGAATGCAATTTTCGTTTTCCCAATTTAAGTTTAAGGCGTTGTGGTTTTGTTTCTAGCTTAGATATATCAATTGTTTTGATGAGGAATCAGAAATACAATATTTCTCAATGGATTTGGAATTTTTCAAGTTATTTCTCAATTTATTTGTTTTGCACAAATTTTTTAATCGTTGAACGCAATTTTCGTTTTCCCCAATTCAAGTTTAAGGTGTTATGGTTTTTTGTAAAACATTTTAAGTGATCTACAAAACCAATGTATAAACATTCTGTGACAGTAGCTAAACTATTTCACTTAAATGAACTTTAAGTAAATTTTTAATTTAATGGTAATTTTCAGATTTTCCTAAACCATTTATACGTTGTCCAAGTGGTGGATTGATCAACTTTAATTTACCACGTGGCCAAAACACAATGCTGGTAAAGATTCCTCGTCCCGATTCAAACGTTGATTGGTGGAGGTAAGTAGAATTATTTTCTTGTATCAGTTTTAATATTTTTTTTTATAATTTATGATTTATTTAGCGATCCATTTGCATTTACCACAATACAAGTCGAAATTGTAACAATAGCTGCTGGAACCAAACGCTGTCAGCATTTTACAGCCGAAGCGAATTGTTTTTTTTTCATGAATTGTTTCAACTATAACATTTTATAATAAACAAATGTTTTGATTAAAGAAACACTGAGTAAAACACTTACAAAGTTTTATTCAGTGTTTCCGTAATGAATTACCACGTAGTAACGGTCGCAACCATCACCATGTTCTGATGCAATGTTGTATTCATGATATCCTCTTAGAGTTATCTTAATATAAAAAAGCTACTTGATTTCTGAATAAGCATTTCAACTCGAGGCGTCCTTCACTAATTTCATTCCCAAATCATCCTCGTCCAATTAGTAACCCGTTTCTGATGCTAACGTGTAATATCCAGAGAAAATCCTTCCTTATTTTTGCGATTGTTACATATCGAATCGTTTCATCTGCTAGCAACTTTTGAAGAAAAGAAATTTTCCAAAATTAGCATTAGAGGATATTAGCGGGTTCGTAGTCAGGAAATTAGCAACGGCGTACGCGCAAAATGGCTGCCAACATAATAATCTCACAGGTAGCTGTTTCCCAAAGACAGCTACCAGCATATCTACTCACTGCTGTGGCTGCTTCATCAAGACCAACATGCAAGAGCAATATGTTTTAGTATTAGGGTTACACTGTCAAAAGCTTTACCGTAGTTCAGGAGTACTAATACTGTAATACTGTTAGCCAATAGAGTGTCGTCTGTGATCTTCAGCAAGGCAGTCTTACAGCTGTGCCCACTACGAAATCCAGATTGTAATTGCGATAGAATAAATGGTGGTCCATCTAGTGGTCTCTTTTTGAATTACATGTTATTTTGAGAGTGACAGTTCTTTCCCGCTCGAAATCTTGATAGAAAGTCAGTATCATATTTCCGCGGAACGAAATCATATCTCCCGATGAAATCTTTACTTTGACTACGAGAAATGTATGCAAAATAAGCACGTTTTTCGTTTTTGATAGAAATACTCGTGTAGTTACACAGACTTTTATAGTATTCCCAATGTGCAATGGGTTAATATAATTTATTTTTTTAGATACATAAGATCAAACCCGAGTTGGGGCATGCAGCTGTTAACAACGTTACCACCGGGTCGATTCGAAGTGACGTACACCGCCTACAGTCCAAACATGAACAGCTCCTCGAGTTGCGTTTTGGCCATCAACGTCAAGGACACCGAACCCCCGGAGATGACGGGCTGTCCGGCAAATATGGAGGTTAGGTTGGACAGAGGAGAATACACGAGGAGTATCGAATGGAAAGATCCGGAGTTCACCGACAATATTGCTATTCGAACCTTCTACAAATCGAAAGTAAATTAAATTGTCCAACAAAAAAAAAATACCAAATTTAATTACGCCGTTTAAATATTTTAGAGCTCTGGAGCTATACTTGGTCCCGGCGTCCATCACGTCAATTACGTGGCAAGTGATGATGCGGGCAACAGGGCGTTTTGCCATTTCACAATAACCATAAGAGGTGAGTACAATTAATAAATAGAAATGTTTGGATATTGGCGGCGTTTACTTGGTGGTGCATCTTTGTGCATTTCTAAGGTGTGAGCCACTGAATTTTGTCGCTGAGTTGGCCATGCCTGAGAGAGAGAAACATAGCAGTCAAGTCTAAGATTCATTTTTTAAAATTTAATTCTAGTCTCATGACGTAATAATATGTTCAATACCTCATTTATCTCACAGCCAACTCTGAAACAAAATTTTGTTATATGCCATACGAAATATCGCCAGATTTGTGCAAAATCAAAGGATAATTGGTACTGAAAGTGGTTAATTTTCTAGATACATTTTTTCACGGCTGAAAACTAATTTTGTGCAATTTTCAATTCAAATTTTTATCTTTCGATCGACGCCATTTTGTTTTTGGTAAAGATTTTTTTATTAATTCTTCCAAAATAATGAAGACTGATCATTTTGAAAGCGATTCTGATAGTTAAGACCACCTACATTGATGGATACATTTTTTCATAGCTGAAAACTAATTTTGTGCGATTTTCAATTCAATATTTATCTTTCGATCGACGCCATTTTGTTTTCAGTAAAGATTTTTTTATTAAATCCTCCAAAATAATGAAGACTGATCATTTCTAAAGCGATTCTGACAGTTAGGACCACCTGCATTGATGGATACAATTTTTTCATAGCTGAAAACTAATTTTGTACAATTTTTAATTCAAATTTTTATCTTTCGATCGACGCCATTTTGTTTTCAGTAAAGATTTTTTATTAATTCTTCCAAAATAATGAATATTGATCATTTCTAGAGCGATTCTGACAGTTAAGACCACCTGCATTGATGGATACAATTTTTTCACAGCTGAAAACTAATTTTGTACAATTTTCAATTCAATTTTTTATCTTTCGATCGACGCCATTTTGTTTCCAGTAAAGATTTTTTTATTAAATCCTCCAAAATAATGAAGACTGATCATTTCTAAAGCGATTCTGACAGTTAGGACCACCTGCATTGATGGATACATTTTTTTCACAGCTGAAAACTAATTTTGTACAATTTTTAATTCAAATTTTTATCTTTCGATCGACGCCATTTTGTTTTCAGTAAAGATTTTTGATTAATTCTTCCAAAATAATGAATATTGATCATTTCTAGAGCGATTCTGACAGTTAAGACCACCTGCATTGATGGATACAATTTTTTCACAGCTGAAAACTAATTTTGTACAATTTTCAATTCAATTTTTTATCTTTCGATCGACGCCATTTTGTTTCCAGTAAAGATTTTTTTATTAAATCCTCCAAAATAATGAAGACTGATCATTTCTAAAGCGATTCTGACAGTTAGGACCACCTGCATTGATGGATACAATTTTTTCACAGCTGAAAACTAATTTTGTACAATTTTTAATTCAAATTTTTATCTTTCGATCGACGCCATTTTGTTTTCAGTAAAGATTTTTGATTAATTCTTCCAAAATAATGAATATTGATCATTTCTAAAGCGATTCTGACAGTTAGGACCACCTGCATTGATGGATACATTTTTTTCATAGCTGAAAACTAATTTTGTACAATTTTCAATTCAAATTTTTATCTTTCGATCGACGCCATTTTGTTTTTGGTAAAGATTTTTGATTAATTCTTCCAAAATAATGAATATTGATCATTTTTAAAGCGATTCTGATAGTTAAGACCACCTACATTGATGGATACATTTTTTTACAGCTGAAAACTAATTTTGTACAATTTTCAATTCAAATTTTTATCTTTCGATCGACGCCATTTTGTTTCCAGTAAAGATTTTTTTATTAAATCCTCCAAAATAATAAAGACTGATCATTTCTAAAGCGATTCTGACAGTTAAGACCACCTGCATTGATGGATACAATTTTTTCACAGCTGAAAACTAATTTTGTACAATTTTCAATTCAAATTTTTATCTTTCGATCGACGCCATTTTGTTTTCAGTAAAGATTTTTTTATTAAATCCTCCAAAATAATGAAGACTGATCATTTCTAAAGCGATTCTGACAGTTAGGACCACCTGCATTGATGGATACAATTTTTTCATAGCTGAAAACTAATTTTGTACAATTTTCAATTCAATTTTTTATCTTTCGATCGACGCCATTTTGTTTTCAGTAAAGATTTTTGATTAATTCTTCCAAAATAATGAATATTGATCATTTCTAGAGCGATTCTGACAGTTAAGACCACCTGCATTGATGGATACAATTTTTTCATAGCTGAAAACTAATTTTGTACAATTTTTAATTCAAATTTGTATCTTTCGATCGACGCCATTTTGTTTTCAGTAAAGATTTTTTATTAATTCTTCTAAAATAATGAATATTGATCATTTCTAGAGCGATTCTGACAGTTAAGACCACCTGCATTGATGGATACAATTTTTTCATAGCTGAAAACTAATTTTGTACAATTTTTAATTCAAATTTTTATCTTTCGATCGACGCCATTTTGTTTTCAGTAAAGATTTTTTATTAATTCTTCCAAAATAATGAATATTGATCATTTCTAGAGCGATTCTGACAGTTAAGACCACCTGCATTGATGGATACAATTTTTTCACAGCTGAAAACTAATTTTGTACAATTTTCAATTCAATTTTTTATCTTTCGATCGACGCCATTTTGTTTCCAGTAAAGATTTTTTTATTAAATCCTCCAAAATAATGAAGACTGATCATTTCTAAAGCGATTCTGACAGTTAGGACCACCTGCATTGATGGATACAATTTTTTCACAGCTGAAAACTAATTTTGTACAATTTTTAATTCAAATTTTTATCTTTCGATCGACGCCATTTTGTTTTCAGTAAAGATTTTTGATTAATTCTTCCAAAATAATGAATATTGATCATTTCTAGAGCGATTCTGACAGTTAAGACCACCTGCATTGATGGATACAATTTTTTCACAGCTGAAAACTAATTTTGTACAATTTTCAATTCAATTTTTTATCTTTCGATCGACGCCATTTTGTTTCCAGTAAAGATTTTTTTATTAAATCCTCCAAAATAATGAAGACTGATCATTTCTAAAGCGATTCTGACAGTTAGGACCACCTGCATTGATGGATACAATTTTTTCACAGCTGAAAACTAATTTTGTACAATTTTTAATTCAAATTTTTATCTTTCGATCGACGCCATTTTGTTTTCAGTAAAGATTTTTGATTAATTCTTCCAAAATAATGAATATTGATCATTTCTAAAGCGATTCTGACAGTTAGGACCACCTGCATTGATGGATACATTTTTTTCATAGCTGAAAACTAATTTTGTACAATTTTCAATTCAAATTTTTATCTTTCGATCGACGCCATTTTGTTTTTGGTAAAGATTTTTGATTAATTCTTCCAAAATAATGAATATTGATCATTTTTAAAGCGATTCTGATAGTTAAGACCACCTACGTTGATGGATACATTTTTTTACAGCTGAAAACTAATTTTGTACAATTTTCAATTCAAATTTTTATCTTTCGATCGACGCCATTTTGTTTCCAGTAAAGATTTTTTTATTAAATCCTCCAAAATAATAAAGACTGATCATTTCTAAAGCGATTCTGACAGTTAAGACCACCTGCATTGATGGATACAATTTTTTCACAGCTGAAAACTAATTTTGTACAATTTTTAATTCAAATTTTTATCTTTCGATCGACGCCATTTTGTTTTCAGTAAAGATTTTTGATTAATTCTTCCAAAATAATGAATATTGATCATTTCTAGAGCGATTCTGACAGTTAAGACCACCTGCATTGATGGATACAATTTTTTCACAGCTGAAAACTAATTTTGTACAATTTTCAATTCAATTTTTTATCTTTCGATCGACGCCATTTTGTTTCCAGTAAAGATTTTTTTATTAAATCCTCCAAAATAATGAAGACTGATCATTTCTAAAGCGATTCTGACAGTTAGGACCACCTGCATTGATGGATACAATTTTTTCACAGCTGAAAACTAATTTTGTACAATTTTTAATTCAAATTTTTATCTTTCGATCGACGCCATTTTGTTTTCAGTAAAGATTTTTGATTAATTCTTCCAAAATAATGAATATTGATCATTTCTAAAGCGATTCTGACAGTTAGGACCACCTGCATTGATGGATACATTTTTTTCATAGCTGAAAACTAATTTTGTACAATTTTCAATTCAAATTTTTATCTTTCGATCGACGCCATTTTGTTTTTGGTAAAGATTTTTGATTAATTCTTCCAAAATAATGAATATTGATCATTTTTAAAGCGATTCTGATAGTTAAGACCACCTACATTGATGGATACATTTTTTTACAGCTGAAAACTAATTTTGTACAATTTTCAATTCAAATTTTTATCTTTCGATCGACGCCATTTTGTTTCCAGTAAAGATTTTTTTATTAAATCCTCCAAAATAATAAAGACTGATCATTTCTAAAGCGATTCTGACAGTTAGGACCACCTGCATTGATGGATACAATTTTTTCATAGCTGAAAACTAATTTTGTACAATTTTCAATTCAAATTTTTATCTTTCGATCGACGCCATTTTGTTTTCAGTAAAGATTTTTTTATTAAATCCTCCAAAATAATGAAGACTGATCATTTCTAAAGCGATTCTGACAGTTAGGACCACCTGCATTGATGGATACAATTTTTTCATAGCTGAAAACTAATTTTGTACAATTTTCAATTCAATTTTTTATCTTTCGATCGACGCCATTTTGTTTTCAGTAAAGATTTTTGATTAATTCTTCCAAAATAATGAATATTGATCATTTCTAGAGCGATTCTGACAGTTAAGACCACCTGCATTGATGGATACAATTTTTTTATAGCTGAAAACTAATTTTGTACAATTTTTAATTCAAATTTGTATCTTTCGATCGACGCCATTTTGTTTTCAGTAAAGATTTTTTATTAATTCTTCTAAAATAATGAATATTGATCATTTCTAGAGCGATTCTGACAGTTAAGACCACCTGCATTGATGGATACAATTTTTTCACAGCTGAAAACTAATTTTGTACAATTTTCAATTCAATTTTTTATCTTTCGATCGACGCCATTTTGTTTTTAGTAAAGATTTTTGATTAATTTTTCCAAAATAATGAATATTGATCATTTCTAGAGCGATTCTGACAGTTAAGACCACCCTGCATTAATGGATACAATTTTTTCACAGCTGAAAACTAATTTTGTGCAATTTTCAATTCAATTTTTTATCTTTCGATCGACGCCATTTTGTTTCCAGTAAAGATTTTTTTATTAAATCCTCCAAAATAATAAAGACTGATCATTTCTAAAGCGATTCTGACAGTTAAGACCACCTGCATTGATGGATACAATTTTTTCACAGCTGAAAACTAATTTTGTACAATTTTCAATTCAAATTTTTATCTTTCGATCGACGCCATTTTGTTTTCAGTAAAGATTTTTTTATTAAATCCTCCAAAATAATGAAGACTGATCATTTCTAAAGCGATTCTGACAGTTAGGACCACCTGCATTGATGGATACATTTTTTTCATAGCTGAAAACTAATTTTGTACAATTTTCAATTCAAATTTTTATCTTTCGATCGACGCCATTTTGTTTTCAGTAAAGATTTTTTTATTAAATCCTCCAAAATAATGAAGACTGATCATTTCTAAAGCGATTCTGACAGTTAGGACCACCTGCATTGATGGATACAATTTTTTCACAGCTGAAAACTAATTTTGTACAATTTTCAATTCAAATTTTTATCTTTCGATCGACGCCATTTTGTTTTCAGTAAAGATTTTTTTATTAAATCCTCCAAAATAATGAAGACTGATCATTTCTAAAGCGATTCTGACAGTTAGGACCACCTGCATTGATGGATACAATTTTTTCACAGCTGAAAACTAATTTTGTACAATTTTCAATTCAAATTTTTATCTTTCGATCGACGCCATTTTGTTTTCAGTAAAGATTTTTTATTAATTCTTCTAAAATAATGAATATTGATCATTTCTAGAGCGATTCTGACAGTTAAGACCACCTGCATTGATGGATACAATTTTTTCACAGCTGAAAACTAATTTTGTGCAATTTTCAACTCAATTTTTTATTTTTCGATCGACGCCATTTTGTTTTCAGTAAAGATTTTTTATTAATTCTTCTAAAATAATGAATATTGATCATTTCTAGAGCGATTCTGACAGTTAAGACCACCTGCATTGATGGATACAATTTTTTCACAGCTGAAAACTAATTTTGTACAATTTTCAATTCAATTTTTTATCTTTCGATCGACGCCATTTTGTTTCCAGTAAAGATTTTTTTATTAAATCCTCAAAATAATGAAGACTGATCATTTCTAAAGCGATTCTGACAGTTAAGACCACCTGCATTGATGGATACAATTTTTTCACAGCTAAAAACTAATTTTGCACAATTTTCAATTCAAATTTTTATCTTTCGATCGACGCCATTTTGTTTTTGTTAAAGATTTTTTATTAATTGTTCCAAAATAATTAAGACTGATCATTTCTAAAGCGATTCTGACAGTTTAGACCAGCTATATTGATGGATAAGTCCGAATTGTATTTGGGAAGGAAATAATTGATCTTCTGAACTCTTTCCTTTGTAAACGATGCACGTATCGACACACACCTTTATCTAAAGACAAAGTAACGTTTTGTAGTATTTTATGGTAAATAATTTCTATTTTTTTTAGAAGCAGATTTCACCGACAACAGACCAGGGAGATATAGAGCGGTCTTGATTTGCCCTCATGGTATCCAGTACATGTCAAAAAGTCCAGATAACTATGACGTAAGATTGATAATAATCTAACACACACTAACTAATAATAATATCTAAATTATTAACTTATAACTTTAGTAAAATAGAGTAAAAAAAATATTTAGTAAAATAGAGTTGTAGAAAATTTCTCTTATATAGTCCAAACCGGGATAATATGTTGTGTGGGTGAAGTGTCTCTCCTTAGTCGCCCAGAATTTATCGGCTAACAATAATATTTGCATTTGTGGACGACCTCATTGAGCTATGCTTGAGATTATGCTCAGCCCACCGCTTCAGTCTTCGATCTCACTTTATAATTACCAGACGTACCACTTTAAGTCACGTTTGCCTATACATCTGTAAAAATATTTGATCAGTTTTTTAAGTGTTGTTTCATTATTTCGTAATAGTCTACAATTTATAACTCTGTCAATACTTTGTCACAATGTCAAACTTTATAACATTTATAGAATTCAATAACCTCGCAACAGGGCTGTCACTGGAGTCACATACGAGTAAAGGAATCAACACCGTTATCCAGATACAAGATACCATCACAGAGATCTTACTACGAAACCAACAAGAACAACCAAAACACGGACAATTCGGTAACGAATCAAATTCGCATGAGACACACACCGTTTGCTTGGTATCAACGATGCTGTTAGATGATCAACTTCGAAAATCAACTACAAAGTTACCATCGTTCTAAGTAACATCATGGATAGCGATCCGAATCGAAATTTACTGCAAATATTTGTTTATTTACAGTACAAATTTTACAGTGAATTTGATTTAGGATGAATACATGAACTCGTGTGTGTTTTTTCAACAGGGAGTGGTTTCCTCTAGATCCACTAGTGTTCATAAAAAATGGTTAATTTACTTATTTAGTAGTATTAATTGAGTAGGATTAAGTTTTTTTACGAATTCGAATATTGTAAACCGAAATTATTTTAAAATAAACTGAATAAGTGTAAGCAATAAGATTTTTTTGTATCCAATTTGTCGAAAAATTTTCAAGGAGACTCGTGCTTTATCACCAAACGTTTAGCAAAAAAGTTGGCGTGTCACTCTGAAAATTTTAGAAAATTTAGAAAAAAGTCGATTTTTTCAGACCATAACGGCTAAACGAAGAATCAAAATCGAACGCGGATTTCAAATCTCTGCTTCTTGGGTGCACGTTCGTCGGATTCAATTAAAATGGCCGATTTTTAATTTTTTTCGAAAAAGTGAAATTCTATAGAATTTCTTTTGCTCAAAAATTGGCTTTGAAATAATTTCCCAAAGAAACCACTGGTTCGATTCGAGGTTTCTATACATCACTGGAAAGATCCCTTCAAGACGCTTCAGGAAATGTACTTTCGCAAGAACAAATGTCAATTTGAAGCCCGTGACGCGTCAGCAAAGAAAAACTTGAAAATGGAAAAAATCGAAAAAATCAACTTTTTTAATAATCATCGTAGACTATTAAAGTGTACCCTTTTCTCATCAAAAAAACCAAAGAAATCGATTGGCGTTAAAAAAATTTCAACAAAAAAGTTGGCCAGTCAGTTTGAAAATTTTTGTCGGAGAAGGTTTCAGATATTTAACATTTATTTATGTATAAAAAAAAAACTTATAATCTAGTCACACTCTATGGTATTATTTTGAACCGTTTTCCAGGCTCCGTTCTCACCGCAGTACACCGTTTTCGAATCACCGCTCGGACACAACAATTCACACAACGCTCCAACCGAATTCAGCAACAACTCTCTCGGATATTCTTTAAACTTAACGGAATTCGTTCGGTTGCAATCGAAATATCCGACTTCCGGCGGATGCAGCGGAGGACAGGTGATACTCGGCTGGTCTTTTGGCAAATCATCAACTTTCAATGGACAAATGTACGAACCGGGAATGTTCTTGCAAATTATACATTTCTGCTTGATCTCTTCCTCCTGGCATTCATCGATATCTAAAAATAATTCCAGTCAACATGGAATAGCGTATTAATCAGTGACGGCTCAGGTAGCAGAGGTGGTAATACAGATCTCTGCATTCGATCCTACCTATCTGCTACCTCGGTCGCATCATGAGTGAGGTAGCAGAGGTGGTAATACAGATCTCTGCAACTGACCCTACCTATACTCATGGTATGGCCGAGGTAGCAGAGGTGGTAATACAGATCTCTGCAACCGACCCCACCTATCTGCCACCTCGGCCGTACCACCATGAGTCACTAGTATTAACCCTGAAACTGTACCGACCTTCGCAAGTTTTCTCATCCCTTCCCAAATTCCATCCCTGAGGACAACCGCACACGTAACCGTTGTAATGGTCGATGCAGGTATGCGAACATCCCGATGTTCCCTCCGCACATTCGTCTATGCTATCGCAAAGTTTGCCATCGTTTGATAATCTCGTGCCGTTTAAATTTTCGCAAGTGCAATGGTAACTTCCTATCGTGTTATAGCATTTGTCTTGGCAGTCACCGTGCCCGTTATTCGAATGGCACTCGTTGATGTCATGGCAAGTTTTTCGATTTTTTAGATCCAGATGGTAGCCTGGTAAACAGGTGCATTCGTGGCTTCCCACTAAGTTGGTGCAGTTGTGGTGGCAGTAACCGTTTTTAAATGAGCATTCGTTTATATCTAAAAAAAATTATTGATAATTAATTTATAATTTTAGGATGTGGATTGGTGCCTATACAGGTTTATAAAATTTGAAATGGGTTTTCGGTTATCTCCAATCGTGTCCACCGATATGCCAAAAAAACAAATGAACAAGAATTTATTTTATTGGCGAATTATGATATTGGAGGACTCAGGAATCGGAATTTGAAGTCAATTTTTAGTTATCTTCAACCGTTCACGAGATATCCACCTATATGCCAAAAAAAAAAATGAACAAAAAATTGTTTGATTGATGAATTATCATCTTGATGGACGCAGGAATCGGAATTTGAAGTAAATTTTTAGTTACGTCCAACCGTTCACGAGATATCCACCTATATGTCAAAAAATAAATGAACAAGAAATTGTTTTATCGATGAATTATCATCTTGGTGGACTCAAGAATCGGAATTTGAAGTAAATTTTCAGTTATCTACAACTGTTCACGAGATATCGATCAATATGTCAAAAAACAAATGAACAAGAAATTGTTTTATTGGTGAATTATCATCTTGGTGGACTCAAGAATCGGAATTTGAAGTAAATTTTCAGTTATCTCTAACCGTTCACCAGATATCGATCAATATGTCAAAAAACAAATGAAAAAGAAATTGTTTTATTGATGAATCATCATCTTGGTGGACTCGGGAATCGGAATTTGAAGTAAATTTTTAGTTATCTCCAACCGTTTATGAGATATACACCTATATGCCAAAAAAACAAATGAACAAGAAATTGTTTTATTGATGAATCATCATCTTGAAGGACTCAAGAATCGGAATTTGAAGTCAATGTTTAGTTATCTCAAACCGTTCACGAGATATACACTTATATGGAAAAAAACAAATGAACAAGAAATTGTTTTATTGATGAATTATCATCTTGATGGACCCAGGAATCGGAATTTGAAGTAAATTTTTAGTTATCTCCAACCGTTCACGAGATATCTATCAATATGTCAAAAAACAAATGAACAAAAAATTGTTTTATTGATGAATTATCATCTTAGTGGAATCAGGAATCGGAATTTGAAGTAAATTGTCAGTTATCTCCAATCGTTCACGAGATATCGATCAAGATGTCAAAAAACAAATGAACAAGAACTTGTTTTATTGATGAATCATAATCTTGGTGGAGTCAAAAATCAGAATTTGAAGTAAATTTTCTGATATCTCCAACCGTTCATGAGATATCCAGCTATAGGCAAAAAAACAATTAACAAGAAATTGTTTTATTGGTGAATTATCATCTTGGTGGACTCAGGAATCGGAATTTGAAGTAAATTTTCAGTTATCTCCAATCGTTCATGAGATATCCAGCTATATGCCAAAAAAACAAATAATCAAGAAATTGTTTTATTGGTGAATTATCACCTTGGAGGACTCAAGAAGCGGAATTTGAAGTAAATTTTTAATTATCTCCAACCGTTCACGAGATATCCACCTATATGCCAAAAAACAAATGAACAAAAAATTGTTTTATTGATGAATTATCATCTTGGTGGACTCAGGGATCGTAATTTGAAGTCAATTTTCAGTTATCTCCAATAGTTCACGAGATATCCACCTATATGCCAAAAAAACAAATGAGCAATAAATGGTTTTACTGATGAATTATCATATTGGTGGACTCAGGAATCGGAATTTTAAGTAAATTTTCAGTTATCTCCAACCATTCACGAGATATCCACCTATATGTCAAAAAACAAATGAACAAAAAATTGTTTTATTGATAAATTATCATCTTGGTGGACTCGGGAATCGGAATTTGAAGTCAATTTTTAGTTATCTCCAAACGTTCACGAGATATCCACCAATATGTCAAAAAACAAATCAACACAAAATTGTTTTATTGATGAATTGGTATCTGGATAGACTCCGGAATCGGAATTTGAAGTCAATTTTCAGTTATCTCTAACAGTTCACGAGATATCCACCTATATGTCAAAAAACAAATGAACAAAAAATTATTTTATTGATGAATTATCATCTTGGTGGACTCAGGAATCGGAATTTGAAGTCAATTTTTTGTTATTTCCAACCATTCACGGGATATCTATCAATATGTCAAAAAAAACAAATGAACAAAAAATTGTTTTATTGATGAGTTATCATCTTGGTGGATTCTGGAATCGGAATTTGAAGTCAATTTTTAGTTATCCCCAATCGTTCATGAGATATCCACCTATATGTCAAAAAACAAATCAACAAAAAATTGTTTTATTGATGAATTGTCATCTGAATGGACTCGGGAATCGGAATTTGAAGTCAATTTTTAGTTGTCTCCAACCGTTCACGAGATATACACCTATACGTCAAAAAACAAATGAACAGGAAATTGTTTGATTGATGAATTATCATCTTGGCGGAGTCAAGAATCGGAATTTGAAGTAAATTTTCAGTTAACTTCAACCGTTCACGAGATATCCACCTATATGCCAAAAAAACAAATGAACAAGAAATTGTTTTATTGATGAATTATCATCTTAATAGACTCAGGAATCGGAATTTGAAGTCAATTTTTAGTTATCTCCAACCGTTCACGAGATATCCACCTATATATCAAAAAACAAATGAACAAAAAATTGTTTTATTGATGAGTTACCATCTGATTGGACTCAATAATCGGACTTTGAAGCAAATTTTCAGTTATCTCCAACCATTCGCGAGATATCGACATATATGCCACAAATACAAATGAACAAAAAATTGTTTTATTGAGGAGTTATCATCTTGGTGAACTAAAAAGTTGGAATTTGAAGTAAATTTTCAGTTATCTCCAATCGTTCACGAGATATCCACCTATATGCAAAAAAACAAATGAACAAAAAATTGTTTTATTGATGAATTGTCATCTGGATGGACTCAGGAATCGGAATTTTAAGTCAATTTTCAGTTATCTCCAACCGTTTATGAGAAATCCACCTATATGTCAAAAAACAAATGAACAAGAAATTGTTTTATTGATGAATTGTCATCTTGGTGGACTCAAGAATGGGAATTTAAAGTCAATTTATAGTTATTTCCAACCGTTCACGAGATGTCCACCTATATGTGAAAAAACAAATTAACAAAAAATTGTTTTATTGATGAGTTATCATCTTAATGTACTCAGGAATCGGAATTTTAAGTAAATTTTCAGTTATCTCCAACCGTTCACGAGATATCCACCTGTATGCCAAAAAACAAATTAACAAAAAATTGTTTTATTGATGAATTATCATCTTGGTGGACTCGAGAGTTGGAATTTAAAGTAAATTTTCAGTTATCTCCAACCGTTCACGAGATATCCACCTATATGCCAAAAAAACAAATGAACAAGAAATTGTTTTATTGGTGAATTATTATCTTGAAGGACTCAAGAATCGGAATTTGAAGTCAATTTTCACTTATCTCGAACCGTTCACGAGATATCCACCTATATGTCAAAAACAAATGAACAAGAAATGGTTTAATTGATGAATTATCATAAATGATAAAAATTTACTTGCGGATATTTGAACAGTAATATAATTACCTAAACAAGTTGCGTTGTCCTTCCATAACCTATAACCATCCCGACAGTAGCAAACTCCATTAACACACAATTGTTCGCACTGTCCGTTACAAATTTTCTCCTTCTCCCCCAAAGCCTTTTTCCCTTCGTTCCACCAAAACTTTTTCCTGTCACCACGCGATGACTTATTCTTATTAACATTAACTTCCTTCTCAACCCTCTCAACCTTCATTTCAATTGAATTTATACCGGCATCGGCTTGCGTGGAGGGTATCAACATCACGACATCGCCAACGATTAATTTGTTGTTATCACTCAACGATTTCTCCATGGGATGATGACCGTCCTTGAACGTAATCGTCGAATTTTTGCCGATGTCCGTTTTCTTCAGCGATTTCCGAATGAAATTCCTCAATGAGATCTTCTGCAGTTTTTTGGTGATCACGTCCAACTGTTTCTCGACCTTCCTCTTCTCCCGCGAACTCGCGAAGTTGTCCGCTTTCAGGCGTTCGAGCAGACTGTTCCTCTTCGTCTGGAACATCAGTCGCTTCTTTCCCATTCGTTTCTTTTTGCCGGTGCGAGTGGAGGAGTCTATCTGTCTCAATGTTTGTACGCTTTTGCTGCCGAATGTTTTTAAATTGGGCGGAACGTTTTTACGTAATTTATGTGTGGGTTTTATTGGGTCCATTGAGGAATCTACGTCGTTGTTTAGTTTCCGTTGGATGCGTATTATCTCCTTTTCCGCATCTTCGAAAGTTTTGAAATCGGTTGATACGCCTAGAAAGCAAAAGAATGGTTATTGCTACAGTTGTGAATGTGCGCACGTGAAGAGTGATAATGGAAAAATGACGAAAACTGTCAAAATCCTCCAAATTCAGTCAGCAAAATCGCGCTTTGCTTTTGAAAAATTGCTCAACTTCCGAACGCCTTACTTTTGATGTTTAGATTCCAAAATGTAGCAATTCAGTGTGTTTTACAAAAATATAAAGAAATATACATATCGTGCAAAGAAAATTGCAAAAATCTGTTGTTTTTCGAGTTTAAAGTCAACAAAATCGCGTTTTTGATTTTGAAAAATTGCTTAACTTCCTAATGCGTTATTGTGTTTACATTCGAATATTTGAAATGAATTCCGTTTGTTACTTAAATTGCATAATACGCTGCCCAACGTGTATTAAAAAAATGTCTTAGTCTCAACAATAACGCAAACGTAAATATTTACAAGAGTTGTACTTTGACACTTTCGCTGTCAGCGAAAACCTCGAGCGAGATATTGTCACGCGCTTAAAAATAGCAACGTTACGTTTCTACTAATGCCCATGTCACCAATTTAACAAGTAATTATTGTTATCATCTAAATTTAAACATAATATCCAACGTCGACCAAATTTAGACTATTAGCGTTCATTAATCGCGTTAACGTAAATATGTCGCGAATCTGTTTGGAGTTACTTGGGGCGGTCGAAATGGGTCATCTGGAAAGTAACGTGCGTTCGGCGGTTCAAGCGAGTGCCCACAGTAAATCAATTAAGTTGTCAGATTTGGCGATAACCAATTTGCTACGCCCAGGAGAAATACGATGTGCGAAATTGAAATCGTCTCGTCGTGTAATTTAGATGCCGATGACACGGCAATTATTTAGCAACATGTGCTGAAAATGTAATCATTGTTAGCTTGAAGGAGTTGTGAAATTTATAAATCTGGATTCAATTGCGGTTCGGGGTTTATATTCAAATGTTATACTTTTAAAATAGTGGAATTGTTTGCTGGTCGTCGCCAGTGCTACAAAAAACTGAAAGAACGGACGCACTTTACTGATCCAGTGGCCAGAAACCGGTCTGCAGTTGTCATTGATGGGAAAACAATTTGTGCTTGTTCTTGCTAGATTCCGTATCCTTTATGACAATTGAATGAAACTGTGACAGATTAATCACCAAAAATGCAGTTTTACAAATTCCCAACTGAGTCATTTCTAACTTTAGCGAAAGAAAAATGGCGCTGGTCAAAACTAAAATTTGATGCTCAAAAAATGACTTTTAGCAGAAAATTGATTATAAATTCCATATCCTTTACGACAATTGAATAAAACTGTGACAGATTAATCACCAAAAATGCACCTTTGCAAATTACCAACTGAGAAATTTAAACGAGGCATCCAAAAAATGACAGCAAACGTCACTTTTTAGAACAAAATGAAATATCCGCCATTATGATTTCATGGCAAACCTTTGTTTGTAGTTCAAAATAGTTGTAAATTTTTTTGCAAATATCTCGGTAAATACTCTGCAGAAACTACTGAGTAAGGTACCAAATCATTCAGCATAAAAAGCTTTAAAAATAATGTAGAAGACCGATGTTGACAAATAATTAGGAGAGCCAATATTAACATATTTAAAATTTTAAACGTAAATCCCTATGGCCCGCTTTGCAATTCAACACCCTGTATAGACTAGAGAACGCAAAGGTACTCTAATTATTTACAAAATTTTATTTGTATCACAATTTTCCATTTGGAGGCCCCTTAACGAGATATGATTTTCCAAAATGTGACTAAAATGCTCCACCAGTTTTTACACTTCTTTCAAGGACGTATTTTTTCTTCTCAATTGCAAGAGCTGAAACTTTCACGGTTTATAAAGGGTACGACTGGAATTGTTATAAACTGTAAGATTTATTGTACTCAGATAACACACCAGCAACAATCTGATATAATTGATAGTGAATAAACATTTGTTTCAAGGCCTTCTTGTCAAAAAATTAAATTAATTATTTTCACGATTAAAATTTTTTCTACAAAATTTCTTTATGCAACATAATGAAACGTTTATACCACAATCAGGGGCGGCTCGTTATATAGAGCCAAGGAGCCATGGCACTACCTGTAGTTTCAATCTCAACTAGAATTTTTAATTAAATCTTAAAACACTTTTTTGCCAGTTACTTTGCTCTAGGAAGATAAATCGTTCTTTCGTTCTTCAAAAAAGGGTAGGGCATATTTTATAAGTGGCTTTACCATCAACATGTTCCACGAGCCGCCACTGGTAATAACTGTTCGTTGTTAAACATGTATTTTTTTAATTGCGTTCAAAATTGAGCATTTTCTAAAATAAATAAAAAATAGTAGAAATTGTTTAAAAATTCTGAACTAATTCAATACAACTCCCACATTATTATATTTTAAGAATATATTCAACTTCTTAAATTCCAACAATTTTTTAATGGGTTATAACTGTTCGTTGTTAAACATGCATTTTTTTTAATTGCGTTCAAAATTGAGCATTTTCTAAAATAAATAAAAAATAGTAGAAATTGTTTAAAAATTCTGAAATAATTCAATACAACTCCCACATTATTATATTTTAAGAATCTATTCAACTTCTTAAATTCCAATAATTTTTTAATGGGTTATAACTGTTCGTTGTTAAACATGCATTTTTTTAACTGCGTTCAAAATTGAGCATTTTCTAAAATAAATAAAAAATAGTAGAAATTGTTTAAAAATTCTGAAATAATTCAACACAACTCCCATATTACTATATTTTAAGAATATAATTAACTTTTTAAATTCCAATAATTTTTTAAGGGTTATAACTGTTCGTTGTCAAACATGCATTTTTTTAATTGCGTTCAAAATTGAGCATTTTCTAAAATTAATAAAACATAGTAGAAATTGTTTAAAAATTCTAAAATAATTTAACATAACTCCCACATTATCATATTTTAAGAATATATTCAACTTCTTAAATTCCAACAATTTTTTAATGGGTTATAACTGTTCGTTGTTAAACATGCATTTTTTTTAATTGCGTTCAAAATTGAGCATTTTCTAAAATAAATAAAAAATTGTAGAAATTGTTTAAAAATTCTGAAATAATTCAATACAACTCCCACATTATTATATTTTAAGAATATATTCAACTTCTTAAATTCCAACAATTTTTTAATGGGTTATAACTGTTCGTTGTTAAACATGCATTTTTTTTAATTGCTTTCAAAATTGAGCATTTTCTAAAATAAATAAAAAATAGTAGAAATTGTTTAAAAATTCTGAAATAATTCAATACAACTCCCACATTATTATATTTTAAGAATATATTCAACTTCTTAAATTCCAACAATTTTTTAATGGGTTATAACTGTTCGTTGTTAAACATGCATTTTTTTTAATTGCGTTCAAAATTGAGCATTTTCTAAAATAAATAAAAAATAGTAGAAATTGTTTAAAAATTCTGAAATAATTCAACACAACTCCCACATTATTATATTTTAGGAATATAATCAACTGCTTAAATTCCAACAATTTTTTAATGGGTTATAACTGTTCGTTGTCAAACATGCATTTTTTTAATTGCGTTCAAAATTGAGCATTTTCTAAAATAAATAAAAAATAGTAGAAATTGTTTAAATATTCTGAAATAATTCATCACAACTCCCACATTATTATATTTTAAGAATATAATTAACTTTTTAAATTCCAATAATTTTTTAATGGGTTATAACTGTTCGTTGTTAAACATGCATTTTTTAATTGCGTTTAAAATTGAGTATTTTCTAAAATAAATAAAAAAATAGTAGAAATTGTTTAAAAATTCTGAAATAATTCAACACAACTCCCACATTATTATATTTTAGGAATATAATCAACTGCTTAAATTCCAACAATTTTTTAATGGGTTATAACTGTTCGTTGTCAAACATGCATTTTTTTTAATTGCGTTCAAAATTGAGCATTTTCTAAAATAAATAAAAAATAGTAGAAATTGTTTAAAAATTCTGAACTAATTCAATACAACTCCCACATTATTATATTTTAAGAATATATTCAACTTCTTAAATTCCAACAATTTTTTAATGGGTTATAACTGTTCGTTGTTAAACATGCATTTTTTTTAATTGCGTTCAAAATTGAGCATTTTCTAAAATAAATAAAAAATAGTAGAAATTGTTTAAAAATTCTAAAATAATTCAACACAACTCCCACATTATTATATTTTAGGAATATAATCAACTGCTTAAATTCCAATAATTTTTTAATGGGTTATAACTGTTAGTTGTTAAACATGCATTTTTTTTAATTGCGTTCAAAATTGAGCATTTTCTAAAATAAATAAAAAATAGTAGAAATTGTTTAAAAATACTGAAATAATTCAACACAACTCCCATATTACTATATTTTAAGAATATAATTAACTTTTTAAATTCCAATAATTTTTTAATGGGTTATAACTGTTCGTTGTCAAACACGCATTTTTTTAATTGCGTTCAAAATTGAGCATTTTCTAAAATAAATAAAAAATATTAGAAATTGTTTAAAAATTCTGAAATAATTCAATACAACTCCCACATTATTATATTTTAAGAATATATTCAACTTCTTAAATTCCAACAATTTTTTAATGGGTTATAACTGTTCGTTGTTAAACATGCATTTTTTTTAATTGCGTTCAAAATTGAGCATTTTCTAAAATAAATAAAAAATAGTAGAAATTGTTTAAAAATTCTAAAATAATTCAACACAACTCCCACATTATTATATTTTAGGAATATAATCAACTGCTTAAATTCCAACATTTTTTTAATGGGTTATAACTGTTCGTTGTTAAACATGCATTTTTTTTAATTGCGTTCAAAATTGAGCATTTTCTAAAATAAATAAAAAATATTAGAAATTGTTTAAAAATACTGAAATAATTCAACACAACTCCCACATTATTATATTTTAGGAATATAATCAACTGCTTAAATTCCAACAATTTTTTAATGGGTTATAACTGTTCGTTGTTAAACATGCATTTTTTTTAATTGCGTTCAAAATTGAGCATTTTCTAAAATAAATAAAAAATAGTAGAAATTGTTTAAAAATTCTGAAATAATTCAACACAACTCCCACATTATTATATTTTAGGAATATAATCAACTGCTTAAATTCCAACAATTTTTTAATGGGTTATAACTGTTCGTTGTCAAACATGCATTTTTTTAATTGCGTTCAAAATTGAGCATTTTCTAAAATAAATAAAAAATTGTAGAAATTGTTTAAAAATTCTGAAATAATTCAATACAACTCCCACATTATTATATTTTAAGAATATATTCAACTTCTTAAATTCCAACAATTTTTTAATGGGTTATAACTGTTCGTTGTTAAACATGCATTTTTTTTAATTGCGTTCAAAATTGAGCATTTTCTAAAATAAATAAAAAATAGTAGAAATTGTTTAAAAATTCTGAAATAATTCAATACAACTCCCACATTATTATATTTTAAGAATCTATTCAACTTCTTAAATTCCAATAATTTTTTAATGGGTTATAACTGTTCGTTGTTAAACATGCATTTTTTTTAATTGCGTTCAAAATTGAGCATTTTCTAAAATAAATAAAAAATAGTAGAAATTGTTTAAAAATTCTGAAATAATTCAACACAACTCCCATATTACCATATTTTAAGAATATAATTAACTTTTTAAATTCCAATAATTTTTTAATGGGTTATAACTGTTCGTTGTTAAACATGCATTTTTTAATTGCGTTTAAAATTGAGTATTTTCTAAAATAAATAAAAAAATAGTAGAAATTGTTTAAAAATTCTGAAATAATTCAACACAACTCCCACATTATTATATTTTAGGAATATAATCAACTGCTTAAATTCCAACAATTTTTTAATGGGTTATAACTGTTCGTTGTCAAACATGCATTTTTTTTAATTGCGTTCAAAATTGAGCATTTTCTAAAATAAATAAAAAATAGTAGAAATTGTTTAAATATTCTGAAATAATTCAACACAACTCCCTCATTATTATATTTTAAGAATATATTCAACTTCTTAAATTCCAACAATTTTTTAATGGGTTATAACTGTTCGTTGTTAAACATGCATTTTTTTTAATTGCGTTCAAAATTGAGCATTTTCTAAAATAAATAAAAAATAGTAGAAATTGTTTAAAAATTCTGAAATAATTCAATACAACTCCCACATTATTATATTTTAAGAATCTATTCAACTTCTTAAATTCCAATAATTTTTTAATGGGTTATAACTGTTCGTTGTTAAACATGCATTTTTTTTAACTGCGTTCAAAATTGAGCATTTTCTAAAATAAATAAAAAATAGTAGAAATTGTTTAAAAATTCTGAAATAATTCAACACAACTCCCATATTACTATATTTTAAGAATATAATTAACTTTTTAAATTCCAATAATTTTTTAAGGGTTATAACTGTTCGTTGTCAAACATGCATTTTTTTAATTGCGTTCAAAATTGAGCATTTTCTAAAATTAATAAAACATAGTAGAAATTGTTTAAAAATTCTAAAATAATTTAACATAACTCCCACATTATCATATTTTAAGAATATATTCAACTTCTTAAATTCCAACAATTTTTTAATGGGTTATAACTGTTCGTTGTTAAACATGCATTTTTTTTTAATTGCGTTCAAAATTGAGCATTTTCTAAAATAAATAAAAAATTGTAGAAATTGTTTAAAAATTCTGAAATAATTCAATACAACTCCCACATTATTATATTTTAAGAATATATTCAACTTCTTAAATTCCAACAATTTTTTAATGGGTTATAACTGTTCGTTGTTAAACATGCATTTTTTTTAATTGCGTTCAAAATTGAGCATTTTCTAAAATAAATAAAAAATAGTAGAAATTGTTTAAAAATTCTGAAATAATTCAATACAACTCCCACATTATTATATTTTAAGAATATATTCAACTTCTTAAATTCCAACAATTTTTTAATGGGTTATAACTGTTCGTTGTTAAACATGCATTTTTTTTAATTGCGTTCAAAATTGAGCATTTTCTAAAATAAATAAAAAATAGTAGAAATTGTTTAAAAATTCTGAAATAATTCAACACAACTCCCACATTATTATATTTTAGGAATATAATCAACTGCTTAAATTCCAACAATTTTTTAATGGGTTATAACTGTTCGTTGTCAAACATGCATTTTTTTAATTGCGTTCAAAATTGAGCATTTTCTAAAATAAATAAAAAATAGTAGAAATTGTTTAAATATTCTGAAATAATTCATCACAACTCCCACGTTATTATATTTTAAGAATATAATTAACTTTTTAAATTCCAATAATTTTTTAATGGGTTATAACTGTTCGTTGTTAAACATGCATTTTTTAATTGCGTTTAAAATTGAGTATTTTCTAAAATAAATAAAAAAATAGTAGAAATTGTTTAAAAATTCTGAAATAATTCAACACAACTCCCACATTATTATATTTTAGGAATATAATCAACTGCTTAAATTCCAACAATTTTTTAATGGGTTATAACTGTTCGTTGTCAAACATGCATTTTTTTTAATTGCGTTCAAAATTGAGCATTTTCTAAAATAAATAAAAAATAGTAGAAATTGTTTAAATATTCTGAAATAATTCATCACAACTCCCACATTATTATATTTTAAGAATATAATCAACTTCTTAAATTCCAACAATTTTTTAATGGTTTATAACTGTTCGTTGTCAAGCATGCATTTTTTTAATTGCGTTCAAAATTGAGCATTTTCTAAAATAAATAAAAAATAGTAGAAATTGTTTAAAAATACTGAAATAATTCAACACAACTCCCACATTATTATATTTTAGGAATATAATCAACTTCTTAAATTCCAACAATTTTTTAAGGGTTATAACTGTTCGTTGTCAAACATGCATTTTTTTAATTGCGTTCAAAATTGAGCATTTTCTAAAATTAATAAAACATAGTAGAAATTGTTTAAAAATTCTGAAATAATTTAACATAACTCCCATATTACTATATTTTAAGAATATAATTAACTTTTTAAATTCCAATAATTTTTTAATGGGTTCTAACTGTTCGTTGTTAAACATGCATTTTTTAATTGCGTTTAAAATTGAGTATTTTCTAAAATAAATAAAAAAATAGTAGAAATTGTTTAAAAATTCTGAAATAATTCAACACAACTCCCACATTATTATATTTTAGGAATATAATCAACTGCTTAAATTCCAACAATTTTTTAATGGGTTATAACTGTTCGTTGTCAAACATGCATTTTTTTTAATTGCGTTCAAAATTGAGCATTTTCTAAAATTAATAAAAAATAGTAGAAATTGTTGAAAAATTCTGAAATAATTCAACACAACTTCCACATTATTATATTTTAAGAATATATTCAACTTCTTAAATTCCAACAATTTTTTAATGGGTTATAACTGTTCGTTGTCAAACATGCATTTTTTTTAATTGCGTTCAAAATTGAGCATTTTCTAAAATAAATAAAAAATAGTAGAAATTGTTTAAATATTCTGAAATAATTCATCACAACTCCCACATTATTATATTTTAAGAATATAATCAACTTCTTAAATTCCAACAATTTTTTAATGGTTTATAACTGTTCGTTGTCAAGCATGCATTTTTTTAATTGCGTTCAAAATTGAGCATTTTCTAAAATAAATAAAAAATAGTAGAAATTGTTTAAAAATACTGAAATAATTCAACACAACTCCCACATTACTATATTTTAAAAATATAATCAACTTCTTAAATTCCAACAATTTTTTAATGGGTTATAACTGTTCGTTGTTAAACATGCATTTTTTTAATTGCGTTCAAAATTGATCAATTTATAAAATAAATAAAAAATAGTACAAATTGTTTAAAAATTCTGAAATAATTCAACACAACTCCCACATTATTATATTTTAAGAATATAATCAAATTCTTAAATTCCAACAATTTTTTAATGGGTTATAACTGTTTGTTGTCAAGCATGCACTTTTTTCAATTGCGTTCAAAATTGATCGATTTATAAAATAAATAAAAAATAGTAGAAATTGTTTAATGACTCCGTTTAAGACGCAAAACAGAAAAAAAAATTTTTGCAGAATTTGGCACATTTTTTCTTATTTTGATCACTTTTGGGAACTTCCTTGTAAATTTTCGTTGTACATGCTATCTATTTAAATTTAATTTGTTAATTATTTGCATATTTACTGGACACTTACGTTTCTCATTTCCGTTTGATTATTATCAGATGGGAACGTAATTGCAGCGGCAAACGCACTTTAGTTAATTCCTCCGTTCCTTCCATGTACATATTTGTTCTAAATACTTTAGCAACATCTGCAGAATCACGTGGCCACTAATCGTGATTAATAATAATTGTTATGATCGTTTTACTGTTCGCACGCATTTTATTATTATATATGTCAGATGATAATAATAAGCAATATGTCATTTAATAATAATAAATGAAGAATGGAAATAAATGGCAATTTTATTTGGCATTGTAAAACATCGTAATTTCGATGTATTTTTAGTCCTATTAATCCATAACTTTTTTTTTTGGTAATTGCTTAACTGCCAATTGCTTTGTTAGTTTTGGATAATTTCAACGTTAATACGTATTCAATTTCTTGTGGTAGAAAAATTGTCATCCGATGCAAATATTACTTACTGTATGCCCACTACGGAATTAATCGTTATGTCCTTGTTTCGCTAAAATTAAATGCCAAAATATAGCTAAAGCATTTTTCTAGAAACAAAATAAGTTTTGACGAGCGCCATTTTTCTTTCGGTAAAGTTAAAAATGTTTCAGTTGTTAATTCGCAAAGGCGCATTTTTGGTGATTAATTAAATAATTTTTTGAGCATTAAATTTCGGTTTTGACCAGCGCCATTTTTCTTTCGGTAAAGTTAGAAATGTCTCAGTTGGTAATTTGCAAAAGTGCATTTTTAGTGATTAATCTGTCACAGTTTTATTCAACTGTCATAAAGGATATGGAATCTATAATAATTTTTCTGCAAAAAGTAATTTTTTGAGCATTAAATTTCAGTTTTGACCAGCGCCATTTTTCTTTCGGTAAAGTTAGAAATGTCTCCATTGGTAATTTGCAAAGATGTATTTTTGGTGATTCATCTTTCACAGTTTGATTTAATTGTCATAAAGGATATGGAATCTGTAATCATTTTTCTGCTAAAAATCATTTTTTGAGCATTCAATTTCAGTTTTGAGCAGCGCAATTTTTCTTTCAGTAAAGATACATTTATCTTACAACTATTTTGAATTACAAACAAAGGTTTGCCATGAAATCATAATGGCCGATATTTAATTTTGTTCTAAAAAGTGACGATTGCTGTCATTTTTTGGATTCCTCGTTTAAATTGCAACGTATTTTGTAGGAACGTATATACACTAATCTCTTCAAAAAATTACCTCGAAAAAGCGGCTTGAAAATATTATAATAAAGTTTGTACTTACACGTAATCGTAACGAGTATCAAAAATCCCAGTGTGAACGCTTTCATCATTAATTATTTTTCGCTTATTAATTAGTTCGCACAATATTCAGCCTTTGGAATGCACGGCCGCCACGACACTGGCGAAGACGAATGTTGTCAGTCGGTTTCAAATTATGAAACGTTTGCATACTTTATAATAATAAATGCTGAACCGCAATCTTCTCAGTCATGCTCTCTTCAACGTACAACGAATAAAGTCGAGGTATCATTTTATTATTCGTGCATTATTTAATTCGCATCAGCACTACATTACATTGTTATATTGCAGCATCTAATGAATTTCTTTTATATAAATAAATAAAACGTATTTATTTAATTATTACTTTACAGCAGCGGTGAATAATATGTCAATGAGGGCCATAATTTGTAAGGGTTCAAAATTAAAGACACAAAAACAATACAGGCATATGATAAAGAGATTAGTTTATTAATCTGCCAAATGGCTATCGACCAGAATCGGTACGATTTTAAAACGGCTAATCAAAATGCTAAAATTTTAGTTTTTTTTAATTTCTAAAATTTTAAAATGCTATTTTGATTTTTTAAATTGCACAACTGATCAACGCGTTGTTAGATTTTGAAAACACTTCTTCGCCAGTTACTTTGGTCTAGAAAGGTAAATCGTTCTTTCTTTCTTTCTTTCTTAAAAAAAGCAGAGAATATTGTATAAGTGGCTCTACCATAAACATGTGCCATGAGCCGCCACTGCCCTAGCAGCTCATATATGTACATACGATACAGACACCATCTACGTAAATTATAATCCTTTGATATAAATTATTTTCCAGTCCTTTAATTTTGTGTTGGCAGTGCATAATTATAAAATTGTAAAATCAATTCCTTTTGAAAACATTTAGCGAATGTAATTGGTAATAAAACATTCCAACTATTGGGTATGCTAAAAGCATACCGGCAATTAATATTTCATCATTTTACGACCTTAAATAAATGTCAATTGTAATACAATATTTAGAACATAATCATTTCACATTATATCTAATTCTCTTGTTTCTTATTTGTCGCGATTTAATAATTCAAGCCAACAATTCTACATCTGAGTCCGAGTTAAAATATTCAAACGATTAATTGGGTAAAAATTCTACTTAAACTTGTTTTAACCCTTTAATGCATAAATATTCTCAAATCAATAAAAAATAAAGAATCTGCCTTTCTTGCTTTTGCTCAAAAATTGGCTTTGAAATGATTTCCTGAAGAAACCACTGGTTCGATTATGGGTTTCTATACATCACTGGAAAGATCGCTTCAAGACGCTTCAGAAAATGTACTTTCGCAAGAACAAGTGTCAATTTGCAGCCCCTGAGGCGTCAGCAAAGAAAACTCGAAAACGGAAAAAATCGAAAAAATCAACTTTCTTAATAATCATCGTAGACCCTTATGTAATACATTTTTCTTCATCAGAAGAACGCAATAAATCAATTCGCGTTAAAAAATTTCATCTAGGAAAAAATGCAAAAAAGTTGGCAAGTCACCATGAACTTTATGTAAAATTTTGAGAAAAGTCGATTTTTTCAGACTTTCGACGCCCGTAGCGGCTAAACGGAAAATCCAATTTGAACGCGGATTTCAAATCTGTGTTCCTTGTGTGTCAATTAGTCGGATTTAATTAAAATTGGCGATTTGAAATTTTTGACGAAAACCTGAAAATCATCCAAGGGTCCCTTCTTACTTTTACCCAAAAATTGCATTTGAAATGATTTCCTGAAGAAACCACTGGTTCGATTCGGGGTTTCTATACATCACTGGAAAGATCCCTTCAAGACGCTTCAGAAATAGTACTTGCGCAATAACAAATGACAATTTTAAATCTGTGACGCGTCAGCAAAGGAAACTCGAAAATGGAAAACATCGAAAAAATCAACTTTTTTAATAATCATCGTAGACCGTTATGTAATACCGTTTTCTTCATCAAAAGAACGTGCTAAATCGATTGGCGTTAAAAAAATTTATCCAGAAAAAATTGCAAAAAAGTTAGCAAGTCACCATAAACTTTATGGAAAATTTTGAAAAAAGTCGATTTTTTCAGACTTTGAACGGCCGTAACGGCTGAACGGAAAATCCAATTTGAACGCGGATTGCAAATCTGTGTTCCACATGTATCAATTAGTCGGATTTAATTAAAATTGGCGATTTGAAATTTTTGACGAAAACCTGAAAAATCATCCAAGGGTCCCCCCTTCTTACTTTTACCCAAAAATTGCATTTGAAATGATTTCCTGAAGAAACCACTGGTTCAATTCGGGGTTTCAATACATCACTGGAAAGATCCCTTCAAGACGCTTCAGAAAATGTACTTTTGCAAAAACAAATGTCAATTTGAAGCCCGTGAGGCGTCAGCAAAGAAAACTCGAAAATGGAAAAAATCGAAAAAATCAACTTTTTTAATAATCATCGTAGACCGTTATGTAATACCGTTTTCTTCATCAAAAGAACGTGCTAAATCGATTGGCGTTAAAAAATTTTATCCAGAAAAAATTGCAAAAAAGTTAGCAACACCATGAACTTTATGGAAAATTTTGAGAAAAGTCGATTTTTTCAGACTTTGAACGGCCGTAACGGCTGAACGGAAAATCCAATTTGAACGCGGATTGCAAATCTGTGTTCCACATGTGTCAATTAGTCGGATTTAATTAAAATTGGCGATTTGAAATTTTTGACGAAAACCTGAAAAATCATCCAAGGGTCCCCCCTTCTTACTTTTTCCCAAAAATTGCATTTGAAATGATTTCCTGAAGAAACCACTGGCTCGATTCGGGGGTTCTATACATCACCGGAAAGATCCCTTCAAGACGCTTTAGAAAATGTATTTTCGCAAGAACAAGTGTCAATTTAAAGCCTGTGACGCGTCGGGAAAGAAAACACAAAAATGGAAAAAAAAGAAAAAATCAACTTTCTTAATAATCATCGTAGACCTTTATGTAATACCGTTTTTTCATCAGTAGATCGAGCTAAATCGATTGGCGTTAAAAAATTTCATCCAAGAAAAAATGCAAAAAGTTAGTAAGTCACCATGAACTTTATGGAAAATTTTGAGAAAAGTTGATTTTTTCAGACTTTGAACGGCCGTAATGGCTGAACGGAAAATCCAATTTGAACGCGGATTTCAAATCTGTATTCCTTGTGTGTCAATTAGTCGGATTAAATTAAAATTGGCAGTTCGAAATTTTTGACGAAAACCTAAAAAATCATCCAAGGGTCCCCCCTTCTTACTTTTTCCCAAAAAATGCATTTGAAATGATTTCCTGAAGAAACCACTGGCTCGATTAGGGGGTTCTATACATCACTGGAAAGATCCCTTCAAGACGCTTCAGAAAATGTACTTTCGCAAGAACATATGTCAATTTGAAGCCCGTGAGGAGTCCGCAAAGAAAACTCGAAAATGGAAAAAAACAAAAAAATCAACTTTCTTAATAATCATCGTAGACCTTTATGTAATACCACTTTTTTCATCAGAAGAACGAGATAAAACGATTGGCGTTAAAAAACTTTATCCAGGAAAAATTGCAAAAAAGTTAGCCAGTCACCATGAACTTTATGGAAAATTTTGAGAAAAGTCAATTTTTTCAGACTTTGAACGGCCGTAGCGGCTGAACAAAAAATCCAATTTGAACGCAGATTTCAAATCTGTGTTCCTTGTGTGTCAATTAGTCGGTTTTAATTAAAATTGGCGATTCAAAATTTTTGACGAAAACCTGAAAAATCATCCAAAATCGTCCCCCCTTCTTAATTTTGCTCAAAAATTGGCTTTGAAATTATTTCCTGAAGAAACCACTGGTTCGATGTAATACGTCAAAGGAAAGATCCCTTCAAGACCCTTCAGAAGTAGTACTTGCGCAATAACAAATGTCAATTTTAAATCTGTGACGCGTCAGCAAAGAAAACTCGAAAATGAAAAAAATCGAAAAAATCAACTTTTTTAATTATAACCGTAGACCAATAAATTGTACCTTTTTTTCTTCAGAAAAACGAGAGAAATCGATTGGAGTTAAATGTGTTTATCGGATATGTAGAGCAATGATGAAAATGTTAAATGATACTATTAATATTAGGAAATTATTAATGGATTTTAGGAGTAGATAAATGTTCGATTATTGTAAACAGAATCATGTAAAATAGTTAAAAACAGTAAAGAGGCATTTAGAATTATTTATTTACCTTAAAGTAGGATTTTTGCTTTGCTTGTAATGTGCGTTTCGAAAAACATCATATTATATAATCTAATTTTTATTGCATTGGTGTAGAATAAATTGTTTGCTGATGCAATAAACGTGGATTATTGCTTCATGATAATAAAATCATCAAGCTAAGTTTTCTGAAGGAACGTGAAATAAGAATACGACCCCTTCACAATCTGGAAAAAAAGCTTTAATTGCAATTTAAGTCTTTCGCGAATGAATGAAGTCTTACCTGCAAAAATGTATTCAGGGTTAACGGAGAGAATTTTCCGATGGTGAAGTAAATCGGCTTTTGCAATCTCATCAAATTAATCATGAGACTCATCTTTGTAGTTTTCGTACAGGACAACCAATCCGAACTGACTATTCCAATCGCGACATCTGCAGTCTAAACAGTGGATTTATGTTAATGCAGAAGTAATGATCGAGTGTATATATTTACCCATTGAGTGACTGCATCTCCGACAAAACAATAGTTGGCCAATTCGACCACAATGGCTACAGCGTAGTGGATTTGGGCTATTAACATCGTATTAAAAGTAGCCTCCTAAAAATTAAAAAAAAGGGTGATGTGGCCATCATGTTACTTTCTCCGACTTGATGGTATCATTAATATTTACGCTTTCATGGTTTATTTTCAATTGAAATCATATTTTAAATGTACATCGAGCGGATGAAACTGACGTTTAAAACGTCAAAATTATGAAACATGGAAATATTATACTTCAAATTTAAAAACTCGGTTTACTCAAAAAGTAAAGGGATTTCGAAAAAAACGTATTCTTTATAAGTTGTTTATTTTAGCATTCTCTGCAATTATTATTAACATGAATTTCCTGTAACTATTATCGTTTTATAATTATAAACCAAAAATTAAAAAAAAAAAAATAATTTTTTTTCTCGAATAAAAATTATTTTATGTAAAATGTTTTCAAGCAAAAGATGTTCATTTCTTTGTTGTCTTCAATGTTTGTTTGGATGTTTTTGTGATATTTTTAATATTTAAGAAAATATTGGCAAAAAACAAAAAACGGTTAAGGTAAACACCCACTTCCGGTGTACGAAATGTTACCAAAAGCTTTTCAGTTCTTTGGATTATCAAATAAGATGGATGTTCAAAGTTTCATATGAATTGCTTTATAAGTTTTTGAGATACAGCGCACACAGACAGACACACCTTAAAATTTTCACCAAGAGTTACCATAAATTCGTGTCTCTAACAGTGGAATATTTATATAAATATCAATTTATGGGAAGAAACTTACCACAGACAAAATATACAGACAAGTGACGAGAACAAATAGTGACGTCATTGCCTGGCCTAGCATTACGTACCGACACGCAGATTCCATTTCCTCAATGAGTCTGAAACATTCACACATTAGCCCTTAGATTTTGGCATTGCTTCAGGTGATACCGTATGTGCACTTGAAGAGCGATAGACAGTTTTCTGACTTCTCCTGCAATTTCCCTTTCCAATTTTGGATTTTCGCTATCATGAAGCACCATATAATCTTCTGGTAGACCGAGTCGTACCAGACACCTCTCTCTCATCGTTCTAAATGCTCCTTGGATGTTCATCAAATTTCCACAAGCGTATATCGACACGGTGGAAAATGTAAGATCGAAAGCTAAAAATTAGAAATTAAAGACGACATAGGTATCTAAAATCTTAACCTTATGGCAGGGATAACTTTGAAAATTCATAACTTTTGTTGTGTTAATTTTTTTTATTTAACCAAATTGTTTTAAAATAAAAATACTTTTACTCTGTTGGTATAACACAGATTTTTATTTTTGAATATAGTTTAGGCAATTCAACTTGCCATTATCAAAACATAATGCTTTAAGTTGAGTTGCCGAAACTATAATCAACAATAAAACAATACAAATGTGTGTTATACCAACAAAGCAAAAGTGTTTTTATTATATTTACAACATGTACAACGAAGTAGAAGCCTCCACCATAAACAATAAACTGTTTTAGTTGGTAAATAGATGCAAACGCCTTTTCAGCATTTGTGAAGCAATGGCGTAATGGTTTTAATTTTTTTACAACTTCCTAATTCTGGCTATAAGATTTTAGCAGGGATAACTTAAAAATTTAACAATTTTTATCGCTGAAAATCTAAACTGTTTTAATTCAATAAATAATGGACGAAGATTCTCCGTATAAACTGTTTTAGTTAGTAAATATTTACTTACAAATTAGAGGTCCCACAATCCCAAAAACGGGAAGAGTCTGATAAATCAAACCCCAGAAACAACCCCAGTAAGTTTCGATGTTAAAAGGTATGTAACTGTAAAACGGCAACATATCCAAACAGGTGACATTCCCCAATCCGATTTGATCGCCCTTGCTAAGAAAATTTTGAAAGAAATCAATATCTTTAGTAACCGGCACAAAAGTCCCAAAAAACAGCAACGTAACCACCAAGATCCTGCAGAACTTCCTGCACTTAAACTTGATCTCCCCCGGCTTAAAATCCTTGTAGTCCTCGTAGTGATAATCCTCGCTGTCCAACTGTCTTTGAATCCTATCGAATTTATTCTCGCATCCCATCAGGGTCAACCATTTGGCCATCGCCAAAGTTTGCGAGAAAAATAAGCCGGTGGAGTTCAAAAATTTGTACAGACTGATGAACGTGTGGTCCAGGAATGACAGTTGCGATGGGTAAAAATTTAACATACAAACGCAAATCATAAAAATGCTGTACACCCAGCAAAGCCTTCTCTTCAAAGGAGTGTTTAATCTGTTGGGGTTATAAACAGCACCGAAGATGTACATGTAATGCAGCCAGGTGTAATTATTGTCCGGATACATTTTGCAAGAAACTAATGAGGAACGACGTAAAAATTGTGCTATATACCTCTTCACATTTCAAACGGAATCTTTAAGTAATCGCGGATAATAACTGCTGCAGTACAAATGAGTAGGCGTGGATTAAGAATTTGTTCATAAAAATTTGATGTAATTAAAGATGATTTTTTCATTAAAATCGAATAATTTATGAAGTTCGTTTCTTAATAAAAGATGTGCAGTTTTTCATTATCTTCAATAATTATATGAAAAACTAATTCAAATTTACACACCCTTTCTGTAGTTTTCGAAATAATCAAGTCATTCTGTAATCGCGTTAGAAAAAATATAAAAACATTTGCCATCGACTTGAAACTTTACAAAACAACTGACAACACGTGAGATTCTACATTTCCGTAAAAATTAGAAATGGATTGTTTCTAAATTTTGGAATATTTTAATGTGAACGGAGATGAAATTTAAAAATATTGCAGTAAATTCGTCGCCGCGAAAAAAATATAAAAACAATTGCCATCGACTTGAAACTTTCCAAAACCACTGTCAACACATGTGATTCTACATTTCCGTAAAAATTAGAAATGCATTGTTTCTAAATTTTGGAATATTTCAATGTGAACGGAGATGAAATAAAAAAAAAATGCAATAAATTCGTCGACGCGAAAAAAATATAAAAACAATTGCCATCGACTTGAAACTTTCCAAAACAACTGACAACACACGCGATTCTACATTTCCGTAAAAATTAGAAATGCATTGTTTCCAAATTTTGGAATATTTCAATGTGAACGGAGATGAAATTAAAAAAAAAATGCAATAAATTCGTCGACGCGAAAAAAATATAAAAACAATTGCCATCGACTTGAAACTTTCCAAAACAACTGTCAACACATGTGATTCTATATTTCCGTAAAAATTAGAAATGCATTGTTTCTAAATTTTGGAATATTTCAATGAGAACGCAGATGAAATTTAAAAAAATGTAGTAAATTCGTCGACTCGAAAAAAATATAAAAACAATTGCCATCGACTTGAAACTTTCCAAAACAACTGACAACACATGTGATTCTACATTTCCGTAAAAATTAGAAATGCATTGTTTCTAAATTTTGGAATATTTCAATGTGAACGGAGATGAAATTTAAAAAATTGCAGTAAATTCGATGACGCGAAAAAAATTTAAAAAAAATTGCTATCCACTTGAAACTTTCCAAAACAACTGACAACACATTGATTCTACGTTTTCGTAAAAATTAGAAATGCATTGTTTCTAAATTTTGGAATATTTCAATGTGAACGGAGATGAAATTTAAAAAATTGCAGTAAATTCGTCGACGCGAAAAAAATTTAAAAACAATTGCCATCCACTTGAAACTTTACAAAATCACTCAATACTAATTCAAGAGTGATTTCGTGGAAAATTCAAATACATTCCGTCGATTGCTTTTGCGATTTTAAGGGTAAATTTATGAAAAATTGTAATCAATTTTTGTTGACGCGAAAAAAATATAAAAACAGCTGTAAAATACTTAAAACTGTCTAAATTTACTTAAAATACAATAATCTTAATAAACTTCCAAAAACTCAAAAAACTCCATCACAGATTTTCAAGATAACCGACCGAGAACAGCGCTTCAGATTGTTTAATTTGCACGAGTGAAAAGAAAATTATAAAAACAACTGCAACACACTTGAGATTTTCAAAATTTACTCAAAATACACTAATCTTAAGAATCCTCCAGAAAAAACTCAAAAATCACTGGTTTTCAAGATTTTAAGTTTTACTTCTTCCGAATGAAAAAAAAAATATAAAAACAAGTGCAACACACTTGAAACTCTGCAAATTTACTCAAAATATATTAATAATAATAAGCCTCTAAAACAATCCCCTATGTAGAATACTACGATTTCTTAATATTCTGCTGGATGAATATAATCATATTGTTATATTCAACATTCATCTATCATCTTTTAAATGTCAACTGAGACGCGTTAACTTGTCAATTTGTGATCCCTGATGTACCAAACTGTTATTTATGTATCGCTATTGCAGTCTCTTTAATCTAGTTTTAGTTCTATGATTTGTTTTTGTCCTTCATTGTAATTAAAATAAGATAAATGTTCAGTGTAAATGGAGTTATCCGTTAATAAACAAATAAATAAAAAAAAATAAAAAACCCATAATATCCCATCACATGTTTTCAAGATAACCGACCGAGAACAGCCCTTAAGATTTTTTAAGTTTCACTTCTTCGGAGTGAAAAAAAAAATACAAAAACAACTGTAACATACTTGAAACTTTTCAAATTTACTCAAAATATATTGAGCTTAATAAACCTCAAAAAACTCAAAATACCCCATCACTGGTTTTCAAGATAATAACACAAAACACAGTTCCGGAAGAATTTTTCAAATCTGCTAATTTGTTCAAGAGATATATTCTCAAATAAATGCATTGCTATTTTTCTCGTCGCATGAAACTTTCGCAGGCATCGTTTAAACATTTAAAATGACAAATCAGTGTTTTTAGAATGAATAAAAAATATTGTTTCGTTTGAAATTATAGGTTGTGGCATGGCCCTACATAACGAGCCGCCCCTGGGAAAATCTGCAAAAATACTTAAAACTATTTGTACTTTACGTTCCTGAAAAAATCTCAACTCACCCCTTTCGTACTTTTAGAAATAATTACACGAGAAAGTGCTTAAATCATTCTTTAATCGCGCAATACTTCGAGCGTTAGAAAAAAATATTAAAACAATTGCCAGAAACGGGAAAATCTGTAAAAATACTTAAAACTGTTTGTACTTTATGTTCCTGAAGAAATCTCAACACTCTTGCAGAGTGACACTTTGTCGATGATTTCATGGGTGGCTCGGTGAATTAAGTCCAAACTTTTTAAGAAATGAACGACGATACAAAAATCATGACTATCTAGATTAAATTAGGAGAGACTTCACATTTAAAATATCCCATTATCTCAATAATTGTTGACGATTTTAAGAAGCCATAAAAATAAATTAGAAATAATACATTTACTTACCAATTATAGGCCCCACTAAACCAGAAACGGGAAAAGACTGAAAAACGAAACCAAAAATACACCTCCTATAAGATTCGATGTTAAAAGGTATGTAGCTGTCAAACGGCAACATATCCAAGCAGGTGACATTCCCCAATCCGATTTGATCGCCTTTGATGGAAAACTCGTAAACGAAATTAAAATCTTTGGTGACCGGCACGAAAACTCCAAAAATAAATATCGTGATTATCCAAATCCTGGAATACTTTCTGCACTTAAACAGAGTGTCTCCCGGTTTGAAATCCTTACAGTCCTCGTAGTGATATTCCTCGCTGTCCAATTGTCTTTGAATTTTGTCAAATTTCTTTTCGCATCGCAGCATCGTTAGCCATTTGACCACGCCCAAGGTGTGGGTGAGAAATAAGCCGATGGAATTCAAAAATTCGTACAGATCTGTCATTGTGTGATCCAGGTATGAGACTTCGGATGGATAAAAATTCACCAAACAAAAGGCAATCAGGAAAATGCTGTACAGCCAGCAAAGCCCTCTTTTCAGGCGGGTTTTCAGTTTGTTGGGATTGTAAACGCCCCCGAATATGTAGATGTAATGTAGCCAGGTGAAATTATTGTCCGGATACATTTTGTAGGAGAGTAATGAGAAAATTAGCTAAAATTGCATTATATACCTCATTTCCATCCAAACGGAATCTATAAGTAGGCGCGGATAATGGCTGCGGTACTAATGAGTAGGCGTATATTTCATTTTGTGTTTTAGTATGAGAAAATATTGTGATTGTTAAATTTATTCAAGTATTTTTAAGTTAGAAATCGAACCACAGTTTTTACTTTTAACGCACGGTTTTTGAAAATACGTTGCCGACTTAAAACGGGTTATATTTGTAAAAATTGGACATATTCTGAAAGAGCAAACCTTCATCTATGGTAATAAATTATTGCTTGAATTTTAAATTTGTTTTTTTACGTTTTTTGCAATTTTTTTAAATTAAATACACAATTTGTACTTTTAACGAACAATTTTTGAAAATTCGTTGCCGACTTAAAACGCGCTATATTTGTAAAAATTGGACATATTCCAAGAGAGCAAACCTTCAGCTATGGTAATAAATTATTTCCAGAATTTTTAATTTGGTTTTTATGTGTTTTGCAATTTTTTAAAAATTAAATATACAATTTGTACTTTTAACGAACAATTTTTGAAAATTCGTTGCCGTCTTAAAACGTGATATATTTGTAAAAATTGGACATATTCCAAGAGAGCAATCCTTCAACTATGGTAATAAATGATTGCCTGAATTTTTAATTTGGTTTTTATGTGTTTTGCATTTTTTTTAAATTAAATATACAATTTGTAATTTTAACGAACAATTTTTGAAAATTCGTTGCCGACTTAAAACGGGCTATATTTGTAAAAATTGGACATATTCCAAGAGAGCAAACCTTCAGCTATGGTAATAAATTATTGCCTGAATTTTTAATTTGGTTTTAATGTGTTTTGCAATTTTTTAAAAATTAAATATACAATTTGTACTTTTAACGAACAATTTTTGAAAATTCGTTGCCGACTTAAAACGTGCTTTATTTGTAAAAATTGGACATATTCCAAGAGAGCAAACCTTCAGCTATGGTAATAAATTATTGCCAGAATTTTTAATTTGGTTTTTATGTGTTTTGCAATTAAAAAAAAATTAAATATACAATTTGTACTTTTAACGAACAATTTTTGAAAATTCGTTGCCGACTTAAAACGTGATATATTTGTAAAAATTGGACATATTCCAAGAGAGCAAACCTTCAGCTATGGTAATAAATTATTTCCTGAATTTTTAATTTGGTTTTTATGTGTTTTGCAATTTAAAAAAAATTAAATATACAATTTGTACTTTTAACAAACAATTTTTGAAAATTCGTTGCCGACTTAAAACGTGCTATATTTGTAAAAATTGGACATATTCCAAGAGAACAAACCTTCAGCTATGGTAATAAATTATTGCCTGAATTTTTAATTTGGTTTTTATGTGTTTTGCAATTTTTTTTTAAATTAAATATACAATTTGTACTTTTAATGAACAATTTTTGAAAATTCGTTGCCGATTTAAAACGTGATATATTTGTAAAAATTGGACATATTCCAAGAGAGCAAACCTTCAGCTATGGTAATAAATTATTGCCTGAATTTTTAATTTGGGTTTTATGTGTTTTGCAATTTTTTAAAAATTAAATATACAATTTGTACTTTTAACGAACAATTTTTGAAAATTCGTTGCCGACTTAAAACGTGATATATTTGTAAAAATTGGACATATTCCAAGAGAGCAAACCTTCAGCTATGGTAATAAATTATTTCCTGAATTTTTAATTTGGTTTTTATGTGTTTTGCAATTTAAAAAAAATTAAATATACAATTTGTACTTTTAACAAACAATTTTTGAAAATTCGTTGCCGACTTAAAACGTGCTATATTTGTAAAAATTGGACATATTCCAAGAGAACAAACCTTCAGCTATGGTAATAAATTATTGCCTGAATTTTTAATTTGGTTTTTATGTGTTTTGCAATTTTTTTTTAAATTAAATATACAATTTGTACTTTTAATGAACAATTTTTGAAAATTCGTTGCCGATTTAAAACGTGATATATTTGTAAAAATTGGACATATTCCAAGAGAGCAAACCTTCAGCTATGGTAATAAATTATTGCCTGAATTTTTAATTTGGGTTTTATGTGTTTTGCAATTTTTTTAAATTAAATATACAATTTGTACTTTTAACGAACATATTTTGAAAATTCGTTGCCGATTTAAAACGTGATATATTTGTAAAAATTGGACATATTCCAAGAGAGCAAACCTTCAGCTATGGTAATAAATTATTTCCTGAATTTTTAATTTGGTTTTTATGTGTTTTGCAATTTTTTAAAAATTAAATATACAATTTGTACTTTTAACGAACAATTTTTGAAAATTCGTTGCCGACTTAAAACGTGATATATTTGTAAAAATTGGACATATTCCAAGAGAGCAAACCTTCAGCTATGGTAATAAATTATTGCCTGAATTTTTAATTTGGTTTTTATGTGTTTTGCAATTTTTTTAAATTAAATATACAATTTGTACTTTTAACGAACAATTTTTGAAAATTCGTTGCCGATTTAAAACGTGCTATATTTGTAAAAATTGGACATATTCTAAGAGAGCAAACCTTCTACTATGGTAATACATTATTGCCTGAATTTTAAATTTGGTTTTTACGTTTTTTGCAATTATTTTAAATAAAATATACAATTTTTCGCAACGCTGTTTTTGAATCTTCACCGTGTAAAAACTGCACGTGTACGTGTTCCATTAAATAAAATGATTGCCATTTGTGGATAAATGAATTTCAAATTAAATGCAGCCGTCGGAATTTACGTAAAAATCAGGGTTGCCAACTTTCTCAATTTAAAAATCGAGGCCGAATTTAAACTTTTCACGTGCGGATTTTGAATGTTCAGAGCTTCCTCAAAAATTGATGTAATTGATGTATTTTCAAAAATCAAATTTATCCCGAAAGTTTGAGTATAGTAATAAATTCGTGCTAAATTTTTAATTTGGGTTTTTAAAGTTTTATTGAATTTTTAAAATTAACTCAACGGTTTGTTTTTAAGAGTTCGGTGTGTAATAAATTCTTCCTAAATTTTTAATTTGATTTTTTAATGTTTTAATGAATTTTTTAAATTAACTCAACACTTTGTTTTTAAGTGTTCGGTATGGAAAAACTGTTGGTACTGAAATTATCAGCACTATTGGAAATTGTAGGCATTTTAATTACCGATTAAATCCAGTCATGAGAATTTAGATTAAATTAGGGGTTGCCACCTTAAGAAAATTAAAATTCGCGCAGGAGTTTGAATTTTATACAAAATTCGTGGTTTCTTCAAAATTATTATGCAATTATTAAATTAAATAAATGTTCGAACACGTAGAAATTCTTCTTGAATCTTTTGAATATTTTCCGGACTAATTCTCTCGCGGGCTGTTCTATCGGTCTAGTGCGGGGGTGCGTCGTTTTGCTGAAACCATATTGTATTATGTGGAAGGTCAAGAAAAATTATTACAAGCGTATTTTGCAAAAACTCTGAATATCAGGTTCTCACATTCAATTGTGATTTACTCGAAAAATGTCTTATGTACGATGGCAACATGTTTCTACTGCCGGTTGGACGATGAAAAGATCTCTCAAAATCAAGAACAAAAATAGAGGGTTGTCATTTAAAAACAAAATTACTCAACGACTGAAAATCGACTTTTATGTAAAAATGTGTATTTTTAGAAAAGGAAGACGACCTGTTTTTCCAAAAATATTTTATTTCGATTTTACTGAATTTATTCCATACTTTAGGCGCGCACTGTAGAATGACTTGAGCACTTTCTCGTGCGATTATTTCGAAAAGTACAGAAGGGATGTGCTGAGATTTTTTCACGAACATGAAGCAGAAACAGTTTTGAGTATTTTTGCAGATTTTCCAGCTTCTGGCAATTGTTTTAATATTTTTTCAAACGCTCGGAGTATTGCGCGACTACAGAATGACTTAAGCACTTTCTCGTGCGATTATTTCGAAAAGTACCGAAGGGGTGTGTTGAGATTTCTTCAGGAACATGAAGCAGAAACAGTTTTGAGTATTTATGGAGATTTTCTAGTTTCTGGCAATTGTTTTAATATTTTTTTCAAACGCTCGGAGTATTGCGCGACTACAGAATGACTTGAGCACTTTCTCGTTTAATTATTTCGAAAAGTACAGAAGGGGTGTGTTAAGATTTTTCCAGGAACATGAAGCAGAAACAGTTTTAAGTGTTTTTGCAGATTTTAGAGTTTCTGGCAATTGTTTTAATATTTTTTTTAAACGCTCGGAGTATTGCGCGACTACAGAATGACTTAAGCACTTTCTCGTGCGATTATTTCGAAAAGTACCGAAGGGGTGTGTTGAGATTTCTTCAGGAACATGAAGCAGAAACAGTTTTGAGTATTTATGGAGATTTTCTAGTTTCTGGCAATTGTTTTAATATTTTTTTCAAACGCTCGGAGTATTGCGCGACTACAGAATGACTTAAGCACTTTCTCGTGCGATTATTTCGAAAAGTACAGAAGGGATGTGTTGAGATTTTTTCACGAACATGAAGCAGAAACAGTTTTGAGTGTTTTTGCAGATTTTAGAGTTTCTGGCAATTGTTTTAATATTTTTTTTAAACGCTCGGAGTATTGCGCGACTACAGAATGACTTAAGCACTTTCTCGTGCGATTATTTCGAAAAGTACCGAAGGGGTGTGTTGAGATTTCTTCAGGAACATGAAGCAGAAACAGTTTTGAGTATTTATGGAGATTTTCTAGTTTCTGGCAATTGTTTTAATATTTTTTTCAAACGCTCGGAGTATTGCGCGACTACAGAATGACTTGAGCACTTTCTCGTTTAATTATTTCGAAAAGTACAGAAGGGGTGTGTTAAGATTTTTCCAGGAACATGAAGCAGAAACAGTTTTAAGTGTTTTTGCAGATTTTAGAGTTTCTGGCAATTGTTTTAATATTTTTTTTAAACGCTCGGAGTATTGCGCGACTACAGAATGACTTGAGCACTTTCTCGTGCGATTATTTCGAAAAGTACGGAAGGGGTGTGTTGAGATTTTTTCAGGAACATGAAGCAGAAACAGTTTTGAGTATTTTTGCAGATTTTCCAGCTTCTGGCAATTGTTTTAATATTTTTTCAAACGCTCGGAGTATTGCGCGACTACAGAATGACTTGAGCACTTTCTCGTGCGATTATTTCGAAAAGTAC
Source organism: Ocypus olens (assembly GCA_910593695.2). Classification (NCBI taxonomy): domain Eukaryota; kingdom Metazoa; phylum Arthropoda; class Insecta; order Coleoptera; family Staphylinidae; genus Ocypus; species Ocypus olens. The sequence continues at coordinate 67,907,820 of OU343047.1, forward strand.
GGAAGGGGTGTGTTGAGATTTTTTCAGGAACATGAAGCAGAAATAGTTTTGAGTGTTTTTGCAGATTTTCTAGTTTCTGGCAATTGTTTTAATATTTTTTTCAAACGCTCGGAGTATTGCGCGATTACAGAATGACTTGAGCACAAGTAGAGTAGGGGTGGGTTTTGGGACTTGTCACCTTTTGAAAATAAACGATTTAATTTATAAGAAGAAACTTACCACAGACTTATGTACACGTGACGAGTGCAAATAATGACGTCATTGCCTGGCCAAGCATTACACACTGAGACGTGGATTCCATTTTCTCGATAATTCTAAAACACTAAAAAAAACATCAGTCCTTGGATTTTTCGGCATTCAACTTCAGGTAATACCGTATAATATGTTCTTGAAGACGAAATGACATCATTACTTCGCCAAGCATTACATATACTGAGACAGGTAACTTTGAATTAAACAACTTCCGACGTTTTTTACCACTATTTATAATAATATATAGTGGTAAAAAAAACGTCGAAAGTTGTTTAATTCAAAGTTACCTGACAATGGACTACCACATAGTAACGGTCGCAACCATCATCTTCATATGTACTGAGACGTGGATTCCATTTCCTCGACAATTCTAAAACATTAAAAGACATCAGTCCTTGGGATTTTTTGGCATTCAGCTTCTGGTAATACCTCATAACATGCTCTTGATGATGTTGAAGATGAATGGACAGTTTTCTGATTTTCGCCGCAATTTCCATTTCCAATTTGGGATTTTCGCTATCGTTAAGTACCATATAATCTTTTGGTAGACCGTTTAGTATTTTATTACAGATAATTGAGGAATCTTGAGGAATATCACTTTGCGGAAATAAATAAGTAATCTTCTGGTAGACCGTTTAGTATTTTATTACAGTTAATTGTGAATTTTTGAGGAATGTCACTTTGCGGAAATGAATAAGTAAACTTTTAGTAGACCGTTTAGTATTTATCTTACTACAGATGATTGTGGATTCTTGAGGCATATCAAAACTTAATTATCGCTTTGGGGAATTTAATAAGGAAAAAGTTATCATCAAGACATTATTGGTTTAAAACGGAGGTGGCAAAACTTTAAAAAAGAGTGGCGTTTGTGAGGAGTATAAGCGCAGTAGTACAAACAGAACAAACATCCTACTTTATAGTAAATAAATTCTATGAATATGTTCTGCAATAAGTTTTTACATATTTCCGAAAAGCGATAATTGAGTATTGATATTCCTCAAGAATCCACAATTGGCTGTAATAAAATACTAAACGGGTCACCACCCTTAAGTACTGATCGTGTATCCAAGAACTTATCATGGATGACTTTTTTTTTAAATTTTAACATAAAGTATGATCTGGATCACATGCGTGATCAACTCTGATCAGTCCCGAAAATCAAATGGGGAGTGAAGATATGGATGACTTTATTAAAAAGCAGTGATTTAACAAAACTCATAAAACTTAGAATAAAGCCAAAAGTGAATTTTAAAAACATTATAGGTAATTGAATTATATAATCTAATTTCTATTGCATTAGTGCTAACATCAACGCAGAATATCGTCGGTGAAGCGGCAACACTGCCTATCCCACATTTACCAAATTCGAGGAGAGGCAGAAAAATTAATTTATAGCTTTTTGGGAAAAGAGTGATGTCAAAATCAATTTTGGGATGGCAGTTAGGTGATATTGACGATATATTGTTTGCTGATGCAATAAACGTGGATAATTGCGTCATGACATAAAAATCTTCAGCCTAAGTTTTCTGCAGAAACGTGAAATAAGAATACGACCCCTTCACGATCTGGAAAAAAGCTTTAATTGCACTTTAAGTCTTTCGCGAATGAATGGAGTCTTACCTGCAAAAATGTATTCAGGGTTAACGGAGAGAATTTTCCGATGGTGAAGTAAATCGGCTTTTGCAATCTCATCAAATTAATCATGAGACTCATCTTTGTAGTTTTCGTACAAGACAACCAATCCGAACTGACTATTCCAGTCGCGATATCTGCACTCTATAAGCAATGGATTTACGTTTAAATGGAAGTAATGAGCGAGTGCATAGATTTACCCATTCTGTAATGGCATCTCCGACGAGACAGTAGTTGGCCAATTCGACGTTGATGGCTGTGGCGTAATGTATTTGGGACACTAACATCGGACTGAAAGTGTTTTCCTACAAAGAAAATTGTCCATGGAAGAAGCTAGCAGGGTGTTGAATTGTAAATTTAAAATGTGTTAATATTGGATACCCTAATTATTTGACAGCAGCGGTCTTCTATTATTTTTAAAGCTTTTTAAGCTGAATCATTTGGTACCGCACTCAATAATTTCTGGAGAGTATTTACCGAAATATTTGCGAAAAACTTTACAATTATTTTGAATTATAAACAAAGGTTTGCCATGGAATCATAATGGCCGATATTTCATTTTGTTCGAAAAAGTGACGGTAGATGTCACATTAGAATTTACAACTGGCCGTGTTTTCTACGCAAGAAAAAGTATTTATAAGTAAATGGTTTTACTCTGGTACTCTTTAAGAAGTGTAAGTGATTTGTTTAGTGTTGAATTTCCGGAGAAGATAATACCCAGCGAAAGTACTATTCAATAAGTATTAACAATAATGTAAGTAGACCGACATTATAAAATAAATAAGGGAGCGAATTGTAACACATTTTAAATTAAGAAAGTAAAGTAGTAATTATTCATTAAATTGTACTTTTCCTGGATATTGTCTTGTCCGGAAATTCACCAACAGTTCTTAAATAGTACCTGAGTGAAATCTTTTAATTAGAAATACTTTTCCTTATGTTGAATACACAGCGGATCGTATTGCGACATCTACTGTCACTTTTTAGAACAAAATGAAATATCGGCCATTATGATTTCATGGCAAACCTTTATTTTTAATTAAAAATAATTGTAAAGTTTTTTTGCAAATATCTCGGTAAAACTATTGAGTAAGGTACCAAATAATTCAGCTTAAAAAGATATTTCAAGTTTTCCACGTCCAAAGGCAACAAAATCGAGTTATCAATTTCTTAAATTTCCCGAGTTGTTCAACGTGCTTTTTAATTTCAATCATTTATATGTTGAAATGTAATAAATTTAGTGTGTTTCAGAAATATTCATGACGAGTCAAGTACAATTTTCAAAATCGGAAATTTCGAAAAGCAACAAAATCCGTTTCTGATTTTTAAAAATTGCTGAGGAGTTGGACGCGTTTTTGATTATGATGATTCATATTCTAAATTGCAGAGAATGTAGTTTAGAGAGAGACAATACATTTATTGAGACACTTTTACAAATGACCTCAACAGGCAATTGACCAGAGGTCTTTCAGCCTAATGTAGTTTATTTTAAAAAGTATTAAGAAATATTCATGTCAAGTCAATGAAAATTATCAAAATTCGAAATACGAATACGAATACGAATTTAGATTTAATACAGAATTTAACTTGCATTTTCACGTACCTAGGAAGGACATTTGCAAAACCTGTGATCGATATAAACTGTTAGACGCTGAAGAAAGTGCAGAAAACAAATCACGATTGAAGACCCAACATGAAGTTCACTTTGCGAAGGCTGAAAGGGCAAGGAGTTGTTTGAAATTTGACAGTGAAAGAGCTAATGATCGCACTGAAGTTAACTGTGGATCTTCAAAAAGCCTTGCCTTTTCCAAATTTATCAGTTCAAGAAGCTTATTATAGGCGAAATATGTACTGTTATAACTTTGACATTCACGACACGAACAGTCATGTAGGCTACATGTACGTCTGAGATGAGACCATTGCATCCAGATCATAGGAAATTGCATCAAGCCTCAAAAAAACACGAAAACTGCCAAAATTTTTCAAATTCGAAGGCAACAAATTCGCGTTTTCGATTTTAAAAAATTGCCTAAGCGTTAATAGTATTTCTTGATTAATATGTGTATATGCTAAAATGTAGAAGATTTAGTATGTTTTAGAAAGTTTCAAGTAAGTGGCAATTGTTTTTATATTTTTTTCTTTACTTGAAAGAAAGTTAAACTTCAAAGTGACGATACGTTGTGTTCTGCGGTGATTATTTCAAGATCTGGTGAAGAGTTGTGTTTAGAGTTTTTAGAAATTATAAAGAACAATGTGTTTTGAGTAGTTTTGAAAAGTTTCAAGTAAGTGGAAATTGTTTTTCTATTTTTTCTTCACTTGAAAAAAAAAGTTCAATTTCAAAGCGACGATACGTTGTGTTCTGCGGTGATTATTTCAAAATTTGGCAAAGAGTTGTGTTTGGAGTTTTTAGGAATTATAAAGAACAATGTGTTGAGAGTAGTTTTGAAAAGTTTCAAGTAATTGGAAATTGTTTTTCTATTTTTTCTTCATTTGAAAAAAAAGTTCAATCTCAGAGTGACGATACGTTGTGTTCTGCGGTGATTATTTCCAGATCTGGTAAAGAGTTGTGTTTAGAGTTTTTAGGAATTATAGAGAACAATGTGTTTTGAGTAGTTTTGAAAAGTTTCAAGTAAGTGGAAATTGTTTTTCTATTTTTTCTTCACTTGAAAAAAAAAGTTCAATCTCAAAGTGACGATACGTTGTGTTCTGCGGTGATTATTTCAAGATCTGGTAAAGAGTTGTGTTTAGAGTTTTAAGGAATTATAAAGAACAATGTGTTTTGAGTAGTTTTGAAAAGTTTCAAGTAAGTGGAAATTGTTTTTCTATTTTTTTCTTCACTTGAAAAAAAAAGTTAAATTTCAAAGCGACGATACGTTGTGTTCTGCGGTGATTATTTCAAGATCTGGTAAAGAGTTGTGTTTAGAGTTTTTAGGAATTATAGAGAACAATGTGTTTTGCGTAGTTTTGAAAAGTTTCAAGTAAGTGGAAATTGTTTTTCTATTTTTTTCTTCACTTGAAAAAAAAAGTTAAATTTCAAAGTGACGATACGTTGTGTTCTGCGGTGATTATTTCAAGATCCAGTAAAGAGTTGTGTTTAGAGTTTTAAGGAATTATAAAGAACAATGTGTTTTGCGTAGTTTTGAAAAGTTTCAAGTAAGTGGAAATTGTTTTTCTACTTTTTCTGCACTTGAAAAAAAAAGTTCAATCTCAGAGTGACGATACGTTGTGTTCTGCGGTGATTGTTTCAAAATCTGGTAAAGAGTTGTGTTTAAAGTTTTTAGGAATTATAAAGAACAATGTGTTTTGAGTAGTTTTAGAAAGTTTCAAGTAAGTGGTAATTGTTTTTCTATTTTTTCTGCACTTGAAAAAAAAAGTTCAATCTCAAAGTGACGATACGTTGTGTTCTGTGGTGATTATTTCAAAATTTGGCAAAGAGTTGTGTTTGGAGTTTTTAGGAATTATAAAGAACAATGTGTTTTGAGTAGTTTTAGAAAATTCCAAGTAAGTGGAAATTGTTTTTCAATTTTTTCTTCACTTGAAAAAAAAAGTTAAATTTCAGAGTGACGATACGTTGTGTTCTGCGGTGATTATTTCAAAATCTGGTAAAGAGTTGTGTTTAGAGTTTTTAGGAATTATAAAGAACAATGTGTTTTGAGTAGTTTTAGAAAATTCCAAGTAAGTGGAAATTGTTTTTCAATTTTTTCTTCACTTGAAAAAAAAAGTTAAATTTCAGAGTGACGATACGTTGTGTTCTGCGGTGATTATTTCAAAATCTGGTAAAGAGTTGTGTTTAGAGTTTTTAGGAATTATAAAGAACAATGTGTTTTGAGTAGTTTTAGAAAGTTTCAAGTAAGTGGAAATTGTTTTTTCTATTTTTTCTTCACTTGAAAAAAAAAGTTCAATTTCAAAGCGACGATACGTTGTGTTCTGCGGTGATTATTTCAAAATTTGGCAAAGAGTTGTGTTTAGAGTTTTTAGGAATTTTAAAGAACAATGTGTTTTGAGTAGTTTTGAAAAGTTTCAAGTAAGTGGAAATTGTTTTCTACTTTTTCTGCACTTGAAAAAAAAGTTCAATTTCAAAGTGACGATACGTTGTGTTCTGCGGTGATTATTTCAAAATTTAGTAAAGAGTTGTGTTTAGATTTTTTATTAATCGCAAAGTAGAATATATTTTGAGTATATTTGTGAAGTTTCAAGTAAGTAGCAATTATTTTTCCGTTTTTTCTTTGCTTGTGAAAAAGCACATTTAGAGTTCTAATCTCGGATGATTATTTAAAAATCTGGGGAAGGAATATTTTGAGATTTGTTTAGAATTGCAAAATAGAATGTGTTTTGAGTATATTTGAAAAGTTTTAATTATGCAGCAATTGTTTTTCTAGCTCGAAAAAAATAATTTCAATCTCAAATTGGGTAAAGTAAAACGCTTGTTTTGTTCCATAATTTTATTTTCAGTTGCCTGACACGTGTTTCGATCGGTTAGGATCATTTTCAAAGTTAAACTGAAAATGATCCTAACCGATCGAAACACGTGTCAGGCAACTGAAAATAAAATTATGGAACAAAACAAGCGTTTTACTTTACCCAATTTGAAAATATGGTTCCATCAAGAAAGTAGCACAACAAGTATTCAGTAAATTTCAATCTCGTTCAAAGTGAGTATACGTTCGGCTTTTCCATGATTATTTCAAAAAAACTAGTGAAAGGCTATTTTCAATGTTTTGCAGGATCGTAAAGTTAAATAAATTTTGAGTTGTTTCTGAAAGTTTTCGATAAGTGACAATTGTTTTTATTGTCTATTTTTTCTTCACCTGAAGAAAAAGTTTAATCTTAGACTTACGTTACGTTCTGTTCTTTGATGATTATTTTGAAATGTAGTATACAATTGTTGAACTCATGGGAAAGAGTCGTCTGAAATGAGTCGACTCTTTTGATTCTTTTGAAGAAATATTGATTTGTACATCTATCAAATGTATCTGTACAATACTGTACTGTGCATTCTGAATGATAGCTAAGTATGTGAATGAATAAATAAATAAATAAATAAAGTAAAAAGTCTTGAATCGTTATAGCTCACAGGGCAGACAAACTCAGTGCGTGAAGTTGAATTGAGGATGTCGATGCTTATAATTTGAAACTTTCAATTACATTCTAATCAAGTTTTTCATTCTGGAGGAAAAATTTACATGTCACCTTTCGAAATTCAACGATTCAATTTGTTCGAAGAAACTTACCACAGACACACAATACATACACGTGACGAGTCCAAATAATGACGTCATGGCCTGGCCTAGCATTACGTACTGAAACGCAGATTCCATTTCCTCGATCATTCTAAAAACAATAAAAAAAAACATCAGTCCTTGGGATTTTTCAGCATTGCTTCAGATGATACCGTATGTGCTCTTGCAGATGGATGGACAGTTTTCTGACCTCCGCTCCAATTTCCCTTTCCAATTTGGGATTTTCGCTATCACGAAGTACCATATAATCTTCTGGTAGACCGAGTCGTACCAGACACCTCTCTCTCGTCGTTCTAAATGCACCTTGGATGTTTATCAAATTGCCACAGATGAATATGTTCATGACAAAAAATGTAAGATCGAAAGCTAAAAATGAAAAATTAAAATTTTAAGTGTGTTTAAATATTAATTGTTTTCAAATTTAAAACATCCCACTGTCTCAATAATTGGTAACAATTTTAAGAAATTAAAAACAACACATTTACTTACAAATTATAGGTCCTACCAAACCAGAAACAGGTAGAGACTGAAAAATGAAACCGTAAATACACCTCCAATAAGATTCCACGTTAAAAGGTATGTAACTATAAAACGGCAACAGATCCAAACAGGTGACATTCCCCGTCCCGATTTGATCGCCCTTGATGGCAAAATCGTATATGAAATTAAAATCTTTGGTGAACGGAACGAAGTTTCCAAAAAAAAACATCGTCACAACCAAGATCCTGCCGTACTTTCTGCACTTAAACAGAGTGGCTCCCGGTTTGAAGTCCTTGCAGTCCTCGTAGTGATATTCCTCGCTGTCCAACCGTTTTTGAATTCTGTCAAATTTGCTTTCGCATCCCAGCATTATCAACCATTTGCCCACGCCCAAGGTGTGGGTGAGAAATAAGCCGATGGAGTTCAAAAATCCGAAGAGATCGGTTAGTGTGTGTCCCAGGTATGAGACTTCGGATGGAAAGAAAAACACCAAACAATAGGCAACCAGGAGAATGCTGTACACCCAGCAGAGCCTTCTCTTCAGAGGCGTGTTCAATCTGCTGGGATTGTAGACACCCCCGAAAATGTAGATGTAATGCAGCCAGGTGTAATTATTCTCCGGATACATTTTGTAAGAGAGTAATAAGAAAAGTGACTAAAATTGTATTATATACCACATTTCAATCCAAACGGAATCTGTAAGTAGGCGCGAATGATAGCCATAGTCGTAATAAGTAGGCGCATAACATTTTGTGGTCCCTTTTTACTTTCTTCGTACAAAGTTATTTTTCGTCTATAATTATGAAATGATGATAGATATATGAGAAATAACTGTAGAGAATGTCGAAATGTAATTTTCTTTTTAGGACACATATTTATCAATTGGTGAATAAATAATGCTATAAAGAAAACACGAGAAACTCTTCACTTTTACCCAAAAATTGGCTTTGAAATGATTTCCGTAAGAAACCACTGGTTCGATTCGGGGTTTCTATACATCACCGGAAAGATACCTTCAAGACGCTTCAGAAAATATACTTTCGCAAGAACAAATGCCAATTTGAAGCCCCTGACGCGTCAGCAAAGAAAACTCGAAAATGGAAAAAATCGAAAAAATCAACTTTGTTAATAACGATGATTGTATGTTATACCTTTCTTCAATAAAAGAATTTCTGGCAGTAATTTAGTAAAACCGTCTTTTCAAAAGCGATTTTAAAAATTCCAGTCTTTTACAGTGAAGGATAAAAGTTTCATGCAAAAAGAACTTTTCTCTAATCGCGCGATTTTTAAAAATTCACAAAAAATACACGCAATGAAAAATTTGAAATGTCTGCCTGTAATTTTGTAAAACCATCTTTTGAGAAGCGATTTTGAAAATTTTAGTCTTTTAACGTGACGGATAAAAGTTTCACGTGAAAAGAGAAAATAGCGCGCTTTTCACTAATCGCGCAATTGTCAAAAATTCACAAAAAATACACGCAATTGAAAATTTTAAATTGCTGCCAGTAATTTTGTAAAACTATACTTTGAGAAGCGATTTTGAAAATTTAAGTTTTTTAACGTGACGGATAAAAGTTTCACGTGAAAAGAAAAAATGGCGCGCTTTTCTCTAATCGCGCGATTGTCAAAAATTCACAAAAAATACACGCAATGGAAAATTTTAAATGTCTGCCTGTAATTTTGTAAAACCATCTTTTGAGAAGCGATTTTGAAAATTTTAGTCTTTTAACGTGACGGATAAAAGTTTCACGTGAAAAGAAAAAACAGCGCGCTTTTCTCTAATCGCGCGATTGTTAAAAATTCACAAAAAATACACGCAATGAAAAATTTTAAATGTCTGCCTGTAATTTTGTTAAACCATCTTTTGAGAAGCGATTTTGAAAATTTTAGTCTTTTAACGTGACGGATAAAAGTTTCACGTGAAAAGAAAAAACAGCGCGCTTTTCTCTAATCGCGCGATTGTTAAAAATTCACAAAAAATACACGCAATTGAAAATTTTAAATGTCTGCCTGTAATTTTGTAAAATCATCTTTTGAGAAGCGATTTTGAAAATTTTAGTCTTTTAACGTGACGGATAAAAGTTTCACGTGAAAAGAAAAAATAACACGCTTTTCTCTAATCGCGCGATTGTTAAAAATTCACAAAAAATACACGCAATTGAAAATTTTAAATGTCTGCCTGTAATTTTGTTAAACCATCTTTTGAGAAGCGATTTTGAAAATTTTAGTCTTTTACCGTGACGGATAAAAGTTTCACGTGAAAAGAAAAAACAGCGCGCTTTTCACTAATCGCGCGATTGTCAAAAATTCACAAAAAATACACGCAATGAAAAATTTTAAATGTCTGCCAGTAATTTTGTAAAACCATCTTTTGAGAAGCGATTTTGAAAATTTTAGCCTTTTAACGTGACGGATAAAAGTTTCACGTGAAAAGAAAAAATAGCGCGCTTTTCACTAATCGCGCAATTGTCAAAAATTCACAAAAAATACACGCAATGGAAAATTTTAAATATCTGCCTGTAATTTTGTAAAACCATCTTTTGAGAAGCGATTTTGAAAATTTTAATCTTTTAACGTGATGGATAAAAGTTTCACGTGAAAAGAAAAAACAGCGCGCTTTTCACTAATCGTGCGATTGTCAAAAATTCACAAAAAATAAACGCAATGGAAAATTTTAAATGTCTGCCTGTAATTTTGTAAAACCATCTTTTGAGAAGCGGTTTTGAAAATTTTAGTCTTTTAACGTGACGGATAAAAGTTTCACGTGAAAAGAAAAAATAGCGCGCTTTTCACTAATCGCGCGATTGTCAAAAATTCACAAAAAATACACGCAATGGAAAATTAAAAATCTCTGCCTGTAATTTTGTAAAATTATCTTTTGGGAAGCGGTTTTGAAAATGTTAGTCTTTTAACGTGACGGATAAAAGTTTCACGTGAAAAGAAAAAAATAGCGCGCTTTTTTCTAATCGCGCGATTGTCAAAAATTCATAAAAAATACACGCGATGGAAAATTTGAAATTTCAGCCAGTAATTTTGTAAAAGCATCTTTTAAGCTAAATAGATTGGCGTTACCATGAACTTTGTGGAAAATTTTGAAAAAATCGATTTTTTCAGACTTTGAACGGCCGTAGCGGCTAAACGAAAAATCCAAATTGAACGCGGTTTTCAAATCTGTGCTCCTTGGGTGGAAATTAGTCGGATTCAATTAAAATTGGCGATTTTTAATTTTTAACGAAAACGTGAAAAACTACCCAAGGGTCCCCCCTTCTTACTTTTTCTCAAAAATTGGCTTTGAAATGATTTCCTGAAGAAACCACTGGTTCGATTCGGGGTTTCTATACATCACCGGAAAGATTCCTTCAAGACCCTTCAGAAAATGTACTTCCGCAAGAACAAATGTTAATTTGAAGCCCGTCACGCGTCAGCAAAGAAAACTCGAAAATGGAAAAAATCGAAAAAATTAACTTTTTTAATAATCATCGTAGGCCGTTAAGTTATACCTTTTTTTCATCAGAAGAACGAGACAAATCGATTCGGCTATCTTAAATAGCAGTTTGAAAATCGATTTTTCATAATAATTTTTTAAAGGTTAATTCTATTTTCGGAGACCCGTAGATTTCCTACGTTCGATAACACAAACCGGAACGCGGCACTGTAACGAATTGTATAATTGGTTCGAATCCGGGGTGGTTCTCCCCCGCGCTAACAGGTGATTTGCTCAGGTAGGGAATTCCTCCCCTCTATGATTATTACAAGATTGATTATGTTGATGGTGATTGAAGAACGCATGTTCGTCGGAAATACTTCCGTGAATGCACGCGTCGTCCGGTTTTGGTGATGATAAACGTCGGTAATTGTTGAATTATTAAACGTGTGTTTTAATGAACGATTGTGGATTTAATTAACATCGAGCCATGTGGTGCGAATGATGCGCCGCGACGCCTCCACCGGGTGGACGCGACGTCCTGCGCCCCCTCGTCGGAACTGTGTGCATGTGTTCTGCGGTACGTGAGTCGGTGGTACATTTTCAAAGGTTACCATGTCGTACATCAAGAGGACTTCGACCAGAAGATCGGAGTAAGTGGTGATGGGTTGAGTTCTCGGACGAGGCGTGTTTTGAAATGTATTGTTTACTGGTCGATAATTTGGCAGCCTGTTGTTGAAAGGCTCTGGATACATCCTACGATAATAAATATTGCCAGCATGAGTGCATTTGTATTCTGTACCTAAACATAAAGTTAAACGCTAATTGTAGATGTCGATTTACCTTAAACCCAAGATCTAATTGGGTTAGGCTTAACAAATATTTTAAGCACTATTATAAATATTCGGGTCGTACAATTTTAATTTGTATTTTATTCGCTCAACAGGCGACTAAAATTGCAAAATGTGTATCTTTGTCGTTTGTTGAATACAATTTTGAAAATCAAATGTTGGGAAGTGTCCTAGGACTTTGGCCGAGTTTTTAAACCTTTTCCAAGTCAAAATTTCACTCAGGCAGGCCTTTGTAGGCACCGAAATTCCGAAAACACAAAAAATCTTGATGAAGTTTTTGAACACGTAAAACTTGTGCAAACTGTGAAAAACTTTAAAAAAACGAATCAAAAAATGGTGATGTGGCCATCATGTTACTTTCTCCGATGGTATCATCATTTATATTTACACTTTCATGGTTTATTTTCAATTGAAATCATATTTTAAATGTACATCGAACGTTTGTGGACTCGGATGAATCTGACGTTTAAAACGTCAAAATTATGAAACATCGAAAAATTATACTTCAAATTCAAAAACTAAGTTTACTCAAGAACTAAAGGGATTTCGAATAAAACTTATTCTTTATAAGTTGTTCATTTTAGCATTCTCTACAATTATTATTAACATAAATTTCCTGTAACTATTATCGTTTTATAATTATAAACCAAAAATTAAAAAAAAAGTAATACATTTCTTTCTCGAATAAAAACGATTTTATGAAAAATGTTTTCAAGCAAAAGATGTTCATTTCTTTGTTGTCTTCAATGTTTGTTTGAATGTTTTTGTGATATTTTTCATATTTAAGAAAATATTGGCAAAAAACAAAAAACAGTTAAGGTAAACGCCCCCTTCCGGTGTACAAAATTTTATCAAAAGCTTTTTGGATCTTCAGATTATCAAATAAGACGTATGTTCAAAGTTTCATATCAGTGGCTTTATTACTTTTTGAGATACAGCGCACACGTAACGGAGAAAGTAAAAAATGGTGATGTGGCCATCATGTTACTTTTTCCGACTTGATGGTATCATAGCCATTAATATTTACGTTTTCATGGTTTATTTTTAATTGAAATCATATTTTAAATGTACATCGAGCGTTTTGTAAACTCGGATGAAACTGACGTTTAAAACGTCAAAATTATGAAAGATGGAAAAATTATACTTCAAATTCAAAAACTCAGTTTACTCAAAAACTAAAGAGATTTCGAAAAAAACTGATTCTTTATAAGTTGTTCATTTTAGTATTCTCTACAATTATTATTAAGATAAATTTGCTGTAACTATTATCGTTTTATAATTATAAACCAAAAATTAAAAAAATAATAATAAATTTTTTCTCGAATAAAAATGATTTTATGAAAAATGTTTTCAAGCAAAAGATGTTCATTTCTTTGTTGTCTTCAATGTTTGTTTAAATGTTTTTGTGATATTTTTTATATTTAAGAAAATATTGGCAAAAAATAAATAACGGTTAAGGTAAATGCCCACTTCCGGTGTACGAAATTTTACCAAAAGCTTTTCAGTTCTTCAGATTATCAAATAAGACTTATGTTCAAAGTTTCATATCAATTGCTCTATTAGTTTTTGAGATACAGCGCACACAGACAGACAGACACATACACGCACACACACACAGCCAGACACACACACACACAGACATATTTTTTTTTCCAGAAATTGTTGAAATGGCATCTAGGGACCCCAAAACGGATATTTCCGTAAGAAAAATTTTTGAAAATTTTTTTGACAAAGTTATAATGAATTCAAACAGCAACAACGTTCATATTGCGCCACTCAGTACATTATACTTATGAAAAGTCCGCAAACTGTGAAAAACGTTTAAAAACGAATCCAAAAATAGTGATAAAGAATTCAAATAGCAACGTTCATTTTGCGCCACTCTGTACATTATTTTGCGGCACATGAATTGAAACTCGTTCACGCAATATTTTTCATTTATACGGGATTTATTAAATGTCATCAGCATACACGGTTAAATCGTACACAATGTTAAGAGCTTAATTCGAATTCTACTAAACCGTACGTTTGCGCACGTGTCCAGATTTCACAGAAATAACCGTGCGCAATCCTTTGATCCATCAATTGACGCAAAAGTTTCGGCAACAATATAGTAAATTATAAATAGGGCAACATTTGATTGGGCGATTGTTAACGATCGAATTATTAATCGCAAGCCTTTTTGTTCAAAACCCCAATCATTACACTCCCATTTGATATTTGATTATCAAGGTCAACTTGATGAAGTTCAAAACTTTGTTTTGGTCCGCATTTTCTGAAGCAGAATTTTTTACTTATGAAGTCGATGACATTTTTTTAATAGCTCAGGTCTTAATTTTTTTTAACATCTAAATAGTATGCAGTTTTTTTTGCTTTCATAGCTTTTGTAGAGCTTTTAATTTACAGTCAAATATTTTTTTGCAGAAATTTTATTTTTGAAAAAAAGACCTAAAAAAATCTGTTAAAAAAGGAGAACCTGCAATAGGCAGGATTTAAATCGTAGTAACCAATTTTGTCGCGACACGTAAATCACACTTAAATAAAGGACATTTTTCGTTAATTTCTGTTGTTGTTTAAATTTGTTTATTGATGTTTCTATTTTCTTTTGATTTATTTTTCTTTTAATTTTTTTTTATTATATCATTTATTTAGTTAGAAATCATTATTTAATTGAACATTAATACTTCATCTATTTTTGCTTTGTAATTGAGTTTATCCTCTTGGGCAATAAAGTGTATTATTATTATTATTATTATTAAACAGATATCGCAAACAATGTCAATTCCATTAGATAGTAATAAATAAATCATGTGAGCCACAATTTTTTTTTCAGAGTTGGCTGTGAGGTAAATGAGGTACGTCGCAAATTATTAGGTCATGAGACTAAGATTAGTTCAATTGAATTAGATTTAAAAAATGAATTAATCTTTGACATGCCTGCTATGTTTCTCTCTCTCTCTCTAAGGCATGGTCAATTCAGCAACAAAATCTGTGGCTCGCACCTTATAAACAATTAAATTATTACCACATTCTAATTGCATAATTACAATATCTCCGAGAGCGTAAATCGAGAATAACGGTCGGCAAATCTCTGGAGTCGAGAAAAATGCAAAAACCCGTTCGCAGCCGATTGTTGTGAATAATCATTGCCATTTAACCGTAAAAAACGACAAATGTAAATAACATTGGCGTTTCAAGGGTGTCTAACGGTACAGAGGAAAACGAGAAGAAAATCAACGGTTCTTGCAGATCAATTATTCAAACGCACCTTTCATTAGTAATACTCGTGATCGCGGTTATTCAGCATCGAACATTTAATGTCTGATTACCGAATCGTTTGACGGATGTGTAAAAAGTGAAATTTAAAAATTGAAAAAGTTTATTTGGTGATTTTTGTGAAATTATTGTGATTAGTGTGATTCATATCATTAACAATATATTACTATTTATTTCGAATTAGAGTGATTCACACGAGATTTTAGGTTGTAGGAGAGCTGGAAATTAACTTCAATCATTCCGGAATTTGTGGATTCAAAAATGATAGTGCACAGTGTTTCCAGGTATGATTTAAGACTTCAATAATTATGTCATTATCAAATAATCATAATTTATTGGTGCTATTAACTGAACATTTTACACAAATCATGAATGATATCTAAAAAAATCTTAAGAAATGACGCTGGCGCAGTATATGAATTTAAAATTACGACATTAGACATTTCAATTTGTGCTTTAGAATTAAGATAGGAATTAAGTTAAAAATAGAAACCTACAAGGAAACGGTTGTGGCAGATGTCCCAGTTGCCGACGTCAACAAAAAAAAAAACAAAAAAAAGTCATTTCAATTATAGTTGACTTAAAAGGTCGCAACAAATACATACATGTAGTTTGAGAATCAGTAAAGTGCGATCCCAGAAACTGAAATGATAAGTCATACCAACAAAGTAAATTATAAAAAAAAAATGACTTTTTTAATCAAGTGAAGAGAAAACAATTTTTTTTTTATTTGAAACAAATCGTAAAATTATTTTGAGTGCGAGTTACAAATGGCCATCATCCGCAATAGAGTGATTTTTGCTAAAAATGTTTTCTTTTGTTAAAAGTTAGTTCTATACATATTATAGATATGTTCGTCAATTTAAATAATATAATAATACACAAGAATTAAGTTTTAAAATAATGCACGTCAGATAATAGATTATTTTTATTAACAAAAACGAAGATTACTTTTATATATAACATAAAAAATAACTGCCATTTGTGTAACAGATCAACAGATTCTGTGACGGAGTAAATTGCATTTATTATTAGCAGAGTTTTAATCTTAGTTATCGAAAGATTTTATTTTTTCTGGTAGTTTATTATAGAGGGTTGGGCAAATGTGTACGAACCCCTGATTTCTGGCTAAACGTCTGCTGTGTTCTTATTGCTTTGAAAAGAGATGTGTGTAGTTTTATTTATTTTATTCAGAGACGTATTTTGATTTTCTACAGCTACCCTATTTTTCGAGATATGACGTCATCGACAGATTTTTTAAATTTACCTCCCTGTATATTTTTACATTTTCGAATAGACACTTTTCCAACAAATACGATGATGTACGGTTTCGTAAGTGTGCGGTTTTTTAAATAAAATATTTCAACATCGAGTTGGCTTTTTACATCTTTTTTCTGACAAAAAAAAATCGTGTTTTTTATGTTTTCTGTAACTTACAGATAGTATCCATGTGAAATGGGCTGTTCAATTTTGGGTGAAATAACTGAACGTGGCAAAATTACGTTGTAAATGATGGTTAGTTTTGGAGATCCATAAGATACATGCAATATTTTTAATGCAACATTCCCCGAAGGAAATTCTAACATTTATAAATCAAAATTTTCAAGGGTTGAACAAAGTTTTTACGAAATTCACAAATTTTATATTTTATAATTCTATTTATTATTAAAAAAAAAACACAAGTCGCATACCCACCAAACCTTATATCATTGTAATTGTTGAAAAGGTGTCTATTTGAAAATGTAAAAATATATGGGGTGATCCATTTAAAAAAACTGCCAAGGACGACATATCTAAAAAAATAGGGTAGCTGTAGAGAATCAAAATACCTCACTGAAAATAATAAATAAAACTGTACACATTTCTTTTTAAATAAATAAGAAAACATCAAACATTTAACTAAAAATCAGGTGTTCCGACACATTTGCCCAACCCTGTATAAGGTGATACCTGCATGCATATATCAGATAGAGTTACGTGTGTTACTTAAATCTTCAATCAACTTTTGTTTGCATTTATACTTTCTCCGTTACGAAGTACGAGAAAGTATTGTGATCGTGATTTTTTTCAAATTTTTTTTTACGGAAATATCCGTTTTGGGGTCCCTAGATACCATTTCAACAATTTCTGGAAAAAAAAAATTGTGTCTGTGTGTGTGTGTCTGTCCGTGTGCGCTGTATCTCAAAAACTAATAGAGCAATTGATATGAAACTTTGAACTCTGTCTGTGCGCGCTGTATCTCAAAAACTAATAGAGCAATTGATATGAAACTTTAAACATCCGTCTTATTTGATAATCTGAAGAACCGAAAAGCTTTTGGTAAAATTTCGTACACCGGAAGTGGGCTTTTGCCAATATTTTCTTAAATATCAAAAATATCACAAAAACATTTAAACAAACTGTAAAGACTACATAGAAGATAACATCTTTTACTTGAAAACATTTTTCATAAAATCATTTTTATTCGAGAAAAAAATTTATTAATTTTTGTTTCATTTTTGGTTTATAATTATTAATCGATAATAGTTACAGCAAATTTATGTTAATAATAATTGTAGAGAATGCTAAAATAAACAACTTATAAAGAATAAGTTTTTTCCGAAATCCCTTTAGTTTGTGAGTAAACTGAGTTTTTGTATAATTTTTCCATCATTCATAATTTTGACGTTTTCAACGTCAGTTTCATCCGAGTCTACAAAACGTTCTATCTACATTTAAAATATGATTTAAATTGAAAATAAATCATGAAAGCGTAAATATAAATGATACCATCAAGTCGGAGAAAGTAACATGATGGCCACATCACCATTTTTTCATTGTTAGGTCGAGATTTTTATTTTATTTTTTGCTTACATTTTAGACTTTTTACCAGCATTTTCTAATTTTTTGATCTAAATTATCTTTATTTTGGTCTAAATCTTCGATTTGTTTCTTATTTTTTAAATTTTTTGGTCCATTTGATATCTAGGTTAAAATTTTTGTTTTAAATTTGACATGTTTTCCCTATTTTAGTGTTTAACCTGAATTATTGATTTTTATGCGTGAATTTTTTATATTTTGCAAGTATTTTTTACCTTCATTTTAGATTTTTTAACATTTTTTAAAATTTGAGCTGAGGAGTTATTTTCGGGGTTGAATATGGCAATCTATTTTGCTTTTGCTTGAATTTTTAATTTTTTTTTAATTTTTTGGCCTATATTTTAGATCTGAGTTTTTGGCCAAAATATTCTTTTTTTTTTTTTTTCTTCGATTTGTTGTTGAATTTTTCGTTTTTCTTTTTGGTCTGCATTTTTGATTTCTAACCCAGAGTTTTTGTATTTTTAAATTTGTTAAATTTTCGATTTTCTCGGCCTGAATTTTCCTTATTTTGGTCTAAATTTTTTATTTGTTTTTTCGATTATTCTGTCTGTTTGATATTTAGGCGCGAATTTTCAGTTTTTAACCTGAACTACTGATTTTTATGCGTGATTTTTTTATTTTCGAGTTTTCTGGTATTTGATTTTTTTCCCTTCATTTTGGATTTAACATGAAAAGATTGCTTTTTATGGGCGATTTTTTTTTTAACTTTTTGGCAACTCCTTTTGAGTGGAAGTGTTATTTTCGGGGCTGAAAATGGCAACTTATTTTTCTTTTGCTTGAATTTTCAATATTTCGGTCTGCATTTTTTTAGACCAAGATTTTCGAATTTTTTGCCTATATTTTAGATATATCTCCTGTATTTTCGATTTCTTTGTTGTTCCAAATGTTTTTAGTTTATTTCATTTGGTTTATTAATTCAATACTTAGCCACAATATACGGATGTATACTTCAATTACAAAATAAAATAATTTAATTTACAATATAAATAACAAGAAAAAAATAGCCTAAATATTCTTTATTTTTCGATTTGTTTGTTGAAATTTTCGGTTTTCGGTCTACATTTTTAATTTTTGGACTAAATTTTCTCTATTTTGGTCTAAATGTTCTATTTGTTATTTTCGATTTTTTTTTGTACGCATTTTTTTGTTATATAGGCCCAAATTTTTGGTCTAATTTTTCATTTTTCCCCCAATATTTTAGTTTTTAACCTAAATTATTGATTTCTATGCGTGATTTTTTAATTTTTTTGCCAGTATTGTCGAGTTTTTTGGTATTTGATTTTATGCCCTTTCTTAACACGAAAGACTGCTTTTCATGGACCATTTTTTTCACATTTTGGCACGTTATTTTGAGCTAAAGAGTTATTTTTGTGGCTTTAAATGGCAACTTATTTTCCTTTCCTTGAATTTTCAATGTTTTGGTCTGCATTTTTAATTTTTAGACTAGAATTTTTGAAGTTTTGGCCCATATTTTAGATCTTTAGCTATTTATCGATTTCTTTGCTCCAAATATTAGAGTTTTTGGCCTGAATATTCTTAAATAAATAATTGTGGTGTCTTTCACTTCATGATACATTTTGAATAATTCAAATAAAACGAGTAACTTTGTTGGTGTCACTTTATTATGATAATTAAATGGCAAAAAATCAAAAACTTGGACAAAAAAGCACTTATTAAAATTAAAAATGAAGGTAAAAAACTAAAATTTAAAAAAGGCCGAAAAAATCGAAAAAAAAAACCTAAAATTTAATGTATTAGAATAAAGTGATACCGAAAAAACTACATGTTTTATTTTATTTTGATTACAAAATATTCTTTATTATTTTCTCCGTTGCGAAGTACGGGAAAGTATTGCGATCGTGATTTTTTTTTCAATTTTCAATTTTTTACAGAAATATCCGTTTTGGGGTCCCTGGATGCCATTTCAACAATTTCTGGAAAAAAAAAATTGTGTCTGTGTGTGTGTGTCTGTCCGTGTGCGCTGTATCTCAAAAACTAATAGAGCAATTGATATGAAACTTTGAACATACGTCTTATTTTTTATTTGTTTGCTGAAATTTTAGTTTTTTTTTCAAATTCAAAATCAAATTCCTTATTCGTATTTTAGCCACTATTTTGTGGATGTACACTTCGGTGCAATAAAATTAAGCACAAGTCTTATGAGTATTTTTTACAATATTTTAGTTGTATAATTCGGGTCTGCAACATTTTAATTTTGCATTTTCACCTTCCAAAATGAAAAGTAACAGCGAATTCGCTGTATGTATGATATAACTAAATATAAATTAAACTTATAGTGCAACTTCCATAAATACGGGGAAGCAAAACCAATTAAGCAAGCTAATTGCACTGACATAACCTCTTTTTTTCAATTACAACTGGAAACGGGGACGGGAATTCCCCGGAATAACCCACTAATGCAAAACTACCAACCTAAATTACACGTAACACACGCGCCTTAATATACTGCAGAGTAACGGCTGAAATTAAAGGATTTTCGTGACGAAATGCGTTTCATAACACGTTCCATATAGACTTGGCATCCGAGGCAATAAAAATAATAGTACAACCCAAAAGCCCCTAAGCTTGTGCTTTAGAATTAATAATAATAATAATAATTTGTAAAATAATGTGATTTTAACTTTTATAGTCACAACACGAATATTATATTTTACAGTGACGCTATGGACGATGATTCCGACGACAAAGATTCGAAACGGTGAGATCGAAACACTTATTAGCCCCCAATTTTTAACTAACGCAGATACTCATCTTAAAGGAAATCTCGGAATTTGAGCGAGAAGAAACGAAGAGACCAATTCAATCTGCTGGTGAACGAACTGAGTTCCATGGTATCGACGGGAAATCGAAAAATGGACAAGTCAACCGTGCTCAAGGCAACGATATCATTTTTAAAGAATCACAATGGTAAGTCAACATTAAAAATCATCGACTACTTTAACCACTAGTGTGATATATACAGTATTTTTTTTATTCGGCCGGAGGCTAATATCATCTACTTGAATATATATGTTATAATAAAGTTATATTAAAATATTTGTTTTTAGAAATTGCAATAAGATCGAGAGTACACGAAATCCAAGAAGACTGGAAACCATCGTTCCTCACCAACGAAGAGTTCACGCACCTCGTCCTGGAAGCCGTCGACGGTTTCATCATGGTTTTCTCCACCTCGGGTCAAATTTATTACACTTCCGAGAGTATTACGTCACTTTTGGGGCATTTACCGGTAAGGCTAAAAATATACCCCCCTCAAAAAAAAAGCCTGACCTTTACGTAACATTTTTTTTTCATCGCAGGACGACGTGCTGGGCATGACCATCTACGAGCTCGCCGGCGAAGACGAGCAGAGCAATCTTTACAATACCCTGCTGACTCCTAACGAGGACGAAGGTCCCACATCCTTTACCTGTCATCTGAGAAGGGGAGGGCCGGAATCGAGGCAGAGTTCCGTCTACGAGCTCGTCCACTTTTCGGGGTACTTCCGTAAGTAGGCTAGGATCGATAGTGGATTATGCAACTCTTATATAAAATATCAAATGAAACTTAAACTTAACCATTACAGGAAATGATGCAGAAATGACCCAAACGGACACAACTAGGTATAGCGGTTACTCGGGCGAAGGAGACACGAGGTACCGTCCCCGAAAAAACCCATTCCGACACGTAACACCTCTGTGAAATTTTAGATTGGTATTCGTGGGCACGGGTCGAATCAAATCCCCCCAGCTAATCAGAGAAATGCCGCTGATAGACTCCAGTAAAAGCGAATTTACCTCCAGGCACAGTCTGGAGTGGAAGTTCTTATTTCTGGACCACAGAGCACCGCCGATAATCGGGTACCTACCGTTCGAACTGCTCGGGACCTCTGGGTATGATTATTACCATGTAGATGATTTGGATAGGGTAGTTTGTTGTCATGAAGTACTCATGGAAAAGGGGGAAGGCACATCTTGTTATTATAGGTTTTTAACCAAAGGACAGCAATGGATTTGGCTGCAAACCAGGTTTTACATTACCTACCATCAGTGGAACAGTAAACCGGAATTTATTGTTTGTACACATCGAGTTGTAAGGTATGTGAGAATGTTTATAATTTTTCCATCTTTCATAATTTTGACGTTTTAAACGTCAGTACATTTAATACATGAATTAAATAGCAAGCAGAATTTTAAAAATTCACAACTTCTGCCTCAGTCGAGTTTTTTGAAAGAAATGAACTGTTTTAGTTAGTAAATAGATGCAAAAGTATCTGTTAAAACTTACATAATAATTACGCAACGATTTTAATTTTTTTCGATTTTTTTAAATTTAAACTAAATTTGTATCGTACTGCAGGCACAATTTTAAAAATTCATAACTTCTGTCTCGGTCAAGATTTTTAAATGAAATATTTTTTTTAATGATTAAATAGATGCAAAAGTATCTGTTAACATTTACATAATAATTACGCAACGATTTCAATTTTTTACGATTTTTTTAAATTCAAACTAAATTTTTATCGCACTGCAGGCACAATTTAAAAAATTTATAACTTTTGTCTCAGTTGAGATTTTTTTAAGAAATAACCTGTTTCAATTAATAAATAGATGCAAAAGTGTCTGTTGAAATTTACATAATAATTACGCAACGATTTCAATTTTTTGCGATTTTTTTAAATTTAAACAAAATTTGTATCGTACTGCTGGCGCAATTTTAAAAAATCATAACTTTCGTCTCAATTAAAACTTTTGAAAGAAATAAACTGTTTTATTCAGTAAATAGATGCAGAAGTATCTGTTAAAATTTACATAATAATTACGCAGCGATTTCAATTTTTTACGATTTTTTTAAATTTAAACTAAATTTGTATCGTACTGCAGGCGCAATTTTAAAAATTCATAACTTTTGTCTCAGTTGAAATTTTTTAAAGAAATAACCTGTTTTAATTAGTAAATAGATGCAAAAGTATCTGTTAAAATTTACATAATAATTACGCAACGATTTCAATTTTTTACGATTTTTTTAAATTCAAACTAAATTTTTACCGTACTGCAGGCACAATTTCAAAAATCATAACTTTTGTTTTAGTTGAGATTTTTTAAAGAAATAAACTGTTTTAGGTAGTAAATAGATGCAAAAGTATCTGTTAAAATTTACATAATAATTACGCAACGATTTCAATTTTTTTCGATTTTTTTAAATTTAAACTAAATTTGTATCGTACTGCAGGCACAATTTTAAAAATTCATAACTTTTGTCTCAGTTGAATTTTTTTTTTAAATAACCTGTTTTGATTAGTAAATAGATGCAAAAGTATCTGTTAAAATTTACATAATAATTACGCACCGATTTCAATTTTTTTGGATTTTTTTAAATTTAAACTAAATTTGTATCGTAATGCAGGCGCAATTTTAAAAATTCATAACTTTTGTCTGAGTTGAAATTTTTGAAAGAAATAAACTGTTTTAGTTAGCAAATAGATGCAAAAGTATCTGTTAAAATTTACGTAATAATTACGCAACGATTTCAATTTTTTCGATTTTTTTTAAATTTAAACTAAATTTGTATCGTACTGCAGGCGCAACTTTAAAAAATTCATAACTTCTGCCTCAGTCAAAATTTTGAAATGAAATATATTTTTTTAAATTAGTAAATAGATGCAAAAGTATCTGTTAAAATTTACATAATAATTACGCAACGATTTCAATTTTTTTCGATTTTTTTAAATTTAAACTAAATTTGTATCGTACTGCAGGCACAATTTTAAAAATTCATAACTTTTGTCTCAGTTGAATTTTTTTTTTAAATAACCTGTTTTGATTAGTAAATAGATGCAAAAGTATCTGTTAAAATTTACATAATAATTACGCAATGATTTCAATTTTTAACGAATTTTTTAAATTTAAACTAAATTTGTATTGTACTGCAGGCGCAATTTTAAAAATTCATAACTTTTGTCTCAGTTGAGATTTTTTGAAGAAATAAACTGTTTTAATTAAGAAATAGATGCAAAAGTATCTGTTAAAATTTATATAATAATTACGCAACTATTTCAATTTTTTACGATTTTTTAAAATTTAAACTGAATTTGTATCGTACTGCAGGCGCAATTTAAAAAAATCATAACTTTTGTTTGAGTTGAAATTTTTGAAAGAAATAAACTGTTTTAATTAGTAAATAGATGCAAAAGTATCTGTTAAAATTTACATAATAATTACGCAACGATTTAAATTTTTTTAGATTTTTTTAAATTCAAACTAAATTTTTACCGTACTGCATTTCAAAAAATCATAACTTTTGTTTTAGTTGAGATTTTTTAAAGAAATAAACTGTTTTAATTAGTAAATAGATGCAAAAGTATCTGTTAAAATTTACATAATAATTACGCAACGATTTCTATTTCTTTCGATTTTTTTAAAATTTAAACTAAATTTGTATCGTACTGCTGGCACAATTTTAAAAATTCATAACTTTTGTCTCAGTTGAGATTTTTTGAAGAAATAAACTGTTTTAATTATTAAATAGATGCAAAAGTATCTGTTAAAATTTACATAATAATTACGCAACGATTTCAATTTTTTACGATTTTTTTAAATTTAAACTAAATTTGTATCGAACTGCAGGCACAATTTTAAAAATTCATAACTTTCGTCTCAGTTGAAATTTTTTCAAGAAATAAACTGTTTTAGTTAGTAAATAGATGCAAAAGTATCTGTTAAAATTTTCATAATTATTACGCAACGATTTCAATTTTTTTCGATTTTTTTAAATTCAAACTAAATTTTTACCGTACTGCAGGCACAATTTCAAAAATTCATAACTTTTGACTGAGTTGAAATTTTTGAAAGAAATAAACTGTTTTAATTAGTAAATAGATGCAAAAGTATCTGTTAAAATTTACATAATAATTACGCAACGATTTAAATTTTTTTAGATTTTTTTAAATTCAAACTAAATTTTTACCGTACTGCATTTCAAAAAATCATAACTTTTGTTTTAGTTGAGATTTTTTAAAGAAATAAACTGTTTTAATTAGTAAATAGATGCAAAAGTATCTGTTAAAATTTACATGATAATTACGCAACGGTTTAAATTTTTTTCGATTTTTTTAAATTCAAACTAAATTTTTACCGTACTGCAGGCACCATTTCAAAAAATCATAACTTTTGTTTTAGTTGAGATTTTTTAAAGAAATAAACTGTTTTAATTAGTAAATAGATGCAAAAGTATCTGTTAAAATTTACATGATAATTACGCAACGGTTTAAATTTTTTTCGATTTTTTTAAATTCAAACTAAATTTTTACCGTACTGCAGGCACCATTTCAAAAAATCATAACTTTTGTTTTAGTTGAGATTTTTTAAAGAAATAAACTGTTTTAATTAGTAAATAGATGCAAAACTATCTGTTAAAATTTACATGATAATTACGCAACGGTTTCAATTTTTTTCGATTTTTTTAAATTCAAACTAAATTTTTACCGTACTGCAGGCACCATTTCAAAAAATCATAACTTTTGTTTTAGTTGAGATTTTTTAAAGAAATAAACTGTCTTAGGTAGTAAATAAATGCAAAAGTATCTGTTAAAATTTACATAATAATTAGGCAACGATTTCAATTTTTTTCGATTTTTTTAAATTTAAACTAAATTTGTATCGTACTGCAGGCACAATTTTAAAAATTCATAACTTTTGTCTCAGTTGAATTTTTTTTTTAAATAACCTGTTTTGATTAGTAAATAGATGCAAAAGTATCTGTTAAAATTTACATAATAATTACGCAATGATTTCAATTTTTTACGAATTTTTTAAATTTAAACTAAATTTGTATTGTACTGCAGGCACAATTTTAAAAATTCATAACTTTTGTCTCAGTTGAAATTTTTGAAAGAAATAAACTGTTTTAGTTAGTGAATAGATGCAAAAGTATCTGTTAAAATTTACATAATAATTACGCACCGATTTCAATTTTTTTGGATTTTTTTAAATTTAAACTAAATTTGTATCGTAATGCAGGCGCAATTTTAAAAATTCATAACTTTTGTCTGAGTTGAAATTTTTGAAAGAAATAAACTGTTTTAGTTAGCAAATAGATGCAAAAGTATCTGTTAAAATTTACGTAATAATTACGCAACGATTTCAATTTTTTCGATTTTTTTTAAATTTAAACTAAATTTGTATCGTACTGCAGGCGCAACTTTAAAAAATTCATAACTTCTGCCTCAGTCAAAATTTTGAAATGAAATATATTTTTTTAAATTAGTAAATAGATGCAAAAGTATCTGTTAACATTTACAAATTAATTACGCAGCGATTTCAATTTTTTAAGATTTTTTTAAATTTAAACTAAATTTGTATCGTACTGCAGGCGCAATTTTAAAAATTCATAACTTTTGTCTCAGTTGAGATTTTTTGAAGAAATAAACTGTTTTAATTAAGAAATAGATGCAAAAGTATCTGTTAAAATTTATATAATAATTACGCAACTATTTCAATTTTTTACGATTTTTTAAAATTTAAACTGAATTTGTATCGTACTGCAGGCGCAATTTAAAAAAATCATAACTTTTGTTTGAGTTGAAATTTTTGAAAGAAATAAACTGTTTTAATTAGTAAATAGATGCAAAAGCATCTGTTAAAATTTACATAATAATTACGCAACGATTTCTATTTCTTTCGATTTTTTTAAAATTTAAACTAAATTTGTATCGTACTGCTGGCACAATTTTAAAAATTCATAACTTTTGTCTCAGTTGAGATTTTTTGAAGAAATAAACTGTTTTAATTATTAAATAGATGCAAAAGTATCTGTTAAAATTTACATAATAATTACGCAACGATTTCAATTTTTTACGATTTTTTTAAATTTAAACTAAATTTGTATCGAACTGCAGGCACAATTTTAAAAATTCATAACTTTCGTCTCAGTTGAAATTTTTTCAAGAAATAAACTGTTTTAGTTAGTAAATAGATGCAAAAGTATCTGTTAAAATTTTCATAATTATTACGCAACGATTTCAATTTTTTTCGATTTTTTTAAATTCAAACTAAATTTTTACCGTACTGCAGGCACAATTTCAAAAATTCATAACTTTTGACTGAGTTGAAATTTTTGAAAGAAATAAACTGTTTTAATTAGTAAATAGATGCAAAAGTATCTGTTAAAATTTACATAATAATTACGCAACGATTTAAATTTTTTTAGATTTTTTTAAATTCAAACTAAATTTTTACCGTACTGCATTTCAAAAAATCATAACTTTTGTTTTAGTTGAGATTTTTTAAAGAAATAAACTGTTTTAATTAGTAAATAGATGCAAAAGTATCTGTTAAAATTTACATGATAATTACGCAACGGTTTAAATTTTTTTCGATTTTTTTAAATTCAAACTAAATTTTTACCGTACTGCAGGCACCATTTCAAAAAATCATAACTTTTGTTTTAGTTGAGATTTTTTAAAGAAATAAACTGTTTTAATTAGTAAATAGATGCAAAAGTATCTGTTAAAATTTACATGATAATTACGCAACGGTTTAAATTTTTTTCGATTTTTTTAAATTCAAACTAAATTTTTACCGTACTGCAGGCACCATTTCAAAAAATCATAACTTTTGTTTTAGTTGAGATTTTTTAAAGAAATAAACTGTTTTAATTAGTAAATAGATGCAAAACTATCTGTTAAAATTTACATGATAATTACGCAACGGTTTCAATTTTTTTCGATTTTTTTAAATTCAAACTAAATTTTTACCGTACTGCAGGCACCATTTCAAAAAATCATAACTTTTGTTTTAGTTGAGATTTTTTAAAGAAATAAACTGTCTTAGGTAGTAAATAAATGCAAAAGTATCTGTTAAAATTTACATAATAATTAGGCAACGATTTAAATTTTTTTCGATTTTTTTAAATTTAAACTAAATTTGTATCGTACTGCAGGCACAATTTTAAAAATTCATAACTTTTGCCTTAGTTGAAATTTTTTGAAGAAATTAACAGTTTTAGTTAGTAAATAGATGCAAAAGTATGTTAATATTTACATAATAATTACGCAACGATTTCAATTTTTTACGATTTTTTTAAATTTAAACAAAATTTGTATCGTACAGCAGGCGCAATTTTAAAAAATCATAACTTTCGTCAAAGTTGAAATTTTTGAAAGAAATAACATGTTTTAATTAGTAAATAGATGCAAAAGTATCTGTTAAAATTTACATGATAATTACGCAACGGTTTCAATTTTTTTCGATTTTTTTAAATTCAACCTAAATTTTTACCGTACTGCAGGCACAATTTTAAAAATTCATAACTTTTGTCTTCGTTGAAATTTTTTGAAGAAATAAACTGTTTTAATTATTAAATAGATGCAAAAGTATCTGTTAAAATTTACATAATAATTACGCAACGATTTCATTTTTTTTCGATTTTTTTAAATTTAAACTAAACTTGTACCGTACTGCAGGCGCAATTTTAAAAATTCATAACTTTTGTCTGAGTTGAAATTTTTGAAAGAAATAAAGTGGTTTAATTAGTAAATAGATGCAAAAGTATCTGTTAAAATGTACATGATAATTACGCAACGGTTTCAATTTTTTTCGATTTTTTTAAATTCAAACTAAATTTGTATCGTAATGCAGGCGCAATTTTAAAAATTCATAACTTTTGTCTGAGTTGAAATTTTTGAAAGAAATAAACTGTTTTAGTTAGCAAATAGATGCAAAAGTATCTGTTAAAATTTACGTAATAATTACGCAACGATTTCAATTTTTTCGATTTTTTTTAAATTTAAACTAAATTTGTATCGTACTGCAGGCGCAACTTTAAAAAATTCATAACTTCTGCCTCAGTCAAAATTTTGAAATGAAATATATTTTTTTAAATTAGTAAATAGATGCAAAAGTATCTGTTAACATTTACAAATTAATTACGCAGCGATTTCAATTTTTTAAGATTTTTTTAAATTTAAACTAAATTTGTATCGTACTGCAGGCGCAATTTTAAAAATTCATAACTTTTGTCTCAGTTGAGATTTTTTGAAGAAATAAACTGTTTTAATTAAGAAATAGATGCAAAAGTATCTGTTAAAATTTATATAATAATTACGCAACTATTTCAATTTTTTACGATTTTTTAAAATTTAAACTGAATTTGTATCGTACTGCAGGCGCAATTTAAAAAAATCATAACTTTTGTTTGAGTTGAAATTTTTGAAAGAAATAAACTGTTTTAATTAGTAAATAGATGCAAAAGTATCTGTTAAAATTTACATAATAATTACGCAACGATTTCAATTTTTTTCGATTTTTTTAAATTTAAACTAAATTTGTATCGTACCGCAGGCGCAATTTTAAAAATTCATAACTTTTGTCTCAGTTGAAATTTTTGAAAGAAATAAACTGTTTTAATTAGCAAATAGATGCAAAAGTATCTGTTAAAATTTACATAATAATTACGCAACGATTTCAAATTTTTACGATTTTTTTAAATTCAAACTAAATTTGTATCGTACTGCAGGCGCATTTTTAAAAATTCATAACTTTCGTCTCAGTTGAGATTTTTAAAAGAAATAAACTGTTTTAATTAGTAAATAGATGAAAAAGTAACTGTTAAAATTTAAATATGAATTAAGCGATGATTTCAATTTTTTATAGTTTTTCAAACTCAGTTTGATTTCAATTTGACAATTCACGTCATAGAAGACAATTAGCAACAAAATTATGTGGCTCACACCTTAAAAATTGTCTGTGAGAATGTTTCATTTTAAGGCGGTTTCGATCCAAACTTTAGCTCATTGAATTCCTTGCAGTTATATAGACGTACTTAAAAGAACGAAGAAAGACGGCGGCGGAGTGGATTTACACGAATCTTCTCCGGTCAACAACGGATCCTCGGCACCCTGGAGTACAAAAGGCACAAGAGACAGCGAATTGGAACTGGGCCCTCCGTCGGTCTGTACCTCAATGTCGGCCGATTCTCCCACATCAAGACATTCCGTGATGACGCAATATTCCGTGGTAAATATCTTAATGAAATATCCACTGATTTATAAATAGAAACCGATAGTGCACCAATAGTGTAAAGTAACAAAATCTAACGAGGGCGGCCCTTCCGACTCTGAGGTGATTACTCAGATGCCTTTATAGCGCGGCCAGACTTTCTCAAGTCCTTTTTTCTTTATATCTTCCAGTGACGGTTCGTGGGTTTTTTTCTGGCATGGCCGAGGAACAAGAGGTGGTAATACAGATAGGTGCGGTCTCTGCAACTGACCCTACCTATCTGTATTACCACCTCTTGTTCCTCGGCCGTACCAGAAAAAACCCGCGAACCGTCACTGATATCTTCGTTATTTGAGGCGATATTTAAAAGCGGTAAAGACGTTCCTATGGCACTTTTTTATTATCTATTAGATGGTGTAAGATTTTTCTTTGTAACACGTTTCGTTTCTTTTTAACCATCATCAACTTTCTAATTTCTTATGGACGCCATATTTATTTTTTACCACATCTAAATGCTCAATTTTTTGCGATTACAACAATATAACACAACATGCATTTAATTTCATAAATGAGCACGTAATCATTCAAAACATAACATTTTTATTAGCAATATATGCAGCGCTTACTAAAAATCTTCGGTGCCATGGAATTGAAAACATTTAAAAATCTGAACGACTGTTTGTTTGTCAGCCATTATTATTCCGTATGAATAAACGTGTCGTTCGATAATTCAGAAAAGCGAGATATATTACGTAATTTTAATTCGGTAAATATAAATGCGATATTCGCTGGTCAAAAAGTGCACCCAGAGAGAAGGTAACCGGTAACCTTTATATAATCTATGATCCCGTGCTTTTATTGATGTTAACCAAAAATCGTCGGATGAATTTGGTAAGTAAACAAGATTTGTTTATGACGTAGAAATAAATATACCGTGAGATCAAAAAATCGAAAATAGTTGGCGGCTTTAAAATGTAAGTCAACCCTTTCAGCCCTGGATTTTTAAATTTGAAAAAAAAATGTTTGTTAATTATTATTGATGGGGAGCTTCTTAAGGCCAATAAATACCAAATTTGAACTCATTTGCATAATTAGTATAGGAATTAATTAGTGAGGCTTTGTTAAAGTGACATCTAGTGATAAACAGCAAAAATATGGATTGTCATAGTAAGTAGAGACATGTAAATGTTGCGGTGGCAATTGCCACCGCCAGGGCCGAAAGGGTTAACTAATAGAAGTTTAGTGGCGTCTCTAAGAATGGGAATTTTGACATGGAAATCCCTGAAATTTAAATAAAACAGCTAGATTATGAATCCTAAATGTATTATTGGGGCGATGAGCAGTTCTAGGAATAACTGCTAATTTTTAAAATAGGCAAAATCGGCAGATAAAAACGCAGAAACCTATTTTTAAAACAAGTAACCTTAAGATGTCAAAATTAAGAAGAAGAATTCCAATATAATTTTATTTGAATTATTACAGGGATTTTTAGAAAATGTGCTGCCAGCTATTTTCAACTTTCTGATCTCACTGTATTATTCAATACAAGGTGTATCTGCATATTTGTTAAGATCGTGATTATTAAATAAGGTCCGTTATAAATCCTCACGTGCTGTAAGTGTTAATCGCGTAGTAACATTGCGGATAGCGGTAAATCGCACTTGCCGACCTTGTGGTCTCGTGAGAAATGCTGCAATACGTGCGCCTTCAAGGGCATTTTCCACTTGCAGAAGTCTCGAGCGAGCGTCGGAAAATCCTTAAACTTGCCGTCGCAGTCGAGTCAAGTGAGCGCCGCACCCCCCACCTTCATGGAACCGCCGCAGTACGTCGCCGCCATTCCGATGCAGCCCGTTATCGCCAGTTTTCCCGCCCCCGCTGTTATATCACCTCTTCCTGTAAGTATACCTTCAGTAGGGATGGGCAATATTTCACGTACCTGTGATTTTCACTGGTATTGACAAATCACAGGTCGCTACTGTTACAAGCGAATTTCACTGCTACTTAAAATCACTGTTATTTAAAATCAGTTATTTAAAATCACTGCTACTTAAATTTACTATAATTTAAAATCACTGTTACTTAAAATCACTGTTATTTAACCCTTTGCACTCCAGCCTTCTGGCTCGTATAGTACACCAAAACAAAATCAAATTTATCTTCTAAATCACGTATTTCAGAATTTTCTTCGTAATAAAAACACGTTAAAATAAACGCACGCTTCAGTTACAAAAACGATCAAACAAGGCTAAACAAGGTGTCGCCACAGAAGCGACAGTGGATTTAAAATTCATATTTTAAATGTCGCGTTATCGGCGACAACTGAGTGCAAAGGGTTAGAATCACTACTAATTAAATTCACTGTTATTTAAAATCACTACTACTTAAATTCACTGCTGCTTAAAATCACTGTTATTTAAAGACACTGCTATCTAAAATCACTTCTATTTAAAATCACTGCTACTTAAACTGTCATTGCTATTTAAAACGTGATTACTCCTTAAAATCACAACTGCTACCTAAACAGTACTACTTAAACTTGGCCTTTTACGGTATTTAACGCATTCAGCCTGTTCGTGACTCAGCAACATTAGGTCTTAGCAGAATGAATATTCATATATTCAGGCTATTTTTCGTCTTTATTACTTTTATAAAATTATTATGAAAATAGAAATCTTTGGCAGGGCAGAAAGACCTTCGGTCGATAGCCCAGACAGACTAACAACCTCATTTTGTATATTTAGAATTACTCTACTTTTGTTAATTTATGTTTTTATTGTCTGAATAAAGATTGTCTCTCTCTCTAGAAATCTTTGTGCCTTGTTATACAAACAACGACGCTGTATATCCGCGGGGTTCATTACCAATTGTGGCACCCTACATTTTACAAATTTATTTTGAAATGCATGTAACTATTTTTGTTAAATAGATAACTTCTGATTTCAGCCGACAGATGACGTAGTCTTGAGTCCAGTCCAATCACAAATGCAAGCGGATCTTCAAAGAAAACACGCAGAACTACAGGCCATCATTGGGCAGCAGCAGGCCGAACTGCGAAGAGTTTCGGAACAACTGTTGATGGCGAGATTCGGACTCCTCCAGACGCAATCTTCAAATTCGAACGTGAGTAAATACCGAACTATCACAAGCAAGTTAACCCTTTCGGCCCTGGTGGTGGCAATTGCCACCGCAACATTTACATGTCTCTACTTACTATGACAATCCATCACTAGATGTCACTTCAACAAAGCCTCCCTAATTAATTCCTATACTAATTAATCAAATCAGTTCAAAGGGTCCCCCCGGATAAGATACGTGAAATGCCCTCAGATTCGGAATTCCTAATTAACCAAATAATGTTGTATCTTGAGGTAATAATTATC
The DNA here is from genome assembly GCA_910593695.2 of Ocypus olens. NCBI lineage: Eukaryota > Metazoa > Arthropoda > Insecta > Coleoptera > Staphylinidae > Ocypus > Ocypus olens. The sequence goes on from OU343047.1 coordinate 67,941,210, forward strand.
GGCGGACATGGTTTATATGGTCCCCACCCCTCCCCTCACCCCACCTGGGGTCAAAGAGGGTTATTTTTTATCTGACCATGTGTTTAATTCAAAATTCTGAAAAAATTCATCAAGGTAGGTTACCGAGAGACCTATCAATAGAATTTTTTTCAAGGTCATCCAAGTTCATTTGGTTTCTCAAAAAAATAAAAAAAAAACAAATTTTTCATTTTTTGAGGCAGAAATCGTTGAGGTGCACTCCGTTTTTTTTTACTATTTTACAAAAGTCGATTAATTTTACCTCTGACGGGATGATGATTGATGGTTTGTGGAGGGCGACCAAATGGTCGCAGCGCTTAGACCATTCGTTGGTCCTTTGTACCGCCTCCTGAGCCCTACTCCTCAAGCCAACCTAAACTTCTTGTGCCTCTGACGGGAACTTTTAACACATTTTGAGTGGTGCGTCATTTCTAAAAATCTAATTTTCCTCTTTTTTTCGATTTTTTCAATTTCAGGTATGGGTTTAGCCAAAAAACTAATTAAAACTTTTTTGTAGCATTTTGTAAGACAGAAATTGTGGTTTTTTCATTTTTTTTCTATCTCTAATAGTAAAAAAGTTATAACTAATTTTTTTTTTCCTACTTGATTTTTCAATTTTTGTCGATATTTACCAATTATAAGCGCACAGGTGGATATTTAGCGGAAAAACGTATAAAACAAGTTTTGTAGCATTTTTCAAGACGAAAATTTTAGTTTTATACTTTTAGCCTTAATACAAAAAAATTATGAGTAAATCTATTTATAAGTTTCTAAAAATTACTAATGTAGAAAAATGTTTTTCTTCATTTGTGATTATAGTAAAGTGAATTATAATAATATATAATATATACCGGGTGTTTCCGATCACTTTTACACCCCAAATATCGCAAAATACAAATCGGATTGACATACAAAAAAATTAATCTAAATTTTTTTTGAGCTCGATCATGTGGTGTGAAATGTGAACCGCCCCTCCCTCCCCCCTGTGTCGAGGAGGGGTAATTTTGAAATCTTAAATAGGTACCCCTATTTTTTATTGCAGATTTGGCTTCTACTCTAAAATATATTAGGTTTTTATTCGAAACATTTTTTTCGATTAGCAAAAAAAAATTTTTTTTTTATTAAAAAAATCCTGTTTGTCGTTACATATGTCGTTTACACATTCATACATTACCACAATAGAAAAGAATAGAATGGAATTTGATAATCAAATTAATTTTTATTCGTTTCTACGATTTTTTTTTACAAACAATTTTTTTTTTTGCTTATTTCTGACATAAAATTACGAATGACTTCAATCAACGCCTTATTTAAAAGATGACTACGTAAAAACTGTCGTAATCTTTCATTTGATGCGAGAAATAAATATAATTCAATAAATGTTTTTGCCGAATATAGCGCCATCAAAAAAATTTCGGATAAAAACCTAATATTTTTTAGCATAGAATCCAAATCTTCAATAAACAATAGGGGTTCCCATTTAAGATTTCAAAGTTACCCCTCCCCGACACAGGGGGGAGGGAGGGGCGGTTCACATTTCACACCACATGATAGGGCTCAAAAAACATTTTTGGATATATTTTTTTCTATCTCAATCTGATTCGTATTTCAGGAGATATTTGGGGTGAAACACCCTATATATGTAATCTACATTTTTAATCAATAAAAATTGAAAAATCAAGTAGAAAAAAAAATTTCAATTGGTTATAACTTTTTTACTATTAAAGATAGAAAAAAAATTAAAAAACCAAAATTTTTGTATTGCAAAATGCTACAAAAAGTATTTGTTAGTGTTTTGGCTAAACCTCAACCCTTACCTGTAAAATTGAAAAAATCGAAAAAAATAGCGGAAAATTGGATTTTTAGGGATGACGCACCACTCAAAATGTATTGAAAGTTCGTGTCAGAGGTAACATTAATCAACTTTTATGAAATAGTGAAAAAAAAACGGCGTGCACCTCAACGATTTCTACCTCAAAAAATGAGACATTTTTTTTTTTAATTTTAAGGCACCAAATGACCTTGGATGACCTTGAAAAAAATTCTATTGATAGGTCTCTTGATAACCTACCTTGATGATTTTTTTCAGAATTTTGCATTCAACACATTGTCAGTTAAAAAATTAAAACAAAAAATAACGCTTTTTGATCCCAGAGGTGTGAGGGAAAGGGTGGGGACCATATAAAGTATGTCCGCGGATAATTCTTATCTCAAGATACAATATTCTTTGGTTAATTAGGAATTCCGAATCTGGGGGCATTTTGCTTATCTTAATCGGGTGGACCCTTTGGTATTTATGGTCTTAAGAAGCTCCCCATCAATAATAATTAACAAAAAAAATTTTTTATCATATTACAAAATCTAGGGCTGAAAGGGTTAAAATAAAGTATGTTCATTAAAAAAAAACCTCAAGTGTGCCATGATTTTTAATTTTTTTAATTCTTGAATCTTGGAGGCGTTCACATTTTCAATTTCGATATAAAGAAAACACATTACTTTAAAAAAAAAAATTAAATTTAAGTTGGTAACACATATTGAGGTTATGTTACTTGCGGCATGTTCCTACCGATAAATTAATTTGCTGTGATAAACGACGCAGAGAAGACGTAGGTTCACCTTCCAAAATTCCTTGGGCCGTGTTAATAGCATCCTAAGTACGTTTGACTGGTTTACGGAGACATAACAGATCATGATAAGGTATTTTTAAATTCATCATAAATAATGGAAACGTCAGGAAATTCTTCCTGAAACTCAGCCAAAGGTGTGCCGAATGAATACACCCAATTTCCGTCCACTTAAGTCCCATTTTGGAAATAACTTTCAATAACGTTGGGTTTTGTCTTTTAGCGCCGCCCCTGGCCTGTAGAGGGCCTATTCAAGCGAAATATTAACATTGTAACAAAAATAAATCTGACATCTAACAAGGGGAGGATCAGATGTGTGACTCACCGATTTCATCCATCTTTAGCACTCGTGTAGGTCATAACTAGGAGTGTAATAGGTGGAAGTAATAGGGCGCACTATTCAGCCGTTTTCGAGAAAAAATGGTTTTTTAATTTGTTATTCATTCGTATGTTTATATACCTTTTACGTTACCAAACATATACCGACCTTTGGGCGCATCGATAAAACCTCCGATTCGTAGTCGGAAGGTCGAAGGATCGAACCCCATTGTTGAAGTTGGGTTCATTCATTTTTTTTTTATAGTTTTTATAAATCCATGTGTATTTAAATATCTTAATTTTAAAATCAATCAATTTTTTTCTCGAAAACGGCTGAATAGTGCACCCTATTACTTGCACCAGTTACACTCATAGTCATGACCTACACGTGTGCCAAAGATGGATCAAATCGGTGAGTCACACATCTGATCCTCTTCTTGTAAGTAAACTGACAGCGCACTTATTACAAAATTATCAAGGCACATAGTGTAAACGCGTGACTGTCGTGCATGCCCCCTATGTTTCGCGTAGCCGCCCCATCTGTGTAACACTTCGGGAACTTCCCTTGTAAGACCTATTTTTGTTACAGGTGTCAAATTCTCAGTACAATTCGGGCACAGTAAGTAGTACAACGTCCAATCCAGGACCACCACCGGGAGCATCGGTGATTATTCCGACGGTACCGGTATCCATAACCCTTCCGGTCGTCCAACCAGACCCAAACATGGAATTTTCGACGAACGAGGAAAAATAAAAGACTATTTATTGTTCAGTGTAAAAACTTCCAGTAAGAATGTTGTGCCAAGTGCTGTAAAAATTATGTAGGATATTTGCCAATAATATATATTTTATTAATATGTACTTGCAGAATGGTCAGTACATCATCCAAAACTTACACAACGATCGTCAAAGTTGGACATGGTTTCCTGAAAAAAACATTTTTTTTTCACAGGGGTGCTAGAGGGGGGCGGAAGGGGTTACGCTTTAAGTTCGCATGCATGACTTTGAAGAAGACACTTCAAAGTTTTTTGCCCTCAAAGATTCATTAAAATCGATTGAAAATACGCCGAGTTATAGCGGTTTGAAAATGGTGGAAATTTCACGAATTTCAAGTTTTTTTCCTCCAGTGTATTATGATCGAATACGCACATCTCACCGAGGCTTCTGGTCCATGGGGGCCCTAAAGTAAATGATATTGGGAATGAGACGTAGGAAGCCCTCCTTGCAGCGTACCTAGACCTTGACCAGATGTTACCAAAAATAATACTAGTTTATTAATCAACGGGATCGCTAAAATTATGATTTTTGATTACTGAAATCTATCTAATGCCCGGTTTCTCCAACTAGATAAAACCTATCTTAAAAATAAGACGTTCTTAAAATGTTGCACCAACCACAAATCAGATCTTAGCTGTAAGAAGGTCTTACATTATAAGACGCCAAAAATGTCATCTTAAGATTCGGATTCTAACCTATAAAATTAGCAATTTGTAACGTGTGCCAGTTACTGGAAATATTCATTGAAATGGCTAATCATTTATTAGAAGTGAAGTGCATTTGCATTTGATGTAGAAACTGCAGATAATCCACATTACTCTCGAAAAGATTCGACAACCCAACGACCGATTTCTCATTCATTAATGATAATATAAAATCTGGGCTACTCGCTATACCTCCACCTTAACAGTTCTCTCTTACTTTCTGCAACACTCATCTCTATTCCATGCTTCATGTTCGCCCATATTTTTTTTAGGGAGTTAAATTCATGGGTGATGGAATCCCATGCTTCTTCCTTCTGTTTGTTTATTGTAGCATTTGTTGTTTTATTGTCGACGATTTTGTGGACCGATACAAGCAACGCTTATAAATTTCGCTCTTTCCTGAAATTTTCACGCTTCGCGCACTTTCGTCTTTATTAAACCACACTAAACTCAACAACAGGAGGGTTAGAAATGAATTTGACATAGACAGCCTGTCAAATTTACGCGAAAATGAAACGTTGCCACATGTAAGGAAATCTTACCTAAGATATGTATAAATTTGTTTGGTGCAACAGAACAAAAAGTTAAGAACTACTTAAAAATAAGACGTATTTTAAGATTCGTTGGAGAAACCGGGCGTAAGTGCCCCATCGCACTGGGCCGCTATGGTGGCGCCACCATGGTGGATCCAGCCACCTAGTAAAGCAACCAGGCAGTCGGCATCCTGGTTGTTCCACCAGTAAAGTCTGGCAGACCGGATGGATTGGTGGCGCCACCAGTCCGATACCAGGTGTGTTATGTTCAGTGACGGTTCGCGGGTTTTTTTCTGATACGGCCGAGGTAACAAAGGTGGCAATACAGATAGGTAGGGTCAGTTGCAGACACCGCACCTATCTGTATTACCACCTCTTGTTCCTCGGCCGTACCAGAAAAAAACCCGCGAACCGTCACTGGTTATGTTCCATTTCACTTAACACATTTGACTAGTGGCGCCACTGGTGCTTCCACCATGGTGACCTGGTGTGATAGGGCACTAACGCTTGCGGACTCCTCTGGTCTCTGAAACAGAATCTTTTAAATCTAAATTATATTAATCAGTCACTGATTTACTTTTGCCGTTCTCATTTCTAATAATAATCGATTTTAATGATGTTTTAAGTATTTATCATAAATCGATTTTAGTGATATTTTTATTTTTGTTCACATTTAATAACATATATTTGAGCGGTGTATATATCCCATAATTAAAGTTTCCTTCTAGTTACTACAGTTTCCTCAGTGCATCGGCCAAGATTCCAATCTCTTGGTTGATATTCGTTAGCAGCCTCTCGAGCTGCGGTTTGGAATCCAAGACTTCGATGCTTTGAGTGTAAGCGTTGTAGCGGACACCGAATGACCTTGGTATCGTTGCTGCGTATTTACTGGAATTGAAACACAAATGATTTTTGGAAAGGGAATTAAAATCTAAATTCTATAGCATGCTCGCAAAACGCGGGTTTCAAGTAAATAGTAAAATTGGGACCGAAAGACCTCAGGTCGATAACTCAGGTGACGGTCTAGTCCAGTTGACAAATATGTAAAAAAATAATGTAATATCTAAAGGCTGTTAATGAAGATAATAATGTGTGTAGTAAAATTGGTACATTTACTATCAACACTAGAGGCGTTTAAACTTAAAGGAACTTTAACTTGGCATACAGTAAACAAATATGACGTTACTATATTTCAATTGCGACGATTCTAAAAACCAATTTTGGTCGTGTGTGTGCGTTTAAAGGTGAGTATAGACTAGAGCATTTACTAGTAATAGAACAACGAGCCGCTCTATGATATGTTCTAGTGTCTAGTGTATGACCCTCACGAACCAGACGTCGAGCATGCTCGCCGTTTTGTTACAAACTAAATTGTACAAACCAACGAGCGTATTGGTGTAACATTTCGTCGAGCCTTAGGGTGGAGCATTTTCTCGAGCATTTCTATGTAATGTAACGTTCTAACGAATGGTACAATACAGGAAAATGCTCAGTTTCAAAAGATGACGTCAAAAGACGTTTGGTTCGTGAGGGTGATACACTAGAACATATCATAGAGCGGCTCGTTGTTCTGTTGCTAGTAAATGCTCTAGTCTATACTCACCTTTAGCGCGAGCGATTTTAACTCCAACATCAATTGCAGACCTCCTACAGTTTGTCTTTTATTGTAAATATTCATTTACCACCATCTTCTATTTATATTTTTCTTTTTACTTTTAATATAATTCATCAAGATAAACGCAGCACACGCAACTTGTAGGTCCGACATTTCATGACAGAGTGAACACTACTATAGGTACAACAAAATGTGACGGGTAACTTGCACACTCGCTGTGAGCATTACGCCGAACAGAGCGCCGAGCATTCGCAGGAACGTACATGCTTTTGAGTGACCATTTCCCTGTATTGTACCATTCGTTAGAACGTTACATTACATAGAAATGCTCGAGAAAACGCTCTAGTGTATATCCACCTTTAGCCAATCGCAGCATTATTCTAATGAGAAGATTCTTTCCGGAGAGAAGTAGAAATGTTTGACACTTGATTGACTACTATTGTTCGGCCATTCTGTGGTCTATTCGAAAAATCGAGACGCTTAGAAAAAACAACAAAAAAACACGAGCGCGAGGAGCAACGAGAATAATAAACAACGCCGTTTTCAAGACTCGCCACTTTCTTCTATCGTGTGTGTGTGAAAAAAAACTATTCTGTTCGTCCGTTGGCCCCAATACCATCACTTCCAGAGATTTTCTACTAAGCGATACCAGGTAAGCCGCCACCAGCAAACATGAAAATCCCGTTCCCGTTTATTTTTAAGATGCCTTGGTAACTTCGCAGTTTACGATACTAAACAATACGCATAGCCGAAATCATGCGGACGGTGCGTTATGTTGTCACGTCTCTTTATTCGAATTGAGGTATTTTCAATACGGAATACTCGGTTTCATTTACAAATATTTGCAACAATTGGTGCTTATGCTTATAGCGCCTACAGACGATGTGGCGAATGATGGCCAACGTTGGCGTTCGTGCATTTGCCGCATCGTGTGCAGACTCCGCGAATCACGAATGTGCACACATGTTGGCGTTCGTGGACGTTCGCTTAGGAGGCGGTAAATCTTTCACGGATCAAAGGGGTAGACCAAGGGGTATTCAAGAGCAAGCGCCAGTATCAAATTTTGGACGCATCGTGTGTAGTATACATTTGTCAAACAGTCTTCGGTTTACAACCAAACCTACAAACATCACGAACGCCAACGTTGGCCGTCGTTCACCACATCGTCTGTAGGCGCCTTTAGATTAGGGTGAGGTTAAGGTGCACCCCCCTCGCCTTTTTACGTTAGTTATAGTGAGACAAGAAATCCGGCAACGTCATAAATATTGGATCTGAAGTTGCTGCGTTTACTTCGGACCATTCGTTAGTATCATAAACTGCAAAATTACCGATGCTTTATCTCTTTGCTGCACGAGGTTTACAGATTTTAAAGGTCTTATGTGCACTTCTTCCAGTTGGAAATAGAAGTGTAAAGATGAGGTGGGGATAGGTGGCTCATAATTCGCGTCGTTGTTTAGCTTCGTACGTACAGATTTGTAAGTGGTCGATTTTGTGGAGCGTTGTATCATCACAACTTCCTTGAATTTGGTGGTTCAAATTGTAATCCCATATGCAGCAAAGAGTTAACTGATGTTAACTCTTAACTGGTGACCCTAGGTCTGTGAGATCCATTGAATTAAACGTCCACTCTTAAACTCTTAAATTGTAGCAAGTGTCGGTCCGTCCGGTCATCTAACCTCCTATTATTCAGACATTAGACACCAGTTTTTGTTATTTGTAACCATACAGTGCGTTTTTTATAGATGCACCATAGGGATTTACGTGTTAAAATTTGTATGCCTGTTAATGGTTTTCCAATTGCAAATGTCAGTATCATTTTTGGTACACTTTAAGTTTGCATTGTCTTTCACAACTTCCAATAGTTTTTATAATCGTAAATTTTAAAGAAATTTAAGAAAATATTTTTCGATTTTTTGGTGCTTAATTATTATTTGTTTTATTAATAGGCGCGTTTGTTAGCAATCAATCAACAATAAATAACTTACAAAAGTAGTAAATACGTATTAGAATATGAAATACAACTTAATAAAAAAAATGCTCTGGAAAATATTTAAATTTATACTAATAATATAATAAATATTTAAATTGTTTGCCGTAACAAGCTAAACAGTAACCTAGTCTATCTTGAAAATGTCTTTTAACATTTTGCAATTGCCTAACAGTTATTCCATTAGAGGCATCGATTATTCAATCTGTTAGTTCTTGCAAATCTCGTGGCCTGTTTCTAATGTTATCAAACACTTTTGTTGCGATAAAACAAGTTCAGCGGACTCAAATCACAACTTCTTGCTAGCCATTTAAAAGGTCTGAAACGACCAATCCAATTATTTCCAAAAATTGTCATGTTGTCATGTTGCCAGATTATTCTGCCGTTTACTGGAATTTGTTGAACAGCTAGAAGGATGCGTTCGTTCAGTAAATGTAAATATTTTATACTAGTTAACGATCCCTCGATAATAAATAGCCCAATAAAAGGGGGGGGGGGGGTTGCGAAATGTCTAAGCAATTTTAACTATGGCAGTTATTTGTTCTCAATCGACAACAAACACGCCTACTGATAAAAATAAAATCAGTTATTTTCTTGAATTTCTTTAAAATTTACAATTTTTTTATTATAAAAACTATTAGAAGTTGTTAAAGACAATGCAAACTTCCAGCATACCAAAAATCATACTGAAATTCGCTATAGGAAAACCATTAACAGGCATAAAAATTTTAACATGTAAATCCCTATGGTGCATCTATAAAAAAACGCACTGTATATCGGGTGTGTATAAATTGGCGGATAATCTACACAGGACGATATTCTTTCAAAAATTCTAAGCAGCCTATCTTAATTCTAAACTGTTGTACCATGCTTCCTGGGTCTTCACGAGGTCCTCAAAGTTTGAACACCTAGTCCTTAAATATGCGTTATTATTCGTTATTAGTTTACAGAAAACCCTGCAATTTCGATAGTATGACTAGTTTGAAAATTATTTGTCAGTGTGTGCTATCTTTCTATCTCAAACTTGTATTTTAACACTTCTTAATTAGCTGATTTTTATAAAAAAAATACGTTCCGCAACGTGACACCCGCTTATGTCACTTTGACACAAATAATTGCTAGTTCCAAGTTTGTGCCAATTCTGCTTTTCTCATTATTATCAGTTTGTATTAGCGCCCGCGTTTCAGTGTATTTGTGTTCTTATGTTATTTTCGTTTTGTTTTGTTCAATTACAATGGATTTTATTATTTACTCATAATCTGTTTTTCCTTGCATCTGTAAATAAACCCCGCTCTACCTATCTATTACCTTCTACTCTGAACCATGAGATTATTGATAAACAGGGCAGCTCGTGAATGCTATGTTGCCAAATGTACATTTCTTTTAAATGGCTCCTGATGGCCTATGGTAGAACATTTTTTCATCGACATTTTCTATTCAGAATTTTAGGAAAAACATCGCCACGTGTAGATTATCCGCCAATTTATACACACCCGATATATCTAGCGAATGATTGAAAACTCAACAGTACGTCACCAGTGGTGTGGGACAAATATCACGTCACCAGTTAAGGGTTAATTTAAGCCGTTAAATTAAACTCTGTTAAAGGGTTAAAATTTAGTTAAATTTCTGCATGATTTTTACACTTACATCATCTTATTTTTGGCATCCTCGAAACTTTCCGCGACGTAGTAAACCGGTTGGTATTCCGTGATCGGGTATTTTTGCAAGCACGTTTTCGGCGGATCGAACGGTCGGATTTCGGCTTTGTCCTCCAGACAATACTGCAGTTCGCCGTACGAAGAAAGAAGCCCAGCACCGAAGGCTTTAAGGGCTCCATTTTCCCGGCATAATCCGTACTCGACGGTAAACCAGAAACACTGAAAACAAAGTCAAATATGAACGATAAATTTATATACAAAAAAAAAAAATGATGCAACCAGAAACACTGAAAACAAAGTCCAATTTGAAAGATGAACTTGTATTAAAAAAACTGAGCACTTACTGTGGCCAATTTTTCAATGTAATCGTCTGGAGCGCCCAGCGAGGCCAAACCTATTTCCTGGGAGAATTGGGCGAAAGCTGGATCGGCGAAGAGGGGAACGTGTCCCAAAATTTCGTGGCAAACGTCCGGTTCTGGCGTGTACAGGGGTCTGCTAGAGTGACGGATGTATTGTGTGGAATGGAAGACTCTAAAGGCTAAACCGGCCAAGAAATCGCGCGAAGACAGAAGGCCGGCCACCGGTCGCAAAATAAATCCAGTACAATCTATAAAAAAAGTCATTATTAGATAATTCAGTGTCTGTTCTAAAAGTAGGTTTTAAAGTATACCATATCTGCCCATAGATTAGCCCTTTCGGCCCTGGTGGTGGCAATTGCCACCGCAACATTTACATGTCTCTACTTACTATGACAATCAAAATTTTTACTGTTGATCACTAGATGTCACTTCAACAAAGCCTCACTAATTAATTCCTATACTAATTAAGCAAATGAGTCTTAAGAAGCTCCCCATCAATAATAATTAACAACATTTTTTTTTCAAATTTAAAAATCCAGGGCTGAAAGGGTCAAACTTTTTTGACATCTTTAGTGAAACTGAAAAGTAAAAATTATCAACACGGCAATGAACAAAAAAATTGCAGCACGTTAGGTTGGTACCGGTGTACAATATCAACATACGCGAAGTCGAGAGAGAGTTTGTTCTTGAGTTTTAACTATTTTCGAATTTCCGCATGGAGAACATTCTAAACGATGCGAGTGCGATTTTCGTAATTATTTACAATTATAGTCCATCCGTTGAGAGCTGACGGTGACTCATGCATTTTCGTACTAAAAATTGCTTTGCACTTTATATCTATCTTTTTCCATCATGTACGAAACAGTATGAAATAAAAGACGAAACGTGTGTCTGCGTGTTAAAGAATAGGGCAGCGTAAACGTAGGTCTAAGCTCACGCATGACTCTTGCATCGCATTGGCACGCTTCACATAAACACACAAAACACGCGAGCGCCACGTCAAATAACATAACCATGTATTGCGCTTTAGATTTCATTTCGATCGAGTTAATACTTAATTATTTTATCATGCTCAGAAATAAATCGCTAAAAAGTCAGTCTCAACATATGTTAAATAAATGATAAACCTGTCTGAAAATATATGAGGTGCGCGGGAATTTTTAAATATCCCGCCAATGAAAATCAGCGCGGCACCAAATTTTCTTACGGACATACGTTTACTTTAATCTTGATTCATGCGATTTTAAGCGATGAGTCACAGGCGGCTCTCAACGGCCCGACTATACAATTTTTACATTTCCCGCAAAGTTTCGTAAGTACTACTTTTTGTGGCGAGAATTGTTCGGCAACCCAGTGGGATTTCTGTCACTCAAGATGTTAAAAAAATCTAATCTATGGGTAGATGTAGTATAGTACTTAATATTCTTATAAAATTGCAATTGAATGATAATTCTCTTACGTATACAGGGTTGGGATAAAGTATGGAACCAAGTAAATATCTTTAAAACAAAAAGGACTAAATTTATGAAACTTTGCAGGCAAGTATAATGACACATAACGCAACTGATGCCATATTTTTTGTTACTACTGTACTTCCGGTTTCACCGGAAATACCCTCAACTTTTTTAGTTTAAATGTGACACCCTGTATATTTATACATTTTCAAATAGACAACTTTTCAACAGTTACAATGATATAGGGTTTGGACTTGCTTTTTTTGTAATTATAAATAAAATAATAAAAAATGAAATGATTGAAAATTTTGATTTATAAATATTAGAATTGCTCTCAGGGAATGTTGTATTAGAAATGTTGCATGCATCTTGTGGAGATCTCTATCAATCTCCAAAACTAACCATCATTAACAAAGTAATTTTTCACGTTCAGTCAGTTCACCCAAAATTGAACAGCAATGTTAATATTTCACGTGGATACTATCTGTCAGTTACAGAAAACGTAAAAAACACGAAATTGTTTTATCAGAAAACAGTGTAAAAATATGTAAAAAGCCAACTCGATGTAGAATTATTTTATTTAATATTTAAAAAACTACAAGTTACACAACCACCGAACCATACATCATTGCAATTGTCGGAAAAGAAGGATTTGTTGAATTGCCGGTTTCGTTTAACCCGGGTATGCCTACGGTTCTGTATGTTTAAAGTTCCTCTTGAAATTATATCTAGAATATCTTCAGCGCCATCTATCGCTTCTCCATTTCTATTCGAAAATGTAAAAATATACAGGGTGTCCCATTTAAATTAAAAAGACCGGAAGTACAGAAGTAACAAAAAATATGGCATCAGATGCGTTATGTGTCATTATACTTGCCTTGCAAAATTTCATAAATTTAGCCCTTTTTGTTTTAAAGATATTTACTTGGTTCCGTACTTTATCCCAACCCTGTATATTACAATTTAAAAACAATGTTATTTTCTAACTTTCCGTCAGCGGAAAAACATATTTAAAATACCTTTTAAGAAATTTGATACATCCTCCAATTGTGGAATATTATCCTCCCTGTATCCACAGTTTTGTACCAACAGTGGGAAGACGTGGTTGTGTTCTTTGCATGCGTGTGTGGGGTATAGTTTCGTGAGATGTCTGAAAACTTTTGCCCACGTGGCAATTTCCTCTTCGGTGTATTCCACGTGGGGCAGAGGCTGTCCGTGTTTGTAGTTGTAAGCTATATCTGCGAAATATTTCCTGCGCGCCCTGTAGACGGAGTCGGTGAACCCGGGATGGTCACAGTCCAATTCTGCACCATAGGACAGAATTTGGTTGGCGAAGCGGTCTAGATCTCTTATGCGGCCCGGAAACCACGGGACGGATTCTGAAACAGAAATGGTAAAATACATAAAATGCCGGTCATTTCCGGTTTGGGCTGCAGTTTTACTATAATTTCAGTTGTTTGGTCAAAGCTGTGCACTTTTTTAAAGTCCATTTTCAATATTATTTAATTTTGCTCATTTTGTAATTTATCGTCGCAGCTGGTAGTGTCGATCAGGTTTAGCGTAAAGACTTGTTTTAGTTATTCAGCGAATGCCTTTGATTTGTCTTACGAGCACTAACTTTAAATGCTGTTGAGGCTGTTTGTTAAAGATTCTACAATTATTTTAAATGTGCCGCCAAAGTCGGAGTGTTTCGCAGTTGGCAACACAATACTCTATATTTCGTGTTTATTAGATTAATTTAAAATGTAATATTGGATTTATCGAGTACTTCATAGAAAGTACGAACCACGTCCAATACAATAAACAACATAAACCGTTGAAGAGAAAAATAATTACAAAAAATTACAGACTGTAATATTTTTTCGCAATAACTCTTAGATAATATAAGTTAATAATTGCTTCACTTCATCAAGGCCATTTAATAACGAACAAGGTAGCAATTAAAAAATTCCATCGGCGGAATAGTTGTAGCAATAAAAAACTCAATATGGAAACTAGGAAGGCAGAGATTACATTAACATCCAACGGATTCAACAAATGGAGTATTCTCCATAAAATTATTATACAGGGTGCCCGGATTTCGTAGGGACAACATGGCCAATTTCAGCATTTGAAGAGAGTGTTGTTGTTCCTCTTATAAAACTGTTTAATATCTGCATTAAAAAAAAAAACTACTTCCCTAAATGACTAAAGCTGTCTCGGGTGGTGCCAGTACATAAATCAGGGGATAAGACAGATAAAACAAATTTTAGACCAATCTCACTCGAACCAATTTTTGCAAAAATTTTTGAATCAATAGCAAAAAAATTCAAAATTCTGGAACATTTTTAAAAAACACTCTTTTTACTGATACGCAATACGGCTATTAAAAAAAAGATAGATGGTTAAATTAACAAAATGGTGCAGATTCGAGAGCGCTCATCAAGAGTCCACCCCAAACCCCACTTGTCATCGCCTACTTGTTCAAAATACAATTTTAAACAAAATCTCCCAATTTCTTTAGTTTGCCGTAACTTTCCTGCTACCCTTTCCTAGCTTGAACCAATGAAAGATCAATTTTGAACGTAAAGATGGATTCCGTATTAATTACCTTTATTATCATTGTAGTTTCTGGAAATGACGTTGAAGTAATCACTGCTGTTCTTGATGTCGGTTATTGCTAGAGCCAGTTCGCTGTCGGGGGCGCACTCCACCATGAATTCATATTTGCTCGGCGATCTGCTCGAGGGCCTGGACTCGATGTGGAAAAGGTTGATCTTGTGCTTTTCGAAAATTTTGAGGTAACGCGCCAAAACTCCGACCTCTTCGGCTGGCGGAGAGAAGATCAGGCAGGTGCTCTTTGTGGAATCTTTTCCCGGCTTGATGTAGTTTCCTCCGGGCATTAACGTGGGCTGGAATCATAAATACACCAATGATTCTTACATTAGGATTATCGTGAATGAGGTAATCCTGAGAATCCTTCGAAAAAGTAAAGTATAGCTTCTCCTGAAATAAATTGAATTGTGAAAATCATAAATACAGCAATTAATCTTGCATTAAGATTATTGTGAATGAGGAAGCCTTGGCGGCATCTTCAGGTAATCCTGAGAAATCTTCAAAAAAAAAAGTATGGCTTCTCTAGAAATAAATTGAATTGTGAAAATGATTCCTCATGCACGATCGTCGTGCATGGGGAAGATGGCATCTTCGGTTGATCCTAAGAATCCTTAGAAAAATAATTGCTTCTCTAGAAATAAACTGAATTGTGAAGATTCTCATCTTACCGATTGTGTACCATCAACACGTTGGCTGCCCACATAAAAAATAACATCCCCTATGTGCCCAAATAGAAATAAATAAATGTGAGGAAACTGAATTTTTATTATTCTTTCGGCTTACAAGGAACAATTGAGTTTACTTTAATAAAAAATGGTGATGTGGCCATCATGTTACTTTCTCCGACTTGACGGTATCATAGCCATTTATATTAACGTTTTCATTGTTTATTTTGAATTGAAATCATATTTTAAATGTACATCGAGTGTTGCGTAAACTCGGATGAAACTGACGTTTAAAACGTCAAAATTATGAAAGATGAAAAAATTATACTTCAAATTCAAAAGCTCAGTTTCCTCAAAAACTAACGAGATTTCGAAGAAAACTTGTTCTTTAAAAGTTGTTCATTTTGGCATTCTCTACAATTATTATTCACATAAATTTGCTGTAACTATTATCGTTTCATATTTATACACCAAAAATTAAAAAAAAAATAAAAAAAAATTCTCGAATAGCAACGATTTTATGAAAAATATTTTCAAGCAAAAGATGTTCATTTCTTTGTTGTCTTTAATATTTGTTTAAATCTTTTTGTGATATTTTTCATATTTAAGAAAATATTGGCAAAAAACAAAAAAACAGTTAAGGTAAACACCCACTTCCGGTGTACGAAATTTTATCGAAATTTTTTTAGCTTTTCAGTTCTTTAGATTATCAAATAAGACGGATGTTCAAAGTTTCATATCAATTGCTCTGTTAGTTTTTGAAATACAGCGCACACAGCAGACACACACACACACACAGACACAATTTTTTTTTTCAGGAATTGTTGGAATGGTATGTAGGGACCCCAAAACGGATATTTCCGCAAAAAAAAAATTGAAAAAAAATCACTATCACAATACTTTCTCGTACTTCGTAACGGAGAAAGTAAAAAAAAGTACTGACCGTGCAATAGGGATGATGCTCACGGCAGCCAACGTGTTAAAATCGATGGATTTACCTCATTAGGTAATGGTAATTTTAATAAATAAATTTGAGGCAACCTCACTTCTTGCAGAAGCTATAAATAAATTTAATAAAGACGAAAAATCGCCTGAATATGTTCAAATCCAACCTGTTCGTAACTTTAGAAATAGATCTTCAAAAAAATTGTAAAATCTGGGATTAGAATTCCAGAAAATATTAAATTTATGATGACATGATGTCATAACGTACAAAATATCCCAATTTATTCTAAATAAGTAAACGCTTAAACTTTCATAGCTGTATGAGAAAAGAGGAAATGGTATCACTATTGATTACATAGGTTAACCATAACTCGAAAAGTTAAAAATGAAAAAGTCATTTTTTTGCCAGCGTGAATTATTGCTAACTTAACGATGTAAAACGTCAAGTTTTAAATAGTGGATTCTACATCAAGTGAGAAAAATGCGTACAGAAAAAAAAAACGCTGTCAGCCGTGACAGTTAAAATAAATAATGGAACCGTGTACGGAGGGAAATTATTGCTTCCCTCCCTAGGGAGGGAAGTAATCATTTTGTCTCACTATATAGCTGAGAACTCGATTTTTTCTCCCGTTTGTGAAAAAAATCATATTTCTACGACATTGCATCCCTAGGGAGGGAAGTAATCATTTTGTCACCCTTGGGCGAGAAATGTTATTTCTCTCACTATACAGCCGAGAACTCGATTTTTTCTCCCGTTTGTGAACAAAAATCAAATTTTCTACGATATTGCATCATATTCAAATCAATACATAAAATACAAAAATCGCACGTGTTCCGCGTATTTTAAAAATTCATTAAAATACATCAGAACGTTAATTGCCGACTCCGAGAAACAAACATGTTTTTACGATAACGAGAAATGACAGTTTCATCATATCGTACTTTCGATAACCGGCCAATACGTCAAGAAGTTGTGTTTTGAGGTTCGAGCAATTTAAAATAAATATTTATCAGAAGTTGTGACGTCTTTATCGTCCAAATGTGCGACGATTCGTAAATTACGCGAGTCGCACAATCAATTTATAACAAGCGTCGTGTGAAGATAACGGCGGGATATTTAATTTAATAGATTTCGGAATTTAGTCTTTTAAATAAAACAAGGATTTTGTGACAAAGAGGTGCATGAAAAATTCAGCAACGAGGCAAACATGTTTAAATCGATCCGTAATTTTGACACATGGGAGGTTATGTTTATTAATTCAATTTATTTATATGCCAATTTCATGGGTACCCTCCCCTTAAAAACTAATAAAATGAAGAACTTGTTACTTTTGGGAAGATTTCGTTCATACGTGTGTTCACTTTTGGAAATTTTTAGGTTTCTCCTGATAACATGAAATATGTTACAAAAACATTTTGAAAAAAATGTTGAAAATAATAAACTTTTTGTTGGTAAATGTTTTTCATTAATTCCTTGATTTTCAAGAAAATTAATATCCTTCTTGATCTAGAATTAGGGAATGATAAATGTTCCATCAAAAGTATATCAACAATAATTCTAAAGAATGCCAAAATATTTTTTTTTCAAATTTAAAAATCTAATAATATAATATTTATTATTCCTATCCAAACACTTCATCATTTCATTTCATCATTTCATACAACAGACTAGCGAATAACGGACGAGACAGGACTGACAAAGACGGGCAGAAAGACCTATAGTCTTGACAGTTCAACATAAATTAAATATGTAAAAATTATTGTATAAAAATTATGTCTGTCAATAAAGATGTTTCATATATATAATATTTATTATACGCTCTATGTGTAGCTTGTATAGTCGTATAATTAAATTATTAATATAGAAAATACAATTTTTTTATTTTACTTAGTCTGAGCCAATCAGTTGTTATTTTTGATATTTCTATATTTGTATTAATAAATGAAATTAAATGAACAAATGAATAATGTTAGACATACACAACAACCACGGACCCGAGCGAATATTTCTCGATCCCGAAAAATCTTCCGCCCGGGATGGGAATCGAACCCATACGGCCGGGGTGCTCACCTGTACCCTCTACACCAACGGCAACTTTTCGTTACTAATTTTTCAAACGAAATACAAAGCATTAAATTTACTTACATCAATTATATCACTTGTAGAATTTCCGTAGACCATCGTATCCAATTAATCAATAAATAAATAAAATAATAATACTGCTCTATATAATAAATAAATAAATAACTAGCGACTATAAAGCTTCATACAATCGTAATTGCTAACACTGTTTCAATATTTTAAACTTTTTTTTTACGCAATTATTAGTTAGTTGTTGCCTGGTTCAAATTTTGGCCTGTACTGACAGTGTCCAATCGGCGTTTGGATATATGCGCTCCAATGAATGACGTTGTTGTCCAATTGGGTTTTCACGGACAATGGCGTAATTTAATCAGTTAATTGCACAGAAGTCGAAACCGATGCAATGTCGTTCTCTATTTACATCATGCGCACACAAACAAACACACAAAAGTTTACCTTTCCTGGTCGAACGATCGGCTTACTTTGTTGCTACACGATTAACTCGATTTTGCGGTTTTTCCGACATGGTAACGGATTATTTTTTTTTTCTCTCGATTTGTTTTGTTTTAAGATCAAGACGCGTGCGTTAATTAAATGGGAAATTTTCCAAGTTTCAGAGAAGTAGATTAGAAAAAAAAAATGGTAAAATAGAATTTCCTGGTTGATTTAAGGTGTGGAATTTCTTACGGTTGGTTATTGGCAAATATAAAAAGTGAATCGTGGTTTACAGGTCAGGAGAAATCGAAATTAATTACATTTTATAGCCTTATGATTTTTAATTGTCGTCGAGCGTTGCGTACCCTTCTTGGACGCAAGGGTTGTCGGGAGAATTGATCACACTATTGTCCTGCATTGGTAACACAAACCGACGAACTCAGGTCGTTACATCATTTTTTATTCACACTCTTCATTTAAAGTAAAAAAATTGCCATGACTCTTTTAGTGATTATTTTTTGACGATTGTAAAAACTAATAGAAGCTCTCAATTTCGGTCATGTGTGTGCACTTCAGCCAATCACAGCATTATTTAACTGAGAAGAATCACTTGAAGGGTACAGGGAATAAACCGGCTTAGTCACATTTTCATAATTTGTGGATAATGCGTTTTTAAAGTTTGACTTAGCTACGGTGAATTATTAAGTTGTTATTATAGCGGACTTACACGATTCTGTTGTTTGGCACCTACACCACCTGGTAGAGTATATTTTGCACTGCAAGATGGGGCAAAATCGCAAAAACTGGATATTTTGGACTAAGCCGGTTTATTCCCTGTACCCTTCACTTGTGATTCTTTGCAGAAAGAATCTCATGTAGAAGTTGTTTAACAATTTATTAACAACTATTGTTCAGCCGGCCCGTGGTCTATTGCAATTCTGAAAATCTAGACGCCGGGAAAAAAACAACGAGCCCGCGGAGGAACGATACAAATAAACAACGCCGTTTTCACCACTTCGCCATGTTTTCTCGTCGTGTATGCGTGCAAAAACATAACGATTCTGTTCACCCGTTGGCTCCAACCCAATCACTTCCAGAAATTTTCTACTAAGCGATACTAGTTCAGCCGCTACCAGTGGATTCAAGGTCATAGACATTAACATCGCCCCCCAGTGCTTCAAGGACAATTTAAGCTAAGTATTTTTTACGTCCGTTTTGACGTTTGTGCCACAACAAAATCAGAATCGCGCAGTCTAACATTAGTACACTTAACATGCGTTTTTTCGCGAGATTAAGACAAAAATCCAACAGAAGCACTCTCAAATGTCATTTATAACAATCCTTGCCTGAACTGTGATCTCTCCTATACGTCAAACTTCTACGCATAACTCAACACAGACTTGGCAAGAAATCGTGTTTTCGAAAACAAGAAAGTAAATATCAAAATTTTCTCCTCAGTTTTGTAGTCCCAAACTTCACATTGCATTAGTTCGAGAAAGCATGCATAGCATAACAGTTTGTAGAAATCGAGCACCATATAATACTCGAGTGCTCAGAAAAGAAGCAAGAGGAAGGTTCTTAGAAAAACTTTCAACTCGTGATGGGATTTAGTTTAGGCTTGCGAAATTGCGAAATAATAAAGTGTTGACCTTGTTTAGTTCCATTTTCAGAGGCTTAGCCTGAACCCAGAACGCAGAACTTCCGTTAATGATTATTTTAACTTGAACATTAGTTAAGTTAGATTATAATGCTCTTTTAAGTTAATTATTATTTTATGTTGTTTAGGCACAATTTTATTTTTGTACGCAATTGCATTGCCGTTTTTTTTTTTGTTAAATAAATTTCCCTTACTATTATTATTGTTATAAATAGATTCGACCTCAAAAACAAAGAGAAAATTAGAATTTCATGTATTGTACTTATGAACAATAATTAATGGGGGTGTGGATTTGATAAATTCAATTTTGATACACTACAAATGTAAAATTCGATCAAGAAAATATTACTTGCGCATTTGCAACGAAAAATCTCATTCGAGCTCTATGATTTCAAAGTTGATGTCTGGCTGCTAAAACACTCCCTTGTCATTCAATTGGTCTTATACGGTGCAACAGAGGGTTAACCATATTGAAAGTTAGTAAATTAACCGCTTACTGCATGATTTTTTATTTTTATGAAACAAAAATAATTATGAATACCTTTAGTGATACAGTAATTGGAAAAAAAAATTTAAATTGATCATCTGCCTGATGAAGCCACTGTGTGGCGAAACATATGTCGCAGTGTTCGACATTAAAAATTTGTGAAAATTCTCAAACACACGTGTTTTACTTACCACATACATTATGGAATTTTACCAAGTAACAGCCTCATCAATCCAATATAAAAATTTTAAAAATTTAATATTTATTTTTTACAAAAATACAGGTTGCGCCATACGGAACTACAATTTGAACCACCAAATTTAGGCAAGCTGTAACACATCGGTCTACAAAATGGATCACAAAGTTTGCGGTTTAACGACTGTCAGTACATGTAACGCAATAGCTAATTCTGGCAAAAATCTCTTGTCTCCTGATGCCTATGAAAACTAGATATTTTCTTCTGGGCAACCCTCTTTGTCTCTAAAATATATCTAAATGTAAATTTTTACCACTAGCCGCTAAATAAAGCTAAAAATATATGCAAACTGCTTTGTGCCATATATGGCACGTTATGTAGAAAGGGGTTAAGTTACACTTATTTTTTTGAGTGCATCTCGCTAAGATAATGGCATTTAATTTTGTTATACAATGTATTCCTCTTTGTGCCAGCTTTTGCTAATCATATTATTAGAAACTTATTATTTTTTACCCACAATTGATTTAATTTAATTTAGTCTACTTAGAAATATGTGATATATGTCATATAGAATACCTTTACTGAAATTGTATATTTAATGTATTAGTGTTAAAAAGTATTTTACGTCAATAAATATTATTATTATTATTATAATCACATGCAGTTATATGATAATGAAAATTAATGTGTAAATTTATATGCAATTATAATTTATAATATTTTCGATTGCATAATTTAATCGAAATAAATTAAAAAAAACTCGATGTCGAAATGTTGACGAGCGTGCAATAATCACCGATGCATTAAAAAGTGCAGTTAAAAAAGTATAATGCGATTATTCGTTATCATTTTAAAGCTAATTAGTCAAACATGAAATAGGGAAAATATTTACTGATTTTCCAAGATTGCAGATTAATCCATATTTACATTTTCAGTTATCGTGTGTTTGTTATTCGATTAATTAAAAACATAATCACTTAATAATATAATTGTAATAAACATGCAATGATCTGCAAGCTATATTTAACGTTTAATTAACGTGTTTTCTATATTGTGTTATACAAAATGCCATCACACAATAATTATATTAAAGGGTATAGCCGAATAAGATGGTCAAAAGTGCCCCAATAATCAACTCAATAATCGCGATGACTGGATGAAAGATAATTAAAAATGCCGTTGATTGCTCGAAATTTCAACCTCCTGAAGCAATTTGTTGTCGAGATATGACCGAAAACGTGAATTTTACGTTTTATTTTTTCTCCTTTTCTATGACACGAATCAAGCTGAAACCACGTCTACCCAAAACAAAAAAAAAATACTTCTCGCATTATTTTGACATTATTGTGACAAAGAAGTTATTTTTGTTAAATGATTATCTTTTTTTAAATTCACAAAATTAACTTTTTTTATCACAATTTTGGCGCGAAATTCAAATTTTTAAGGTGGTAAAAGTGGTTTTTAATTATTTTAACTATCTTCCACACTGCTTAAAATTCTGAAAAAAATGTATGTTATAGAATTTGGTAAAACACATTTACAGAAAAAAAAAACTGAGACAGTCCTCGAATACACTGCAAAAATGAATTTTAAAAACTTTAACTTCATTTTTCTATTTGAATTTGGCGCCAAAAAAATTGAAAAAAATACTGCGAGATGTATTTTCTTTTTGTTTTGGGTAGACGTGGTCTCAGCTTGATTCGTGCCATAGAAAAGGAGAAAAAATAAAACGTAAAATTCACGTTTTCGGTCATATCTCGACAACAAATTGCTTCAGGAGGCTGAAATTTCGAGCAATCGACGGCATTTTTAATTATCTTTCATCCAGTCATCGCGATTATTGATTTGCTTTGGGTGCACTTTTCACCATTTATTCGGCTATACCCTTTTATTTACAAAATAACAGTTTATTTAATTATCTATTAATATTAATATAAATGATTGCTACCCTTCATTCACATTATACTCAATATTGGTTTTATGCAGAAGGCTTCTACTTCATCATACGTATTGAATAATGAAATAGTTATTTGTCTACCAAGTGTGGAAAGTAGAGGTGGACGAAATGACTCTTTTTCGTCGATTCGTGAAACAGAGCCGACTGTAATGAATCGACTCACGACACTTACTAAGAAGTAAAAAGAAGTCCTTGCCTACCTTCATTACATGCGTAGAGTAGACTCATTCTTCAAAGAGTCGACTTGCTTCACCTTAAAATTTTGAAGAGCAAAACTGAACGTTCATTACTCATCTGGGGTCAGTCCATTCTACCATGAGTCACTTGACTACTCCACTCATTTCGATGAGTCGACTTTTAGCTCATTCATTCTCTAGTGAAAAGTACTACTTTCCGCATGAGGCGCAGGTGCTAAAAGTATGGTCTGAATTAATAAAGGACTCGTTGCAAGAATTAAGAATGTTGCCCCAAATTTTTTCCAACTCGGTACACGTTGCCAAAGTTGGACGTTTTCTTTTGTTCGGGGGTTGAAGGGTTCGAAAAGGGATCATTTCAATCTGAGTTTACTCCATTAAAGTAGGGTCAAAATGAGATTTTTTCCCGAAAGAATCATCAAATTTGGTTGAAAAGTCATGTGCGAAAAACCTCAAAATGCACTTTTTTCAAACACCTATAACTTGGTGCCAAATCGTCGTAGGAACTTCGTTCTTTGAGTCCTGCAAAGGGAATTGATCAAATTTTAAAGCCTTTATGGTGGATCGAGTCGACAAAATTTTTCCAACTCCATAGACATCGTTAAAGTTGGACATAGTTTCCTGAAAAAAACTTTTTTTTGCCAGAGGGGGGCGTAAGAGGTTACGCTTAAGTTCGCATACATGACTTCAAAGATTCATCAAAAACGATTGAAAATACGCCGAGTTATGGCGGTTTAACAATTGTCGAAATTTCACGAATTTGAAGTGTTAATTGTTATTAAAGTATGTGCATTTTTTTTTGACGAGAAAAACGGTTTTGAACCACTGTAATTTTTAGAAAACAAGTTTGACCTTGAACATTTTCAAACACGCATTTTGAAAGACGAGGGGTATTCTCTGTCGGAAGCTTTATTACTATAACTTTCACCCTACTGCTGTCAAAATGATTGTCTCGTACTTGAGCTCCAGAAAACAAGTAGTTCAAATAACGGACGATATATCGAGTATGCAAAATATATTCCCCGGTGTACCTCAAGGGTCCATTTGAAGTCCTCTTATTTTTCTAATTTATGTAAACGATCTTCCTTACAATATAATGCATTCATCGATAGTTCTATATGTTGATGACACATCGTTAGCGGCAAATGATGAAACTTTCCAACAGACGACAATGAAACTTAATGCAGACAGGTTAGTGGCTGAGGAATGGTTTAACTTTAGCTAAAATTAAATCTGTCAAAAACAATTGAAATGACCCTCTCTCTGAAGCTAAATCCCCCACCACAAGTAAAATCAGCCAAACCGTTAGGAATAGTCACCGATGCTAAATTGATATGGGAGCATCATTTTGTTTATTTTGACGTCTTGCCATTTTTGACGTTAAAAACTATCTTTAAAACAAGTAACCTCAAAAACCACAAGACGTCAAAATAGACAAAATTCTTATGTATTGCACTGATCCAGGCAGCCAACATAATAATACGTGAATTATTATCCCTATTTTCAGAAAATGTGCTGCCAACTATTTTCGACTTTCTCATCTCACTGTACAGTGGTCGTGGAGAATAGTTATGTATTATACAACTGTGGAATGTACGTAATTAGTCCCGCAAGAAAAAAATTACGGGTAATTTTCCTAAGGGTCTAATGAGGAATTCCACACGAGTATAATATACAATTTTATCAAAATCGTCTCTAATTGCATTAAATTTCGAAATAATGTTTATAAAATTTTGACAAAAAATTTTGACGTACGTGGTGTCAATTTAAAATATTTCAAAAATCCTATGAAGGATCTATGCATTCCGTGAGAGAAACTTATTCTCTCACTAGGGGGTAATGGGCAACATTACGTGGCCCAAATGACCACTGTAATTCGATTATTACACCCGATTTTGGATAAAACATTTTCCGATACACTTTGGCTTTATTATTATAGTTGCACATTCTTAAAATTGTTTTAAGTATTGTTGGGGAACAAATTTCTGGCACTATCTATTACAAGCGCTAATTCTAACCTCATGTTTAATTAATTTATTGGAACAAATTTCAATTTCAATTTTTTTTTTTTACAAAGTACATTAATGGATGATTCAGCTAAATTTGTATTGTACCTTGAAAAGAACCCTAATTGAATATCATCTGTCAATGTTACATCACCTACTTCGACAACATTTGATTAAAGTCTCTAATATTTAATAAATTAAAAATTCCCTGACTTCTTGTAGATAAATACAATAAAATGAGAAATACTGTATTTGTTAATTGCAGTCTCTTAGAGACTCTTAAATTGTAGAAGACGAAAAGTATAATAGTTCTCCCTAAATTTAATTTCTTCAAATTTAAAAAAAAATCATCCCCTAAAAATGTTAGTGCACTGTATAACAACAAATTGTCAAGTTTTAATACAATGACCGTTATAGTAACTACAAACATATTTGTATATAAATCTATTAAACTAAAATAGTAATCTTAATTGCCTAGTTTATTTCAAAAGTACTTACCACGTCATAAGTACTTTCACTGGATTTTCTATCCCGCTGTATGGGCGTCGGTCCCAACATTTTTCTTTTTTTCTATCGTTCTTTTCGAGAAAATACCAACAGACTTCAACGTCAGAAAGCCGCGGGCATTCTAGCTGGCCGATTCCATACGCCGATGTAAAAAGATTGATGGAAACGTGACCAGAGATGGCCTCACATATCAAAAGGTTATCATATATATTCTCGTATGACTTGTACTAATTTTAGTGGCTGATAAATAAGCCGCAATCAAGCGTGTTTGTGAAAATACTTCGAAATTATATATTTCAGAAAGATAATCGGCTAATTAACGGGTTCAGCGCCAACTTAAACAAAACCCATCATGTTCTGAGGACAAGTTAGCATATAATGAAGTGTATACAGTGCACACGCCTAAAGTATGGAATATATTCAGTAAAATCGAAATAAAATATTTTTGGAAAAAATCCTCGAAAAGGTCGATTTTCTTTGATGAAAATACACATTTTTGCATGAAAGGCGAGTTTCAGTCGTCATTTTTTTTTTAGTAATGGCGTCATCCATTTTGTTTTCAAATAGCAATCCCCTATTTTTGTTCTTGATTTTGAGAGATCTTACCATTGTCGAACTGGCAATATAAAAAGATTGCCATCTTACATTAGAAATTTTTCGAGTGAATGACAATTGAAGGTGAGAAAACAAATTTTGTGGCTCACACGATACAAATAAAATTTTACTGTCAATATATGGTTATCAAATTATCGATTTAAAGAAAATCTTATCTCCGTACATGCATTTACAAACAACATTACGCAACATCTGCTTTCAATTCTTCAAGTTGATAATATTAAATTGAGAGCTCATTATATAACAAATTGCACTATTAATCAATCAAGACTTTTATTTAAATTTGACAGCTGAAATCGCAACGACCTTGTCCATGAAAATGACGAAATTTAAATTTCGTCAACAACTCGTGGAATATAATACGGACGTCTTAATAAAAAATAATAATGATCGTTAGATAAGGATTATATTATTGACCTTTAAATTATATGGAAAACAAATACGATGCAAATGATGCTTCATTAATCAAAGTCACAAATTTTATGAACAATTAACTTAACTTTTAAGTTTTACACACACCAATACTAAATATTTAGAGTGACCGGGAAAACCCCACAGAAAAAAAGGCCCATAAAAAAGAAGCGCACAGATAAAAGGCCTAGAAGGTAATATGCCTAGTCGAGGAAGCCTACGAGTAAAAAATCCCTTTAAGAAAAAGCCCATGCGGAAAAAGTACTCGAGGGAAAACTCTAACACAAAAAAAAAACCGTGGAATTTTTTTGAGCACTTAAATAAATAAATGAATATAGATTACTATTAAATAATGATTAGAAGCAATCAGATAATAATGCTACATTTGAAAGTGATACAAGCACCTAATATTTTTGAATGAAAAACTTGTATTTGCAATACTATGGAAAAAATTGCCAAAATCGTGAAACGTTAAAATCATGAAAGCATTTTTTTCTTCTGGGAAATATAATTACTCTACACGCTTCTTTATGTCATTAAGAACGGTTATGAATTTTTTCAAATCTTTCCGAGACTCAACATTTTTTTCATGCATTTTTTTTCCTATGGAAAAAATGGCAAAAATCGTGAAATGTTGAAATCATGAAAAAATATTTTTTATGGGAAAAATAATGACTCTACACGCTTCTTTACGTCATTAAGAACTGTCATGAATTTTTTCAAATCTTTCTGAGACTCAACATTTTTTTCATGCATTTTTTTCCTATGGAAAAAATGGCAAAAATCGTAAAATGTTGAAATTATGAAAAAACATTTTTTATGGGAAAAATAATTACTCTACACGCTTCTGTACGTCATTAAGAACTGTCATGAATTTTTTCAAATCTTTCTGAGACTCAACATTTTTTTCATGCATTTTTTTCGTATGGAAAAAATGGCAAAAATCGTGAAATGTTGAAATCATGAAAAAACATGTTTTCTGGGAAAAATAATTACTCTACACGCTTCTTTACGTCATTAAGAACTGTCATGAATTTTTTTAAATCTTTCTGAGACTCAACATTTTTTTCATGCATTTTTTTCGTATGGAAAAAATGGCAAAAATCGTAAAATGTTGAAATTATGAAAAAACATTTTTTATGGGAAAAATAATTACTCTGCACGCTTCTTTACGTCATTAAGAACTGTCATGAATTTTTTAAAATCTTTCTGAGACTCAACATTTTTTTCATGCATTTTTTTCGTATGGAAAAAATGGCAAAAATCGTAAAATGTTGAAATTATGAAAAAACATTTTTTATGGGAAAAATAATTACTCTACACGCTTCTGTACGTCATTAAGAACTGTCATGAATTTTTTCAAATCTTTCTGAGACTCAACATTTTTTTCATGCATTTTTTTCGTATGGAAAAAATGGCAAAAATCGTAAAATGTTGAAATTATGAAAAAACATTTTTTATGGGAAAAATAATTACTCTACACGCTTCTTTACGTCATTAAGAACTGTCATGAATTTTTTAAAATCTTTCCGAGACTCAACATTTTTTTCATGCATTTTTTTCGTATGGAAAAAATGGCAAAAATCGTGAAATGTTGAAATCATGAAAAAACATGTTTTCTGGGAAAAAGAATTACTCTACACGCTTCTTTACGTCATTAAGAACTGTCATGAATTTTTTTAAATCTTTCTGAGACTCAACATTTTTTTCATGCATTTTTTTCCTATGGAAAAAATGGCAAAAATCGTAAAATGTTGAAATTATGAAAAAACATTTTTTATGGGAAAAATAATTACTCTACACGCTTCTTTACGTCATTAAGAACTGTCATGAATTTTTTTAAATCTTTCCGAGACTCAACATTTTTTTCATGCATTTTTTTCGTATGGAAAAAATGGCAAAAATCGTGAAATGTTGAAATCATGAAAAAACATGTTTTCTGGGAAAAATAATTACTCTACACGCTTCTTTGCAACATTAAGAACTGTCATGAATTTTTTCAAATCTTTCTGAGACTCAAAATTTTTTTCATGCATTTTTTCCTGTAAAAAAATGGTCAGAATCATGAAAACATTTTTTCTGGGTAAAATAATTACTCTACACGCTTCTTCACGTCATTAAGAACCGTCATGAATTTTTTTAAATCTTTCTGAGACTCAACATTTTTTTCATGCATTTTTTTCCAAAATGGCCAAAATCGTGAAATGTTGAAATCATGAAAAAAAAATTTCTGGGAGAAATAATTACTCTACACTGAACTACAATGAACTGGATGCACTTACCAACGCGTATTTTAATGGTTTGCAAACGGTTAAAAGAAACACTACTGCATCACAAATTGTTTCAATAAAAAAAGTAGCAACTAGTAAAAAGAATAATTCTATTTGTCTTTTAGAAAATAAAATAGCTCTAATCACCCACCAAATAATTTAAAATAATGGTGTTATGGAGGTAAGGTTTAGGGATTCCATAGCGCCACAATTTTTCATTATAAAAATAGAGTCCAATCTGAAGTTGTTTAGTAGTTATTGTATTAAAAATTGATTGTTTTCAACTATCTTATTTGACAGATTGTGTACCAGAAATCAGATAATTATGTTAATTAATCCTACGAGTAGTATACAAAATTGAAATACTTTTACAACTGACATAAACTTTTATGTTTTTATATTAATCCCATAAGTAATAATTGATGAGAACAATAATTACTATGTATTGAAATAATGAGTAGTGGGAATGGTAAATTACGTTAAGGCATATAAAAAGTTTGACATTTGGTCATGTACCATTGACGGAATGAAAGTTAACCTTGGTGAATTTAATTATACATGAATTAAAACAATTATTGTACGGAACGAATGCGTAAAAAGTGCAATTAAATATAATGTAAATGAGATTTTTTCGGAGGTGGAGTACGACATTGGAATTAATTCGTAAGAAAAATTACATTGGAAAATCTTTCTTTTTTGTAATGAAAAATTCACCAATATAATAAAAAAAGTACCCTGTCGAAGTTCGACTTATTTCTACAGGTGAGAACTTTTTTTTATGCTCATTACTGTTTTACAAACATACTTTTTGTAAGAGTCATGAGTCGATTTACAAAAAAAAGAGTCATTTCGCACTTCTCTAATTAGGACGTTATGATGGCGTCCTCATCAAGTCCAGTGATTCGGAAGAATATATTTGCTAGTTCTGCTACCCAAACAAAATTAGCGATAACTAATACAGGGTGTTGACTTGGCGGACGCAACATAGGAAATAGCATGTTAATTTTGAAGTGTTCAAATATTGGCTCTCCTATTTATTTTAGAGACAAAATGTGTTGAACTTTTTTGTAGAGGGAAAAATTCTGATTTTATGAATGTTCTTACTTAACACTTGTATGTTTCTCTAAGTTGAAATAATTAAGAAAAAGTAATGTTAACATGCGATTTTCTATGTTGCGTCCGCCAAGTCAACACTAACGTAAACTTAAACGTATGTACTAATCTACAGATTAATAAGAACTGAAGGAAAGGAAAGGGCGAGACAAGAATCAAAATGAGAATTTGTAAAAGGTAAAGATTTCAACCAACGTATGATACAATTTGAAAATAATATGCACAATAAGTTACAGTATGTAAACCTTAAAATTAATAATATTTTTTTTAATAGACCATTACACCTGTTTCTACAATTTTAGTTGATAAGTTAATACACAAAATTACATCATATGTTAATTATATTGCAACAAACATATTGATAAAAAAAATATTTTAAGTTGACATTGCATCACTTTTCAAGACAGTGAAAAATGAATAAGCCACTCGTGCGATCTGAAATATAAAAATTGTTAACAAACTGAACTCATAATTTAATTATAAGAAATTATAATAGACCTATTAAGTAAGCACACTTTGTATTTATGAAGTTGTATACGTAATTTATCTCAATCACGTTTATTTGATGTTAAATAAAATATACCGCGCAAGTAACGATTAAAATTTTGATTTTATACCCAAGATTAGGAAAATATCACTATAAATAATATCAACTATAAACGAACTAATTACTGACTAAAATCACGATTGAATATTATTTGTAGTAATTTTAATAAACTGTCACACGAATGTGATATCTTTTGTGACATTTTCAATTTCATTTTTTCTCACCAATCATAATTTTTTTTTTAGATTATGTTAATCTTAGTTTTATATCATTATTTATATTCACAGCTTTATATTTGTAATTATATTGTATTATTATTAATAATAATAATAATTTTATTTGGTGTCATTACATTACAGTTTACACAAGTCATGATAATGAATAAATTGATACAGCTACTTCTCTGGCTAAAGATAAAATACACATTAAAAACACAATAATTAAAATTAGTAAATAAACATTTTAAATTTTAAAAATTGTTCGATTTTCCCCAAGAGACGCGTATTAGATTGTAAGCTATAATTATATCATATATCTATATTGTTATATCTTTCCAAGGGCCTCTCCTGTTAGCGTAATATCTTAAACGCCATGATGGCCCTCACTGACTACCTGTTCTCCTGTTGTATCATCAACATAATTTAAATTAAAGGTCAACTTAATAAAAATGTGTCGTGACTGAATGGCGAAAGTATAAGTCAAAAAAAGTAAAAAAAAATTTTTTAAATAAATAAAACAATTATTGCAACATATTATGGTATGTTGTCTTAATTGGGACATGTTTTTTTGGCAATAATTTATTAATCATTTAACCCAGTATAAAACTTATTATATTAAATTATCAGATTCATATTTTCTTTTCATACCAGGCATTAAACCAGTGATGGCGAACCTATAATGATTAACAAAATTATAATTAATTAATACAAAAATTATAAATATTTTTATTTTTTTTTAGTCTTTACTTCTGTGATGTGTGACACGCCACGAAAATTATGTTTCGATTTTTCAAAATTTTGACACACCGAGCTCAAAAAGTTCGCCGCCACTGCATTAAACGATGATATCTGTTGTATAAATAAAGGAAGCTAAATCTTTTTTTTTTGTAAGTTTCATAATTTGTCACATAAATAGTTGAAAGTGTAACTGATCCAAGTCGTTTTGACCTTTGTTTGTGTAATTTGTTGTGGTTATTGTAATTGTTATGGTCCATCAATGATTTATTATTATTATTTATTATTCGCATTTTTTTGTCTTTTAATTTCAAATCGCCACCATTGAATCTTGTAAACATGACATGTGCAAAGTGTAACATCACTAGTAGCATGAAGACATTATTATTATTATTATTGGTATGAATCACGCCTCTTTGTACAGTATTACCAACCACTCGAGACGCATGGGGGTAAAGTTAGCGCAGAGTGAGAAAAGAGAAACGAAGAACGCAATTTCCGGAGTTAATTGAATTTAAGATCGTCACTGCTGTAGTAAACTGAAGTAGGATCCTACAAGAGGGTTCTTTTAAATTAGACAGCAACTTTTAATTAAAGTAGCTAACTATTTATTGAATAAAAGTGATGCAGTTTGGTACAAAAACAGATGGTGATGTTAATCGTTTAAACAGGCGGTCAGTGTATTATCGTGGATAACACATTTCATACTCTAGAGAATGCAACATTTGCATTTCCCCATTAAAACTAATAAAGTAGTGACTCTAAACTTACTTCTTCCAGTTCGGTGAGAACCGAAAGGTTTGCACAATATAATCTTTAGCTGAAAGCAGAACTTCTAAGATAACAAAGAAACTATATCTTACGACTCCGTGAGAAGCACGAATTTTGTTTCGAACTTCTACATTTAATCACGCCCGTCACACAAGTACTGGGTTTACAACACTGCGCAACACGTCTCGAGTGCTTGGTACAACTCTACCTAGCAAGATATAAGAAATAGAAGAATTAGCCTTTTAATATTTATTAATAAGCTGTTGGTTAATTCGTTCATCTTGTAACATAATAACGTTCAAAAAGTTACTGTATTCTATTAATTTGTATTTATTTTGTAATTGATTTTCTTTTATTTTTATTCACTTCGAGAGTACGCAGAAAAGTGCTTTCATTTATTTATTCTGTGTATTGAATTTTTAATACAATTGGTTTATAAAAAAGGTGCACCGTACATGAATAAATAAATAAATAAATAAACATGAATTAGCTCATAAACAGCTGCACCTACTATTATTTTCGTTCGAAATATCAAAGTAACTTACCGATAAGAACGTAATAAATGTAAGTGGTGTAAATTTTCCTATAGTCATTTTAATTGGTTTACGTAATCTCGTCATGGTAATTAACATACAGCTCTTGAAGCTTTTGTCCGTCGAGAGCCAATCACCTTCATATATAGCATCTGAGAGAGCTATGCTCTAAAAAAAACAACAATTATTTTGATCATAAAGTGTGGCCTTTCCTTTGATTTTTTTTTATTTTTGTTTTGCATAGGTTTGACCATTCAGCCACTAACGATGATATAATTTCCTTTTGTTTTGATTACATTTTTTTCCGTTACGAAGTACGAGAAAGTATTATGATCGTGAAATTTTTCTTTTTTACGGAAATATCCGTTTTGGTGTCCCTAGAAGCGATTTCAACAATTTTTAGAAAAAAATATTGTGCCTGTCTGTGCGTACTGTATCTAAAAAAATAATACAACAATAAACATAAAACTTTGAACATAAGTCTTATTTGATAATCCGAAGAACTGAAAAGCTTTTGGTAAAATTTTGTGCAGCCAAAGAATACCGTTTTTTCTTTGATTGAACAACTTATAAAGAATGCATTTTCTCGAGGGCTTAAAAAAATATAAATACAATTGCCAGACACTTGAAATTTTCTAAATTCACTCAAACAACATATTACTCCATGATACTATCAAAATCTTCAAACATCCCTTCACTAAATTTCGAAATAATTCCACGACAACGAAATTTGTAATTATTTAAAGTTGCACTTTTTCTCAAGCGGTTAAAAAAATGTAAAAACAATTACCAGACACTTGAATTTTCTAAATTTACCCAAAAAACATATTACTCCATGGTACTGTCAAAATCTTTAAACATCCCTTCACCAAATTTCGAAATAATTCCTCGAGAACAAAATTTGTAATTATTTAAAGTTTCTTTAAACTTTCTATCGCGCGATTAAAAAAATATAAAAATAATTACAAGACACTTAAAATTTTCTAAAGCTACTCAAACGATACTTTACTTCATTTGCGGTGAAAGTGGCAGTACACAAGAAAATTCAAACTTACAAAAAAGGCATCTTGGTGGTTAAGATGTAACCTTTGCTTCCCTCGGATTGTTGGGAGCGGAACGAAACGGAAAAACACAAACACCAACACACACACACACACAAATCCAGAAGATGTATCACAGCACAACGGGCAATAAAGACTTTCGAAAAATAAATAATTCCGAACCAGAACACACGTCCGCGACCACGACCTGCACACTGAATCGATATCAACAGGTGCGTCGCGGATTAGTGATAAGAATTTAATCTCGGGGCAAAAAAAACCGGATATTTTGATTATCTTCTCGGGCCACCTTGTGCATGTTAAAAATTGGTCGAGTTTGAACGCGGGCGTCGAGGTAAGATGTAGGAAATTAGAAACACTGCTAATTAAATACTTCACGATGTTGATGGACCGCGTGATCAATAACTAGTTGGAATGTATAATTACTGTATTCAATAAATTTAAATATATTGAAATGATTATTATTTGCAAGAAAATAATTTTTGTATTAATTTTATTTTATTTGAAAATTATTCGCTTGCAAATAATATATTTTTTAATATATCTATAACTTCGTAAAAAGGGCAAAATCATCTCATATTAAATTTGAAGGTTGAGTTTCTATTAACTGTTTTCTTAAAATATATGTTTTGTTTAAAATACAGAAAAAAAATGAGTATTTTTTTCTATTTTCAAGAGAATTCGAATGAACTATTTATAATTTTTATAAATTAATTTTAAATAATCAAAAAGTAAATGTTTACATACCTGCTCTGTAACTGCATTTCCAAACCAACAATACAAAAGCAGTTCGAAGCTTGTGGAAACCAAATACGTAAATTCCGGTCCAGCTTCGGCGTTTAAGGTCTAACACAAAGTTCGAAAGTAATTTTATAAATGCGTAAAATAAAAATAACACATACCATTGACAGAAAACAAGCAATGTGTAAAATAAAACACGTACCATTGATAGAAAGTATAAACAGAAACACATTTCAAAAAGCGAGGTCATCACTTGCCCGAAAGTCTGAATATTGTAGATGTTTTCCAAGTTATCAGAAACCCTAAAAATATATCAGTTAGTTTAAAATATTTATCGCACGTACAACATTTACTTAACCAGCATATTTAAATGCTTGATGCACTTCTTTATCTCCCTCAACATTTCAGATCTTAAATCCGGAGGATCGTGCAGCAGCTCCTTGTATTCCATACCCAATCTGGTCATGCAGCGAGGTCTAATGGTTTTAAAGGCTTGTTGCAAGATTCCCAAATGTGCACTCACGCAACTCATTAGGCTCGTAAATAAACAATCCAATCCTAAAATTATTGTGTTAATATTTTGAAGTCATTTTCAGGTGTCAAATAAAAATTTTCTCATCATCATGAAATAATAATAATTATTATAACTGACAGCGATGTTTACAGACTGAAGAAGACTGGTCGATTGCCCATGAAAAATTGCGCAAAAAATAGAAGTTAGAATACCATTTAATTGTATGTAACAATTCTTTAATAAAGATGTTTGTATATATAATAATAATAGATAATAGAACATATATATTAAATCAAATACTTTAAATAAACAACGCTTATTATTCTTACCCACAATCATCCAAGCATAGATATCCAACGGAAAAATCTCAAACAGAAAATGCATGATGAAACTAATCCTCGAATCCCGTTCAAAGGGCGTCACCAAATTCACAGCCAACTGCTGCGCATAAATCATCTTCCCGTTCCCATCTTCCTGGTACTGATCTTCAGAAAAAAATATAAAAATAGTAAAAACGGTGAAGAACATGTTCAAACAAATCAGATTAACAAAAGTGAGGAACAGCATCATCCATCTATCCGCCTGTTTCTTGTTAAACTGGACGATCTCCTTTACATCGAAATATCCGTAATGGTCGTAATTGTACTTCTTGTCTTGCATCGAGGCGATCAATCTAAGGATCAGCTTCCTGTATCTGAACCAGATGTAGATTTTGTAAATGCAGGTGAAATGGTTGAATTGGTCGCGAAGACTTCGCAGGAATCTCGCAACGGTTGGGTTGATGAACATCACAGCTGTTTCAGCTGGTTGGTACAGTGATATATAGATAAGGAGGAGTGCTGAGTAAGCCATTTGCATATATCGCCTTTTTGCTGGTACTGATTCATCGGGCACCCACAATCCGCACGTTTTTAAAATGAACAAATTCTTCTCGAAATAATTTGCAAAAGGTGCATCATCCTCCTCTTCTTCGGGCGGATCGGTAATTTTCAATTCTGTCATTACGTAGTAGAGTGGACGTGATTTAATCAACATGGCTGTTATATAATAACACATGTGCTTATATATTCATCACGAAGGTGGAGATAATTTTTAAAAAATTGGTAATAGTACGGAATTTCGATTTTAATATTGATAATAATGATACGTTTGGTGACACTCATGTAGGAGAATGATGAATTTTGTAGGGTGGAATATTTGAGTGTATGGTGGGCAATTAATCAAAAATATTAATTTGTCCGTCGGTTCATTTATTAGTGAAGACATAATGGGTGTTTCGTTAATTAATTTGAATTAAATTTCACGTCCATGATAAGTTCGCAGTAATAATTATTGTTTGAAAATAGTAAGTATTAACGCTTAATAAACGAGCGCATTTTTGTATAATAAATTAATTGTTTTTAGTTGTTGCACTATTGTGAACAAATCAGGGAATAAAATGCACTCAAAATTATTTCACACAACGTACAAAAAAAAACATAAAACAGCATTCTAGTCGATGGGATTTCCAACAATTCCCTTTGCAGGACTCAAAGAACGAAGTTCCCACGACGATTTGGCACCAAGTTATGGGTGTCACGGTGATGTCCAAAGTTAATTTTTGAATAAAGACTTATTGAAAATACGAAAAATATATGCAAAGAGGCTCAATAGCCCAAACGGACGTATTTACTCATATGGAAATGTTTTTCTTTTTTATGTTGTAATACATTTGTCTGAATAAAGATATTCTCTCTCTCTCCATATGCTAAGAAAACACTATTTTAATGTAATTCGTAGTAGGGGATAAAAAAAACAAAGCAAGAACCTTTGAATGTATTAAATTTTGTAGTCTCTTATGAATGCTTTTTTCGGTTTTTCGATTCTGAACAAAGTGGCGGCCTTTCAAATTTTGAGTTGTAAATTATCGGATTTAAATCGCTCAAAAATATACTCATAATTTGAAAATTGGAAAAAGCATTCGGGAGAGACTACAAAATTTAATTCATTTTAAGGTCCTTGTTTTGTGTTTCATTTCAGATAACCGAAATTCCAGATTCATCTGGTACCGAGAAACTCTGCAGTCTTCGCACATCCTAATTGGATGACTGCCGAAGTACAAAAATAATGTAGTAATTTCATGAATAAAAAATAATTTTAATATCACAATATATGCCCTTTCATCTGCAGAAAGTCCCATTATCTTCAGTAAAAAAATTAATGCAAAAAAAATCACAAAAAAGTGCAGAAGCCTTAAGTCAATTTTTTTGTAAGTACTAACTCGCCTTAAGTTAAAATTAATACGAAGGGTGGCGGGTGTTCCCTACCCACCCCCCTCCACATAGCGGAACATAAACTAGGGTTGCGCAGATAAAGAGTAATTAATCGAACAAAAATATTTTGCATTTGTGTATTTATGACTTGTAAATTAATTCATTTGCAAGAACTCTGGGCTAAATTTAACTGGTTGAATTATAGGCCTACACACCACTCTTTGAATTTTAGGATAAGGACCACCCACCATCATAGGGCCCACCCACCACCCTTCGTATCTACGTTAACTTAACCTGTACAATATGCCCGATTCAATCGAATTTCTTTGTAAATTCATGTGTGGCGTTGGAAGTTTAACAATCATCAAGAAACGAGGTTTCTACTTTAAGTTAAAATTAATACAAAGGGTGGTGGGTGGGTCCTATCCCCCCTCCAAATAGTTGAACAAAAACTAGGGTTGCACAGATAAAGAGTAATGAATCGAACAAAGATATCTTGCATTTGTATTTTTGTCTTGTAAATTAATTCAGTTGCAAGAACTCTGGGCAATATTCAACTTGTCAGATTGTAGGATAGGATCCACCCACCACCCTCCGTATTCACTTTAACTTAACCAGTACAACTCCGCGTGGTTCAATCGATTTTTTTTGTAAATCTATCTGTGGCGTTGGAAGTTTAACAATTTGTAAATTAATTCATTTGCAAGAAATCTAGGCTATGTTCAACTAGTTGGACTGTAGGATAGGACCCACCCACCACCCTCCGTATCTACTTTAACTTAACCTGTACAACTCTGCCCGCTTCAATCGAATGTCTTTGTAAATTCATGTGTGGCGTTGGAAGTTTAACAATCACCAAGAAACGAGGTTTATACTTTAAGTTAAAATTAATAGAAAGGGTGGTGGGTGGGCCCTATTCCTTCCTGCAAATAGTTGAATATAAGCTAGGATCGCGCAATGAATCGAACATAGATATTTTGCATTTGTGTATTTTTATCTTGTAAATTAGTTCATTTGTAAGAACTCTGGGTTATATTAAACTAGTTGGATTATAGGAATGGACCCACCCACCACCCTTCGTATCCACTTTAGCTTATCCTGTACAACCCTGCTTGGTCGAATTTCTTTCTAAATCCATCTGTGGCATTGAAAGTTTAACAAATATAAAAAAACTGGGTTTGTACTTTAAGCTAAAATTAATACAAAAGGTATTACCCTTCGTGTTAATTTCTACTCAAACTACAAACCCTATTTTCTAATTAATGTTAAACTTCCAACACCACAAATAAAAAAAAAGAAATTACAAACAGCGTTTTGTAGATGAAATTAAAATGAGTAGGGAGGATGGTGGGTGGGCCTTATCCTACAATTAAACTATTTGAACATATCTCAATATTCGCACAAATGAATACCTTTTTTTTGACTTAGACGTGAGCCATTCAGTCACATCGAACATTTAATTTTGTATTTTCATTTTTGGGATGAATAAATAAACAAATGAATAAATGAATAATGTCAGACGTGTACACACCAACCATGGACCCGAACCGAATACTTCTCGATCCCCGAAAAATCTTTCGGCCGGGCTGAGATTCGAACCCACACGGTACGCGGTGCAACCGGCACAAGTGCTCGCCTGTACCCACTACACCAACGGGCCGCCATGAATATCCCTACAAAATTCAAAAACACAAACGCAAAGTTTCAATATTTGGAAATTACTCTGCATCTTCACCACCATCGTTTATGTTCAAGCAATTGGAGGGTAAAATAGGGCCCACCCACTACAATAGGGAACACCCACCACAATAGGGCCCACCCACTACAATAGGGCCCACCCACAACCCTTCGTAATAATTTGAACTCAAACTACAAACCCTGTGTTCCAACGATTGTTAAACTTCCAACACCACAAATGGATTCACAAAGAAATTTTATCCAATCGAACAGCGTTTTGTAGGTAAGGTTAAAGTGAGTGCAAAGGGCGGTGGGTGGGTCCTATCTCTCTCTTCAAATAGCTGAACATAAACTAAGGTTGTGCAGATGAAGAATAATGAATCGAACAAAGATATCTTGCATTTGTATAATTATGTCTTGTAAATTAATTCATTTGTAAGAACCCTGGGCGGTATTCAACTGGTTGAATTGTAGGCCCACCCACCACTCTCCGTATCCACTTTAACTTAACCAGTACAACCCTGCTTGGTTCAATCGAATTTATTTGTAAACCCATCTGTAGTAGCATCAGTTTGCAATGTAAGTTCAAATTATAACGAAAGCTGGTGGGTAGTCCCTATCCCTCCCTACAAACAGTTGAACATAAATGAGGCTTGCAAAGATGGAGAGTAACGAATCGAACATGTGTATTTACGTCTAGTAAATTAGTTATTCTGTAAAAACCCCGGGCAATGTTTAACTGGTTGGATTGTAGGACCGGACCCACCCACCACCCTCGGTATCCACTTTAACTTAACCTGAAAAACGCTGTTTGATTGGATGAAATTTCTTTGCAAATGCATCTGTGGTGTTGGAAGATTAACAATCATTCGAAAACAGGGTTTGTAGTTTGGGTAAAAATTAACACGAAGGGTGGTGGGTGGGCCCTATCCTACCTTCCAATCAGTTGCACATAAACGAAGGTTTCGCAGATGCAGAATAATTACCAAACATCGAGTTCATTCGTAAGAACACTGGGCTATGTTCAACTATGTTGGATTATAGGATAGGGCCCACCCACTTTAGCCTAATCTTCAGAACGCTGTTTGATTGCATAACATTTCTTTAAATCCATGTATGGTAAGTTAGCAATCAATAAAAAACACAATTTGTAACAGGAGAGTAGGAACGAAAAGAGGTATTTTGCTGGTAATTTTTAACACTTATTTATACTAGGAGGGTGATGGGTGGGCCCAATTCTACCCTGCAATTAGTTGCAAATCAATAAGGGTTGTGCAGTTGTAGAGTAATTGCCAAACGCCAAAATATTGCGTTTGCGTTTTTGTATTTTGTAAGTAAGTTCATTTGCAAAAGCACTGGGTTATGTTTAACTGGTTGAATTGTAGGATAGGGCCCACCCACCACCCTCCGTATCCACTTTAACCTAACCCACAAAACTTTGTTTGATTGGATGAAATTTCTTTGTAAATCTATTTGTAGCGTTGGCAGTTTAACAATCGTTTAAAATACAGGGTTTGTAATCTGAGTTAAAATTAATACGAAGGGTGGTGGGTGGGCCCTATCTTACCCTCCACTTAGTTGCACATAAACTAGGGTTGCGCAGATGTGGAGTAATTACCAAACATAGAAATATTGAGTTTGCGTTTTTGTATTTTGTATTTTGTAAGCAACTTCATTCGTAAGAACACTGGGCTATGTTCAACTGGTTGGGTTACAGGATAGGGCCCACCCACTTTAACTTAACCTACAAAACGCTGTTTGATAGCAAAACATTTCTTTGTAAATCCATTTGTGGTGTTAGAAGTTTAACAATCTTCAAAAAACACAATTTGTAACAGGAGACTAGGAACGAAAAGAGGTATTTCGATGGTAATTTTTCACAATTTATACCAGCAGGGTGGTGGGTGGTCCCCATTCTCCTCTCCAATTAGTTGCAAATAAACGAGGATTGTGCAGATGTAGAGTAATTACCAAACATCAAAATATTGCGTTTGCGTTTTTGTATTTTGTAAGCAAGTTTATTTGCAAAAACACTGTGCTATGTTTGTTTAACTGGTTGGATTGTAGGATAGGGCCCACCCACCACCCTCCGTATTCACTTTAACCTTACCCACAAAACTCTGTTTGATTGGATGCAATTTCTTTGTAAATTTGTGGTGTTGGAAATTTAACAATCGTTAAATACAGGGTTTGTAGTTTGAGTTAAAATGAATACGAAGGATGGTGGGTGGGTCCTATTTTATTATTATTAGAGCGAGAAAAAGTGCATTAATAGCCTTTAGCTAACGAGCGAGTTCATAATAGTCTACAACAAAAATGAGCTTATTTGTGGATTGTGCTTTTGGTGAATGCGCCGGGAACTTAA
The DNA here is from genome assembly GCA_910593695.2 of Ocypus olens. Lineage (NCBI taxonomy): Eukaryota > Metazoa > Arthropoda > Insecta > Coleoptera > Staphylinidae > Ocypus > Ocypus olens. The sequence goes on from OU343047.1 coordinate 67,982,810, forward strand.
TTTATAATATCGCGAATATGGCGGCATTCGTTCTCTAAGGGTTAACAGCTTTTACTTCTAACATTATTAGTTGTTTATCAAAGTGTTAACTCCAGCAAGTTTAAATCAGACGTAACCTTGGAGTATTGCATAAGTAAAATAATGGTCAGAATATTTTTGAAAACACGATCATCTACCAGTATTGTCCACTTGGACTCTGCGATACTGGCAGATGATCGGCAGCATTTAAACTTGTCTGAAAAGCAATATAAGTGTTGTTGAAGACAATTAAATTATCATAAAATGATGAAGAGGAGCTCCGCAAAAACTAGGGCACAAATCAAAAATTGCTTTTTTTGTGTAAACACAGACGACATATTGAAAAACTGTGTTTATTGGCATATCTCCTAGTTTAATATTTGACTGCTAGATGGAAGCAGTGTCTTTATTGCATTTTCTAATTCGTTAATATGGAACGTAAAACCAACATTTCTTGTTAATGAATATTAATTAATGCTGTCTAAGCTCCGTTAACGGTGGGTAAATTGTCCAAGTGCCACCCTTTGACAAAAGAGCAAAAGAAAGGTAAATGCTCCTTGTGGCACGAAATGCTGAACAAAATATTTTACGACGAGGAAAGGATAACAATTCTTTAAACATATTTGGCTATAGACTTCGTATCATCCGCGAGCACATGGTGCTCGAACCGCTACAGGCGTTTCCTCACTTCGATACGCAGGTGCTCGAGCCGCTGTTGATATGTTGAGCATGTTCAAGTTTCAACATCCTTTTCCTCGTAAAATGAATTCCTCTCGTCAACTCCATCTGTGAACACACGGTATACATAATTATACATTATTTATAATGTTATTATATATGTCGCTATGTTTGATAACTTGTCCCTGTTATTAGATCTATGTATCCGTTGGGAAATAAATGAATTATTATTATTATAAACTATTAGTGGTTTTTTTTGGCCTAGAATGCCAAGTCCATATAAAACCCGGTAATAATAACAACAATAGTAAAATCACAGTAAATTTTTTATTCTGCCTTAATTATCAGAATTTTTGGTAATTAATACGCCACGCAACTTGTCAATCTTTTTAAATTGTTTTTCAAAAATAAAACTTTATTTTAAACATACTTAATATTTACAAAATATACAAACTAAAATGATCACTTAAATTTTACACTGAAACCTTTATTCCCCGAATTTGTCTTCTTCAGTCCGCCCTTCAGGTTAACATTTTTCTCCCGAATCTCAGTCAGCTTGTCCTTCAACCTAAATTGCTCGTTAGTTATTTCATTCCTTAAATCGACCATATTATCAATTATCTTCACATTGGTTTTTGATTTCACCAGATTCGACTTGTTGTTCACAACCTTTTTGCACTCGTTGACAATTTTCGCATTATTCAAATTCCTGACACTTTGTGATTTTCTGTTCGTAATGGTGAATGGTGTACGTGGTTTTCCGGGGTTTCCAAACTGCGGCAATTGGTAAAAGCTTGGTGGTATTTCGAACGGATTTTTTGTGTACATTTCTTCGCCCGTTAAATTCGATTTACTTTCGATTTTTACTTGCGCGGGTGCGGACTTTTGTTTCAGCGGTATTTTTTTGCTAACCGGCACCAGGTTGAGCAAAACCTTTTTTGTATCTTCGGGAATTAATTTATTTTTCGTGTCCGTTCGGTTCGCATTATTTTTGGGTGCGGCTTCTTTCTTGTTGGTCGTTTGCGATTTGTTGATATCTTTTATTAGTTTGGTTGCTTTTACATGCGGGGAATTGTGGGCTTGGGGTTTATCCCGAGATTTCGGTGTGTCCTGGAGTAGGATTTTTGTCAGTAGCACATTCTTCCATCCTCTGACTTCCGCATTTTCGATGTCATCCGTGGTCGTTCGCTTCTTGTTGCGTTTCTTGAAAAGTAATTTCCACGCAGATTCATGATTACAAAGCTAAAATGAAATAGTAAATATAATTTTAAAAATCAATTCTTTATTTCATTTCGTATTTCAAACTTGTATTTATCTCCTAAATTTAGTAGTATTAAGTATGACTTTATCTCCGCTGTCAATGACGACGGAGATATCAAAAACTTTAGAGCTACTACTGAATCAATTGCTGCTTTTCTCCTAAACATTCATTGTGATTGAATTTTTATTATTCTGGAAATTGCCATAGGAATATTACGCTGTGGATGAAATTGGACTTTCAGAATTTGAAGCAGACCCAACAGCAGCCTACGCTACGTTTTTTATAAGTTGGGTACACTGATAAAAAACAAAATAAACTGTGGTCATAGGTTTTGGCATGTCAGAATTCCAAACGTCAAAATGGACGTGAACAGCGAATTAGACTTGAAAAACGAAATGAAATAAAAAATCGTATGCAACACGGAGATTGAGCTAAGTGTAACTCTTCGGAGATTTATAAACTGCCACTTGATCTCCTAGTTACGTAATGTTTATTAAATATTACTAACAATATGTCATACCTCAAAAAATATCTTTGACGTTTGGCCAAGATTAAGGATATCATTTGTGGCCAGATGGCGTAGAATGTACAAAAAAATCTTGGTGGGCATGCATTCCAATTTTCGGTCGCCTCTGCTCAACATTTCGCAGTACTGGACAACGTGTTTTCCAAATAGTCTATCGATGTCCGCTTTCAGTGTTTTCTCTTCCCAAAATTCCCCCAAGGGACACTTTTGCTTCCTTGGGAAAACATGAGGACCGTGGGTTATGTTCCATATATTTAAGATAACCTAAAAAGAAAAAAAAATGAGTACCAACATAAATCTTTAATTTTTGTCATTCATTCTTTATACAGGGCGTCTCAAATTCGTGGCTCGCCATGGGGGTCTCGCCTATTAGAAGAGATAGAGGGTGTGTTTACATTTGGCACTTTTGCAAAATTTTATGCTGATTAATAATCCACTGAGAAAAATTACTTAAATCGTTTTGTTTTCGAGTTAAGTCAAAAAAACTGAAAAAACATTTTTTTTTCTTTATACGAGGGCAATCCAGATAGTGACAGACGTTTTGGCCTGACGCGGCAATGGCGCCACCATCTTGGCTACAGAATGTTTCTAGACCTAGCACGCAACCAGCCGTGGTGACTAGAGCATCGTGCATATTGTACTTTTTATACAGTGGCGTTTTAAAATGAGCGCTGCAATTGAAAATCGTAGTGTGATAAGGTTTTTGTTGGTGAAAAATTACAAACCGATTGAAATCTATCGCCAGATTTGTGACGTGTACGGCAACGGAATAATGAGTGAAAGCCGAGTGAGGCAGTGGTGCATTGGCTTTAAAAATGGCCGAAACAATGTTCACGATGAGGATCGCAGTGGTAGGCCTAGTCTTGTGACTGATAATTTGTTGGTTAAAATGAGTGAAAATCGTCGTTTCACGATTACGGAACTCTCGGAACATTTTCCCCAAATTTCACAGAATTTAGTTCATGAAATCGTAGTTGGTAAGCTTGGATACCACACATTTTATGCCATTCCGAAAATCCTAACGGAAGACCACAAAAACAAAAGACTTGCTGCAGCACTGACATTTCTGGAAGAGTACGACAAAAGTGGAAACCATGTTATCGATTGAGACTTGGGTACAGCACGTGACCTGTGAAACAAAACGGCAGTCGATGCAATGGGGTCACACGCATTCGCCCAAGAAACCGAGGAAGTGTCTGCAGACGCTGTCGGCAAGAAAATTCATGGCTACTGTGTTTTGGGATGCTCAGGGAGTGATTTTCTTCGATTTTCTTGAACGTGGTCAAACAATCAATTCAGAGAGGTATTGCGAAACACTCCGAAAATTAAGACGCGCGATACAAAACAAGCGTCGGGGAAAACTTAACGATAAAATTTTGTTTTTCCATGACAACGCTCGTCCACATACAGCCAATCGTACTCAAGAGCTCTTGCGTGATTTTGGATGGGAAATTTGGACTACCATCTGTTCCCAACGAAGAAGACATGGCTCGGTACGCAACGCTTTGACACTGACGCTCAACTCCATGCCGGTGTAAACCAGTGGTTGAACTCGCAGGCGGCAGAATTCTACAAAGAGGCCATTGAAAAGCTTGTAAAACGTTATGATAAATGCCTTAATTTATATGGCGATTACGTCGAAAAAATAGCCCAAGAGTTTACCTTCAAAATGTATACAATAAAAATTAGCTTTTTCACTTTGTTTATTTTTTATTTCAAAACGTCTGTCACTTTGTGGATTGCCCTCGTATATTCGTTACTTAACTCGAAAACAACTCTGTATTTCTCTGTAGCGTAATGGTATAATTAAAGGCTACTACTTTTACTTTTCTCCAATTTAATTTGATTTGGGGTGCAGATGAATTTTTGTGCGTCTCGTTTATATCAATTTTATAATCTGTTAATGTTTGTTGATGCGGCCAGGGCGACGCCACATCTCCAAAAGGAGATTGCCGTAAATAAATATTATTATTATTAACATGATTACTTCCGATGTTTTTAAAACCAATCAATATCTCCCATTTAAAAGTGAACTTGTAAATTTCTTATTGGTGTGTCTACGTGCGAATAGTCAATGTTCGTGCAGTTAATAAATGGGAAAACTTATCATAAATAAACACATAACGAACAGTTTCAAACGATCATTGGTATTCCTTAAAATTTTCCGTTATCGCGTTTTATAATTTGACCTTGAACGTTTATCGGAAGTGTATTTATTCACAGAAAGATACGGCGAGGTATTTGTGGCACTTGATCTTGACTTACTTCTTTTCCAGACCGGAATATTTATAGTCCAAGCAATGAAAATAAAAAAAATGTAATTAAGGTGATGCTAATAATAGTGAAAATAAGAAAACAACTAATTTAAGTGTCCACTTAGTCTAAGAACAAAACTTTATGATCTCATACAATTTATTAATAACAATAATAAACTTTAAAGAATATTTTGAAAACTCAGACTGTATCAGTATTTTATTAAGTGATTTTAACTTTCGTTTTATTTTGGCACCTATTTTTTTTATAATAATCATATTTATTTTTTCTATAAAGCTTCATAATTTTTTCTTTATGCCTAATGAGTTTTTAAAACTGATCCATTAAACCAAATGGGATGTTTACTGAGAGGGAGGTTGCTTGCACTTAGGTACACAGAAGAAGAATAAATGATCAAGTACAGCATAAAAAGCATTACCGGTCTCATTGGAATTAGTGCGAGATAACACAATTGACCAATAATGTTCAATAAGTGTTAGCGAAGGTTTACGAAAACTTTATGATGAGTTTTATGGATTGCGAAGGGTTAAAATAACACTAATTTGTTTCAGATCTGGTCAGATCGATGGGCCCCTAGGCGAGTAGTCTTTGTAACCCTGTTTAATCCTCACGATAAATGTATTAGATATAGTTATAGTTTTCAATACCTCTCTGATGGCTAATTGTCTAATTACCAAAGCTAAAAATAGAATTAAGAAATATCAAGTTTCAAACAAGTTAGAAACAACTTTACTTGTTGCAGAAAGCATTAGATAAATACAAGAAAACGAAATGTAGCCTGAATATATGAATATTCAATAATTCATATATTCAGGCTACATTTCGTTTTCTTGTATTTATCTAATGCTTTCTGCAACAAGTAAAGTTGTTTCTAACTTGTTTATTATTTAATCGTGTATTCGGTTTTCCAACGAAAACAAGATCATTTATTTCTTCACATCTGTACTTTCACTAATCACCCCAAAATCAGGTATAAAACCCGTTCAAACCTTTCATAATCTCCTCAGTCGTTTACGACGTCTCCGCGTTAACGATCACCTTCACGTAAGTGTATTTTATTATCTAACATTTAATTTAAATGCGAAGCTGCACTGATGAGAGATAAATCTCGAAACGCGTCTGCAGATGGCCAATTATTTAATTTTCATATATTTTTTAATTCAGTATTATTTTTAGTTATTATTAAATTTGTTTCATCTAGTAACACTAGATAAGTTTAGCACTGTGTGTCCTTGTCAAAATGTTTTCTGGTTTTTTTCATTTTAATAATAACATTTACAGTTTAAAGTTTCACATTTCATTTCAGAATAATTTTCTAAGTTAGTCTTGTATGTAGAAATAAACGATCTTAAAACCAATGTTATTATCTAGTAGTACTAGTAATAACATGCAAATTTCTTTTGTATCATTCAATATCCGGCGTGGCACTAGCCAGGGAAGTAGTTGTTTCAATAAGTTATTTATTTATAGTCTTAGTAAGACTTGATTTTTTGCTTGCAGAGTAACGAACAGGTTGAATATTCATATATTCAGGCTACATTTCGTTTTCTTGTATTTATATCAAGTTTCAATATTTAGAGTTGGCGATAGGTGACACGATGCCATGTGAGTACACTTGTTATGCAAAATGCCATTATTGCTACTACTATTACCCATTATACCCACTATACAATTATCACCGAAAATGGAGACTTGAATTTGTAGATAAAAATAATAAATTGATAATAATAGCATATCATAAATAGTGCCTGTAAACCGTTATAACCAGCAAAATGATCACAATATTTTCAGGGTTGTAATCAATGGGGGGTCATACACATTTATGCACATTAATATCCGTAACGAACTTGTTAAATAATTAATGGTTACTACACACACAACACACAACGTAAAAACAGTACACCGGGGTTCGAACCATTACAGACTGTTGAATTGGAAAACGGGCCATAGGGATTTACATGTAAAATTTGAAATGTATTAATATTGGCTCCCCTAATTATTTGACAACATCGGTCTTCTTACATTATTTTTAAAGCTTTTTTTAAACTGATTGATTGAATAGTTTCTGCGGAGTATTTACCGAGATATTTGCAAAAAACTTTACAACTATTTTTATAATTAAAAACAAAGGTTAGTCATGAAATCATAATGGCCGACATTTCACTTTGTTCTAAAAAGTGACGGTAGATGTCATACAGATTTACAATCGGCCGTGTATTTTACATGAGAAAAAGTATTTATGTCTCAAACGTTTTACTCGGGTACTATTTAAGAAACTGTACATGAATTTCCGGATTCAGCAAAAGTATAATTTAATTAATAATTATTACTATACTTTACTTTCTAAATTTGAAATGTGTTATAACTGGCTCCCTTAATTATTTTATAATATCGGTCTACTTACATTATTGAATAATACTTTACTTTCGGAAATTCAACACTTACACTTCTTAAATAGTACCTGAGTAAAACCATTTACTTAAATACTTTTTCTTGTGTAGAAAACACGACCGGTTGTAAATCGTAATGTGACATCTACCGTCACTTTTTAAAATAACATGAAATATCCGCCATTATGATTTCATGGCAAACCTTGTTTTTAATTCAAAATAATAGTAAAGTTTTTTTGCAAATATCTCGGTAAATACTCTGCAGAAACCATTATGTAATATACATGTAAATTCCTATTTTATGTAGACTATTCTATTTCAATACTGGGACATGTTACAATCACCTAGGCCCTTAGTTATTTATGTATATGTCACTGCTGGTGTAATTATTAAAGCGATATAACCCCAATTGATTAAAAGGTCAATTAACAACAATTTATAAATGATAACCAACCACTTCCATCATTTCATTTCTTACCAATAATATAAATAAGTATCAAGGTATTGTTGTTGCCGTAAAGTAACTAAAGTAACCGATGTTGAGGTCTAAAATAAATTTTAAAAATGCTATGGAAAACAGTAGTAATCTGAAATAGATATTAATAGTTGCAAATAAGACGGTTTAGATTCTAAATGCTTAAAATTATTTTATTTCGAAATCTTTAAAATGCCCTGATAAGGTGAAACTCTTCGGGAATTTTGAGCATTCAAACTCTGCATTGTTTTTGATTTGAAAATATGTATTATCCATTACATATTACTATTTTTAATTATATGAACTACCATATAATTCATCTTATTTACATTTTATACATGTCGCCTATTTATAGCATCGTAATGCAAACAAATTATTACACGCATAATTACCTTCCGTTGCATGCGCATTTAAGCACTGATTGGTTGAAAAATGCATGTTGTTTATTTATTTGAAAAATATAAAATATAGTAAAGACTACGACTTAAACTCTACTATACAACGAATTAAATTCAAAATTGTTATGTATTTGTGCTTCCACCGCCCCCTTATTTCTATTGTATGCACCTAATTGCATTTAATATCCGGCAACTTACTTACAATTAGACGATAACAACGAGAAGAGGATATTGTGAATTATTTTCTGTGCATGGTTGGAAGAAGATTTATCAAAATACAATCGACACAATGGGCAAAAAAAAACGCTACAAATTGAAAATATTCATATTTTCAATAATAATTGACGCATTAAATATTAAATAAGTAATTGTGGAGGCTTTCACTTCGTGATACATTTTGAATAATTCAAATAAAACGAATAACTTTGTTAGTATCACTTTATTAACTTGGAGTAGTTACTATAGTTTCGACAATTTCAGCTTGTCATTTTCAAACTATGAATATTTACATTACGATTGTACATTTATATATTTTTATTTTTACAGGGCATTGAACAGGGGGGAGAATATTAGGTCGGTCTGGTCGTTGATGAGTGGGATGTCCGGATTACGTTTTACCTTGAAAACTTCGATGGACTCGAGTAAATCCATTTTTAATCCTTTCTCGGTAAAATGGATCACCTCGAGTACATCTTTTTCAAAGGAATGTTCATTTTCCCTAATGTGATTCGCGAACGTTGATTTGTTATTAATATTTTTATATGCGCTGATGTGTTCTTTTAGACGGGTGTTGAAATTGCGTCCCGACTGACCAATATATTCTCCTTGACAACTTGCACATTTTAACTTATATATACCAGATTTGGACATTTTATGAATGGGCGTTTTATTATTAAAGATAATATTACTTATTTTACTTGGGGACTTTAAAGCAACGCTAATATTGTGTTTTTCTAAAATGGATTTAATTTTATGCGTAATTTTACCGAAAAATGTTAATGTTCTAAACGCCCATTCATAAAATGTCCAAATCTGGTATATATAAGTTAAAATGTGCAAGTTGTCAAGGAGAATATATTGGTCAGTCGGGACGCAATTTCAACACCCGTCTAAAAGAACACATCAGCGCATATAAAAATATTAATAACAAATCAACGTTCGCGAATCACATTAGGGAAAATGAACATTCCTTTGAAAAAGATGTACTCGAGGTGATCCATTTTACCGAGAAAGGATTAAAAATGGATTTACTCGAGTCCATCGAAGTTTTCAAGGTAAAGCGTAATCCGGACATCCCACTCATCAACGACCAGACCGACCTAATATTCTCCCCCCTGTTCAATGCCCTGTAAAAATAAAAATATATAAATGTACAATCGTAATGTAAATATTCATAGTTTGAAAATGACAAGCTGAAATTGTCGAAACTATAGTAACTACTCCAAGTTAATAAAGTGATACTAACAAAGTTATTCGTTTTATTTGAAGCATTAAATATTGCTTTGAAAAACAAAATATCCACACTTTGTGGATTGCAAAAATGATTAATTGCATTTTTGAAAAGTTTTTGTATCGAGGATATTTCATATTAATGAAGGCTCTGCAAAAAATGGGAGTTTATAATAGTAATAGTAATAGTAATAGTAGTAATAGTAATAGTAATAGTAATAGTAATAGTAATAGTAATAGTAATAGTAATAGTATTTATTGGTGCTAACACATATGTTTACACAGGTCTTAGATAGAAAAAAATAAATTACACAAAGTTACTAAAAGTAAATAAGTATAATGCACCTTTTGGGAATTCGTACTGTACGTGGTCTTCCACTTATTTGTTACCGTAAGTTCTGAGTTTAATTATTAATCACTGAATAGTTGTAACCAACCAACCCTTTTGTGGGTATTTGTTCACAATCTTTCGTGCAGATAAACAAATGAAAAAATGAAATTCGTGAAACAAATGTTTAATGAATATTTTATCTGCTTTACTTAGGCAAACAATTTTTGTTTGTAGTTTGTAGTTTGCAGTTTATAGTTTGTAGTTTGTAGTTTGTAGTTTGTAGTTTGTAGTTTGTAGTTTGTAGTTTGTAGTTTGTAGTTTATTCGACATGACAATAATCGTCAGTTGGTATCAGAGTGGTGGAAAGTCCGTCAGCTGGACCGCAAAAGATGCTGTTCTTCACTTCGAAGGCCCAACTGACGGTCTTTCACGATTCTGGTGACGTCGTCTGACGATTATTTTCATGTTACGTGAACCACAAACCGTCACCTGAATGAATTCCAACCTGAATACTGTGACTTCATTTTCACAGTTTACCGCGCAACTGACGGACATTCCACCCTCAGGCAAGGGTCTAACGAGTATTTTTTTTTCATGAATTATAGTTAGTAAATATTTACGTCAACAATTTTCGGCGTGCATAACATAACTAATCGGAAAACTTTTCTTGACAGGTTCTGCAGCCTATCAGTACTCTACCCACCGCTAGTGAATGGTCTGACGGTCGGATATCTTATGAAGAAAATAGACACTACCAGTGGTATAAAATCCAGCGTGCATAAAATTACTTGATTAAAAGTGACACTACCTCCCGGACTATAAGTAATACGAAATAAATATTTATTTTACCAGATAGAAACTCTGAATGACTATTATTATTATTATTATCATCTTCACACCTCAAACAATTTTTTCAAGAGCCAATAAACAAAACACTAGCATCCTAAATTATAAAAAAAATTAAATTGAACTCAAAGAGATGTTAATAACAAATTGTTTTTATTCTTGTGCTGAGCTTTATGCATATTTTAACATGTAAATGTAACATTACTATGGACAATTTTTTCATATAATATGTTAATATGTCAATGTATACATTTATGATTTTCTAGTCTAGCTATTTAGCTATTAATCTTACCGACTTATCCTACTGTCAACTCTTGTATGACACAAAAGGAACAATAAAGAATTTTAATTTTAATTTCAATAAACAGTAAATATTTACGTCTTTTAATTTGCAATCGATTTTTTGATGATGTAACCACATCAACACTGTAATATCACTTTATTCTTACGAAACAACATGGAGAACATTGTATGTTGTTAATAGCCATTAAGGGTCATTAAATTAATTTGTTGCTGAGAAAAAATATCGTTAAGCATTTTAATAAGCAATAATTACTGACGCATGCACAATTACAATTATAATTCAGTAATGTTTGAGAAATTTACAAATACTGCTGAAATTATCGGTGGGGCGCGTTTAAAAAAAACACGAAAACATCTTGGCAATAATCTAATTCTAATGATATATCCATAAAATTGTTATTCGTATTTTTTTAGAGACATCGAAAATTGCTTTCTAGCGTCGATAGAATCTAAAAGCCGTTTTACACTAGACAATTTATTGAACAAGAAATGAGTCAATTTCACAATCTGATTCAATTTTTGAGACAATTTACTGTATGAAACTAGACAATTTAAATGGTACAAGAAAATAACTCATTTCTTGTCCAATAAATTGTGTAGTGTAAAACAAGCTTTTACATTATTTTTTATTCTAATGTAAACAATAATTTGTTTGGAGCAAAACATTCGATTAATATGTTTTTAATGGAATTTGGTAGATCTGTAAGGGGGGGGGGGGAGCAAAATATTCGATAGATATTCTTTGTTTCGGCTAAAAAACAAGTTTAGGGTATGAACGGCCCTCGAAAATATTTTTGTAAATATAGAAAATTTCACTGCCTAATTCCAGAATACACTAGAGTTAGGCCAGATTCTGTTGGATTATGCTGGGTAAGGGTTGGGATTGTTTTTTTATGTCTCCATAAGTTAAAATATATTTTTGAATAAGTAAATACAATATTTTAGCATTTTTAACATTTTTAAAATTGACAAAAAGATCCTAAACATCAAATATTGTTTCCCCATCAGTTCACGTACGGACCGGTTTCGATCTTTCAGGTGTCATCAGTGTAGTTAGTTGCCGTTGGAAAAACGGAAATTACCAATTGGAATATAAATATTCCAAACACCGTTAAGGGTAAAAAATCCAAAGTGGCGGAATCTATTGCTTAATTGTTGTACTAATCCCAACCTGAGTGGCATAGCCACCGACAGATTGCGCCACTTTGATGTTTCTATCTTTAAGGTAGACCCCACAGACCAGTGGGGTCACCATTGGCGTGTAAAGGTCAGCAATTTGAGTTTTTTCATAAACCTGCTTAAGGTTAAATACAAATATTGAAAAATCTACAAGGTGTCCCACCGAGATGGTACATTAAAAGTATATGGACTAAATAACAACAATACGTTTGACGATCTGATACAACAACTGTTTAAATCAACAACACTTGTTTTTTTTTAAATTTTATTTCTAGGCCCACTTGATAAATTACATTCCCGTTGTTTTTCTATAGCACAGAAAATTGACGTATTTTTACAAACATGTTAATATCTTCGAAACGTAAGAAGATAGGTATAGGGAATGCTAGTAGAGATCAATGCAGAATTGAATTCTGCGTCGGAATATGTAAAAATATACAGGGTGTTCCATTTAAAAAAATCGAGATTTAATGCTTTAAAGTTGACTAAATGTGGTATAAAATTTTGAACACTCCTACTTTTATTTTTTCAAAAATAAATCACCACTGGGTACCTTCGGGTATTGGCTTTTTATGACCAACATTACATCCCATCAATTTTGTATTGTTGGGAGATGTGTATTTTTAAAGTGAATTATTATTTCTTTTTTTACGGCATCGGTAATGTATTGTTCATATTAAATGAAATAGACATCCACAAACACCCTTGTCCTCGCCGGGATTCGAACCCGGGACCCTCCGCATTAGTACTGGCGCGCCAGCGCGCGCGGCTAGTGGGCCGGCAAAGTTATGAAAAAGCACAAAATTTTTTGAAATGTCAAATATTTCGAAAACGCTTAAATTTCGAGGTTATGTTACTTAATGATTTTTTTCACAGAATTTTATGTGTAATCCAAATTTTCAATAAAAAAATATAGCATTCTATTTAAAATAAGGAAGTTGGTATAATCTTGAGAATATTTTCATTGAAAATGTCACTCTCAATTACGTAAACGCTGAAAATCTCATTACAACACATTAATCACAAGTCCATAAACTTTTAATGTACCATCTCGGTACAGGGACACCCTGTACAGATAAGGCGGTTAATTCGGGCTTGCATATGCACGTGTCGGTACTTAAATTTTGTAACGTTTTTATTACTTGAAAAAAAAAATTTGCCGCGTCAGCATTGCGGATCACAAAATTTCATAATCTCACTATTGTTTTTGATTATCTCAATGTCTTGCTTATATTTTTTTACGATAAATAATACGTCTATTAAGCTATAACGGTATTCATATTAATATCGTATGTTCATTAAAAAAAACCTCAAGTGTGCCATGACTTTTCATTTAAAAAATTTAAGTTGTCATCCTTGTTAGGAATTGACATACAAAACGTCAGATCTTTCTAGAAGTCACAATTATTGCGTGGTCACAATGGTTTACGGTAACCAACAAAAAACGTTTCTAATTGAAAGTTATTTCCGAAATGGGACTAAAGTGGACGGAAATTGGGTGTATTCATTCGACGCACCTTTGGCCGAGTTTCAGAAAGAATTTCCTAAATATATACAGGTGCAGTGATCCGATAGAAAATCAGTTAGCCAAAAAAAAAAACATCGGAAAAAAGAAAAAAACGGTTAAGGCCCACTTTCGGTGTATGAAATTTTGCCAAACACTTATTAGTTCGTTGGATTGTTAAAGATGGCTTTATTCAAAGTTTTCAAAGCGCACAACCTGTAGTCACACGCACAACTTTTTTTTCTCTAAAAATCATTGAAATCGCATCTAGGAACCCTAAAACGGAAAAACTAACGATCAAATTATTTCGTATATTTTTGTTTTTTTTACTTCCTCCGTTACGAAGTACGAGAAAGTATTGTGATCGTGATTTTTTTTTCAAAATTTTTTTTTACGGAAATATCCGTTTTGGGGTCCCTAGATGCCATTTCAACAATTTCTGGAAAAAAAATTTTTGTGTGTGTGAGTGGCTGTGTGTATGTCTGCCTGTGTGCGCTGTATCTCAAAAACTAATCGAGCAATTGATATGAGACTTTGAACATACGTCTTACCTGATAATCTGAAGAACTGAAAAGCTTTTGGTAAAATTTCGTACACCGGAAGTGGACGTTTACCTTAACTGTTTTTTGTTTTTTGCCAATATTTTCTTAGATATGAAAAATATCACAAAAACATTTAAACAAACATTAAAGACAACAAAGAAATGAACATCTTTTGCTTGAAAATATTTTTCATAAAATCATTGCTATTCGAGAAAAAAATGTATTAATTTTTTTAAATTTTTGTTTTATAATTATGAAACGATAATAGTTACAGCAAATTTAAATGAATAATAATTGTAGAGAATGCCAAAATGAACAACTTATAAACAATAAGTTTTTTCCGAAATCTCGTTAGTTTTTAAGTAATCCGAGTTTTTGAATTTGAAGTATAATTTTTCCATCTTTCATAATTTTGACGTTTTAAACGTCAGTTTAATGCGATTTTACAAAACGCTCGATGTACATTTAAAATATGATTTAAATTGAAAATAAGTCATGAAAGCGTAAATATAAATGATACCATCAAGTCGGAGAAAGTAACATGATGGCCACATCACCATTTTTTTAAATTTTATTTGGTTTTAACACATGCAGTGACAAGCACAAGCTTGCCCGCATGTGTTAATTTCATTTTCTCTAAGAAACGTGCCTCTTTCAGAACTGAAACGAGATTTCAATTCTGGTTTTGGAGACTTTTTCTAAAAATCAATAAATAGATTAATAATTATAAATGAAAATTAAAATGAATAATAACATATTATCAATGATCAAGCAAAGAAAGTTAGAACCGTTTAAATGTTTTTCTATTTATATTTACATTACATCTTAAAAACTCAATACAGGACAGCATAGACTTACAGTCTCGATGTACAAGAAACCAAATTTGCACATTTAAACTTCAAAAACATTTTTTTTCCTTTAGGGGGGTGGCAGGGGGTGGAATCGTTTTAGCAACAAAACAATTCACATGACGTTGAAGAGAAAATTTGAAACTGTTCAGACTGCAAAAGTTCATCGATTTTGGTGCAAAATTACTCAAGTTATGGCCAAAAAAGTGAAAAATGTCATTTTTTTTTTCAAAAATTCATAGCTTTGCTCCAAATCATCGAAACGACTCGAATATTTAATGCATTTAAAGGAAATTGATTAAATTTTTCTGCCATTGTGGTGAAATTTCCCGCCGATTTTTTTTGCGCACGGTACAGCTTGTCAAAGTTGGACAATTTTTTACATTAAAAATATTTTTTTCCATCGCGATGTTACGGGGGTGGGTTGGACTTGGGGTCAAAATCAACTGCACATTCTTAAAGATAAAACTCGAATCTTTCCCAAACTGAAAGATTAATCGATTTTCGACCAAATTGAACAAAGTTACGACGGTTTGAAAAATCGAATTTTTTCGCGATTTTCCGAGTGGCGCATTTTTTTGACGCCGAGTGTAGAAACGCCGAGATTAAATTGCAACTTCAATTTCAAATACTTTGTTGACGCCGAGTGTAACTTACATAATTAACAATGTTGACCTAATAGCAAATGCTCCACCGGTCCTATTGAAAAACATCTATTTTGGTTTCGAGAGAAATATGCAGGTGACCCCGACTGTCCTACTTTAACACTTTTAAATTGTATACACAAATGCAGGAACTTAAATATAACTTGTTTGCACATATCCATTTCAAAATCGAGAATCAGGTTTACTTATTATATAATTAATAAATGTACGATTTACACATGAGGATGGTTAAGACCGTTACATCGCACCAATCCTTAATTAGACTTACAATTGGTGTTACGATCTTTATAATATATTGAAATCTTAGATATTACAAATTGCTGAGGTCATTTGTAAAAGTGTCTCGATAAATAAATGTATTGTTTCTCTCCACGAGCCGCCGCTGGTGTGGACTTAATTCTAGGTATATTAACCCATTACATCCCACGATATACAATTTTCTCCAAAGAATTTCAAATTCTTAGATATCTGTTAAAAATCAATTTGGAACAACCGAATAGAATAATTGCTAAATATTGTTCCATCATTAATAAAGAAGAGTTTGTGTCGCAGAGACGTTATCTAAAGTAAATAACATTGCCACTAGCTGTTACCAAAACCCATGATGTTTGTTGTACTCGCTGGGAAGTAATAGCTTAAATTTTTATCAATGTTATTTGTAAGTTTTTTGAAATACAAAATCAACGCAAGATTGACGGAAATCGAGTACTTACTTCATTTTTTGTTATCGTCAGCCCATAATAATCCCTATTCGGAGCGGGTGCCCTCTTGTAAAGCTGCAGATAGATTCCTCGCTTATCCATCTCGGAACAGATCCGGCAAAACCAAAATCCATACACAAAAATGTCACACACGTCAAGATTTCAACAAACGACGCACCAAACAAAACACTAGCACGCTTGATCCACCGCGCGGCATTACGATTCGAGCGATTCCTCTCCCGAACAAACTTTGATAACACAACGTCCAGCCCGATTCTAAAACCGTCCGTAGAAAGCAACGCCGACGCGGAGTTTTGAATTTGGGCGGATTGGATACATTTTTTTTTTGTCCGGTATTGCGCGAGGCCGAATAAATAATCAGACCGAAAGATTGCCGCGGGCGGGTTTCAAAAAAGTCTTTTGGCGATGCTTTGAATGCACACCGGCACGTAATTCTGGCATTGGAAATGGCGCTTGGGAAGTGGAAGCAAAATTTTGGTGGGGAGTCACTGTTATTCTTTATATAGTAATTAAATTGTAAATTGTTATCATGTCATTAGGTATTTTGTTAAAAAATGGATTACCGTTCTTGGAAAGTGGAGTAATTGGCGTTTCGAAATCCGAGTAATTTCTAAACCGGCATTTAAATATTGATTGAGTTAATTTTTTGCACACCATCTTACAAGATATAAAGTCGGTTAAATAAGGACGAAGTATTTTGCTTGATATAACCCATCAATTTTAGTATCTCAACTTTTTGTATGTATTCTTCAAATTGAAAACCGATTTTTTTTAGAAACGGCAATATGCTTTGACTATACTGGGTGTATTTGAAATAACGAACAGGCTCGTAACCACAAAGAGATTATATTATTTTTAAACGATATTCGCAATTATTTTGTTTATAACTGTAACAAAAAGCCCGCAATTAATTATTAAAGTTAATGAGTGAAAATACGCAACATGTTTAGGGGCAGTGGTAATGTGACCTAATTTTTAAACGGCATCGGCTTTAGATATCGAATTGCAACAAGCGCGTAGGAAATATCTGAGTTCGGCTCTTTAAGCATCAATGAACTTGAGGACTGTTTATCTTTTACAAAAAAAAAAAACGTAGCGATAACACTTCAAATTTCGGAGGCAAGAAATCGTATCTCGCGTTTTAAATAAACAAACACACATACCATGCAGACGTAATTAAATGAGAAAAGCATCGGTTCTCAAAATGTTTCAAAACCTCGAAAAATTAGGAAAATTCAAAATGGGTTCACAAATATTTTGTGTATGTGCCTTTAAATGCTTGTTCGTTATTTCAAATACACTCTGTATACTAATGGACAGCTATTCCCCCTCCATTTCCCACATGATCACTGCTCCAAAAGTTGTCCACGAGCTGGAGCCCGATATAAGTCCCGCCCCGAAGACGAAAATGGAGCGTAATTTAAAAACCGGAGAGCAAAAAAAAATATTTCTCGATGTATTCATCAGCAACGTGGAGAATGCAAATGTGAGCATATTTCGGCAACTCGAGTCCACTTTCCTGCCTGTTCTTTACAAGCAAAGCATCAACCCATAATTTGCGAAGTTCAGGAATTGATGGAAATCTAATACAGAATTTTAGGTTATATGTCAAAAGTCAACTGACGTGTACATCAGCTGACGAGTATTATAACCGCGTTGGCATATATACGTGGATGTATTGCAGCCTTTCGCATAGCAATATTTTGACATGGTGTGAATATTTGACAATATAAATGTTTATATATTCAAAGGTGTGAATAAATTGCAGAGTATCACAATATGCAATGCGAGCTCATAGAGTCATATGTCATGGACACAAAATAGCTACCAATTTAGTAACATACCGCAACCATTTAGGGTCCCGCCGCGCCACCGTTGCTTGGAGACACACATGAAGTGGCGCTAGCAGTCCATAAGTATTAAAGATTTAAACAGTAGCGATTCAAAAATGTATTCAGTGAGTGACAGTGACACATAAAGAACATTTACACAATTGAAAATATAATACCGGCTTACGAAAAACCTGGCTTTAATAAATATTTGTTAGTAAGAATTTTTTTCGGTGACTGACAGTGACGGATAAAGAACGTTCACACAACTAAAAAATATAAAACCGGCTTACGAAAAATCTGGCTTAAATAAATATTTGTGAAATCTACATTTCAAAGGCTCAACCAAAGTAAAAAAAAAATGTAGATTTGAAGATGGTCAACAAAATTGAATCATCTCAACATTTTGTATGTATTCTTTCAATTAAAAATTGATGGATTTTTTTAGAAACCGTAATATGCCATTTGTTATGATTTATGTTATCCAAGATTGCCAAATCAAATTTATAATAAAACACTTTAACTTTGTTTTGTATAACTTATATATTTATTTTTGTGACTTAAGTTTCGGTAAAAATAAATATATAAGTTATACAAAACAAAGTTAAAAGTGTTTTATTATAATATTTAAAATGTATAACGAATACCTCCAGCATAAACAAAATCAAATTTAGTTTTTTTCGTGTGCTGAACGTTTCCATTTTTTCAATAGAACTTTATACGTTACGAAACGAACGAAATTAATAACTTATAAGGACTGCGTTTTTGTTCCGATATCTCATTCGATAAAGATTATTAGAATTTGGGGTACAATTTGTGATTTTCGGCTTTCATAATTTTGACGTTTAAAACGTCAGTGTCATCCGATCCTACAAAACGCTCAAGTTCATATGAAATAATAATTTAAATTGAAAATAAATAAATATAGATAAATATTATACCATCAAATCGGAGAAAGTAACATGGTGATCATAAAAATTGGTTGTAAAATATATTTGATTTGAAAACTTAAATGAGACTTTCGTGTCCTTGATTGATACTTGAGGCGTTTACTTCGATATACCTACATCATGACATATAAAATTAAATTAGTAATATCGCACGATTTATTAACCGAGTTACGAGTTACAGAGACATTCACTTCCTTTAGAGATAATAACGCAAAATATAAATGTAACCATCCAATAAAACATGCAATCTACAGAGAGAACATATAAAAACTGTATTAGGATTTATATAGCCCAGACCGGGTCGCAATTTTAATATCAGATTGAAAGAATATTCAAGTACTTATAGATAGAAAAGAGAATCGAAAGGGATTTACTCGAGTCTCTTGAAATAAACAAGGCGAAGTGTTATCCCGGAATTGCATTGTTTTACGACTCAACTTTTCTCAGAGTTCAGAGCTGAAGAAATTATTTGTTTCGTTATCGTTTAAATTGCTTTCGATATTATTTAGGGCAATCATCACAAATTAATAAGTAAGGATAATAATTCAAGTAATTTTATGTTGGTTGTCTAGAATTCTCCAGTGCAGTGCATTTTGTTTGTTTTGACATCTTGTGGTTTTTTGAGGTTACTTTTCTTATATAGTAGACTATATATCAAGGAAGAGAAATGCGTGATTGAGGGAAAAATAGCATTCTATCCCGAGGTATATATACAATTTCTTTTACAAACGGGATTTATTAAGAGTAAAACGCTCGTTTCTGAAACCTAACCTAGAAAAAACGCTGTCAGCTGTGACAGTTAATAGTATATTATACTTTTTCGCATCATATTAAATAATTACCTAAAGATTTTTCTGTTTATATTAAATTATAACGAATAATTTTTCTATTTGGAAATTGCGACAGTTCGCTGACAAAAAACAAATCATAACCATAGTAACAACTAAACTGTTGAGAAAGTAAAATCGTCGTCATGCCATTGGCTGAAACCTGTTGGGCAATGATATCGCTATCATTTGATTGGATGTCACTTGTGGAGAAAATGATTCATCCGAATAATGGACAACTTTCTCAATCAAAAACGATTTAATAACGTTTATATTATTTAATAGGATGCGAAAAAATAAATAATGGAACCTCGTAGGGATAGAAATGATGATTTCTCTCCCTAGGGAAAGAAATGTCATTTCTCTCACAATTTCGACGGCTGAGAAATCGACTTTCTCTCCCATTTGTGAAAAATAGTTATTCATTATACTATGTACGTAATTCGTCTCGCAAAAAAAAGTAATTTTTTTAAGGGACTAATGAGGAATTCCACATGAGTATAATATAAAATTTTATCCAAAATTGTCTGTAATTGCATTAAACATTGAAATAATGTTTATAAAATTTTGACAAGAAATTTTGACGAGAAACGTATTCTCTCACAAGGGGGTAATGAGCAACATTACATGACTCGAATGACCACTGTAATTCGATTATTACACCCGATTTTTGATAAAAAAATGTTTTGTGTTTATATCTGCACATTTCGTCTATTGTTAAGACCTCAAAAAACCGCAAGTTATCAAAATAAACAAAACGCACATGCACGGCACTTGAGAATTCAAGGCAGCCAATATAATAGTACTTGAATGATTATAGGGATTTTCAGAAAATGTGCTGCCAACTATTTTCGACTTTCTGATCTCACAGTGCGTACACGCCACTGTATTATTATTATTAATAATAATAATCATCTTTATTACCCAACAGGCAAAAGCCCAATTACAGAGTAATTACAGTGAGAAAAAAAACAAAATGATTACAAATTAAATAAAACTAAGGAATTCAACTAGAACTAATGAGTATGCTTGCATATATGTACATATGTATACACGCACACATATATACATATATAGACAAGTTCATATACACACACAACAAATAAACAAAGCTACAGTGATCATATTCATCAGAAATTAGATATTGTTAAAAAAAAAATTAAATTGGCTCAAGCTGCAATTGAATATGTCGCACTCAGATGCAATCCCGTTATGAAATTTACATATTCTATAAACAGGGGATTTTTCAATAATATTAGAATTTGCACGGGAAGAATAAAAACAATTAAAATTTCTAATAGACAACCTAGGAATGTGAAAGTTTACATTAATTAACAGTTCTGGACAATCAGTTGTGAATGATCTTAAAGAGAAATATTTGCCCCTGTATTTGTCTGCGTTTAGCAAGTGGAACTCCATTAAATTCTTCCAAAAGTGCATCATGGTTAAAACCCTGAGGTGGATATACTCCAAATTTCCTGAACCAGACTGTTTTGTAAAATTTACGCTGAATGTTTTCCACTGATTTGATATGATTTTGGTAAAACGGATCCCAAACAATTGCCCCGTATTCCAGAATAGGACGTACAAATGCATCGTAGAGGGAAATCAAAGCCCTTTGATTTGTGAATAATTTACTATTACGAATGAAAAAGCCTGTGCTCGGCTAGCTTTCGAAGTGATAGAGACGATATGTTCCTTAAAGGTGAATTGTGAATCAAAAACTATTCCTAAATCTTTTGAGATAGAACATCTCTCTAAAGTTTGAGCATTAATGTGGTAATCAAATAGAAGCGGATTATTTTTCCGTGAAAAGGTAACTATCTTGCACTTAGTAACATTCAGATATAATTTATTGATACGACACCAATCAGATACGGTATTAAGTGCACTCTGTAGAGACAGACAAGACGAAATATCTAAAATCGGTGAAAATATTTTGAAATCGTCTGCGAAAAACAGGTGGGGATGATGTAAGGAGGTACTTAAATCATTAACGAGGAGAAGGAAAAGTAATGGTCCCAGATTTGATCCTTGGGGTACACCAGAATAGGCAAGAAATGTAGTTAAAGAGTGCCCATTTACAGATACTTGAAGGCGACGGTCGGATAAATATGATTAATATTTTTGACATTTGATAAAGAATAATTTCAATTAGTGTTTGTTATATATTCTTTGGAAGACTTATTGTTGTACATCTTGGGAATGTTTTTTACTTTTAAAATTCATATTTATTAATGCGTTTTAATATTTACCATTATTCACCATCAGAAAAATGAATCAATATATTTTTATCGCTTTGTGTCACAGTGAAACGAGTCTAAGGCTATCAAAATGTAAATACAGACAATACAATATGAAACATCGTTTAACCTGATGTGTCACTAATTGCTGAATAATCGTAAAATAATTTTATCAAATATTACAAATACATACTTTTCAGTCGCGCGTTTGCAAAATATGAATCATATTATATTATCATTCTCGCTGAAGTAATTATTCTTTATAGACCTCGCTTATTTTTAAATATGGGTTGATAAAGCCATTGTTCAAAAAAAGGGGATTTAACAATTATAGACCAATTATTTTTATTACCAGCGTTGGGCAAATTAATTGAAACTATAATCGTGAACAGACAAATCCCGGAGCAAATTGAATTTAAAGAAACACGCCTCGAGAGCTGGTTACAACTCTATCCAGTTCTTCGCCATTGTAATGTATGTGTAAGATTAGCATGTACGCAACTAGGGTTGTCTAACTAACATGCGGACCTCGAGATTGAAGTATTGTATACAATACTTCAATCAACGGTTTTAGTGAATATCGAGTATATTCTTATTCAATATGTAGGCAACTAAATATGCATTTTGGTACAACAGAAAATTCAATTGAGAAAATCTCTTGTATTGTCCGTCATTTTGAAGACAGATATTTGCTACATGTTGTAATTTAAAAATTTATTTTTTTAGCTTTACAAACAGGTTTAATATTCGGGAAAAACTTAGTACATGTGCGAATAATTGCGATACCAATGGCTCTCGACCCGTTTAGAAATGTTTTCTCTCTCATTTGGCTCATTATTAAATTTAAATCGTGAATGTTCGGCGGTGAGACAACGGAAGAATATTTGACCGAAAAAGCAACGGAATATTTGCTTCCTCTATTAGAGTAAGTAGTGCAGCACGAACGGCATCTTTGTCTTTGCCTCCACGAGCCGCCGCTGGTGTGCACTCATCTGTAAAACACAAATTCAAATCTTCGTTTCCTTTTTCCATAATGGTGTAGTGAAACTTAGCCCTTCTCCCCATACCACCTGGAAGCAATTCTTGATAGCACTGATATTTTTGTACTGTGGTGTGGTGTATCCCAATATTTTCTGCTAGTTGACGCACACTTACATCAGTTACTGAGAGTAACACGTCGACAACGTTCGCATTTTTTGTTTGGATGTCCTTCAAGACGTTTGGGACTCGTTACTGCTCCAATCCTTAATTGTGGGAAACACCGTACTTCTAGCCAATCCTAAATATAATGTATGTTTATGATTTGATTCCATATTGCAATAACTTGCGCCACACTTACCTGATGAATCGCCAATTCTGTGTACGACGGCAGTAGGTTTTAAATTAAAGCCTCTTGCATTAAAACCTCATGCAGGGTGTTGAATTGCGAAGCGGGCCATAGGGATTTACATGTAAAATTTGAAATGGGTTAATATTGACTCCCCTAATTATTTGACAATATCGTACCAGTACATTATTTTTAAAGCTTTTTAACACGTTCGCTGCCACCACAATTGGGATTGTATTTACGCAAATATAAAGTCGGACGCACTAGCGCGTCGGTGGCAGCGAACGTGTTAAGCAGAATGATTTGGTACCTCACTCAATGGTTTCTGGAGAGTATTTACCGAGATATTTGCAAAAAAACTGTTCTATTATTTTGTATTCAAAATAAAGGTTTGCCATGAAATCATAATGGCGGATATTTCATTTTGTTCGAAAAAGTGACAGTTGCTGTCGCATTTGTTGATTAACAACCGGCCGTGTATTCTACACGAGACAAAGTATTTATAAGTAAATGGTTGTACTCAGGTACTATTTAAGAAGTGTAAGTGATTTGTTTAGTGTTAAATTTCCGAAGAAGGCCCAGCAAAAGTACTATTCCATGAGTATTAAAAATAATGTAAGTAGATCGATATTATAAAATAATTAAGGGAGCCAATTGTAACACATTTTAAATTTAGAAAGTAAAGTAGTAATTATTCATTAAATGCTGAATATTGACATCTCCGGAAATTCACGTTCAGTTCTTAAATAGTGCCGGAGTAAAACGTTTGAATCATAAATACTTTTTCTTATGTAGAATACACGGCCGATTGTAAATCCGTAATGCGACAGCAAACGTCACTTTTTAGAACAAAATGAAATATCGGCCATTATGATTTCATGGCAAACCTTTGTTTTTAATTCAAAATAATTGTGAAGTTTTTTGTAAATATCTCGGTAAATACTCTACAGAAACCATTGAGTAATCATAAAAAGCTTTAAAAATAATATAAGAAGACCGATGCTGTCAAATAATTAGGGGAGCCAATATTAATACATTTTAAATTTTACATGTAAATCCCTATGGCCCGCTTTGCAATTCAACACCCTGCATAACAAATATGTTAACTCATCGAAGCCGACTCTGTGAGCTAGCTGGAGGTCATGGGAAATGGTTTTCACCCCCTCGTTTAAACCCCCCGTGACAACCATTACTGTTAATAAGGATAAAGTTGCGTTTTGGGGGAAATATTTAAAAAGCTGCGCATGTTCATTTATATTTATAAATACTTGAAGGAATGATAAGAGTTTTTCTTCGAGCAAAAAACTGACAAGAGCGACAAAATAATAATAATAATAATAATAAATACAAACTTATAAATTACCGAGAAAAGTACAACAATAAATACCTAAAGTTAATAAAAAATAATTTACTTACATCCAATGAGAAAATCCCTACGATATATAAAAAATAAATATATTATTTGTATATATAGTAAATATATGTAAATATGTATATATAATATATATAGATAGATATTCAATATAATAAACTCTTTGGACTACATTACAATTGGTCAATTTAAGTAGAAACACGCACGTCTTTCGACTCCCAAAAATGTTTACTTTTATCACTGCAGTTTTCGAAAGGTATGCACTATGAAAAAGACTACCCTACTTTATAATGTACAGTTAAAGTTTGTGCTATTGATAGAAAAATTATAAATGATTCCTCGAAATACAACGGTTCCTTATAAATACGATAATTCTAAAATCTAAACTTGATTGTATAATCGGATAGTCAAAGTTTTTTGTTCCTCTAAACGTTAGGAATTAAGTATGTCTGCAACTTATTTGGTATCAAATTCATCTTTGGATAATAAAAAAAAAGTCTCTTGGAGTGTTTAATACGCACTTCAGATATTCCTCCATGTTTCTGCATCAAATTTGTGATGCCAGTAAATGTGTAACGAATATTTTGGTTAGGATCTTTATCTATTAATGGGAAAGCTATTGAATTTTAAGATATTAAATTTTTTCCGCAGTCATCGTAATTGAAGCAAAGAGATTTTAACAATGTAAACGATGTAAGAACGATCCACGTAAAAAGAAATTTTGCTTGTCTCGGTTCCTGTAAGTCTCATAAATAATTTTTACGAACAAATAGTGTCCAGAATAGTATCTTGGACAAAAAATACAAAATTAAATTTAATCATTTTTTGATATTTCCAGCCAATGTAAGAACATTCCTAGTAAAAAGAAATTTTGCTTGTCTTGGTTGTTGAGCGTTCAATCTTGTGAACAAGTGGTGAAATATTGTTGTGGATTGACTCACTTTGGAATTCACCAAAGGCACATTTCTACGATATATGCTTCATAGTACGCAAGTGATATTTATTACCAATCAAAGGAATATTAATTATTGATGCTTTGTATACTGTGAGATCAGAAAGTCGAAAACAGTTGGCAGCACATATTCTGAATATAGGGATAATCATTCAAGTAATATTATGTTGGCTGTTTGGAATTCTCCACGTGCGTTTTGTTTATTTTGACATCTTGTGGTTTTTTGAGGTTACTTATCTTAAATCAGCAGATATAATTGATAAGGATCAATGGATCTTTGCGTGTGCGTCATTACTGAAGACTGAGTTTTTTCGTCTTGGACAACATACGCACACATATGATTGCGACTAATTTAACTTATCGTAGAGAGAGTAAACGCATGAAAATCTTCAGCTATCTATGACGTGCACACAAAGATTCATTGATCAAATTCATTGACCTCACATTCAGAGTCGCTTTTAACTAAATGATGAAAAAGTGCGAGAATAATATGACAACTTATCATTTTTTTGGGTAAGAAATTGAAAATAATTGAAACTAAATACAACAAAAATTAAATAAAATATGCATCTAAAACACATTCAAAATTTTAAATCAGCTGCATGCATAGATTTTATCATAGTTCCTTCGATTTTCGAATGATTACTTCCCAACTAACAAGTAACCTAAAAAAAACACAAGATGTCAAAATAAACAAAATGCACTGCACTGAAGATTTCCAGACAACCAACATAATATTACTTGACGATAGCCCTTATCACGAAAGCAAAACAAACAAAATAAAAATTCTAACTGTAGGAATAAAAAAAAGTATTTTTGCGCATCTTATTAAATAATATAAACGTTGTTAAATCGTTTTTAATTGAGAAACTTGACCATTATTCGGCCGAATCATTTTCTCCACAGGTGACGTCCAATCAAATGATAGCGGTTTCATTGCCCAACAGTTTAGTTGTTACTATGGTTACGATTCGTTTTTTTGTCAGCGAACTGTCACAATTTCCAAACAGAAAAATTATTTGTTATAATTTAATACAAACAGAAAAATCTTTAGGTAATTATATAATATGATGCGAAAAAGTATAATATTAATAATATACTTATATGCAATTACTGATAATAAAGATTTTTTATATATATATTACTTGAATTACTACCTCTATTTTCAGAAAATGTCTTACCAACTATTTTCGAATTTTTGATATCACAGAAGAATTGAATTGAATGTTATTTTTGAAAAGAGAAAGTTTTCCTCATCCAAAGATTCCTCCGATAATAAACCTGTCTCAGCATACCCGTAAAAAGTACCATGTAGGATTTACAGAAATAAGATCATGCGATGGAGTGACGGCAATGTTTATCTTAATTACCCAAAAGTGAAATTCAAGCGGATTCGAAATATTCAAGCCACCTTAAAATTTAATTAAAGCTCCTTTGCGGCCACCACTCCTCGCATCATCCCCATTTCCAGGAAGATCGCAACGAACTATATATTAGTCTAAACAACGTTTACGGTATAGTAACGAGTACAATTTTTTTTGTTTATTTTTTTTTCGGTTAAGGCAATGATATTTTTTTTCTGATAAGAAGCCGTAATGATGGTGTTACCGGTGTGTGCGCGGGTGGTTGTCTACAGAATCCACGACAGCCGGCACGAGTCGGAGTTTTCGATCGCGTCGGCGCACTTGAGGGTGTTTTGTTTCAGGGCGCGCATCTTGATCTTCATGTGCTCGAGCATCTTGTCGATGGCGCGGAGGCGTTTCTCTAGATCCGTCGTGTATAGGAAACCAATCTGCAAATAATACAAATATATAACACATAGATTGTTCATTAAACTGTGGGGAATTTGTTAAAATATTGTAAAATTGAAGATATGCAAATTTCACAATTTTGACAGATGTCATTTTTATCCAACCTAGAAATACCGTCTACAAGAAAATATGATTACATGCTTCGTAATTTTAAAGTGAATTTAAACTTAATTTAATACATTTTTGTCAAAAATTAAAAAACACCATTAAAAAAATTTCGATGGATTTTTGTCAAAAATGTATTTTCGCACCAAAACACCTTTTTATGTTCATATGACTCTAATACACCGTCAAAAAAATTTCGATGAACTTTTGTCAAAAATGTATTTTCGCGTCAAAACACCTTTTTACGTTCATATGACTCTAATACACCATTAAAAAAATTTCGATGGATTTTTGTCAAAAATATATTTTCGCGCTAAAACACCTTTTTATGTTCATATGACTCTAATACACCGTCAAAAAAATTTCGATGAATTTTTGTCAAAAATGTATTTTCGCGTCAAAACACCTTTTTACGTTCATATGACTCCAATACACCGTCAAAAAAATTTCGATGGATTTTTATCAAAAATGTATTTTCGCCATTAAAAAAATTTCGATACATTTTTGCCAAAAATGTATTTTCGCGCCAAAACACCTTTTTGCGTTCATACGAGCCAAATACACTATAAAACTGCCAAATACACGTGAAAAATATGAAGAAAAGATGCAGTGCAAATATTCGTGTCAAAAAATGTTATAATTGACACTTACTGTTTAACCTTAAAATTACGCATTTTCCACACGAAAGCGCAATTAGCTTCTCGGTAAAGGAAAATGGAACTCTCTCGTAAAAGAATTTTAAGGCAAAGTTGCGGTCTTAAAATACGTACCTATCAAATGGTGTCATTTTGACAGTTCTCACTTTTTACCTAACTCAGAAATCACAGTTTACACGAAAAACACAAATGGCTATTTTGTCCTTTTTAAATGAAAAATATAATTTTCAAATTTAGGGAATTTAGCCGAATGTAGTCGAAGTTGGTAACCGTAATGTGTCAATGTCACATGACTTTTTTTTTGAGGTTGTGTAAGTTAGAAGTTATTTATACATGGCTTATAATCGTTTGACGTATTTGAAGTTTGATATTTCAATGCTGCTAACTTGAAAAAAATAAATTGCCCCTACGTTACTTTATTTGAAGAGTTCTGTAATAAATGAGCATTACGATACGGTTTTGGGTGCTGAAGCAGCTATATTATAGACGCAAATTATTAAAAAAAACAGTATTTCAGTACTTGCTTTCTCTATCAGAGTAAATAATGCATGACTCGTTGTCATAGAAACACTAGTTTTGTTGATCCCTCAACATCTAAAAACGAACAGAAACATAGAGTGCTTCAAAAGAAACCTCAAAAAAATTTTAATTAATAAATCTTACTACACGTTTAACGAATTTTTAGAGGACATGTAACATTAATACAACTTTTAATTTGTACATCATTGTAAATGCTGTTGAATGTATTTACGTGATTTTTTTTTATATTTTTGTATATTTATGTATTTATTTTAAGGATTTGACGTCTCACATCCGCTCAAATGTTTATCCATTTGTAAAAGTTTTTATGTAGTGGCTGTAGTGAATAAAGAATACTTTACTTTACTTTACTTTACCTTAAGTGGCTCGTAACGCTCGTGCATAAACAGCATTAAACTCAAAAATCATTCAAAATTGAGTATTTTTGAGTGCTGAAACAGCTATATTATAGACGCAAAATATTTAAAAAAAAAACAGTGTTTCAGTACTTGCTTTCACTTTCAGAATAAATAATGTATGATTCATTGCCATAGAAACACTCGTTTTGCCTTTATTAAGAGAGCATTCAACTCAAAAATTATTGAAAATAGCGTATTCAATAAATAGAGTAAGTAATAAAATTAAAATATATTTCTCTTGTTTTATAAAAATAAACACATACCGGTTATGTAGGCATCTGTAAATAAATCTTAAAATAGCATATGATTTGTCTAATTTGAATAATGCGTCGAATTAATCTACTAAGGGATTTGGCAGATGCTTACGAAATAAAGTGTAACTCGCTTATTTAAACTGAGTCGAGCAATTACTTAAATTGCGTTTAGTTAATGGATGAATTTTGTTTACGTCACTTAAATTTGATGAGGAATATAATTAGTATTAGTTTTATTAATTAATTTGACAGCACAGAATTAAAATGACCTGGCGGCGCTTACTCGGTGGTGCATCTTGATATTATTTCGAAATAAAACACTTAAAACTTCGTTTTACCAACTATGAAGTTCCATCATTAGAAGTAATTATTATTTATGCTAATAGAGTAGGAAAAATTGGTTGATGGTTGGAAGTAGTGACAGTTCGCGAGGTTTTTTCTGGTACGGCCGAGTAACAAGAGGTGGTAATACAGATAGGTGCGGTCTCTGCAACTGACCCTACCTATCTGTATTACCACCTCTTGTTCCTCGGCCGCGAACCGTCACTGGTTGGAAGCCATTAGTTTTTGCAACATTTTAATTCAGGAACTTTTCAATAAACTGTCTGTTTCATAATGACCCGATACGTGTCGAAACTATAGTCGCAAAAATAAAAAAATAAAAACCTGTGTGATAGCAACAAAGTGCATTAAGTTCCCAAGTAAGAAAGGAACCATAAGAGGGGGAGAAAATAACCAGGGATTTCTCCGAAGCCTGAGATGAGCTGCGCGGCAGAAGAACTCGCAATTAAAGGAAACATTTGCCAGAAGAATGAAACGTTCTAAAGATGGGTAGATGTTACTACGTGATTCCATACAAAATCTAAAATATCCTCTTCCTCAATTATTAAATAATCCTACTTAAACGCCGTAAGTTACATTTTTTAAATTCGATTAAAAACAATTGAAAAACCGTGCCAACAAGAATGAAACTTTAAAAAAGAAGGTCCAGGGTGGAAAAGAAAAGTCCTTCCGGATTTCTTGGGCCACTGGCATCAAAGGTCGAGCACTACCCCGTTCCGGGGGTATCTATAAAAGATTTCTCCTCCTCAATTCACACGCTGTGAATAAATTTCTTCTGATAACATTACTCACTTGTAATTTTGGTGATAACGGTAATATGGGCATCAACCACCAAGCCCACGCGGGACCGTCCGGCAGGTTGTACCACGCCTCCTCGAGCTCGGGCATGCGGCCGATGCAATTTTCAACTTCGGCCAGAACCCTCGGCGTCAGCGACCTCACCCACCGAGCCGCTTTGCTGTAGACCCTCTGATGTAAGGCTAAGAGTTCGGAAAGCCTTTCGGCCGACACGATATTGTCCTTGATGTATTGCACTGTTGCTGTATCATAACCATCCTGAAATAAAGAGAAAAACATATAATTATTGATAACAAAACAAAAAGTTTGATGGTTAATTGTGTCACGTATGGAATCGTATTCCAAATAGTGGAATTTTCCAGGTGCGAATTTCAGACGCTGATACAGCTTCTTGCACAATCGGGTGGCCTTAACAGTTAACAGATTTTAGCAGTTTGTGACAGATAAGTCGCCTATTGGTGGATTGGAGGACATGTGTTGGGGATGACCCGTAGGTAATTATTATTCAGGTAATACGTGTAGTTCTTTTCATAAACTATAATTGCTCGATTAATCTCACCTGTTCTCCCTTTTCGATAACCCTGAACCTGCGCACACCGACCGTCGTCAGGATCGAGGTGCCGTCGTGTAAATGGACGGCATCCCGAACCTCCAGGATGGTGCCGAAAGGAGCAAACTTTTCGGCGTTCTCGGTGCGCGCGGCCATCGCAAACCGTCTCGTCCTCGACTGTAGACATCTCCTTGCCAAAAGGCGGTACCTAGGTTCGTATACGTAAAGTGGACAGGCTACTCCTGGGAAGGCGTTGGTGCATACGAATACAGGCACCTAAAATAAATAAAATATCCATCAAAGCAACGTGAAGATTTTTTAATAAACAATTTTTTTACCTTTGATTCCTTTTCTAAGATCTTGATTTCCTGTCTGTGAGCGGCGACTCGCTGCCTGTATTCGTTGGGAGCTAGGAACTTGATGGCACTTTCTATGACCGCCGTGGTGCCCCTGGTTTCGTCGAAAGAGGAGAGCGGGGTCATGCACAGGGGACAGGCCAGGCCGTGGTCTATCACCCTGGCCAGGCACCCCCTGCAAAACGTGTGACCGCATTTCGTGGTAACCGGGTCCAGGAAGCACCGACTGCAGAGTATACATTCCAGATCTGAGGGTGTCATGTGCTTCCAAGATTCATAAGATGCTTTTTCTGGAAATAAAAATTGTTTCAAAATTAATTGTCCCCGAGTTCCGGCTGCGGTGATAAAAATTTTATTGGTTTATTGGTTAGTTTGGTTAATGCAGAATCTATTGATGTGATTATATTTTTTATGGCGATGTGCGAACTTTGAATTTTTTTGCAATTGTTAGAACAGTGCACGTATTCGTTACTTGAGGGTGGAAATTAATTATTTTCCCTGTGTTCCGGGTGCAGTGAGACGAATTTTATTTTTTTGTTGGTTGGTATGATTATTGCGGAATCTACTAATGTGCTTATTTCTTTATGGCGATGTGCGAACTTTGAAATATTTTGCAATTATTAGGACAGTGCGCGTATTCGTTGCTTGAAGGTGGAAATTAATTATTTTCCGTGTGTTCCGGGTGCAGTAAGGCGAATTTTATTTTTTTGTTGGTTGGTATGATTATTGCGGAATCCACTAATGTGCTTATTATTTTTATGGCGATGTGCGAACTTTGAAATATTTTGCAATTATTAGGACAGTGCGCGTATTCATTGCTTCAGGGTGGAAATTAATTATTTTCCGTGTGTTCCGGGTGCAGTGAGGCGAATTTTATTTTTTTGTTGGTTGGTATGATTATTGCGGAATCCACTAATGTGCTTATTATTTTTATGGCGATGTGCGAACTTTGAAATATTTTGCAATTATTAGGGCAGTGCGCGTATTCATTGCTTGTGGGTGGAAATTAATTATTTTCCCTGTGTTTCAGGTGCAGTGAGGCGAATTTTATTTTTTTGTTAGTTGGTATGATTATTGCGGAATCCACTAATGTGCTTATTATTTTTATGGCGATGTGCGAACTTTGAAATATTTTGCAATTATTAGGACAGTGCGCGTATTCATTGCTTGTGGGTGGAAATTAATTATTTTCCCTGTGTTTCAGGTGCAGTGAGGCGAATTTTATTTTTTTGTTAGTTGGTATGATTATTGCGGAATCCACTAATGTGCTTATTATTTTTATGGCGATGTGCGAACTTTGAAATATTTTGCAATTATTAGAACAGTGCGCGTATTCATTGCTTGAGGGTGGAAATTAATTATTTTCCGTGTGTTCCGGGTGCAGTGAGGCGAATTTTATTTTTTTGTTGGTTGGTATGATTATTGCGGAATCCACTAATGTGCTTATTATTTTTATGGCGATGTGCGAACTTTGAAATATTTTGCAATTGCTAGGACAGTGCGCATATTCGTTGCTTGAGGGTGGAAATTAATTATTTTCCCTGTGTTTCAGGTGCAGTGAAGCGAATTTTATTTTTTTGTTGGTTGGTATGATTATTGCGGAATCTACTAATGTGCTTATTATTTTTATGGCGATGTGCGAACTTTGAAATATTTTGCAATTATTAGGACAGTGTGCGTATTCATTGCTTGAGGGTGGAAATTAATTATTTTCCGTGTGTTCCGGGTGCAGTGAGGCGAATTTTATTGTTTTGTTGGTTGGTATGATTATTGCGGAATCTACTAATGTGCTTATTATTTTTATGGCGATGTGCGAACTTTGAAATATTTTGCAATTGCTAGGACAGTGCGCGTATTCATTGCTTGTGGGTGGAAATTAATTATTTTCCCTGTGTTCCGGGTGCAGTGAGGCGAATTTTATTGTTTTGTTGGTTGGTATGATTATTGCGGAATCTACTAATGTGCTTATTATTTTTATGGCGATGTGCGAACTTTGAAATATTTTGCAATTATTAGAACAGTGCGCGTATTCATTGCTTATGGGTGGAAATTAATTATTTTCCGTGTGTTCCGGGTGCAGTGAGGCGAATTTTATTTTTTTGTTGGTTGGTATGATTATTGCGGAATCTACTAATGTGCTTATTATTTTTATGGCGATGTGCGAACTTTGAAATATTTTGCAATTATTAGAACAGTGCGCGTATTCATTGCTTGAGGGTGGAAATTAATTATTTTCCGTGTGTTCCGGGTGCAGTGAGGCGAATTTTATTGTTTTGTTGGTTGGTATGATTATTGCGGAATCCACTAATGTGCTTATTATTTTTATGGCGATGTGCGAACTTTGAAATATTTTGCAATTGCTAGGACAGTGCGCATATTCGTTGCTTGAGGGTGGAAATTAATTATTTTCCCTGTGTTTCAGGTGCAGTGAAGCGAATTTTATTTTTTTGTTGGTTGGTATGATTATTGCGGAATCTACTAATGTGCTTATTATTTTTATGGCGATGTGCGAACTTTGAAATATTTTGCAATTATTAGGACAGTGTGCGTATTCATTGCTTGAGGGTGGAAATTAATTATTTTCCGTGTGTTCCGGGTGCAGTAAGGCGAATTTTATTGTTTTGTTGGTTGGTATGATTATTGCGGAATCTACTAATGTGCTTATTATTTTTATGGCGATGTGCGAACTTTGAAATATTTTGCAATTATTAGGACAGTGTGCGTATTCATTGCTTGAGGGTGGAAATTAATTATTTTCCGTGTGTTCCGGGTGCAGTGAGGCGAATTTTATTTTTTTGTTAGTTGGTATGATTATTGCGGAATCCACTAATGTGCTTATTATTTTTATGGCGATGTGCGAACTTTGAAATATTTTGCAATTATTAGAACAGTGCGCGTATTCATTGCTTGAGGGTGGAAATTAATTATTTTCCGTGTGTTCCGGGTGCAGTAAGGCGAATTTTATTGTTTTGTTGGTTGGTATGATTATTGCGGAATCTACTAATGTGCTTATTATTTTTATGGCGATGTGCGAACTTTGAAATATTTTGCAATTATTAGGACAGTGTGCGTATTCATTGCTTGAGGGTGGAAATTAATTATTTTCCGTGTGTTCCGGGTGCAGTGAGGCGAATTTTATTGTTTTGTTGGTTGGTATGATTATTGCGGAATCTACTAATGTGCTTATTATTTTTATGGCGATGTGCGAACTTTGAAATATTTTGCAATTATTAGGACAGTGTGCGTATTCATTGCTTGAGGGTGGAAATTAATTATTTTCCGTGTGTTCCGGGTGCAGTGAGGCGAATTTTATTGTTTTGTTGGTTGGTATGATTATTGCGGAATCTACTAATGTGCTTATTATTTGTATGGCGATGTGCGAACTTTGAAATATTTTGCAATTATTAGGACAGTGCGCGTATTCGTTGCTTGAAGGTGGAAGTTAATTATTTTCCCTGTGTGTTACTGTAAAATCTATTAATGAGCTTATGTTTTTTTTATGGCGATGTGCCAACTTTGAAAAAAATTACAAGTCATTAATTATACAATCCCATTCAAATTTTCAAACACCTAATCTTCCCAGATTCGCCGAACGAAATAGAAAGCTATATATTCCAATGTTTCAATTATTATTCAATTATGAAAATCGAAACTGTGGCGATGTATCCGTTGTTACCACGTCTCCAGCAGCGAAGCGTTTACATTGCGCAACAAACTGAAGGAGGAATGAAGCCGTCTCATGATTACGGTGCTCGATGCGACGTCTGACGGGTTACTTCGGTTACTTCACCGTGATATTCTCGTTACTTATGATTCGATACGAAACGGCATTGCGTAATGGAGACTCGCTAATTATTATTATTTTGTACGGCGTTATTTTATGAGTAACGGGAAAAGGGATCGCGTGGGCTGTGGATTAATGATTTCGGTGCGTCGACGAAGAAAATGTACTTTATATGTTGAGTAGATTAACGATTTGAGGGTGTTTCACGATTATGGTTTCTCACGAATTTTCCGCATTAGAATTTGACGAGTGTGGGTGGTGTGTCTTTAACAATTAATCAATACAGCTATCCATCATTAATCTAGAGAGAGATAATACATTTATTGAGACGCTTTTACAAATAACTTCAACAGGCAATTGACCAGAGGTCTTTCAACTTATTAATTTATTTTAATAAATTATTCATTTAAATTTGACCAGAGGTCTTTCAGGCTATCATTAATTTATCAACTTATGGCAACCTCACTTATTGCAGATTTATTAAATACAAGTAATAAGGTCTTTATTACTTGTATCATTAATTTAAATTTTTGTTTTCGCACAGTTACGCAATATTCCTTAATTTATTCCGTCGAAAATAATATTAATTTATAACTTAAAACACACTCTCGTGTTATTATTACATTTGCATGCAACAGCCATCCGCGAAAAGTTTCATTCCGAACATCAAGGTGATATCCATCATTAACATCAAACTTATGTAAATGCAAATGCGGGAGGATTCGTGTGATGTAACATTTTTGGCTGCGATTTCGTGTTATCCAAGTTTAATGGTGCGACAAACCGTCAACTAAGATTAGTTCAAACACATCACAGCGTGCCTTATTAAAAAAAAAAATGAATTGAAATTTGTTTATAATTATTTTTCCAACTAGCAGGTGCCACATTCTTCCGTTCGATTAATTTATGCATTATTCATATTTACGGTGGCCTCTTTAATTAGGATTATGATAATTAATGCCGGATTGTTTAATTCTGCACAAATACGTGTTAAATTTGTAATTTAGTTCCAGTTCGAAAATGGTTAGTAGAAAAGTTAGATTGGCTTAAATTTGATAATTTTGAAGAGTAAGAGGAATGTCTTTTCTTACCTCTAATTATATCCACCTTCTTTAATATCCTGATAATACTTCTACTGGAAACATCACCGTTTGTGAAGCTATCTTTTAAATTGTGTCTGACTCCTCTTCGTTTCTTCCTAGCTTGACCCCAATATTCTTCTTTACACTTCACTTTTCGCTGTGGTAATATCAGCCTTCGTATTATCTGAAAAATAAAAACTGCAAATTTAGAAAAAGCAAACTCAAACAATTTTTTTTTAAAGAGAATTCGCATCTCGCGATTAATACAATCCTAAAAAAAATCACTTGCGGAATTGCTTTGAAAACTTTCTAAATCCACTTGGAAATCATATATTTTCCACACACTATAAAACAATTGCCATCCCCAAACTGGAAACAAAATGGCAACACTCTAAACGTGAATTTAGAGAAACGAAATTTGCATCTCGCGATTAATAAAATCCTAAAAAAATTATCACTTGCGGAATTGCTTTGAAAACTTTCTAAATCCACTTGGAAATCATATATTTTCCACACACTATAAAACAATTGCCATCCCCATACAGGAAACGAAATGGCGTCACCCTAAGATTAGAGAAAAATGTGCTTAAAATTTAATTCGTTTATTCAGTTTAAAAAAAAATTCCGAAGTTTGAATCTGAGAATAAAAAAAGAGAATTTACCTTTGTGACATTGTTTTCCGCGCATCCCGTCCGAGGTTGAATCCCAGCATTCCTCGACCTCAGATAGTACCGGGGCTCGATGCCCAAAATGTCTGCCGTTTCAGGAACGCTGCGCCCTGAAAACAAAAGGCGGACCGGATTAGTAACTTTTGGCACCGGGTCAAAGGGGTCAGATGATCCTTTGTTAACGCCGATCGTACAATCCCGCGTCCAGAATTAGACACTCGGGGGCGGCCGGCTGCAATCGCGCAATTAAGCGCGCGGTCGTAAATTCTCGAAACAAGAAGAACAAGTCTCGTGATGTAATCGTGATATAATGTCATTAGAGCTAAATTAATTATTTAAGTAATTGAAATAAAAAAAAAACACAAAAATTAATGATTAACGCAACCGCGTACAAAAATCTTGTATGGTTATGAAATGACACAAAGAGGGCTTGGGAATAATGACAGATAAACACAACATGGTTTTAGAGGTTATATTTCGGCAGCTCGTGAATTTCCGTAGGTGAGGCAAAGGATGTATTTTTTTTTATCATCTATTTTGGTTGATTTTTGATCACCTTTTTTGGTTGCTTTTTGATCACTTTTTTTGGCTGATTTTAGATCATCATTTTTGGTTGATTTTTGATCACCTTTTTTGGTTGTTTTTTGGTCACCTTTTTTGGTTGATTTTTCATCATCTTTTTTGGTAGTTTTTTGATCATCTTTTTGGTTGATTTTTGATCACTTTTTTGGTTGTTTTTTGATCATCTTCTTTGGTTGATTTTTGATCATCTTTTTTGGTTGATTTTTGATCACTTTTTTTGGCTGATTTTTGATCATCTTTTTTGGTTGATTTTTGATCACCTTGTTTGGTTGTTTTTTGGTCACCTTTTTTGGTTGATTTTTCATCATCTTTTTTGGTAGTTTTTTGATCATCTTTTTGGTTGATTTTTGATCACTTTTTTGGTTGTTTTTTGATCATCTTCTTTGGTCGATTTTTGATCATCTTTTTTGGTAGTTTTTTGATCATCTTTTTGGTTAATTTTTGATCACTTTTTTGGTTGTTTTTTGATCATCTTCTTTGGTTGATTTTTGATCATCTTTTTTGGTTGCTTTTTGATCACTTTTTTGGCTGATTTTTGATCATCTTTTTTGGTTGATTTTTGGTCACCTTTTTTGGTTGTTTTTTGGTCACCTTTTTTGGTTGATTTTTCATCATCTTTTTTGGTAGTTTTTTGATCATCTTTTTGGTTGATTTTTGATCACTTTTTTTGTTGTTTTTTGATCATCTTCTTTGGTTGATTTTTGATCACTTTTTTTTGGTTGATTTTTGATCACTTTTTTGGTTAATTTTTGATCATATTTTTTGGTTGATTTTTGATTGTCTTTTTTGGTTGATTTTTGATCATCTTTTTTAGTCGTTTTTTGATCACCTTTTTTGGTTGTTATTCGATCATCTTTTTAGTTGTCTTTTGATCATATTTTTTGGTTGATTTTTGATCACCTTTTTTGGTCATTTTTTGATCATCTGCCACCACAGATGTACTTATAGATTCAGATTTTATTTCATAAAGATGTATTAAAAATGAGAATATTTATGTAACCACTGAGTAAAAAAAAGTGTAAATAAAGAAATTAATCTGTTTTTGTTGCCTCACATCCGAATATTCAAGAGCCGTTTCAATGTCGGGCATTTATTCCAGGACAATGCCTATTTTTGTATATTTATTCATTATTATTAAATGGTAATCAATTTTGAAAACAAAAGACGAACCAAATGCAAATGTCAAGAGAACGCCCCCTTGTTGCGCAAATATTACGTGCACTTATGACACACGATTTGTCTTATTGGGAGTACGGACTGTTGGGAAACCAGACGGATTATGTAAACGGTTAGAGAGAACACCGGGCCGCCGTATTTGCTAACATTCTTTTTTTTTATTTTTCAAAATAAGGTCGAACACAACGAAAAACTGGATCGCCTTTGCCTTTTCAATGGACCGAATGGACACACGCTTTACGCAAGCGCACGCAAGAATTGTTTGTTGATCAAATCGTGCGGTGCGCGTTGTGCGAAACGGCTCCACTTTTACTTAAAACGCAATTTCTGATGAAATTAAAGGATCGGCAGGAGCTCATTATGGTTTGCTTCATATTTGTTTATGACATATTGGTAAGTGAATATCTCGTGAACGGTTGAAGGTAATGAAAAAATGATTTTAAATTCTTATTCTCCGGCTCATGCAGATGGTAATTCAAAAACTCGATAATGGAAAAAATCAACTTTCTTAATAATCATCGTAGACCTTTATGTAATACCATTTTCTTCATCAAAAGAACGAGATAAATCGATTGGCGTTAAAAAAATTCACCCAGAAAAAATTGCAAAAAAGTTAGCAAGTCGCGATGAACTTTATGGAAAATTTTGAGAAAAGTCGATTTTTCAGACTTTAACCGGCCGTAGCGACTGAACGAAGAATCCGATTTGAATGCGGATTTCAAATCTGTGTTCCTCTTGTGTCAATTAGTCGGATTTAATTAAAATTGGCGATTCGAAATTTTTGACGAAAACCTGAAAAATCATTCAAGGGTCCCCCCTTCTTACTTTTTCCCAAAAATTGCATTTGAAATGATTTCCTGAAGAAACCACTGGTTCGATTCGGAGTTTCTATACATCACCGTAAAGATCCCTTCAAGACGCTTGAGAAAATGTCCTTTCGCAAAAACAAATGTCAATTTGAAGCCCGTGAGGCGTCAGCAAAGAAAACTCGAAAATGGAAAAAATCGAAAAAATCAACTTTCTTAATAATCATCGTAGACTTTTATGTAATAACCTCATACTATATTTTGAAAGTTTAAATATAAAACGCTGATCTAAATTCAGCAACAAGAGTTTGTTTACCTATGCAATTGAGACACAATAATGAACGAGAATGAGATAAACACTTCGTGATTAAATTGTTTACTGGTTGAGTCAGGCCACCAATGATGATTATATGATGCGCGCTGTTGCCAAGTTTCGGCGGGAAATGAGCTACGTGATATTAATCACGCGTCGTCGTGGGCACTTCGAAAAAAAAGCACAATCCTTGACGTAAAAATTAAAAATACTAGGAAATGATTACAATTAAAATTTAAAAAAAAATGATATAAATTCACGAAGCATAAATTATTGTTTACCGTCAATGACAAATGCAGACCGGTTTCTGGCTACTACTGCATTCACGGCAAAGATTCGTAATCAGAAAAGTTTCGATCTCTAGTACAAGGAAATCATTACAATTAAAATTTAAAAAAATGATATAAATTGACGAAGCATAAATTATTGTTTTCCATCAATGACAACTGCAAACCGGTTTCTAACTACTACTGCATTCACGACAAAGATTCGTAATCAGAAATGTTTCGATCTCTAGGATACTAGGAAATGATTGCAATTAAAATTTAAAAAAATGTATAAATCCCCGTAGAATAAATGATTGTTTCCCATCAATGGCAACTGCAGATCGGTTTCTAGCTACTACTGCATTGTGGTCAGAAATGTTTTTGTATGAATGATAATTTAATAATTTAATTTGCAAATGCAAATATTTCAAGTTAAACGGTATAAATTGGATTATTAAAAGTGTATCATGTTTCCTACAGGAATCGAACCTGTAACCTCCGGATTGCCAGTCTGGGGCGCTGCTATTTGCGCCACATCACGTGAACACTCTCAATTCAATTATTAATTCGTAGGAAATTCATAAAACAGGATCTGGTGGCACCGAAACTTCGGCTTCGGTGGCGCAATACGCAGCGCCTCAGACTAGCAATCTGGAGGTTGCAGGTTCGATCCCTGTCGTAGGCATGTCACACTTTTAAACCAATTTATACGATTTAGCTTTTGCACATTAAATTATATTTAAACTTCCGCAAAAAGTGGGAATCATTAATCATATACAATTTAGTTCGAGAAATTTGCATTTGCAAATTAAATATTTCTTAAATTAAAATTCCATCATATGTGTTTGGCACTAGGGATGACTAGATGGCGTAATAAACCATAATTTAAGTTAAACATAACCTGAATATAAATATACTACTCCAGCTTACTCTGTGTTAGGCAACTTATTATACACTCGGGCATTATTCTGCTTGCTTAGACGCCACAGACGCATACCTAGTTTTTCTACATTAGAATTCTATGATATTTGTTTGGCACTAGGGATGACCAGATGGCGTAACAAACCATAAATAATTTAACATATTCGCTGCCAACAAGTTTTTTTTTGTAAAATGTCAAAAAAAGTATTCTTTGTTTTTAAGTTTTATTTTATAAAATGAGTAGGAATAAGCTTATTTCATTCATTTTGATAAATTTTTTAGACGAAATTACGGGTTTTTTATGACTGACAAAGCTCCAATGGCAAAAAAATATGCGTTTCGCCCTGTTAGGCAATGTGTCAGTCACGTGTCTCACTCTCACAAACTTTCTCTCTAACAAATTCAACGGCCAATCAAACTCGTGACTGACAGCGCCAAATAGCAAGTTTAAAGTAGGTACACACTGTCAGTCATCGATGACTGACGTTGCCCTATTGGGATACTTCCGTGTCAGTCACTGGTGACTGACAAAGCGGTCAACGTGTTAAGATAAACATAAACTTACTCCAACTTACACTGAGTTAGGTAACTTATTACACATGCTTGCGTTATTCTGCTTGCTCAGTCGTCATAAATATGAAACGACGCACGGTCACTGTTTTTCGATCTGACTGATTGGATCTGACGGAATAATACGCAAAATTAATTCGAACGTTCCGCTCATTTTGCAAAATATTCACGCACGTGCGCGCTCCTCCCACGCGGTCATGAAAAAACCAAAAGGGGCAATTGAGGCCAACGTTGGTGCAAATATTCTCCGTATCCTTGCCAACATCTCGCAAACAAACAAACAAACAAAATCCGTAAAACGTGTGCTCCGTGGAAAACAAGCGCGAATTCTCCATTGGTTCATCGCGGTGGCCTGTTGTTTACGTTTTGCGTTGCTTGCTCATGGGAAAATCTGCGCTGTCATTTTCGACCAAATTTAGATGAACGTTTGGAAGACGGCCAAACGATTGTGATGATCGAGTTGTGAACATTAATGTCGCTTCAGACAAAGAAATATGTGTGCTTTTTCAATATTTGTAATGTATCCACAATACACGGTATTTTTTAATAAAAATATCCAAAGGTTTGTTTGCACGCTTAGAAACCTTTAGAAACGTCAACTGTCAAATTGTTGTGCTATGCAGTCATGACTTGCTTCGTTTCATATTTTGAAATGAAATTCAAAATTAAATGATATTTTGCTTATTGTAATGGGTTTGTTCGTTTCAAAAAATATTCTACAAACCTCTTGCGTGAAGAATGTACCTGCTGTAGCTTAAATGAAGTAATCCATAGTTGGCTCTATAAATGTCAATTTTTCAGTTTTACAACGGCCATGGAATACAATATAATAACCGTCCAAGATGTCAATACATTTGTAGTGTAATTGTATGTATATATAGTTACTACTTTATTTATCTCCATTTTATTTAAGGTTTTTGTACAAGAATAATTAGCGTGTGTTCACAAGTAATATTTTTCTCGTCCAGTTGTTTATTTTCCTCTCTATAGTAACCGATCGTCACGGCTATCCGTGATCCTCATTTTCGTTTTCCTATTCCGGTCCAGGCAGTCACCACACATTAAAAACTCCACGTTTTTCCAAAATATAATTTATAATTTATGAAAAAAAGCGCTCACGCGGGAACGTCGTCTTCCCGCACTTGGTTCGCAAATAACTATATCAGGTGTTCCGTTCGTCTTTTGTGAGCAATTAAATTGTTCATTAAGTTAATTGCGGAAGCGGCCGGCGAAATCCCGCTCGGCGATTGCGATGTCGTTATTTCAATTTTATTTCGTGATTTTTCATGTTGCGCGCTGACATCTTTATGTGACAGAAGTAAGAGGCCGTTTGTTTCCTACAATTAACAGCTCCCGCGTCCGCCCATTCAAAGAAAACAGAAGGAAAACGAACGGATATTGCCAGACACGTGTACTCGAACACCTACGCGATTCTCGTCTGGCATGCACGTTCTCGCAGGATCGTAAATTATAAAATCCATTTTGGCAGAACGTGGTGTTTTTGATGTATTTGACATCTTGAAGGGTTCTATTGTAGTAGTGATTGTATTCCATGGCCGTTTAACCCTGATGTTTAAAAGCGCAATGGTGAAACGTATTGTGACGACTATAAGGCGAAGGGTTAATAATTTCGTTGTAAAACTTGATATTTATAAAGCCAACTATGGATTAAACCTCAGACCGTTCATTCATTCAGAAACTTCAATGATGTTGATTAGTGATTGTTTTCCATGGCCTTAATTAACTTCATTGGCAAAAATTAATATTTGCAGAGCCAACCACTCGGATGGTTCGTTCATTCAGAAACCCCAATGATGGGTAGTCAAAAAATTGACATTTGGAACCAATTATGGATTTACACCTCAGACGATTCGTTAATTCAGAAATCCCATTGATGGTTAGCGATTGGATTCCATGGCCGTTCAATAATTGAGCCGTAACTTCGTTGTCAAAAATTGACATTTGCAGAGCCACCTACGGATTTACACCTCGGGCGGTTCGTTCATTCAGTTAGTGATTGTATCGCCGTTTAATAATTGGGTCTCAACTTCACTGTCAAAAATTGACATTTACAGAGCCAACTGTGGATTTACACCTGGGACGTTCGAAAATTCCAATGCTGTTGGTCCACTGTTGATCCTCTAGCCTCACAAACAGATAATAGCTGATGACTGGTATACGAATAGTATAGTATAGATATCGTGTTTATATAATAATAACGAGCGATAACACAATATGAACCTTGAATAGTTGCACGTCTACCGATCGATTCTTACATCACATTATTTTTTTATTATGTCGATTGCTGGAGGCGCCGGAGGCAAAGAGCCAAGGGGCGGAGGACTGTTTGATTAATGAGTGTCA
The DNA here is from genome assembly GCA_910593695.2 of Ocypus olens. Classification (NCBI taxonomy): domain Eukaryota; kingdom Metazoa; phylum Arthropoda; class Insecta; order Coleoptera; family Staphylinidae; genus Ocypus; species Ocypus olens. Next base: position 68,027,061 of record OU343047.1, read on the forward strand.
CAATTCGAAAATAAAAATAATAGCCGTGCGATAAATAAGTAGCAGTAAACATGAAAAAAAACTGTTATGTAACAACTCGAGTTGTTATGGAATAATAAATATTAAACAAGTAAAAAATCAATAGCAACAATAAGGATAAAGTAACGGCTAACATTTTTTTGTATCGAGGAGTAAAGTATGAATGTATTAAATAATTTTAAGCTTTCTTCAATACCTCCATCCAATGGCGGATCTACTTGCTCACTTTTCGGCGGGGTGAAAAAATATAAAAACAATTACCGCAGCGTTCTACCTTTCAAAATTTACTCAAAACAGATTCAGCTTCATAATTCAACAAAAATCTAAAAACATCCCTTTAGCAAATTTTGAAATAATCACACTAGAATAGAGTTTATGGTCAGGCTGAAGTTGCCCACTTTTCGGTGGTGTAAAAAATATAGAAACAATTGCCGCAGAGTTCAAACTTTCAAAATTTACTAAAAATATTTTATGAAAGTACAAAATCTGTTTATTTTTTATTTTTAAAGACATTGATTGCAGGGAGAGGGCGCTGAAGCCAACGTCTAAAGAACAAGATGCAAAACGATGAGACAAATGGTGTAAAATCAAAGAACCGAAAGGCACTTGGTTAGAAATATCGTCAGCGGTGTATTTATTTTTTATGTACAAAACTTAGTTTTTTTTTTGATTAGAAATATCGTCAGCGGTGCATTTATTTTTTATGTACAAAACTTAGTTTCCTTTTTTTCATTATCAAAGGCACTTATTGCCAGGAGAGGGCACCGAAGCCGACGTCAAAAAAAAAACGAGACGCCAAACGGTAAGACAAAAGGTCTGAAATCAAATTGTTAGAAATATCGTCATCTCGTCCCCACACTAGCATCTTTTTGAAAAACCGAAGACTGTAAAATGGCACGCTAATTATTAAAAAGTGAAAAAAAATTCAATATTGCGTCTAGGGCAAAGATGCGGATTGCTCTACAAAAAGTTTGGATCAATAGTTTCCGAGAAATCTTTCTTATCGACTCGAAAAAGGTCGTTTTGAGAAAAATTTGTTTGCACGTAAAAAAATGCATTATTTGTTTTTTTTTTTGGCTTGCACAATTTTTGAAAGTTTGAAACAAACAAATCGAGAACTTTTCCAGACAAATCTCAGAAATGACTTATTCAAATATGAAATTAAACCGAACACTGTCCTCTCTACGAGATTAAAAGGTACGTACAGGAAGCCTTAGAGTATTACTGCGGAAATCGACGAGTTCTCACATTTTTGTTTTTAATTTTGAACGTCAGTCACTCGATGAAACAGAGTTGAAATTGTGGTGACAAGACAGTTGTTATGTTTTTGTTTCCAGTTGACGTGTGTTTCGGTTCTCGTTAACCAATTTCAAAGGAGTGCAAATATTTTACTGAATATAACAATTTATAAATTAGAAACAACCTTACTTGTTGCAGAACAAGAACTTCGTTGTATTTAATTTATGTAACGATTTATATCTGAAAATTAATTACTCAAAAATCTGACGATTAAAATATTTGAATTCGTAAGCAGCTCTTGAAGTTACCTGGTGGGCGTACATTTTGTTGTTATTTCAGCATTGATGAATAGTTTTTAAATGTAATCGATATGTAACCATTCTCGCCTCTCGTTCACGCAATCCTTCAAACGCGAAGATTTATCTACGCACGTTACAACACCCTCCCGCGTTACATAACGCAATGAATTTCAACTAGAAATCGGTTAAAATTATCTTTTGGTCCGATTATCCGAATGCGTTGACACGTGACCAAAACAATAGATCCCGTAACGGCAATTACATAACCTGTAAGCAATCGCCCACGTAGTTAATAGGAACATACAGGCGTAGAAAGCAAGTTTACGACATGAGTTAAAGTTTGCGATCGACTGTCTATTTTGAGTTTTCTTTTTTTTTACTTTCTCCGTTACGAAGTACGAGAAAGTATTGTGATCGTGATTTTTATTTTCAAATTTTTTTTTTCTGAAATATCCGTTTTGGGGTCCCTAAATTTTTGCCAATAAATATTTTTCATAAAATCATTGTTATTCGTGAAAAAAATTTATTATTTTTTAAAAAAATTTGGTTTATAATTATGAAACGATAATAGTTACAGCAAATTTAATAATGAACAACTTATAAGGAATAAGTTTTATTCGAAATCGCTTTAGTTTTTGAGTAAACTTTGTTTTTGAATTTGAAGTAAAATTTTTCCATCGTTCATAATTTTGACGTTTTAAACGTCAGTCTACAAAACGCTCGATGTACATTTAAAATATGATATAGCGTAAATATAAATGATACCATCAAGTCGGAGAAAGTAACATGATGGCCACATCACCATTTTTAATGTTTACATCAAAATTGTAGCGACGATAAAGTACGGCGACATCATAAAATGAACAAAATTATTGGAAACAAAATCTGCTTCGCACGTTTAAAGTTTAAAAAAATTAAGGATATTAAAATGTTGAAATCATGCAGAGAATGAAATCGCTTCATTCATTATCATTATTTTTTTTAAATGACTTGAACCACTCTATAAAATATAATTGGTTGAAGAGTATTACATTCTTTGGCACCGAATAATCATAAATTTTCATTCATAAAAGAGAAATCGTCCAACCATTTAAACTATACATTACAAAAATAACACACCTGTCAAGTGAGCCTGTATTGACATCTCTGTTGATATTTAACGAACTAGAACTTGCAATTATCGAAACTGGCGGCGGTTCAACGTTACGGCTCATAAAAATAATTATTTCTTCGAGGCATTGTGAGTTTAAACTTAATACACATTACTGGAATTAATTATGAATTCTAAATAAATTGAGTACCATTTTATGAATTATAACAGAATAGAAATAGTCACGACGGTTCTTAATGTCAAGAAAACGCGTGTGGAGTAATTATTTTCCCGAAAAAAAATTCTTCTAGCATTTTTCACCAACTGCAAATTAACATAGGGCCTTATGGGGAGCGAATACCGTGACCCTGCAGACTGACGCTATCGGACACCGGCTAATTCGAACGAACAAATCTTGGTTCGTGAATATCGCAGATAGTTATGAATGGAAACATAGGATTCTAGAAGAATGTAGCTACAAACTCATGTAATATCATCCAAATCTGTTTTGTGAGACGGCGCCAAAAAAAATCCTAAAATCGACCGAAATTTCTGGCCAAATTACGAGTGCCCATTTTGGGAGCGCGAAACAAGAAAACTGGAAGTACGATTCGGCTGAAAATTTAACCACGCATTCCTCGTTCTTTTGTGAACATTTTGATGTACATTACAAGTCAATTGGTCATTTCATGATTTTCGCCGTTTGTTTTTCGCGTATTAACAAAGTGAATAGACAATAAGTAATAAAATATCAAAATTTGTTGTAGGGTCAAAATCTAGTCGAACATTTGCGTTTTTCAATGAATTTGATGAAAAATTCCGGAAAAACTAAAGATAACCCCTTTTTAGATTTTTCCTTTATTTTATAGCTACATATGTCTGGAACATTTCCTCGAAAATTTATTAAAATTCGTTAAGGGGTTTTTAAGAAAATTAAAAAAATCTAGTCGAAAATAATAACTTTTTGTTTAGATTTTTGTTTTATAGCTATATATATATATATATCCGGAATATTTAAAGAAATATTTATTGAAATTCATTGCAAAATTTTTGAGAAAATGAAGAAAATATATTTGTAATTTTTCAAAACAACGTTTTTTATGAAAAAATCCGGAAAAACTAGTGAGAACATCTTTTTGCATTTTTCTCTTGTTTTATAGCTACATATGTCGGGGTTATTTCCGACAAAAAAATATTCAAATTCGTTAAGGGATTTTTGAGAAAATTTAGAAAATCTAGGCGAATGGTTCCATTTTTCAATGCAGAGATTTTGATTTAAAAAAAATCCGAAGAAACTAGTGTTCTTTTTTGATTTTTCTTTTGTTTTACAGCTACATATGTCTGGAATATTTTCTGACAAATTTCAATAAAACTCATTACAGGGTTTTTGAAAAAAATCCAAAAAATCTAATCGCAAGTTCGTATTTTACAAAACAGAGTTTGATGAAAAAATCCGGGAAAACTAGTGATAACGTCTTTTCGGATTTTTCATTTGTTTTATAGCTACATATGTTTAGAATTTTTTCTGAAAATTTTATTAAAATTCAGTATGGGGTTTTTGAGAAAATTAAGAAAATCCAGTCCAAAGTTTACATTTCCAAAGCAGAGATTTTGATGAAAAATTCCGAAAAAAAAGTAGTGATAACGTCGGTTTCAGTTTTTCTTTTTTTTTCTTTTTTTTATCATTTCCGAGAAAATGAAGAAAATCTCGTATTTTGCAATGCAATGGAAAAAATTGTGATAACGTCTTTTTAGATTTTTTTTCCTGTTTTATAGCTGTGCATACGTCTGGAATATTTTCTGGAAAATTTAAAAAAAATCGTTACAGGGTTTTTGAGAAAATGAGGAAAATCCACTGGAATGTTTACATTTTCAGAGCAGAGATTTGATGGAAAATTCCGAAAAAGTTAGCGACAACGAATTATTGAATTTTTCTTTTGTTTTATAGCTACCTATGTTTGGAATATTTCCTGACACATTTATTAAAATTCATTAAGCGTTTTTTTTTATTTATAAAACAGTACAGTAAAATTAATATAAGGAAGCGGCACCTATTCACATATACGAAGTATTCACTTATACGAAGAATTTTCGTTCCCGTTCATCTTCGTACAAGTGAGGTTCCACTGTAATAAAACCCTTAACCCTTAACCATCCAGGCGGGATGCCCTAAATCTTGCGACCATAGCGGAGACTCGGAGTCTCGGAGACCCAAGCAAAAAAAAAACAATCTCCTACATACAATTTGACTAAATTTAATTTTTTAATTTCAAATAAATAAAATATCATACCAACTCTTCGCTTTCCTAACGTGAACTAAAAAAGAAATTATTAAGGTACTCGGCTAGACAACTCGAAAAAAACAGTTTGCTGAAAATTGACGAACGTTTATTCGCTCACCGGGTCTCGCAGACTTGGCGCCCGGCCCGGAAGGTTAAAGTTTTTATAATCGACCCAAAAACGGCAAATTGATTGTGGAGCACTGTACATAAATTAACCTCAAATACACCAAGATTTAAAAGAACATAAAGTCTGAATGTAGTCTGTTCGCGCGGAGAAGATGCAGGCGGTGTAAACACTAGCACGTGAGCGGTGCGACTGCACAGGGCAACCGCTTACAATCGGCATGTACAAAATGCACGGCGCGCTCGTGCACAAAATTATGGTGCGATTGCACAGGGTCGCCGCGAGCGCCCGCTTACAATCGGTATGTAGAAAATGCACGGCGCAAAATAGCGGTGCGATTGCACAGGGTCGCCGCGAGCGTCCAATTACTACAATAGGTGTGTAGAAAATGCACGGCGCGTTCGAGCACAAAATACAGACGGATCAACCGTATGCGGCTCTCACGCAGCTGGTGTTGTTTACACGGACTGCATCTTCTCCGCGTATTAGAATTTATTCTATCCATCAAGGATTTCACTAACATTTCAAATGAATACAATCATAAATGGATTTGAATTATGTATTTACGTCATCAACTGTGTCGAGTACACTTGTCATTAATTCACATAACACATATGACCGACGCAAATTTCGGATTACACAATCAATACCCAACAACTGTTTCGCTTATCCAATTCAAGTGCCATTAAGCAAATACGATTACAGCTGGGTTGTTGGATATATCTATTTAGTGGTCGGGATGTAACCAACGGCGATCGATCAATTTTGTACGTGTGAAATATAGGAAGAGAGGGTACACGACCCGACGGTAGGCTAATTAAAAAAAAGTAAGCTCCCGTCTAGACTCGGGCAGACGATTCCCCTCTCGTTCGGCACCGATTAATTAACTGATAATCAGGAGTGAACGAACCGTCGTCGTCGGACGGACGGACGAACGAACGAACGGGTATATAACGAGTGGGAATGTCGACGTTCCGTGGGAATGACCTGACGACATTGGAGAATCGCGGCGGTCACCGTTCCGAATCGATTCTGGCGACCGCAAAAATTCTCAAAATGCACTCTCGGCGCGCTACTCTCTCACTCACTCTCTCGCGCGCGCCACTCGACTCTCGTTGAGACTTGTGCGCGTAAAATTGCACTTTCGATTCGTATCAGTTTATTTTTAGAGCGCCTTGGGTAAGGTCTGCTATAATTATACCACTGTCCGCCCAATTTGTCACGAACTAAAGCGAATTGTCTTATTGAAAGTTTTTCTTAATTTAAATTTAAATGTTATTTACATTTATACATTAACTTTATTCCAACATACATGTGTTAGAAAGGGCCATCGATAGAGTCCTTCAGCACTGCTATTTATATTTTACGAGATTCTTGTTTGTAAACAAATCGACGTGTGCTAAAATCTATCTTTAGATCTCGCCGTACTGATAGATTTTACAAACGTTTGAAGTTGTGTGGACACGTAAATAATTCGTCTTCGTGCAAGTTTTCTTCTAAATTATTCATCACACTATTTTATTATTATAACTAATGAATCGATATAGTACAATCGTGCAGAGGTGACAGTGACTCATGCTTTTGCGTCTGGATAAATATCTATACTCGTTCGCATGCTTAAGAAAAACGAAATTAAACACGGAACGTATGTCGATATGTAAATTCAAGGGCTAAGTGCAACGTATGTCTTTTCTCATTCTATCTATTCTAACCACAAAATTCACTGGTTTTGACCGTCTCCGATTTCGATTTAGTTAAGAGCAGAATTGATTGTATCCATGTCATTAATAAAAAGGTTAAATTCAATGACCAATTTCCAGTTGTCTTTACCGATTGCCGAAAAATGCACTCGTAAAGTTTCGTCGGGAAAATATTTGCACGCTCGAGAATTTTTAAATTTCCCGCCTAGACTGAATCGAATTATTTTACGGACATACGTTTACTAGAAACTAGTTTAATTATAGAGGAATAGAGGGTGTTTCGACACTCATTTTAATTGTATCTTATTATATTGCTCATCACCTGTTATATGTATTGTATCATTTAACCTTAAGATTTAAATGTTTGTACTGTATTTGAAGAAAAATTAAAATTATTACTACATACTTTTGTGTTTTTTTTTATAACCATGTGTCCATAAATCAGACATTTCACATTCGATCACGATTACATCGTTTAACCTTAGGAAATCGTTGCGGAACAATTTTTTCTGCTACAGATTTTTGACGGTTTCCCACACTTATCGGCGAAGCAATAGGTCACTTCAATTCGGGCTCCCGTTGTAATGTTACGTATCGGATTATGCCCGATTTTGGAATGTGCTCGTGCCAGTTTACGTAACCAGATATGAACCCGATTACAAAACTACGCTCGAGAATGGCGGCCGAAGGAACACACACACACGATCAATTCACCGTTACAGAAACGGCAACAGGAGGTCCACGAATAAGTGATCGCTTAATCGGGTCGCAACACGTAAGAAGAAGCGTGTGGATGGATTCAAAAAATTGCTCAATTCTTCAAAAACCTGAAAACTGTAGAATAATTGCAATTGAAATGATTTCCTGAAGAAACCACTGGTTCGATTCGGGGTTTCTATACATCATTGGAAAGATCCCTTCAAGACGCCTCGGAAAATGTCCTTTCGCAACAACAAATGTAAATTTGAAGCCCCTGACGCGTCAGCAAAGAAAACGCGAAAATGGAAAAAATCGGAAAAAACCAACTTTCTTAATAATCATCGCAGATTTTTATGTAATACCATTTTCTTCATCAGAAGAACGAAACAAATCGATTGGCGTTAAAAAATTTCATCTTGAAAAAATTGCAAAAAAGTTAGCAAGTCACCATGAACTTTAAGGAAAATTTAGAAAAAAGTCGATTTTTTCAAACTTTGAGCGGACGTAGCGGCTAAACGAAAAATCCAATTTGAACGCGGATTTCAAATATGTGTTCCTTATGTGTCAATTAGCCGGTTTTAATTAAAATTGGCGATTCAAAATTTTTGACGAAAACCTGCAAAATCATCCCAGGGTCCCCCCTTCTTACTTTTTCCCAAAAATTGCATTTGAAATGATTTCCTGAAGAAACCACTGGTTCGATTCGCGGTTTCTATACATCACTGGAAAGATCCCTTCAAGACGCTTCAGAAAATATACTTTCGCAAGAACAAATGTCAATTTGAAGCCCGTGACGCGTCAGCAAAAAAAACTCGAAAATGGAAAAAATCGAAAAAAATCAACTTTCTTAATAATCATAGTGGAGCTTTATGTAATACCATTTTCTTCAACAAAAGAACGAAATAAATCGATTGGCGTTAACAAATTTCATCCAGAAAAAATTGCAAAAAAGTTAGCAAGTTACCTGGAAAATTTTGAAAAAAGTCGATTTTTCAGACTTTGAACAGCTGCAGCGGCTAAACGAAGAATCCAATTTGGACGCGGATTTCAAAGCTGTGTTCCTCGTGTGTCAATTAGTCGGATTTAATTAAAATTGGCGATTCAAAATTTTTGACGAAAACCTGAAAAATCATCCAAGGGTCCCCCCTTGGAACAAATGTCTATTTGAAGGCCGTGACACGTCAGCAAAGAAAACTCGAAAATGGAAAAAATCGAAAAAATCAACTTCCTTAATAATCATCGTAAACCTTTATGTAATATCATTTTCTTCATCAGAAGCACGAGCTAAATCGATTGGCGATAAAAAATTACATCCCGAAAAAATTGCAAAAAAGTTAGCAAGTCACCATGAACTTTAAAGAAAATTTTGAAAAAAGTCGATTTTTTCAGACTTTGAACGGCCGCGGCGGCTAAACGAAGAATCCAATTTGAACGCGGATTTCAAATCTGTGATCCTCGTGTGTCAATTAGTAGGTTTTAATTAAAACTGGCGAATCAAAATTTTTGACGAAAACCTGAAAAATCATCCAAGGGTCCCCCCTTCTTACTTTTTCCCAAAAATTGCATTTGAAATGATTTCCTGAAGAAACCACTGGTTCAATTCGGGGTTTCTATACATCATTGGAAAGATCCCTTCAAGACGCTTCAGAAACTATACTTTCGCAAGAACAAATGTCAATTTAAAGCCCGTGAGGAGTCTGAAAACTCGAAAATGGAAAAAATCGAAAAAATCAACTGTCTTAATAATCATCGTAGACCTTTATGTAATACCATTTTCTTCATCAGAAGAACCAAATAAATCAATTAGCGTTAAAAAATTTCATCCAAAAAAAAATTGAAAAAAGTTAGCAAGTCACCATGGAAAATTTTGAAAAAAGTCGATTTTTTCAGACTTTGAACGGTCGTAGCGCCTAAACGAAGAATCCAATTTGAACGCGGATTTCAAATCTGTGTTCCTCATGTGTCAATTAATCGGTTTTAATTAAAATTGGCGATTCAAAATTTTTGACGAAAACCTGAAAAATCATCCAAGGGTCCCCCCTTCTAACTTTTTCCCAAAAAATCCATTTGAAATGATTTTCTGAAGAAACCACTGGTTCGATTCTGGGTTTCTATACATCACTGGAAAGATCTCTTCAAGACGCTTCAGAAAATGTACTTTCGCAAGAATAAATGTCAATTTGAAGCCCGTGAGGCGTCAGCAAAGAAAACTCGAAAATGTAAAAAATCGAAAAAATCAACTTTCTTAATAATCATCGTAGACCTTCATGTAATACCATTTTCTTCATCAGAAGAACGAGCTAAATTGATTGGCGTTAAAAAATTTCATCTAGAAAAAATTGGAAAAAAGTTAGCAAGTCACCATGGAAAATTTTGAAAAAAGTCGATTTTTTCAGACTTTGAACGGCCGTAGCGGCTCAACGAAGAAACCAATTTGAACGCGGATTGCAAATCTGTATTCCTCGTGTGTCAATTAGTCGGATTTAATTAAAATTGGCGATTTGAAATTTTTGACGAAAACCTGAAAAATCATCCAAGGGTCCCCCCTTCTTACTTTTTCCCAAAAATTGCATTTGAAATGATTTCCTGAAGAAACCACTGGTTCAATTCGGGGTTTCTATACATCATTGGAAAGATCCCTTCAAGACGCTTCAGAAAATGTACTTTCGCAGGAACAAATGTCTATTTGAAGGCCGTGACACGTCAGCAAAGAAAACTCAAAAATGGAAAAAATCGAAAAAATCGAAAAAATCAACTTTCTTAATAATCATCGTAGACTTTTATGTAATACCATTTTCTTCATTAGGAGAACGAAATAAATCGATTGGCGTTAAAAAATTTCATCCAAAAAAAAATTGAAAAAAGTTAGCAAGTCACCATGGAAAATTTTGAAAAAAGTCGATTTTTTCAGACTTTGAACGGTCGTAGCGCCTAAACGAAGAATCCAATTTGAACGCGGATTTCAAATCTGTGTTCCTCATGTGTCAATTAATCGGTTTTAATTAAAATTGGCGATTCAAAATTTTTGACGAAAACCTGAAAAATCATCCAAGGGTCCCCCCTTCTAACTTTTTCCCAAAAAATCCATTTGAAATGATTTTCTAAAGAAACCACTGGTTCGATTCTGGGTTTCTATACATCACTGGAAAGATCTCTTCAAGACGCTTCAGAAAATGTACTTTCGCAAGAATAAATGTCAATTTGAAGCCCGTGAGGCGTCAGCAAAGAAAACTCGAAAATGTAAAAAATCGAAAAAATCAACTTTCTTAATAATCATCGTAGACCTTCATGTAATACCATTTTCTTCATCAGAAGAACGAGCTAAATTGATTGGCGTTAAAAAATTTCATCTAGAAAAAATTGCAAAAAAGTTAGCAAGTCACCATGAACTTTAAAGAAAATTTTGAAAAAAGTCGATTTTTTCAGACTTTGAACGGCCGCGGCGGCTAAACGAAGAAACCAATTTGAACGCGGATTGCAAATCTGTATTCCTCGTGTGTCAATTAGTCGGATTTAATTAAAATTGGCGATTTGAAATTTTTGACGAAAACCTGAAAAATCATCCAAGGGTCCCCCCTTCTTACTTTTTCCCAAAAATTGCATTTGAAATGATTTCCTGAAGAAACCACCGGTTCGATTCAGGGTTTCTATACATCACTGGAAAGCTCCCTTCAAGACGCTTCAGAAAATGTACTTTCGCAAGAATAAATGTCAATTTGAAGCCCGTGAGGCGTCAGCAAAGAAAACTCGAAAATGGAAAAAATCGAAAAAAAATCAACTTTCTTAATAATCATCGTGAAGCTTTATGTAATACCATTTTCTTCATCAAAAAACCGAGCTTAATCGATTGGCGTTAAAAAAATTCATCCACAAAAAATTGCAAAAAAGTTAGCAAGTCACCATGAACTTTATGAACAATTTTGAAAAAAATCGATTTTTTTAGACTTTGAACGGCCGTAGCGCGTAAACGAAGAAACCTATTTAAACGCGGATTTCAAATCTGTGTTCCTTGTGTGCCAATTAGTAGGTTTCAATTAAAATTGGCGATTCAAAATTTTTGACGAAAACCTGAAAAATCATCCAAGGGTCCCCCCTTCTTACTTTTTCCCAAAAATTGCATTTGAAATGATTTCCTGAAGAAACCACTGGTTCGATTCGGGGTTTCTATACATCAATGGAAAGATCCCTTCAAGACGTTTCAGAAAATGTACTTGCGCAACAACAAATCTCAATTTGAAGGCCGTGATGCGTCGGCAAAGAAAACTCGAAAATGGAAAAAATCGAAAAAATCAACTTTCTTAATAATCATCGTGGAGCTTTATGTAATACCATTTTTTTCATCAGAAGAACGAAATAAATCGATTGGTGTTAAAAATTTCATCTAGAAAAAATTAGAAAAAAGTTAGCAAGTCACCATGAACTTTATGAAAATTTTTGAAAAAAATCAATTTTTGCAGACTTTGAACGGCTGTAACGGCTAAACGAAAAATCAAATTTGAACGCGGATTTCAAATCGGTGTTCCTTGTGTGTCAATTAGTCGGTTTTAATTAAAATTGGCGATTCAAAATTTTTGACGAAAACCTGAAAAATCATCGAAGGGTTACCTTTTCCCAAAAATTGCATTTGAAATGATTTCCTGAAGAAACCACAGGTTCGATTCGCGGTTTCTATACATCACTGGAAAGATCCCTTCAAGACGCTTCAGAAAGTGTACTTCCGCAACAACAAATGTCAATTTAAAGTCCGTGATGCGTCAGCAAAGAAAATTCGACAATGGAAAAAATCGTAAAAATCAACTTTCTTAATAATCATCGCAGACTTTTATGTAATACCATTTTCTTCATTAGGAGAACGAAATAAATTTATTGGCGCTAAAAAAATTCATCCAGAAAAAAATTGAAAAAAGTTAGCAAGTCACCTGGAAAATTTTGAAAAAAGTCGATTTTTTCAGACTTTGAACGGCCGTAGTGGCTAAACAAAGAATCCAATTTGAACGCGGATTTCAAATCTGTGTTCCTCGTGTGTCAATTAGTCGGATTTAATTAAAATTGGCGATTCAAAATTTTTGACGAAAACCTGAAAAATCATCCAAGGGATTTGGGAAAAAGTAAGAAGGGGGGACCTTCTTACTTTTTCCCAAAAATTGCATTTGAAATGATTTCCTGAAGAAACCACCGGTTGGATTCGGGGTTTCTATACATCACTAGAAATATCCCTTTAAGACGCTTCAGAAAATGTGCTTTCGCAAAAACAAATGTCAATTTGAAGTCCGTGACGCGTCAGCAAAGAAAACTCGAAAATGTAAAAAATCGAAAAAATCAACTTTCTTAATAATCATCGTAGACCTTCATGTAATACCATTTTCTTCATCAGAAGAACGAGCTAAATTGATTGGCGTTAAAAAATTTCATCTAGAAAAAATTGGAAAAAAGTTAGCAAGTCACCATGAACTTTATGAACAATTTTCAAAAAAGTAGATTTTTTCAGACTTTGGACGGCCGTAGTGGCTGAACGAACAATCCAATTTGAACGCGGATTTCAAATCCGTGTTCCTTGTGTGTCAATTAGTCGGTTTTAATTAAAATTGTCAATTCAAAATTTTTGACGAAAACCTGCAAAATCATCCAAGGGTCCCCCCTTCTTACTTTTTCTTAAAAATTGCATTTGAAATTATTTCCTGAAGAAACCACTAGTTCGATTCGGGGTTTCTATACATCACTGTAAAGATCCCTTCAAGACGCTTCATAAAATGTACTTTCGCAACAACAAATGTCAATTTGAAGCCCGTGACGCGTCAGTAAAGAAAACTCGAAAATGGAAAAAATCGAAAAAATCAACTTTTTTAATAATCATCGTAAACCATTAAAGTGTACCTTGTTTCCATCAAAAAAATGATTGGCATTAAAAATTTTCAGCTATCTTAAATAACAAAAAAGTTAGCGTGTCACTTTGAAATTATCAGTAAGAGAATTATAATAAAACGACAATAGCGTGCAAATTACGCTTTAAAGACGCTCCCGACCGGTCCAGAGAGAAACGTTTAATTTGCTACATTACATTTAATTAAATCTTGCTTTGTGTGCTGTAAACTACCTTTTAAAACTGTTTCTACCAGCAAAATTATTTCCCCGTGGCGCGCTGCGCTAATTATTCGACCCTCGCAAATTTCTGCGCTCGCACACGCTTTTTAATTACGTCGTTATTACGCTAGTCGGTCTTGGAACTACAAAAAAATAAAATCCCGACTCGTGCCTAATTTAATAGCAAATTAGGGCGCAGCCTTAATTAATCCCGCGCGGCACAACAAAAGAAAACGCGAACCGGAGCAAAACGGACTCGAGCAATTAACTTCGCAACGCATCCGGAAAGTGGTATATATAATTTTTTTTTTATGATAACTCCATATTTTTGTTCTTGATTGCGAGAGATCTTATCATTGTCGAACTTACGGTATGAAAATGTTGCAATCTTATACAAGAAAATTGTAAGTAAATGACAATTGAAGGTCTGAAAGTGTAAAAATGTTGCCATCTTCAGACTTTTTTCGAGTAAATGTCAATTGAAGGTGAGATATTTCCATTGTTGAAGTGACAGTACAAAAATATTGCCATCTTACACCAGACATTTTTCGAGTAAATGACAATTGAAGGTGAGATGTTTCCATTGTCTAATTGACAGTATAAAAATGTTGCCATCTTACAAAAGAATTTTTTCGAGTAAATGAGAGATATTTCGAATGTTTGCAAAATGACCTTGTTCTAGCGTTTGCAGCAATTTTTCCAAACGACAATGATCTTGACTTTCCATATATGGTTTTAGCAAGATGGCGCATCCGGGCACTCTGCGCGTTTTTTGGCAATTGCTTTATCAATGGCCAATGGATTGGCAGGCGAGGATCGATAGAATGGCTCGCGAGATCCCCTTGATTACTTTTTATGGGGTCGAAGGTCTACGTCAACAGACCACAAAATTTGGCGGAACTAGAACATTGCATAAGAGATGAATTGCACAGAATTAGCCCGGAAAATATTCAAAATGTTGAAGAATTTCTACATGGGCGTATTGTCAAGAAGTCGATGGATGGCAGTTTGAACATTTAATTTAATAATTGCGTTACTTGATTGGCTGTAGACAAGCTTCTTATGCCAGGCTCAAATGGGCAAAAAAAATATAATAATTGCGTTTGCTTGGCAAAGGGGTTTTTGTTTATTTTGTATTGACAATAAAATTTATGACTTCTCACTTTACTGTTATTTACTCGAAAAAATTCTTATGTAAGATGGCAGTATTTTTATACTGCTTGTTCGACAATGAAAAGATCTCTCAAAATCAAGAATAAAAATAGGGGGTTGCCATTTAAAAACAAAATGAAAGACGTCATTACCCAACGACTGAAAATTGACTTTCATGCAAAAATGTGTGTTTCCATCAAAGAAAATCGACCTGTTCGAGAATTTTTTCCCAAAAATATTTTATTTCGGTTTTACTGAATTTATTCCATACTTCAAGCGCGCACTGTATTTACTTTGGCATTGAATTCCCCCCCTCCGCAATTAAAAACGAAAACATATCGGCACGTGCTGGCCGCAATTGTTTCGGCCATTGGACGCGCGCCACGCACCATTCTTCTCGAAACAGACGCGCGCGTCGCTATCGACCCGGCGCCGCCACCACCACCACCACCCGACGTCGCCGTACATGATTAATAGCTTTCGTAACGCGCTCCGCGTTAATTTGGCGACGCGTCTTTACTGTTAGAAATACCGAGCAATTACCATTAAAAAAAAACAGAATCGCAACACGGCATTGTTGTTATTTTTGGACGGAAGCGATTTACATACCCTCAATTCCGAGAGTTTTTCTAATTCTGTGAGCGCGCCGAAACACCTCGCGAGTGTATTTTTGGGACGCGTCTGAGAGATTTATCGTTATATAAATTGGTACACAACAATAGCTTGTCTCGATTGTAATCGTTGTTAATTTCTTAATATACTCCTCGCGTATATCTTGAAGATAAATGTAAGAAATGGCAAGTAAATTTGATCATTTTAGAATAATCAAGGAGTGGAATAATAACGAAAAATAAAATGTGATTATTTTACGATTGAACATAGGCGTTTATAATTGCATGTTCGGTGTTAAAATAAAAGCACTGTATAAGTTGATTAATGCATGGAATAAATAAAATCGTGCCACATATATGTATGTTCTGTTAATTACACATTCGAAACAAACGTGAAATATGATTAGCTTAATATGGTCGGACTTCATAAGCCGTAATTGCTTCACGCGAGGTTTACTCTTCTGGAGAGTTAATTGCGGACAAGTTCAATGTTTCCTAACGGAACAATCACCTGCGGAACATCCATTTCCATGTTACACGCGTCGCGGTTTTATACACGTCAGACTCTCGTATCTGTTCTAGAAAATATTTCCACGGCATATAAAATTGAGAAAACTTTCATCAAAGACGATTTATCAGGTTTTCAGACGATTATAATTAAATTAAAAATGGTGATGTGGCCATCATGTTACCGACTTGATTGTGTCATTTATATTTACGCTTTCATGGTTTATTTTTAATTTAAATGTACATCGAACGTTTTGTAGACTAGGATGAAACTGACGTTTAAAACGTCAAAATTATGGAAAAATATACTTCAAATTCAAAAACTCAGTTTATTCAAAAACTGAAGAGATTTCGAACAAAACTTATTCTTTATAAGTTGTTCATTTTGGCATTCTCTACAATTATTATTATCATACATTTGCTGTAACTATTATTGTTTTATAATTATAAACCAAAAATTAAAAAAATAACAATACTATATTGCTGTGTGTCTGTCTGTGCGCGCTGTATCTCAAAAACCAATAGAGCAATAATAATAATAATAATAATAATAATAATAAACTTTATTTCTCATTTATAAACATTACATAAATACTTCATAATGGATAAGTGAGAAAGTGCGTCAGGTAACAATATGCTAATTAATAATACATTTTAATGTATCTAAAGATGGAGTAATATTTCCTAGGTACCTCATATATACATGTAAAAATCAAAGCAGATATTCATTAATACTATACAGTTCTTTAGTACATAAGAATTGGTATAAATGTTTGTTAAACTTTTTTGTACAGTTAATGCTTAATGTTAATAGATATGAAACATTGAACATACGTCTTATTTGACAATCCGAAGAACTGAAAAGCTTTTGGTAAAATTTCGTATACCGGAAGTGGGCGTTTACCTTAACTGTTTTTTGTTTTTTGCCAATATTTTCTTAAATATGAAAAATATCACAAAAGCTTTTAAACAAACATTGAAGACAGTAAAGAAATGAACATATTTTGCTTAAAAACATTTTTCATAAAATCATTTTTATTCGAGAAAAAAATTTATTATAATTTTTTTAACTTTTGGTTTATAATTATAAAACGATAATAGTTACAGTAAATTTATGTTAATAATAATTGTAGAGAATACTAAAATGAACAACTTATAAAGAATAAGTTTTTTTCGAAATCCCTTTAGTTTTTGAGTAAACTGAGTTTTTGAATTTGAAGTATAATTTTTCCATCTTTAATAATTTTGACGTTTTAAACGTCAGTTTGATCCGAGTTTACACAACGCTCGATGTACATTTAAAATATGATTTCAATTGAAAATAAACCATGAAAACGTAAATATAAATGGCAATGATACCATCACGTCGGAGAGTAACATGATGGCCACATCACCATTTTTCCATCTTTTATAATTTTGACGTTTTAAACGTCAGTTTCATGCGAGTCTAAAAAACGCTCGATGTACATTTAAAATATGATTTAAATAGAAAATAAACCATGAAAGTGTAAATATAAATGATACCATCAAGTCGGAGAAAGTAACATGATGGCCACATCACCATTTTTTTGTAAATAGTGTTAAAATTAAAATCGACTGGAAACGCTGAAAAGTCGATTCAATTTAATTTTTGCTTCAAGACGTTACTTATATCGTAAATTACTATTGATAAACTATTTTGCGGAAATAATATTCTATTTTTAATACCGGGTATGATCTATACTGATCTTTGGTTTGACTTCCTTTCGATCAACAAAAGAATTATTGCATGTTTTGCTAAAAAAAAATATGAATATAAATAATATTCAATATTCAAATTTTTATGCAAAGTGATAGGATCTACTTTTTTTAATACACATAATAATAGTAGGCAATACAATTCAACCTTGTTATTTACAGGTATGCATATATTCTCTAATTATGATTTAAGTATTTTTCTAAATATTTTGCTTCAATCCAAAATATTTTGTAATTTATAAAGGGTGCCCCATCTATCGGTTGCTTTTCGAACTATCGATTATTGCGGCTTTGACAGCTAGAAGAGCTTTGCCAATGTGTCAAATATTTAGTAAAAGGTTTGCGGTTTACGAAATGGTTGAGTTTACGCTCGAAGAAAATTGGAAAATATTGAAAACTTACTTCCAAAATGGTGAGTCTTCAACATAAGCTGCAAGAAAAATGCGCACAAAATTCGGGAAAAATAAAGCGCCTTCCAGGCAGTTTGTGGATAAATTTATGAAGCGTGTGCGTGAAAGTGGCTCGTTAATGGACAAAGCAACGCTCAATCGAAAATATTGCTGCTGTTGCCGAAAGTGTGAGTGACAATCCATCAACATCAACTCGACACCGCTCGCAGGAATTGAACATTTCTCGCACGTCCCTTCAAAGGATTTTGACGAAAGACCTCGGTTTGAAGCCGTGCAAAATTCAATTGGTGCAAGAGCTGAAGCCGCAGGACCATCCGATGCGATTTCGGTTCGCCCGATGGGCCGAAGAACGCTTGATGGAAGATGAGCATTTTTATCGAAAAATCATCTTTTCAGATGAAGCTCATTTCCACCTCGGTTTTTTTATAGTAACCAGTCACCACGCGAGCCGTCACAGATTTTTATTAGATGGAATTGAAATATGAAATTAAATAAAACATCTATTATACAAGATTTATTTGTATTATTTTGTAATTGTTTATTACAACAATTTTTTTTTTTTTGCAGAACCATGACGAAACTTGATTATATCTCCGTTATACGAAGTCGTGAATATAAAATTGACCTTCTCTCGACGGCACCGGCTGCGAAAACGAAATCCATTATTTAAGTAGTGCACGCAACGAACACACAAAACAGTGTCGTAACAGATTAGCGACGGAGTCCGAGTTTTACAGTGTTACCGAATCCGTAGGCAGCAGCTATCGGTCACGATAATGTTGGCATTAGCTTGCATAATAACGCGGCGTTGCCACTTTTCCATCCTCCCCGGTGTTTGGTAATACACGAGTAAATGGATTATGTGTAACGCAGAAGTCCCGGTGGACACGGGGCAGGGGGGGAGGGGAAGGGCCGGATAATTATAATACTCTGGAGGTGTAGTGAATCACACATGCAGATGCGTACTGGCGCCATGGTAATTTCATTATGTGATTAACGTAGGTTATTTGTCACGCGTATAATTAATTTATGTTTGAAAACGAGAGTGTAAACATTGGTGTCAAGGTCGCATTGGACTATATAGCCTATTGTAACATAGACTTAAGCAGTGACGGTGATGGTACGGCCGAGGTAGCAGAGGTGGTCAATTGCACCTCTGCTACCTCGGCCGTACCATAAGTCACCCCGCGAATAATCACTGGACTTAAGGTATGCTGGTCTTCGCCAGAGGAGAAGATGGATTGTGGTTACGGTATAATTTCGATTTGAGGCAACTTTATGTACGTGCCAACATAGAGGACTATGTAAAGACAACGAGAACCGAAGAATGTAATAATTGCACATTTTGTAGGGAAGAAAGTCATGAGGCGACCAAGAGCCCAAAACCTCGATGGAGAGACAAGGAAGAGGAAGTCAAAATTCAGGAGGGAAGAAAATCTTTGAGGTGCAAAATGTCAGTAGAGTAAAAAGTGGAGTCAGTCTAAGTTTATGTAGGTGTCACCATGCAGGGTGTTGAATTCCAAAGCGGGCCAGAGTATTTATCGAGAAATTTGTAAAAAACTTTACTATCATTTTGAATTTAAAACAAAGGATTGCCATGAAATCATAATGGCGTATATTTCAGTTTGTTCTAAAAACTGACGTTTGCTGTCGCATTGGGATTTGCACTTTATACACAAGAAATAATCTCCCGAGAAGGCAATAACTAATGAATAATTACTACGTTACTTTCTAAATTTGAAATGTGTTACAATTGGCTCCTTTAATTATTTTATAATATCAGTATACTTACATTATTTTTATACTCCTTGAATAGTACTTTCGCTGGGTATTGCCTTCTCCGTAATTTCAACACTAAACAAATCACGAACATTTCTAAAATAGTTCCTGTGTAAAACCATTTACTTATAAATACTTTTTCTTGCGTAAAAAATACGGCCGGTTGTAAATCGTAATGTGACACCGACTGTCACTTTTTAGAGAAACATGAAATATCGGCCATTATGATTTCATGGCAAACCTTTGTTTTTTAGTTCAAAATGGTAGTAAAGTTTTTTGCAAATATCTCGATAAATACTCTGCAGGAAATATTGAGAAGGTACCAAATCATTCAGCTTAAAAAGTTTTAAAAATAATGCAAGAAGAGCGATGCTGTCAAATAATTAGGAGAGCCAATATTAACCCATTTCAAATTTTACATGTAAATCCCTATGGCCCGCTTTGCAACTCAACACCCTGTGGAAGACGTCTAGAGACGATGAACAAATAACGAGAACCAAAAATGTAACAATTGGACATATTGTAGGGAAGACAATCATGAGGCGGCCAAGATTCCAAAACCTGGAGATGGAGAGATAACGGAGGGGCAGCCAAGATCCAGCAGGGAATAGAAAATGAAGTCAGCCTAAAAAAAAAGGGGTCAGAAACTCTGCTTGAAAAAAGTCGAAGAATCATATGAATGCCCGAATAACCAAGTTCAGACCGTTTACAACCAGGTAACCGAAAAACCGAAGAATTGTTTTGTTAGGAAATTTTGGTCAGCACGCTCGAAAGATTTTATTAATTTAAATTCGGTCACATCTCCCAAAATGTGTCGAAAAATATTAAAAGCTAACGAGCAAAATTATTGTACACCCATATTGATACAATTGTATTTATTAGATAGCGAGAGCAGTTGTTTTGAGCAAAATTAATTGATACAATTTTATTTATTAGATATCATAAAAATTTAGGATATCCTAACGGATGTATACCACGCCTGCAATTTTAAAGTAATGCTAAATATTTTATGTTATTCGTTAATTGCAAAATAAACCTTTTTTCTACATTTATTCAATCTGCACGATTTATGTTTTCAAACTCGTTCATAAATGAATAGTCGCGAATAACAATAATTATTACACAATGAGAATAATTTCCTAACAACAAATAATTAATTTTCCATTGAGGATTACTCAATACACGCAAATTAAGACGGCATTGTTGTGTTTTACAATTTACGTAACGTTGTTTTGCCATAGATATCAATGTTACATTACGTACCTCCTCCGAAATTTAACAGACGGACTTGATCATCAACACACAAAATCAACTAAACTAAAACGTTAGTAGTCCAGTCAAATTAGACTAATAAAAACATTAATCGGTAAAGATCTGAATTTTGGCGTAGACGCTAATTAAGGTCACCGTCAAAATATGTTGGGCGGGAGAAAAAGAAAGAATGTACATTTTTTTGCCTTTATGTCGGTAACTATAACCGATACGAAAAAATAGTTCACATAAAATTAATAATTAATTTTTATCATACTGGAAGCAGGGGCGGTTCGTTATGTAAAGCCAAGGAGCCGTGGCACTACCTGTAGTTTCAAGCTCGGCAAGAATTTTTAATTCATTCTTAAAACACTTTTTCGCCAGTTACTTTGGTACTTCTTCAAAAAAGGATTGTATAAGTGGCTCTACCATCAACACGAGCCGCCACTGACTGGAAGATAATCACCGTAACCGAGCTGGAAACAAAATGACAACACTACAAAAGTGAATTGGTGCAGATAAAAATTGCATCTCAAAATTAGAAAAATTCTCAAAACGTTGTTACCGTAGGAATTAGCTTCAAATTCTAAAAATACACTCAAAATGTATATATTTTTGCTACAATGAATGAAAAAATAAAGTACCCCAGTTGGAAACAAAATGGCAACACTCTAAACGTGAAATGGAGTAAGCGAAATTTGCATCTCAACTTTAGAAAAATTCTCAAAAATTTACCACCTTGGGAATTAGCTTCAAATTTTGAAAATCTACTCTAAATTAATGTATTTTTGTCATACTAGAAAATAAACATCGTAACCGAGCTGGTAACAAAATGGCAACAGCACAAACGTGAATTGGTGTAAACGAAATTTGCAGCTTAAAATTGGAAAAATTCTCAAAACGTTATTTCCGTAGGAATTGGTTTCAAATTCTAAAAATATACTTAAAATTAATTAATTTTTGCTATAATGAAAGAAAAAATAAAGTACCCCAGTTGGAAACAAAATGGCAATACTCTAAACGTGAAATGGAGTAAGAGAAATTTGCATCTCAACTTTAGAAAAATTCTCAAAAAATTATCACCTTAGGAATTAGCTTCAAATTCTGAAAATCTATTCTAAATTAATGTACTTTTGTCATACTGGAAAATAATCGTCGTAACGAAGCTGATAACAAAATGGCAACACCACAAAAATCAATTGATGTAAACGAAATTTGCAGCTTAAAATTAGAAAAATTCTCAAAACGTTATTACCGTAAGTATTGGTTTCAAATTCTAAAAATATACTCAAAATTAATATATTATTGCAATAATGAAAGAAAAAATTAAGTACCCCACTGGGAAACAAAATGGCAATACTCTAAACGTGAAATGGAGTAAGAGAAATTTGCATCTTAACTTTAGAAAAATTCTCAAAAAATTATCACCTTAGGAATTAGCTTCAAATTCTGAAAATCTACTCTAAATTAATGTACTTTTGTCATACTGGAAAATAATCGTCGCAACCGAGCTGGCAACAAAATGGCAACACCACAAAAGTGAATTGGTGTAAACGAAATTTGCAGCTTAAAATTGCAAAAATTCTCAAAATGTTATTACCGTAGGAATTTGTTTGAAATTCTAAAAATATACTCAAAATTAATTAATTTTTGCTATAATAAAAGAAAAAATAAAGTACCCAACTGGGAAACAAAATGGCAATACTCTAAACGTGAAATGGAGTAAGGGAAATTTGCATCTTAACTTTAGAAAAATTCTCAAAAAATTATCACCTTAGGAATTAGCTTCAAATTCTGAAAATCTACTCTAAATTAATGTACTTTTGTCATACTGGAAAATAATCGTCGCAACCGAGCTGGCAACAAAATGGCTACACCACAAAAGTGAATTGGTGTAAACGAAATTTGCAGCTTAAAATTGGAAAAATTCTCAAAACGTTATTACCGTAGGAATTTGTTTGAAATTCTAAAAATATATTCAAAATTAATATATTATTGCAATAATGAAAGAAAAAATAAAGTACCCCAGTTCAGTTGACAATAAAATGGCAACACTCTAAACGTAAATTGGAATAAGAGAAATTTGCATCTCAACTTTAGAAAAATTCTCAAAAAATTATCACCTTGGGAATTAGTTTCAAATTCTGAAAATCTACTCTAAATTAATGTATTTTTGTCATACTAGAAAATAAACATCGTAACCGAGGTGGTAACAAAATGGCAACACCACAAAAGTGAATTGGTGTAAACAAAATTTGCAGCTTAAAATTGGAAAAAATCTCAAAAAGTTATCATCGTAAGAATTGGTTTTCAAATTCTAAAAATATACTCAAAAGTAATGTATTTTTACTACAACGAAAGAAAAAAATAAGTAGCCCAGTTGGAAACAAAATGGCAACACTCTAAACGTAAAAAGGAGTAAGCGAAATTTGCATCTCATGATTTAAAAAGCGCAATCCCGCACGTTTGGACTGTGCGATGGAACGTGCGTGTGAATACAGGAACATCGCACACTTTTCGTCGTTCACACGTACGCGCAATCTCGCACGCTTGGATCCGCCCGTTCCACTCCGGCGCGATCGAACGTGCGTGTGAATGCAAGAACATTGCACATTCTAAGAACGCACACTTTTCGTCGCGTTCTTGGCGCGCGGGATTAGTTCCAGCAGCGTTAACTTCTCACCGCTTGCTTGGAGTGGGAAAGGAGGATAAAATTGTGTCCACTTTTGCTCAACAACGACACGTTCCTGTCGCCCGCGTTAGGAAAGCGCGTTAAAACCGAAAGAGTGTACGCGTGAACGCAATGTGAATCACAATATGAAAATACATATTTATTGCGAAAATGAGAGGAATGAACATTTATGCTAAAAACTGTAATGTTTAATCAAGCAGTCATTCAATGTCTTATCATTTAATAATAATAATAATTTCTTAACGGGTAACCCCTTTTGCGAAAACGATGATAAAATACAGTAATACAAAACTGAAAATAAATTTACAAAATTAAGAAAGAATTATAATAGAAAAATACAAATTTGACATCCACCTAAACTAACTTACTAAAATGTAACCAAAAAAATAAAATACAAAATTAACAAACAAAAAAAAATCAATTCAAATGAAAATGTACCTAACCTAATATAATATAAACAAGAAATTAAATATATTTAGACTCTTTTTAAATAGAGAGTTAACCCGCCAATGGTGACCCCACTGGTCTGTGAGACCGGGTGTGTCGAATAACTTGTTTTTCTTTTTTTTTTAAAGGAAGGATGTTTGATGGAATTGCAGGTTAAGGAGAGTGAATGACTATAAGGGAATTGGCGTAAGTGATTTGCTGTTCGGCCACTAACGTATATAAGTTTTTGAAGATTTCATTTAAATAATGAATGGGACATACACTACACATCCATGGATCACGCACGGCCACTTCTTCGTTCTGAAAAAATGATCGCACGGATGGGATTCGAACCCACGACCACGAGGCCCAGAAGCAGGAACGCTACTCACTAGGCCACCGCGGCCCCCTCGAATAACTTTATTCTCCGTTATTGTTTTTTGTTGCAATTTCGAGTAGCTGCCGCATTGCAGAGCTTAAATTGATTAAATATCTTTGTTTTATTGTCAAAGAGTATAAATTAAAAAAAAAAAACATGAACTATTAGTAACACGTTTCGAAAAATCTTCAGTTGAAAACCCCGGTGCGTGAGACCGGCGTCACCAATGGCGGGTTAAGATAATCCAAGAATTTCCATTCTCGCGATTAATTTAACACTAAGTAAATGTTTTCGACGAATCGATCGGGAAAGCCATTATTTTCTAATTATACTCAAACCGTCAATTACAGTTTCTACCACCTGAACACACCATCGATTAATAACGTCTGCACCCCCACATCCAATTATTCGCCGCCCCTAAGATACTGCTTCCGTTAACTCATTTCCCGGACGTAACCGAATGAAATATTTCTGCCGTTTTCCATTAAATATTGTTTTTTTCGGATTGGCCTTTTCTCTTCCCCCCTCCGCCCCCCGCCCTCGATGAAAAGCATGTGGAGCGTGATCATCGATGATAAAATCATCGAAGTGAAAAGCGATAGGGCGGATAATTGGCGGCGTGTGCGCTCGCGTACTTTTTTCATAATAATAATAATACCGAACGTGTATTGTGTAACTATTACGCGATGTAGCGCAAGTTGAAATAAATCGAATTGTTCGTATTGTTAGTGCAGTAGGCAGTGGCGTAGCGAGGGGGGTGGGGGTGGGGCATCATGCCCCGGGCGCTACTCACAAAGGAGCGCCAAATGGTTCGCAAAACAAAAAATTGCTGGATAATTTGAATTTTTATTATAATTGATTTCTGGAAAATATATTTTAAATTTAGTGCCAGTGTAATATAATAAATGTTAATTCGTAAATAAAAAGGAAAAAAAGGAACACTATGGTTTTCGAATAAGGGGGGGGGGGGGCATTAAAAGGTAGGTATTGTGCCCCGGGCGCGAGTTAAGCTCGCTACGCCACTGGCAGTAGGTGTTTGTTTTTGGACGTCGACTGACATCTCCGGTGTACACTTTTAATCATAAGCTATTGAAAAATGCTTTTGTAAGGACTTTAAAACATATTTTTTGGGCTGTGAAAAATAAAACTAAGAAACCATCAAAAAGTGCGAAAATAAATTATTTTCAAAATTCTCACATCACCTTACGATTCCCATTGTATTTTTCAGAAAATAAGAGGAATTGCTTTCTGCAGGTTAGAGCTTACTTTAAGTTTATATTTTGAATATTTGTTGTCATTTTGTGACAATTAAATTATTTGTAGGCGATATTTTGAGGACAGTTTCCGGTTTTCATAGAAGATACTAATGACAATCAAATTCCACGGTTATAAATGTTGGTGTGACAAAAAAATTAAAAAATGTAGTTCATCTGGATCAGCTCATGTCTAGTTAGCACACGAATCTATTTTGATTCGACGTGGCAGTCCAATTTTTTTTTTTTTAAGTGACGACGCCCGACTTAGCTTAACAATAGCGTCGCACAATGGATGAAAAATGGGACGGACGTCGCCGTCGCCTCCTGGAATACGACGGCACCCACCGTTCCTCTAAATATAACGAGCGGGCGGCAATGAAACCTCATCAGAGGACAATAAAATATAATTAAGCCTCTTCTCGATTGTCGAGCCAACAATAGGCAATCGGGGGGTTCTCTTTGGTGAGAGTGGGGCGCTTTCGATTCACGCCGCTCATGGATAATTAATTCTGAATTATGGCAGCGGTGACTCATGGTTCATTAAGGTCAGATACTGAAGAAATGGTTAATTCGGCATCCGCGCGGCGTCGAAATAAAAGTATTGTAAGAGCAGAATGATGCCATCGGCGTGATTGAGAACAGTGCGCGATCGTTGCTCAATCATTATTATATCATCATTAAGAAATGAAATTAAGTAGAAATCGAAGGCTAGTGTGAATGTTCTCCTCGATCGGTTATTTAGATCAGTGAAGATGACAACAACGTAACAGTCTCATGAAAATGATAATAATGGCAATTTACTGGACAGGGTGTTGAATTGCAAAGCGGGCCAAAGGGATTTACATGTAAAATTTGAAAAGTGTTAATATTGGCTTCCCTAATTATTTGACAGTATCGGTCTTCGGATATTATTTTTAAAGCTTTTTAAGCCGAATGATTTGGTATCTTTCTTTTAAGAAAGGATGTTTGATAGAATTGCGGGTTAAGGAGAGTGAATGACTATAAGGGAATTGGCGTAAGCGATTTGCTGTTCAGCCTTAACGTATATAAGTTTTTGAAAATTTCATTTTTAATAATGAGTGGAACATCCACTAAACACATCCATGGACGCGCACGGCCACTTCTTCGTTCTAAAAAAAGTGACCGCACGGATGGGATTCGAACTCATGACCACGAGGCCCAGAAACAGGAACTAGGCCACCGCAGCCCCCATTTGGTGTCTTACTCAATAATTGCAGCAGAGTATTTACAGAGATATTTGCAAAAAACTTTACAATGATTTTAAATTAAAATCAAAGGTTAGCCATGAAATCATAATGGCCGATATTTCATTTTGTTCGAAAAAGTGACAGTTGCTGTCGCATTTGTTGATTAACAACCGGCCGTGTATTCTACACAAGATAAAGTATTTGTAATTAAATGGTTTTACTCGGGTAATATTTAAGAAGTGTACGTGATGTGTTTAGTGTTGAATTTCCGGAGAAGGCGATACCCACCAAAAATACTTCAATGAGTATTTAAAAAAATGTGAGTAGACCGATGCTATATAAATAATTACGGGGGCCAATTGTAACACATTTAAAATTTAGAAAATTTATTTATTGAAGAGTATTTTTGCTAAACAAATCACGTACACCTCTTAAATCGTACCCAAGCGAAACTATGTAATTAACCCTTAACCCCGAGTCTTAAGTAGCACGATTTTTTGTCGGGCCTCTTCGCAATCGATAAAGACAAACCCTATTGCGTTGTTTGGCGTTGTATGTGCTTACAACGATCCCTGGGACCTAAAGGGTTAACATACTGTTCCTCTAATACATTGTCGGTTGTAAATCGTAGTGTGACATCTACCGTCACCTTTTAGAACAAAATGAAATATCGGCCATTATGATTTCATGGCAAACCTTTATTTTTAATTCAAAATCATTGTAAAGTTTTTGGCAAATATCTCGGTGAATACTCTACAGAAACGATTGTGAGGTACCAAATCACTGAGCTTAAAAAACTTTAAAAACAATGTAAGAAGACCGATTCTGTCAGATAATTAGGGGAACACATTTCCAATTTTACAAGTAAATCCCTATGGCCCGCTTTGCAATAAACGTTATGAAGGTTTTTAGATTACTTTCTGATCACATCTACCATTTCTGTACTTTGTAATTACTAATTTACAATTTATATATTTCCGTTTAAAAAAAAACATGATACATACAAATAAAACCTTTCTGTTCATCGATGTACAATAATCGAATATATCGAGATATTTTAATAATATACTAGTTCGATAATGATTTCTTGATAATTCCCATCACTACTCTTCACCATAAATAACAGTTTATCCGTTTTAAAATATTTTTTCAAAGTCGTCAAGACGAACAATAGTCTCAAATAAATCATAATGATTCCCATTATTTAAATTAAATTAAACTGATTGCACAATAAATACGAACTGCCGTTCAAAATGCTTTCTGAAAATATACCTGGTCAGCCTCTTCATCCTTCTTATAATTTATGGGCACGACCCATGTAAACAACCCTGACGAACCACTGAAACACCCCCAATAACACACATAAATTGCGGTTTCTTTTCTTCCATTATTTCTCTCCAGCTTGAAGAGGGTGTCTCTCTTTACAAAATTTACATTTGGAGGGACCGGCGCGTTCCTGAAAGAATTCTCAAGTAACGAAAGATAAAGACGGCACTGAAAGATAAAGCACATCCCCAAGTGCAGCCCTCAAGACACGTCCTCCGCCACCAAAAAGCGTCAATACCGGTATTACGTGACAAACCCAAACACACGATTATTTGTTTTTTTTTTCTAATAAAGATTTTCGATACGTACACGTTACGCAATCACCCGTGTACATTTGCGTCCGCGTGTTTTTTTTTATTATAATATAAATCCATTAACATAATTAGTGGCCACCGCAATTATTTATTTAATATATTCAGCGCCGTTACATAATCGGGACGGCCGTCTATAGACCGCTCGCGACGACAAACAAACAAACGGATAACGTTGCATATTCAATTTTTTTTGTTTTATTCATCGATTGCCATTTCCCACGGCAGCGTTATAATTCGCGACGGCCTTGTTGACAGGGGACAGGTACAGATCCATTTTTGGGACGTCCAAGAACTGGAAGACCGTGAGTTCGCCGAAAATGTCAGCGGCAGCAGCGCAAAAATCACGTATCGGTTACGTAATTGTAATTTTTGCAGTCTTGACCCAAATACGTTGAGATGATGAAAATGGAGGTGGTAATGTGGAACTGAACTTGACATTGTTTTAGTTTTAGTGGTTGGTAATTGTGTTAAATGTATATACAGGGCTTTTTTTAACACTGAACATGCAGTTATTAACGCCTATGTTCGATCGTAAAATAATTACACCAACGCCTGGCATTTAATTAAAATTGTACTTGCTTGCAGTGGCGGCTCGTGGAACATGTTGGCGGTGAGGCACTTGTAGAATACTTTTTTGAAGAAAGAAATAATGATTTATCTTCCAAGATAAAAAAGTAATAATAATAATAATAACTTTATTGACGGAAACTCCATTTCAAACTTTACATAAAACACAATTGAATACATTTTAAGTGTTTTAAAAATTAATTAAAAATTCTTGCTGAGGAAACTAGAGGTAGTGCCATGGCTTCTTGGCTCTATACAGGGTGTATTTGAAATAACGAACAGGCATTTAAGGGCACATACACAAAATATTTGTGAACCCATTTCCGTGAAAATTTATTCGAAAAAAACTTTTTGAATTTTCCTAATTTTTCAAACATTTTGAGAACCGATGTTCTCATTTAATTAGGTCTGCATGGAATGTGTGTTTGTTTATTTAAAACGCGAGATACGATTTCTTGCCTCCGAAATTTGAAGTGTTATCGCAACGTTATTTTTTTTTTGTAAAAGATAAACAGTCCTCAAGTTCATTGACGCTTAAAGAGCCGAACTCAGATATTTCCTACGCGCTTGTTGTAATTCGATATCTAAAGCCGATGCCGTTCAAAAATTAGGTCACATTACCACTGCCCCCAAACATTTTGCGTATTTTCACTCATTAACTTTAATAATTAATTGCGGGCTTTTTGTTACAGTTATAAACAAAATAATTGCGAATATTGTTTAAAAATAATATAATCTCTTTGTAGTTACGAGCCTGTTCGTTATTTCAAATACACCCTGTATAACGAGCCGCCCCTGCTTGCTTGCAGTACACAAATAATGTTCAGTTATATGTTCAGAGTTGAAATAAAAGCCATGTATATAGGGGGTGTATAGCTTGTGAAAAATGGCGGTTAGAGTGTGGAGGGTGACATTCATGGCTGTTTCCGGTGTAATTGCCTTCACGAGCAGAGTATCACAGGAGGCCATCTGATAAGGCGATTTGACCTACATGATGCTGTCCCCATTTCTGAAAATGAAATATGGTCGCAGCAAATGCTCGCGGAGTGGAAATATTGCTGATTTATAGTTACTTATCTAGAAAATCATTTCCAACTGAATTAACCGCGATATCTTAGTGAATTCCCATAAAACGCGCACGGCCCCAACCAGTAGCGTAACGTTAAATTTTGGGCCCCACCGCGGGCTCCCAAATTTTTACTTTCACCGATTGAAATTCACCAATGTGATATTATTTATGCCATAAAAGGCGTAATATATAAAAAAAAATGGTGATGTGGCCATCATGTTACTTTCTCCGACTTGATACCATTTATATTTACGTTTTTATGGTTTCAATTGAAATCATATTTTAAATGTAGAAAAGCTTTTGGTAAAATTTCGTACACCGAAAGTGGGTGTTTAACTTAACTGTTTCTTTGTTTTTTCCCGATATTTTCTTAAATATGAAAAATATCACAAAAACATTTAAATAAACATTGAAGAAAACAAAAAAATAAACATCTTTTGCTTAAAAATATTTTTCATAAAATCATTGCTATTCGAGAAAAAAATGTATTATTATTTTTTTAATTTTTGGTTTATAATAATGAAACGATCATAGTTACAGCAAATTTATATGAATAATAGTTGTAGAGAATGCTAAAATGAACAACTTATAAAGAATAAGTTTTTTTCGAAATCTCGTTAGTTTTTGAGTAAACTGAGTTTTTGAATTTGAAGTATAATTTTTCCATCTTTCATAATTTTGACGTTTTAAACGTCAGTTTCATCCGAGTTTACACAACCCTGGATGTACATTTAAAATATGATTTCAATTGAAAGTAAACCATGAAAACGTAAATATAAATGGCTATGATACCATCAAGTCGGAGAAAGTGACATGATGGCCACATCACCATTTTTAAATTCAAATTTATGGAATAAAAAAATGTCATTATACAACATTGCAAAATTTTGGACACTCGAAATAACGGATAACCGGATTCGCTTATCGTATCTACTTAAAAATTATCTATAGAGCTAACAATGTTATCATAACCAAAACAAAAATTGACGCAGGGAAATTCCGGTTCCCTGCGTTATAAATTAATAAGTGATTTTACATCATTCGCTTTGACAAAACCCTGTGCACCTATGCATACTTATTATCGTTTGAAATTGGAAATTGGAAGGGTGTAAGCTTAATGAATATTTCCTCGTAGCTTAATTCTACAAAGTGTGACCTTCAAAGGAAATGTCTAAAAGGGGAACGGTGTATAAATATTAGCGAAGTCAAGTGAAAATTAATAATTAAAAAAATATATAATACTGACGAAGTGAAGTGAAAATAAATTAATTAAAAAATATATAATACTGACGAAATGAAGTGAAAAATATTAATTAAAAAAATATATAAAATACTGACAAAGTAAAGTGACAATAAATTAATTTAAAAAATATATTCATGAGCACGAGGTTGTTTGTGTAAAGCGTATAAAAGGCTCACGAGAATAATACGTGTATCAAAGAAATGTTGAATTGTGGTGAGTCTCTTTGCAAATCGTTTAAAACTAGATGGAGTGATACAAGAAATAATGTTAATGTGTTTGGAAGTTAGCGCCATGAACCCGGCGCATCCACCATTTTTGCATTTGCAACCTCTAGTAATTTACCAAAAATGGATAAAAATTCAAAACTGATCAAATATCAGTGATGCTACAGTAATGCCGGTAACTTTTTAATCTAAGATTTACCTGGATTTTTCGATAAGACTTCTACCAAAACATGGCCAATTTAAAAAAATCAAAACTCATTGTTGGGCGCAGTTTAGAATTTATATTTTTAGCCACAACTGTTCTAACGGGCTTTGTTAATAACATTAAACAATATTTTTCTGACTATGTCTACAAAAGTGTTTCAAGTCTCTGCCTACTTTAATTCTTGCAAAAACCTGGCTTGGAAATGTTGGCACCCCAATGAAGAGTTCTGATAGTTCTGATAGTCCTTTTGATGTATCTAGAAGTACTATCAACTTTTTAAAAAGAGTTCTGTAAAATTGGGCTGTCGGGAATTTTTTGAAAAATGGGGTGCCAACTTGACACCGCACCCCAACATTGTTATCGAATAGTTCTGAACTAGTTTTAAGATGTGTTTGGGTTGGTACTATAGTTCCTGATACTTTTAAAAAAGAGTTCTGTTGAATTTCCAGAGATAAAAATTTGGAAATTCAAAATATTCAAATTCATATTACTCACTTAATATTGGTCGAATCTAAATATTTCATAATAACTATAAATAGAACTCAAAGAACAAAGAACTACAGGAAACACCAATCAGAACTATCCGGAACTATCAAAAATATTTTTTTGAAAAAATTGCTATATCACAGCTGGAGACAAAATGGATACCCTCAAAACTGAAGCTAAAGAAACTGGAAATTGCATGCAGCGATTAAAAAAATTCTAAAAAAATGTATCTTAGTAGGAATTCGATTGAGAATTCATAAATTCATTTAAAATTAACCGATGTATGGCTTCTTGTAAAAACAATTGATGTATCACAGCTGGAGACAAAATGGCTACCCTCAAAACTGAAACCAAAGAAACTAGAAATTGCATGCAGCGATTAAAAAAATTGTAAAAAATGTATCTTAGTAGGAATTCGATTGAGAATTCATAAATTCATTTAAAATTAACCGATGTATGGCTTCTTCTAAAAACAATTGATGTATCACAGCTGGAGACAAAATGGCTACCCTCAAAACTGAAACCAAAGAAACTAGAAATTGCATGCAGCGATTAAAAAAATTCTAAAAAATGTATCTTAGTGGGAATTCGATTCAGAATTCATAAATCCATTCAAAATTAACCTATGTGTGGCTTTTTATAAAAACAATTGCTATATCACAGCTGGAGACAAAATGGCAACTATGAAGATTGAATCTAAAAAAAAAAAGTAAAAAAAAAAATTCAGAGTTCTCTGAGTTCTGAGTTAATTTTCTATTTCTACTCATTGAGTACAATAATTCTTTCTTATAAACAAATTCGATACAATCATGATTTATGGTATTTTTAAATAAATTTAAAATTCGATAATAGAAAATTTAATTTTGAAAATACTCATTTCCTATCATTTAATCGCAATTCTCCATTAGAGTTTTCATTAGAACTCCTAGAGTACAACCCATAAGTCAAATCAGAACACCCAGAACTATTAAAAAAAAGCAACATTTTGAAAAAAAGTCCGAAAAGAAAAAAAAAATTGAGAGTTCCAGGAGTTCTGAGTTAATTTTCTATTTCTACTCATTGAGTATAATAATTCTTTCTTATAAACAAATTCGATACAATCATGATTTATGGCATTTTTAAATAAATTTAAAATTCGAAAATAAAAAATTTAATTTTGAAAATACCTATTGCCTGTCATTTAATCGCAATTTGCCATTAGAATTTTCGTTAGAACTTCTTCAGTACAACCCAAATATCAAATCAGAACTCCGAGCACTATTGAAAAAAATAAATATTTTGAAAGAAATCCGAAAAGAATTTATTTTAAAATGCCATAATTTTGTTTTAATACTTCTGGTAGTTCTGATTTGACTTATGGGTTGTACTCGAGGAGTTCTAATGAAAACTCCAATGGCAAATTGCGATTAAATGACAGGAAATAGGTATTTTCGAAATTAAATTGTCCATTTTCGAATTTAAACTTTATTTAAAAATGCCATAAATCGGAATTGTATCGAATTTGTTTATAACAAAGAGTTATTGTACTTAATAATTAGAACTTGAAAATTAACTCAGAACTCCTAGAACTTTTTTTCTTTTTACTTTGCGACTTTTTTCAAAAAAATATTTTGGATAGTTTCGGATAGTTCTGATTGGTGTTTCCTGTAGTTCTTTGTGAGTTCTATCCATAGTTGTTATGAAATATTTAGATTAAGTGAGTAATATGAGTTATTGAATATTTTCCAACTTTGCAAATTTTTATCTCTGGAAATTCAACAGAACTCTTTTTTAAAAGTATCAGGAACTATAGTACCAACCCAAACACATCTTAAAACTAGTTCAGAACTATTCGATAACAATGTCAAGTTGGCACACTATTTTTCAAAAAATTCCAGACAGCCCAATTTTGCAGAACTCTTTTTTAAAAGTTGATAGTACTTCTAGATACATCAAAAGGGATTAAGAACTCTATTCAGAACTACCAGAACTTTTCATTGGGATGCCAACTTGACACACTCGAAATTTTTTTTGTATAATTCTTTGCATTTTCCTACAATCGGAGTACAATTTGAAACTAGTACGTTTAATAATAAAACTGTGTTCCATTCCATTGGGGTTAGCATGTGTTACATCAGTTACCCCGCATTTGCATTGTTATACTTTGCACAATATTGCAGCTTGTCCCGCAATTTTTAAAGCCGACAAAATTGCAATATGATTTTCTCTCTGTTTATTTATAAAACGCGTGCGTAACGCGGACACATTTTAATCAAGGCACGAACGAACAGCTGTCCACTGATAAGCGAGTTAATTGTGACATCACGATTCGTCAGACATAATTCCTTGATAAGATACGAGCAGACAAAGGCTATGGATATTTTATATTGTATACATATTTACGTGTATTTTTCTTGGAATCTATTATAAACCTCTTAGCCCTGTTACGTTATGTAACCATCATTAACATGGATAAATAACGAGAAAATGGAACATTACCCACACTTCCGGTAAGAATTCGCGTCACACACACACACACCTTATCAGTCCCCCGGTTTCCGTTTTTAGGAGGTGGAAAACGGAAATTTCACGTTTCGATTTTGACGCGGGTCGCATTTTCCCCGTGGAATAATTTCACCGCACGCCAGCGAACGTTCCTTCTTAATTATTTAAATTGGGCAATTTATATCCCTTTTCAGGCGGAGTAATGCCCTCGTGTTGAGTAACTTTATGGTAACAATAATGGCAGAATGATTGGAAATTTAGGTTAAAACTCGCAGTGCCAAAACTTGTGCTTCTTAGGCCAAATATTTTTTCCTATAATAACAATAATAATCATCATTATTTATTTGAAAACACCAGCTACGGTTAAACATCGTCCACCTGTTTAGAATGTGGAAGTTTTGCCGCTGTTCAAATTCGCAACGAAAGCGTCAAGACTGAATACCCAAATCGACCAAAAAAGAATTATTTATTATTATTTCGTTTATTTACATTATATGCAATAATTACAAAATAACACATTATAATTTTAATAAACTTATAACTAATGGTAGCAAATACTAAAGCTAACACAAATTATATATTTTTTAAATAGTGATTAGGATGAACCAAAGAAATTAATTCGGTAGGATGTATTAAATTCATTGCCAAGTCGCATAAGACGATCAATTGTGTTATTATTTGAAAAGTTTATGCGATGCAATTTAAGTTTAAATAAGGGTGCAGTTCTACGAGATCTATCATTTACAAATATCCGAAAATCTAACTTTTCTAGAATTAAAGGACAACAGATATCACCATTAATTATTCTATGCAGTAATAGTGAAGTATATTTTAAACGGATGCTTATACAGGCCGGCAAATCTAACTTGGCCAGACGCGCAGGCACGAAGCGAATATCAAATGAGAGAAAGAGAGAGAGAGAGGGAGGCGTACTGCTGAAGTACAGCCAAGTTATGTTTGCCGTGCTGTATTTTAATCCAATCGCGAGGAATGTTTTCTTTAATATTCCAACATTACCGCGACGCCCGCACGGTCAACTTTGGGTTCCAAATTGCTTGTCGTAAAACTGACATTATTCTACAACCAATACCCGATAAACCGCGGGCCGTTGGAAGCGAGCCAAGAAAATGAAATACCAAGAAATTCATATTTAAACAAAATTACCGAACACGCTTACTTTTTATACGCGATAAATTTGCATAGTTTCCGCTGCAACGGCTTCAGGTAATTAAGCAGCGCGGAGTATAAAACGCGACGGACTTTTTTTCCCCCTTAAAATAATTTTTGGTGCACTGCTGCAAATTGCAAATTCGTTTCCCACTCTCCTCTGCGCACCGTTCGCCTTGGCCCACTTGCAAAAAGTGGACCCTTGAGCTTGTATTGTCGTAAAATTTGCATATTCGGAACAATGGGAGCAAACAAAAACAATTGCAATTGTACTGCATTAAAAAATAATAATGAAAAGATTTTAATGATTAAAAACTGCAAACTTCAAAAAATATAATGGATGAGTCGTAATATAAACTAATCTAAGATTTGATAAGGTGTGAGCCGCAGAATTTTGTTTCTGAGGTGGCCATGCCATACATAGCAGTCATGTCTGAGATTAGTTCATTTTTTTAAATCTAATTCAATTGAACTAATCTAGTCTCGTGACGTAATAATATGCGACATTTGCTATCTGTAATAATGGGCGCGTTCGTCAGAATTTTCGCGCCCAATGTTTTTTCTCGACTCGAAAAATACTGTTACCCACAATTTCCCCAACCTCATTTATTGTGGCTCATACGATATAATAACAACTGCAACAATTTTGACGTCGTAATGTAAATTAATTAATCTACGATTTAATATAATAATAATGTTGCTGCTACAACGTGAGATTTGTAATTTTCTCGTGCGGAAACGGTCGAAAAAAAAGATGCGTTATTAAAATGCGCGTCGAATGAAGCAACTTTGACAGCTGTCACTTTTCACCCAACCGAGAAATGACGTTATATTTAACGCGAAAACAAAATCAAACACACAATGGCAATGCAACTCGATTAATCATCAAATTTTAATGATAAACCGCAAATTCATGACTAATCCATCGTGAGAATGTTGCCGCCGCTTTGATTTGGCATTCGTCTTAAGGTCGAATCGCTTTCGAATTCAATATTTGTCCGATTATGCAATAAGAGGAAGAATTTATTGGCGAAAATATGCGCGTAATTCATGACTCGGTTTGCGCTGAAAAGGCAGCACAAGGTGAACATTTGAATTATTGCAATAATTTTTTTTTTTTTACAAAACACATTAGCATTTTGGAATTCACGCTTTGCCGATTTTAAACAACGCAACTTTGGTGCGGGTTTGATCACGCTTACCCTTTTAAAGAGAAAAAAACAAGTGTTCAATCTGACAGATTTCTTCTTCCCGGCGTGGCTTGTACGCAATGTTCGTAATTAACTTTACGCACAACAATAACTTTCAAAGTATTATTTATGATAAATAAATTGGAAACAACATTACTTGTTGCAGAAAGCATTAAAAAATTCAATAAAACGAAAATTTATTATTGTTTATGCTGGAGGCTTCTACTTCGTTATACATTTTAAATATTATAATAAAACACTTTTAACTTTGTTTTGTATAACTTATATATTTATTTTTGTGACTTCTTGTTTGAAAATGGTAATTGTATTACCGAAACTTAAGTCACAAAAATAAATATAAGTTATACAAAACAAAGTTAAAAGTGTTTTATTACGAAAATTTATTATTTACAAAATGTTTATATATCAGGAAGTACCTTTTTTTTTCCTGATAAGAAGATGGATTTCAACCCTCTAATTATTATTTATAAACCTAACAAACTGAATATTAAGGCAAAAAGGCTTCAGTGAAACACCCGGTATATTCATGATTGTTAAGGTAATCACGTAATCGCGTTGATGTGATTATTTTACGATTGAACATTAAGCCATTAACAACCGTATGTTCAGAGTTAAAATAAAAGCCCTGTATACATTAACGCATTAATAAAGAATTTGAAAGATGTTTGTTGATATAAAAACAATGATTCAGACAAGTGTTTCGTGGTAACCGATGAGCCACTGCGGTAATATAGAATATTATTTTAAGCAAATACATGAGAAAACTTGAATGAGTAACGAATTTACCAAAATAT
Organism: Ocypus olens; assembly: GCA_910593695.2. NCBI lineage: Eukaryota > Metazoa > Arthropoda > Insecta > Coleoptera > Staphylinidae > Ocypus > Ocypus olens. Next base: position 68,065,091 of record OU343047.1, read on the forward strand.
CCAGAATACATTGTAATACTTCAAGCCAACACCTGAATACCAAGTGCATTAACACTACAAACTAAAAGCGAACGATGGCGCGCGTCCAAAGATTGCAGCGCCACCTATTGTGCCGTAGAAATTTGCTGTCGGCGAGGGGAACAATGCCGATGGTTAGCTCGTTAAATTATGGTACAATGTGTGCGATCTAATTTTGAATATTTCGCTTGCGCAAGCTTCAAGAATTCGTTTCAAAATAGTCAGCTCAGGTTAATTACTTCGCGCTTTGCATTGTTGGCATTTTAAGCACGTTTATGGTGAATTAAACTATTACCAATTCATCCCTAAATTTTGGAATAATTTAATGTGAACTGAAAGTTTTGAAAAAAATGTAATAATTTCAGTGACTTGGAAAAAATTTTAAAACAATTGCCATCGACTTGAAACTTCTCAAATTTTCTTAGAATTAATACAAAATTACGTTTTTGTGAAAATTATTAACATTTCATCCCTAAATTTTGGAATAATTTAATGAGAACAGAGCATTAAGTTTTGGAAAAAAAAATGTAATAATTTTAGAGACTTGGAAAAAATTTAAAAACAATTGCCGTCGACTTGAAACTTCTCAAATTTGCTTAGAATGAATGCCAAATTACGTTTCTGTGAAAATTATTAACACTTCGTCCCTAAATTTTGGAATAATTTAATGAGAACAGAGCGTTCAGTTTTGGGAAAAAAATGTAATAATTTTAGAGACTTGAAAAAAATTTAAAAACTATTACCATCGACTTGAAATTTCTCAAATATTCTTAGAATGAATACCAAATTACGTTTTTGTAAAAAATTTTAACACTTCATCCCTAAATTTTGGAATAATTTAATGAGAACAGAGCGTTGAGTTTTGGAAAAAAAAATGTAATAATTTTAGAGACTTGGAAAAAATATAAAAACAATTGCCATCGACTTGAAACTTCTCAAATTTGCTTAAAATGAATGCCAAATTACGTTTTTGTGAAACTTATTAGCACTTCATCCCTAAATTTTGGAATAATTTAATGAGAACAGAGCGTTGAGTTTTGGAAAAAAAAATGTAATCATTTTAGAGACTTGGAAAAAATTTAAAAACAATTGCAATCGACTTGAAATTTCTTAAATTTGCTTAGAATGAATGCCAAATTACGTTTTTGTGAAAATTATTAACATTTCATCCCTAAATTTTGGAATAATTTAATGAGAACAGAGCGTTAAGTTTTGGAAAAAAAAATGTAATAATTTTAGAGACTTGGAAAAAATTTAAAAACAATTGCAATCGACATGAAATTTCTTAAATTTGCTTAGAATGAATACCAAATTACGTTTCTGTGAAAATTATTAGCACTTCATCCCTAAATTTTGGAATAATTTAATGAGAACAGAGCGTTGAGTTTTGGAAAACAAAATGTAATAATTTTAGAGACTTGGAAAAAATTTAAAAACAATTGCCATCGACTTGAAACTTCTCAAATTTGCTTAAAATGAATGCCAAATTACGTTTTTGTGAAAATTATTAGCACTTCATCCCTAAATTTTGGAATAATTTAATGAGAACAGAGCGTTAAGTTTTGGAAAAAAAAAATGTAATAATTTTAGAGACTTAGAAAAAATTTAAAAACAATTGTAATCGACTTGAAATTTCTTAAATTTGCTTAGAATGAATGCCAAATTACGTTTCTGTTAAAATTATTAACACTTCATCCCTAAATTTTGGAATAATTTAATGAGAACAGAGCGTTAAGTTTTGGGAAAAAAAATGTAATAATTTTAGAGACTTGGAAAAAATTTAAAAACAATTGCCATCGACTTGAAACTTCTCAAATTTGCTCAGAATGAATACCAAATTACGTTTCTGTGAAAATTATTAGCACTTCATCCCTAAATTTTGGAATAATTTAATGAGAACAGAGCGTTAAGTTTTGGAAAAAAAATGTAATAATTTTAGAGACTTGGAAAAAATTTAAAAACAATTTCCATCGACTTGAAATTTCTCAAATTTGCTTAGAATAAATGCCAAATTACCTTTCTGTAAAAATTATTAACACTTCATTCCGACAAGTGAACAGAAAAAAATATCCAGAAGTTATTGCAATAAAACTACATTTACAATTTCTTAAGAATTCTAATGAAAACTATAAAATACAGATTTATTACATAATTACCACTAATCAAATGAACTTTTATATTAATTCTATCAAACAGATTGCGACTTAATTATATCTTTTGCGCGCAGTGTTATTGAAATTAAACGGTTCTGTCCATTCTGTAAAATTAATTACTGCGCACATGTTAGAAAGCAGAATCGAAATTGAAAAAAAGTGTCCAGAACGACGTGTAATTGATGCTTTCCTAACCTTGCCTTAGATTAAAATTTAAATTAATCGTCACCGTGGAATACTAACGAGTTTGTTGAATAATTAATATTTTGCAGATTATTTAATACATTGGTCCTGTTTTTAACAATAAAATAATGGCTGCAATTTTTGTATTTTTTGTATAATTATTATTAATTGGACGGTAATAATCGGTTATTGAAATCGAAATGATGCATTTGTTTGTAATCCTATCAGAAATATTTTCTTTAATTCTCTTATAGCATTTTTTAAAGGTATTGTGCGTATGGGCTCAGGCTTTCTTCGAAATCATTCACTCAATGATTAATTGTGGGTTTTCTTTGCTCATCGTCACAATGATTTTGATAAAATGTTTTTTTGCGATTAAAACTCGTTTTTAATATACTGAATACTTGTTGTGCTACTTTCTTGATGGAACCATATTTTCAAATTGGGTAAAGTAAAACGCTTGTTTTGTTCCATAATTTTATTTTCAGTTGCCTGACACGTGTTTCGATCAGTTAATGATCCTAACTGATCGAAACACGTGTCAGGCAACTGAAAATAAAATTATGGAACAAAACAAGCGTTTTACTTTACCCAATTTGAAAACTCGTTCGTTTATCGAATATTTTTTCATAATGAATGTGTCACGTCTATACTTCACGACTGCCCAATATGAACTTTCAAGGCTTATGTTTACCAAAATTGCGACCAAAAAATAGTAAACCTTTTTAGCGAATTGCAAAGCGGGCCATAGGGATTTACATGTAAAATTTTAATTGTGTTAATATTGGCTCCCCTAATTATTTGACAGTATCGGTCTTCTGACATTATTTTTAAAGCGTTTTAAGCTGAATGTTTTGATGCCTTACTCAATGATTTCTGCAGAGTATTTACCGAGATAATTGCAAAAAACTTTACTATTATTTTGAATTAAAAGCAAAGGTTTGCCATGAAATCATAATGGCGGGCATTTCATTTTGTTCGAAAAAGTGACGGTAGATGTCACATTACAATTTACAACCGGCCGTGTATTCTACATAAGAAAAAGTATTTACGGTTAAGTTAAGTAAAACGTTTACTCAGGTACTATTTAAGAACTGTACGTGAGTTTCCGGAGAATGCAATATCCAGCAAAAGTACAATTTAAAATGTGTTACAATTGGCTCCCTTAATTATTTTATAATATCGGTCTACTTACATTATTTAAAATACTCATTGAATAGTACCTTTGCTGGGTATCGCCTCCTTCGGAAATTCAACACTAAACAAACCACTTACACTTCTTAAATAGTACCATTAGTTATAAATACTTTTTCTTGTGTAGAATACACGGCTGGTTGTAAATCGCAGTGTGACAGCGACTGTCACTTTTTACAGCAAAATGAAATATCCGCCATTATGATTTCATGGCAAACTTTTCTTTTTAATTCAAAATGATAGTAAAGTTTTTTGGAAATATCTCGGAAAATACTCTGCAGAAACCATCAAATCATTCAACTTAAAAAATAATATAAGAAGACCGATACTATCAAATAATTACGGGAGCCAATATTAACACAATTCAAATTTTACATGTAAATCCCTATGGCCCGCTTTGCAATTCAACACCCTGTGACTAATTTTTTGTCCTTTTTTTATCTTCAATATCTACACGCATTTAATATTGGTAAATCCCAACATGAATTTACGATTAAACGAAGATTTCCATGAGCTTTTCGATTTTTTTCAATTTTCAAGTTTTCTTTGCTTCAAATTGATTTTTGTTCTTGTATATTTTCTGATGGATCTTTACTGTGACGTATAGAAATTCCGAATCGAACCAGTGAAATAATTTCAAATGCAATTTTTGAGCAAAAGTGAGCAAGAGTAGATATTCGGGTTTTCCTCAAAAATATGGAAATGCGCGATCCATAAATTATGCCGCAGCCGCATTACAAATAAATTCATTTAAAATTCACGACTCGTTTCATATTTCCATTCAAAGTTTCCGTGTCTGATAATTCTTTGTGTTGTTAAAGCACCCCCCAAAAATCCACCCCGCGCGCTTTCGTGGTACACGAACCGCAAAAAGCGACGTTGATTAATCGGTCACATTCTGCGCGACACGCTTGTTCATCAATCAAGGAGGCGCCCGCAGTTCCGCAGTGCGCGTCATTACGCGCCCCCTTGCGTCAGATTTGACAATCGAAAGATGTCTATTTCTGCACCAACTAACTAAAATCCCCGAGATCACTCATTGAAGTAATCGTTAGGTGTTAATTATCTTCAATTAAGAGTGGCAGCAGTAGTTGAGTTGAATGGGTAATCTCAACCAATATAGTGAAATTTCAAAATCTGGGTGGCGTGTAGTGGGTAAGTGTGCGCGAGCATCTGTTCGCTGGATCCCAAGTCGAGCGGGTTCGATTTCCCGCCCGGGCGCACATAAACGAATATAGATGGCGTTGTATTTGATTTGAATTTATTTGACGCATTCACCTTTTTTACAGATTTATACTTTACTGACATTATATGAAATGAAATAAATAAAAAAATATAATAAAAACACAATAGCAAACAACGTTCGACATAATAATTAACTTAAAATTAACTTTAAACAAAAAACCCGTTAACCTCTTCACGCTCAGGTTGCCACATGTGGCGACAAGCGAAAACCAAAAATATTTTACAAAAAAAAAACTTTGGCGCCATCTATGGAATATTTTTCCATATTTTTTTTTTAATAAATAAAAGTTTGTGACATTTCGTAAAAAAACGTAGCGACAAAAAAGTTTTTCAACAAACCTGGGATTATGCTATAGCTCAATCAAAGCAGCATGGGCGCGAAATGGTTAATACTCATAGTAAAGTATGTTCCCATCAACGGACACACTGTACTGATGACTGCCAGTACTCAGAAACCTGCAGTTGTCATTGATGGTAAACAATAATTTATGCTAATGATGTAAATCAAACAAAATTAACTTCATTGTCGAATCAACCGAGCCATCGCACTTCACAAATTTTAAATGCTCGAATGAACCAACACCGGCGTCCTCATTTTTTTTTTCTTGATCACCACGTGATTGATGGCTGCGTCAGGAGGCTGACGCGTCCATCAATCACGCATTTCCCAGCCTCTCGTTTGCGGGAGCAATTTCTTTCTCATTTTTTTTCACGGCAACGGAGCTAATTTGACATGTAAAAAATGCCGCAGATGCAATTTGAATACTGACACTGGGGTAGTTTTAACGAGATGTCGGACACAAATCGAATTTGAAATCTTTGGATAAGTGGCTAGAATGAAGTGCATCGTATCTGTTATTAAAAGCGACGTAGTTATAAAAATGATGTAAAGCCGTAACCACGAGAGCTGTCCTATGATTCATTTGTTGTAAGAGGAAGGTTCAAATTTTTACGTTTGGGGATATCTTGATTTTTAGCTCTGCTGCAAGTGTGTCAAGTTGGCATCCCAATGAAGAGTTCTGATAGTTCTGAATAGAGTTCTCAATTCCTTTTGATGTATCTAGAAGTACCATCAACTTTTTAAAAAGTGTTCTGTAAAATTGGGCTGTCAAATTCATATTACTCACGATTTATACCATTTTTTTTAATAGTTCTGGGAGTTCTGATTTGACTTATGGGTTGTCCTCAGGGAGCTCTAACAAAAAGTCTAATGGCAAATTGCGATTAAGTGACAGGAAATAGGTATTTTTAAAATTAAATTTTCTATAATCGAATTTTAAATTTATAAAAATGCCATAAATCGTGATTGTATCGAATTTGTTTATGAGAAAGAATTATTGTACTCAATAAGTAGAAATAGAAAATTAACTCAGAACTCATAGAACTCTTAATATTTTTTTTGGCTTTGCGACTTAAAAAAAAAAAATATTTTTGATACTTCCGGATAGTTCTGATTGGTGTTTCCTGTAGTTCTTTGTGAGTTCTACCCATAGTTGTTATGAAATATTTAGATTCGACCAATATTAAGTGAGTAATATGAATTTGAATATTTTGAATTTCCAAATTTTTATCTCTGGAAATTCAACAGAACTCTTTGTTAAAAGTATCAGGAACTATAGTACTAACCCAAATACATCTTAAAACCAGTTCAGAACTATTTGATAACAATTTTGGGGTGCGGTGTCAAGTTGGCACCTCATTTTTCAAAAAATTCCTGACTGCCCAATTTTACAGAACTCTTTCTTAAAAGTTGGTAGTACTTCTAGATACATCAAAAGGAATTGAGAACTCTATTCAGAACTATCAGAACTCTTCATTGGGGTGCTAACTTGACACACCCCTCTGCTGCATAATAATAATAATAATAACTTTATTTACGGATTCAACCTTTTTACAATAAAGTATAAAATAACAAACAGATAAATAATGGACCTGATATTTAGTATAGCTAAATTTGCACCTTGATGGCTTGGATAATCGCCAAAATCGTTGCGTTTGGGGTTCAGAAAATCCACGAGTGATTGTTGAGAAACGAATACATCCACAACATGTCACTGTTTGGTGGGAATTTTCGACTGGAAATTGGGAAATGCGGTTGGTCAGGCAATAACAGTTGATGGTGTTCACTATCGCGACATGATAATCAATCCAGTTTTTTGTGCCTAAATTGCAAGATATCGATGTGGACGGCATGTGGTTTCAACAAGACGGTGTGATGTGCCGTATACCCCAAAATCAAGCGATTGGACTTTCTCTTTGGGGTTTTTTGAAGTCGAAAGTTCATCCAAACCAAACCATCTTTAGTTTGGATTTGAATAAAGCAGTTTCAACCAGGGGTGTGGAGTCGGAGTCGGGAGAGGTGGAGTCAGTGAATATTTGGGGTCGGAGTCGGAGCCGGAGTCTGGAGGCTGCAAATTTAAGAGGTCGGAGACGGAACAAAAAAAAAATTCAGGAATCGGAGCCGGAGTCGGAGTCGCTACATTTTTGTCACGACTCCACACCCCTGGTTTCAACAAAGGTGCTTGTAATGAAAACGCTAATTAACTAATATTAACCGATGTTCAGCAAAACTTAAAAAAACTACTGGTTACAATTAATGTATTATAATCTTCACTTTACGCTAATAAATGAGATATAATTGTTACTCATTATTTTTAGACAGTAGGTCAGATTTATCACCATACGCCTGGGTTCATCAAACTTTGACCGGGCGCGGTTAGTCATACAGTCGTTAAACTATTAAGTTGGTAACGCCTCCACTTTATTTAACGACGCTCTGTATGCAAAGCGCCATTATTAGATTTATTTTTAGCGCCAGGTTATGAATGTGTTTTAATTGCAAACTGGTTAAGTAATAGTTAAATAGATAAATATCTTTATTAACAGAACAGTTTTACATGGATTTTGTAAATTTATGGTTCTGCACAAAAAAAATAAGAAACATTTTTTTTATCGTTATTTAGACGTTTACAGTCGATTTAAGCACTGTGCAGAAAGACCAGTTTCCAACAAAAGCAATATTTAAATTTATCATTTGATCTTGTGAATCAATCATACAGCATAATGGCTGTCAAAAGAGGTAACTAATCGATGGCATTTTTGGCATTACCAATGAAATAAATATTACAACTATTACGATTGTTTACAAAAAATGTTATAAAGTTGATAAATAAAAATAATGATGTTGATTACTCAATTAATTAACACGATGGTAAACGTTACTATAGTACTTGTGATTTTCATAACCTGTAAGTTCCTGTCTTATTTATGTATAATTTTTGAATTTTGGTTTATTTGTATTTTATGTCGGGTTATGAAAATAAAGGCCTATTATTATTATTATTATTATTATTATTATTATTATTACTTCATTCTCAGGGATAAAAGAAACAGTATTTTATATCGACATACATTATTATGTAATCGCAATTCCTTCTACCATAGTTTCGACCCTTTCAAGTCATTATGAAGTGATTTTGTTGAAGAATTACAATAGTTATTTGTCTACCAAGTGTGTGAGAAAGTCTATAAAATAATGAGAGTATCAATAAAATAATGAAAATATCAATATTAATAATATAAATAAAAATAAATTATAATAGTAATTTTTTAAGTATAATTTTGATTAGCTAAATAAAATTGTGTTCAACATCTATAAATTTTTAAAATAATATAAATTGTGAAATATATGTACACGCAGGGCCGCGCCAAGCGGGTGTGTTAGGGGTGCCCAGCACCCGGGCGGCACGCTTTAAGAGGCGCCGGTCATTAGCCCGAAGCATCGACGCTAACAGCCCTCCAAATCTTATTGGTTTTTACAATTTGCAAACAAGATTTAGAAATATGCAAGTTTTGCCACGCACCCCGGCGGCAACATACCTTGGCGCGGCCCTGTGTACACGTTAATGAATGAAAATAAATTCCAACTTTATTATGGTCCAAAAGTTTAGCTCTAATAGTGCGTATGTGGCGGGCGTGAATAGTAATTTACGATACACGTAACGTTATGAAGGTTTTTACATTACGAGAGAAAAGTTTAAAAGCACTAGTGCTTTTAAATTCTTTAGTAATGTAAAAACAAATAACATTACGTGTGTCGTAACACGGTTCATTTTATCCCATTTCTATTTTTATAATAAAAAAAAATGTTCAATGAAAACAGCCATAGGCGAAATAATGTTTGTATGCCAATATCTCCATAGCAACGAGTTGCGTTAAGATAAATACAACTAGTGTTGGCATACAAACATTATAGGATAAAATAAAGAATTTCTTAACAACACTAGTGTTGTTAAAGGTACCTTAACGTTACTCGTTGCTAAGGAGTTATTGACATGTTTACATTATGGAATAAAATAAAAGTGTTTTTCGCACGTTAGCATAAACACTATATGAAAACGGATTAGCTTCATGGAAATTAATTTCCCACTTTAAATTTTTACCATCAGTAGAGAAAATTATATTACATTGAAATGAAAACATTACACTCTTCGCTTCAGGCTAAAAATATTTTGATAAATGATAAGCAAAAATATTTACATTTTGATAATGTTCATTGACCTCCTTATAAATAAACGTGTTTTTTTATTAACATCATTAACAAAGCCCGATAAAACATTTGTGGCCAAAAAAAAACAACCCTAAACCAGGCCCTAACAATGATCTTAGACAGAAAAATTTAAAAACCCGTTTTTTCAAAAACTACAGAAGGTGGAAACTAGAAACTTTTCTGGACGCGGTCAAAATAGTCCAAAATTTTATAACCTGTAGAAAACAAAAGCACCCGACCAGCTAATTTTTCTGAAAATTCGAGTTAATTTTAAACATCTAAAATTTTATCCAGAAAAATTTCAAAACACGATTTTTACAAGAATTAACGAAGGCAGAGACTATAAACTTTTCTGGATGCACTCAAAATAGTCCAAAATTTTATAATCTGTAGTAAACAAAAGCACTCGACTAGTTAGTTTTTCTAGAAATTTGTGATGAACTTAAACATCGTCTAAATCTTATGCAGAAAAATTTTAAAATTCGATTTTTTTTTCAAGAATTAAAATGGGCAGATACTTGAAACTCTTCTGGACATACTAAGAATGGTCTAAAATTTTATAATCTATAGAAAACAAAAGCATTTACCACGTAGTTTTTCTGAAAAAATGCGCTCAACTTAAATTTTATACAGAAAAATTTTAAAACCCGATTTTTTGCAGGAATTAAAGTATGCAGAGACTTGAAATTATCCTGTACATAATGAAAATAGTCAAAAATTTTATAATCTGTAAAAAAACGACAGCACTAACTGATTTTTCTCGGAATTAGAGTAGAGTTCAACTTAAATATCGTCTAAATTTGTTGCAGAAAAATGTTGAAACCCGATTATAGCAGTTGGAGACTATACAATTTTCTGGACATACTCGAAATAGTGCAAAATTTTATAACCTACAACAAAATAACAAAAGTATCTACTAGTTTTTCTGTAAATTTCAGATCAACTTAAATCGTAAAATTTTAAAACCTCATTTTTACAAGAAATAAAGTAGGCGGAGACTTGAACATTTTCTAAAAATGCTTAAAATACTCCAAAACTTAATAATCTATAAAAAAATAAAAGCCACCGAGCGACTGATTTTCCTGAAAATTCAAGTTCAACTTTCACATCGTCTAAATTTTCACGAGAATTAAAGCCGGCGGACACTAGAAACTTTTTTGGACATACTGAAAACAGTCAAAAATTTTATAATCTGTAGTAAACAAAAGCACTTGACTAGTTAGTTTTTTCTAGAAATTTAAAATCAACTTAAATATCGTCTAAATCTCATGCATAAAATTTTTTAAATTCGATTTTCTCCTGAATTAAAACGGGCAGAGACTCTTCTAGACATTCTTAAAATAATCCAAAATTTTGTAATCTATAGAAAACAAAAACAGTAGAGACCTAGTTTTTCTGTAACCTTGAGTTCAACTTAAACATTTTTTAAATTTGTTGCAGAAAAATTTCAAAACCCGATTTTTGCAAGAAATAAAGTAGGCAGAGAATTGAAACTCTTCTGGACATTCTGAAAATAATCCAAAATTTTATAATCTATAGAAAACAAAAGCATTTAAGACCAAGTTTTTCTGGAAATTTGAGTTCAACTTAAACATTTTTAAAGTTTGTTGCAGAAAATTTTCAAGACCCGATTTTTGCAAGAATTAAAGTAGGCAGAGAATTGAAACTCTTCTGGACATTCTGAAAATAGTCCAAAATTTTATAATCTATAGAAAACAAAAGCATTAAAGACCAAGTTTTTCTGGAAGTTTGAGTTCAACTTAAACATTTTTTAAATTTGTTGCAGAAAATTTTCAAAACCCGATTTTTGCAAAAATTAAAGTAGGCAGAGAATTGAAACTCTTCTGGACATTCTGAAATAGTCCAAAATTTTATAATCTATAGAAAACAAACGCGTTAAAGACTTGGGTTTTTCGGGAAATTTGAGTTCAACTTAAACATTCTTTTAATTTGTTGCAGAAAATTTTCAAAACCCGATTTTTGCAAGAATTCAAGTAGGCAGAGAATTGAAACTCTTCTGCACATACCGGAAATAGTCCAAAATTTTATAACCTATACAAAACAAAAGCATTAAAGACCAAGTTTTTCGTGAAATTTGAGTTCAACTTAAACATTTTTTAAGTTTGTTGCAGAAAATTTTTAAAACCCAATTTTTGCAAGAATTAACGCAGGCACAGACTATAAACTTTTCTAGAAATACTCAAAATAGATATTTATATAAATATCGGATATATTCCGAATCCTGATAATAATACTATTATTATTATTATTATTATTTTATTTTATTATTTCTAAAAAATCAAAATCGCAATTTTAAATTTTTTAGTTTGAAAACGAGCAATTTTGACTTTTTACGAAAGCATTTTTAAATTACATTAATTAATTCGCCACATGTTGACGCGAAAACCATCAAAATCTAACAACGCGTTTGGCAGTTGTGCAATTTCTAAAAAAAATCAAAATTGCAGTTTTAAATCTTTTAACTGTAGAAACGAATAATTTTGAACTTTCACGTTGATTTTACGAAAACAGTTCTTCGTCCGTTTTTAAATCGCACTAAATTTGCCACATTTTGCCGCGAGGACCATCAAAATCTAAGAACGCGTCTGGCAGCCATCAAAATCGCAATTTTAAATCTTTTATTTTTGAGCTTTGAATTCACGAAAACATTTGTTAATCAGTTTTTAAATTACACTAAAAATCGGACAACGCATTTGGAAGTTGAGCAAGATCAAGAATCAAAATTGCGATTTAAAATCTTTGAAAGATTTGCCATTTTTGGTCTATAATAATGAAACGATAATAGTTACAGCAAATTTATGTTAATAGTAATTGTAGATGATGCCAAAATAAACAACTTATAAAGAATAAGTTTTTTTCGAAATCTCTTTAGTTTTTGAGTAAACTGAATTTTAGAATTTGAAGTATAATTTTTCCATCTTTCATAATTTTGACGTTTTAAACGTCAGTTTCATCCGCTCGATGTACATTTAAAATATGATTTCAATTGAAAATAAACCACAAAAACGTAAATATAAATGGCTATGATACCAACATGTCGGAAAGTAACATGATGGCCACATCATCATTTTTTTTTAATTCCTCCATTTTTTGAAAAATTATGCAAAATATCTAACATTACCTTTTGATGGTAGAAATGACAAAGTTGCATGATGACCTCATCAATATTTTTTTGTCAATAAAATCAACAGCTTTGCATATGTACCTAAAGAAACTACCAAATCGCTTTACCTATGAAACGTCAAAATTTAACATTCTATTAATTCTACGGTCATTTTTTTTTAATAATAAATGTTTTTCTTCTGTAGAAAACTTGTGTATACCGCAGCTAATACAAAATTTATTCCAAAGGGCGTCCCCTTTGAAATCCAACATTTATATCACGACCGAGACTTCCTTTGTACCAACATCACTCTCCGCCTGCAAAAGCCAGCCAGCCTGCCGGTATACTTACGAAACAGGCCGGTTCGGTAACAACAAGTGAGTAATCGGCGTTACATAAGGCCCCGCCGCCGCCGTAACCTTCCAATTATTTGTTTTAAGGTGCAGTATAATAATTTGTAGTCGTAATTATTTAAATTAATAATTGCGGCTCACGTAAATCACGCAGCGCTCGAAAAAGGCGCATGAGCACGGATTATTATTATTATTGTACATATTGACGGTCAGATTGCGTAACGCCGACGACGATGATGATACCGCGTGGATTTTCGGAGGCCAGTGGCGGCGCGCACTGCGGATTTTTGGAGGGGATCGTCGACGCGTGGCGCAATACAGGGAACAACGTATTGCGGGAAGGAGTTAATAGACCGTCGCGTCGCAATTACGGGCGTTCGTTCGTTTGACCCGGATTGCCGGAAGCTCGTTCGGATGATATAAGGTAAAATAAATGAGAGTAACTTCAAGTGAACGTAATCACCGCAATGGATTAATTTGAGTTAAATTAACGCTTGTTTGAGGTTGGTAATTGGATCGGTTTCCATATAACAAGAGGTGATCGGTGCCGGGACACGATGAGTGAATGAAATAATAATGCAAACAATATTTTTGAGAGAAACGAGCGATGAAAAGTTGGTCATTGCTTGATGATTTTAAGTCCTGGACGCTATTTTCCGCCGAGTGCCAATTAAGCCATCGCACAGTGGCTCAACTTTCAGGTGGCCAAATCGCGAATCGTTCCAAAATATTCATGTTTTTGTGGTAATGGAAACGCACTTTTTTTATTACGAGGCGAAGCGTAGCGTAGCCGAGTGACGCGAACCGCAGTGTAGCCGAGTGAGACAAGCACACGAGCATTATGATAAGTTATCAACAATATTTTTCCAACGGCACTAATGCTCTAACTTAACTAGAGTCGTTGGTGGAAACTTTAGTTAAGTTAGGTAACTCAAGTTAAGTAACTCGGATTAATATTACAAAATGTCACAAAACTATCAAAAGTTTGACGCATGCCCTACGCACCCCATACGAATTAAATTGGAGCTTCACACTGGATGCATCGGATGGCGCAAGTATCGCCAAGCAGGCTAGAATTTATTACGGTTATTTGTTATGGTTTGACGACCTTTTACAATAAATAATATCGCACTATTAAAGTTGAATATTAAGAAAATTATAGATATATTGTAGATAAGATTACGATTACTTTAAATTTTAGCTCAGACTGTACGGCGCCGTGAAAAGTGGAAATTAAACAGACACGATTGCGCACAGACAGAAAACTGTAGCCAATTAGCGAACGCACAAAACGTTTATAAATAATTAAACAAGCCATTGTGTTTGAGCATTACATACTGGCGCAATAGGCTGTAATTTATTAGTAATACGAGCGTGAATTTCGATCTAATCCTAGGGGGAAACTTTGTGATTATCTGTGTGTTCAAAACATTTCAGCATTTCCCAGTAAGTAATCAAAAAGTAAATAAACAGTAAACGAGACCGATCCAAATATTTCCGTCTCGATATGTGAAAACAAGTTTATCGGCGACGGACGATATAAATATTTAGTAATGCTTAAACAAGATTCGCAATGCACGCTCTGAAAGGATGCTATTTTTAGATTTTTTTCTTAAAAAATCCGAAGCTCCTTTTACTTGGAGATCGAACAATAGCGGGGCGCATTTTCTGAAAGTCTTTTGTAATCCACCTGAACACACTCGAAACGTAAGATCTTATGCGTCCTTCATTTACTAGTATGTGGCTTAAGACCTCCCCTCCTCCCTCTTATCACGTATACTTTTTATAAACTTCCACCCCAGGTTACTATGAATCGCTGGGATTCGAACCCAGGACCCCCTGCATTTGTTTTCACGCGGCTGGGAGGCTACTACTACTAATCATCCAGAACTCTGATCAACGGCGACTTGTGGATTTCCGTAGGGAGGCCAAAGATAAAGATGTCTTACTCTAATAGAGGAAGCAAATATTCCGTTGGTTTATCGGTGAAATTTTCTTCCGTTACCTCACCGCCAAACATCCACGAGCCGCCGCTGACTCTGATGCACCAATAAATGTCTCGTATTCACAAAATCTTCAAGTTTCCAAATAATAGTTTCGTGCTGTAACGGGTTAATAAAGTAAGTTCTAGCAGTCTACAGGGTGTTCGAAAACGATTTTCCCAACACCCTCACTAACTTCATTTATTTATTTCAATTAAACAATGCTAACGTTCTAACCTTGCTCTGTGGACGCGAAGGATGGTCACAGATACCACTGACTGCAGAAGTTAAAAGACCCCACCAAGAGAAAAAGAAACAGGTGCGGCGCAGCTAGCGCTGTCTCGCATTATAAGCAAGTTCGAGACAACGGAATCGGTTGCGATTTGCTATGAACAGTATGTCCCGCCAGGGGCGACTCGTTATATAGAGCCAAAAAGCCGTTGGCTCTACCACTAATTTCAAGCTCAGCAAGAATTTTTAATTAATTCTTAAAGCACTTTTTCGACAGTTACTTTGATATAGAAAGATAAATCGTTCTTTCTTCCTTTCTTAAAAAAATATTGTATAAGTGGCTCTACCATCAACATGTTCCACGAGCCGCCACTGGGTCCCGCTATATCAGGGGATGTTCGTGAGATAGTTCCAATATAATTAAGACAGTCTTAACGGCAAACAAGCATGGAGCTGAAAATTATTTTAAATTTCGGTAAAAAAAAAATTGAAACACAATGGCAGCAAACATGATTTTTTTATAATGACTTAAAGTAGATGCTACTATGTGATTTCATAAAAATCCCTCCCTTTAATTACAAGATAATTCTACTGGAACATCCTCGTGTCAATTTTTAAGTTGCATTTTTTTTTTAAATATCGCTAAAAACATTGAAATATATTTGGTACAAGAACAAAACTTTCTGAAGTTACTTCAAATAGATGTCACTACACGATTCCATAGAAATCCTAAAACATCCCTCCCTTTAATTACAAGAAAATTCTACTGGAACATCCTTGTGTCAATTTTTAAAATGATTTTTTTTTAAATTTGGCTAAAAAAATTGAAAAATATTTGCTACAAGAATAAAACTTTCTGAAGTTACTTCAAATAGATGTTACTACATGATTCTATAAAAATCCCAAAACATTCCTCCCTTAAATTACAAGATAATCCTACTGGAACATCCTTGACTCAATTTTTAAGTTGAATTTTTTTAAATTTGGCTAAAAAAATTGAAAAATGTTTGCTACAAGAACAAAACTTTCTGAAGTTACTTCAAATAGATGTTACTACATGATTCTATAAAAATCCCAAAACATTCCTCCCTTTAATTACAAGATAATTCTACTGGAAGATCCTTGTGTTAATTTTTAAGTTGCATTTTTTTAAATTTGGCTAAAAAAAATGAAAAATGTTTGCTACAAGAATAAAACTTTTTGAAGTTACTTCAAATAGATGTTACTACATGATTCTATAAAAATCCCTAAACATTCCTCCCTTTAATTACAAGATAATTCTACTGGAAGATCCTTGTGTTAATTTTTAAGTTGCATTTTTTTAAAATTTGGCTAAAAAAATTGAAAAATGTTTGCTACAAGAATAAAACTTTCTGAAGTTACTTCAAATAGATGTTACTACATGATTCTATAAAAATCCCAAAACATTCCTCCCTTTAATTACAAGATAATTCTACTGGAAGATCCTTGTGTTAATTTTTAAGTTGCATTTTTTAAAATTTGGCTAAAAAAATTGAAAAATATTTGCTACAAGAATGAAACTTTCTGAAGTTACTTCAAATAGATGTTACTACATGATTCCATAAAAATCCCAAAATATTCCTCCCTTAAATTACAAGATAATCCTACTGGAACATCCTTGACTCAATTTTTAAGTTGAATTTTTTTAAATTTGGCTAAAAAAATTGAAAAATATTTGCTACAAGAATAAAACTTTCTGAAGTTACTTCAAATAGATGTTACTACATGATTCTATAAAAATCCCAAAACATTCCTCCCTTTAATTACAAGATAATTCTACTGGAACATCCTTGTGTCAATTTTTAAAATGATTTTTTTTAAATTTGGCTAAAAAAATTGAAAAATATTTGCTACAAGAACAAAACTTTCTGAAGTTACTTCAAATAGATGTTACTACATGATTCCATAAAAATCCCAAAATACCCGCTCCTTCAATTACCAGGTAATCCCACTTAAACGCCATAGTGTACATTCCGAAGTTACATTTTTAACTTTGGGTTAAAAAATATGAAAAACAATGGCAGCAACTATGAATTTTTTTATAATAACTTAAAATAGATGTTACTACGTGCTTCCATAAAAATCCCAAAATAAATCCTTCCTCAATTACAAGATAATCCTGCTCAAGCGCCATAGTGTTCATTCTGAAGTAACATTTTTTTTTCTAAATTCCACTAATTTTTTTTTTAAACAATAGCTATAGGCTTAAACATTTCAAACATTAATTATAATAGATGCTACTACGCGATTTCATAAAAATTGCTACACATTACTTTCCTGAAGTACAAGATAATCCTACTGGAGCATTTTTTTTACTAAAATTCTTGTTTGGAGTCTTGTCATTGTGTTTCCAGTTAGGGTGCGACGGTTATTTTTTATTATAGCAAAAATACATTAATTCTGAGTACATTTAGAGATTTTGAAGATAATTCCTAGCGTGATACATTTTTTAAGGAATTTTTAAATCGTGAGATGCAATTTTTTTTTACTAAAATTCTTGTTTGGAGTCTTGTCATTTTGTTTCCAGTTGGAATGCGACAGTTATTTTTTATTATAGCAAAAATACATTAATTCTGAGTACATTTAGAGATTTTGAAGATAATTCCTAGCGTGATAAATTTTTTAAGGAATTTTTAAATCGTGAGATGCAATTTTTTTTTTACTAAAATTCTTGTTTGGAGTCTCGCCATTTTGTTTCCAGTTGGGGTGCGACGGTTATTTTTTATTATAGCAAAAATACATTAATTCTGAGTACATTTAGAGATTTTGAAACTAACTCCTAGCGTGATAAATTTTTTAAGAATTTTTTAAATCGTGAGATGCAATTTTTACTTTCTCTTTTTTGCGACTACGGAATAATTGTGACTTTTAGAAAGATCTGACGTTTTGTATGTTAATTCCTAACATGTGTACCAACTTAAAGTTTTAAAAACAAAAAATCATGGCACACTTGATGTTTTTTTTTTTTAGTGAACATACGATATAAGAGTCCTTAGAGATGTAAAATGTAACGCTGTTATCTAATACAGATCTTAAGTGCCAGTGCACCATGAGTCCACCCCTTTACCTCATCATCCATTACGACCATCACATGGCGATCCTGCGTTATCATCACAGGACCTCTTCAAAAAAGAAAAATTCAATTCCTATAAGTAAGGAGATTAAAGATAATCTCGACTTTCTGATGGAAATATGTGACTGGTTTGTAGACAAAATGCACAATGCTGTGAATTTCCGCAAAAACAAATTATTTTGCGACAAAGGAAAAAACAAACGGAACGCAAGAGAACCCACATTGGTACAGTGCGGACACGGAGCAATGGGCGCAACAAAGTGGAATTTGAAATAGAAATGTAATAGGTGAATTGAACCTTGAGGTGTTGGGTGACCCCATAATTGAATCTCATCGGCGAACGACCAAGATGGTTCATGAAAGATGGTGCTCCACCACACTATCCGTACGATGAAGAATATACTTACAAGTTTCATTGGGAGACGGAGATAAACATGATATTGGCGCCGTGGAACTGTACCGAAGAATTTAAAATGTTTGATCTTGTCTATGGTGGAGAAAAAGAAGATTAAATAGACTTTACACAACAGGTTTATCAATGTCTATCCAAACGTTTACATCGCATTAGGAATAATAGAGACAATTCCTGTGACAAGAGTGTCTGCAGAAAGGAGCTCTTCCAAATTGGATCGCAGAGGACCCAAATCACCTCACCTCAATCCACTAGACTTTGCATCGTGGGATAATTTAAAATCCAAAATTTACCAAACGTGATTCGTGACTTGCAACATTTAAGAGCGAGGATTGAGGATTGCAATATGTAAATACAAAAATTAAGGAGATAATAAATGTCACTTTGACAATAAACAATTGGCCGTTGTTTATCAGAAAGGATCCAAGCGACATTTTCAAACTTTCGAGAAAACGAGCTCCAAAGTTCGTTGTTGTTGGAGAAAGCAGTTGCAGTCTATTTTTACCCGCGCATTTTTAGCGTTTTTAAATTTTTCTGGCGCTTGGATCTATTCTGAGAATGTAAATTAACTTGTATAAAGTCGCATAGTACCAATACCTCTTTTTCACAAAAATTATCGCTTGGACCCTTTCTGATAATCAACATTCAAGTGTGCGCACAATTTCATCTCAAGTTCTATCAAAATATGTGACTTTTGTTATCGTAAAACTAACCTTACTTTTATATAATTCCATTTTTAATTAATTCTACGACGGTGTGCCCGTGCGCCCACGTCTTACCTCACAGTACTGCCAATTTTTTTTAATGCCAACTTCATAAAATAAGTCACAATCAATAACCGGGTAATATTTCTTTGTAAGAAAAAATAAATCTAAACATGACAGTTCAGTTGATATTTGTCGACTCGAATTTTAACAAACGTCTCCATTTGAGATAATAGGTGAAATATTTGTTCTTGTTTTTCTGTTTGCACCAAGCCTACTTTTAATTTACGAAACCACAACTGCAATAATAGGAAACGTCGTCCACACGTTTGGCGTTTACCAGTGGGTGAACGAAGGAATTGCAAAAACACGCCGATTGTGCAACTCGAAAATTATGGCATCTGCAAAGAGTCAAAAATTGCGCGACCTCAATAACCACGAAATTTCTTAACAATGAAATGGCGAACATCGCGCAACGTCCCGCCGCCGTTCTCCGGGAGTGTGTCACGGCCGCCTAGAACACCGCGTGTCTCTCTCGTCGGATTGCCCAAGAAAATAATATTTCGCGATCTCTTCGCTCGCGCTCGCAGACGCCGCACGGAGGAAACGGAGAAAAGGACAGCCGTGTCCCAGATGTTTTGGAAGAGAACGTAGACCTACTATTCCAGATATCGCAGATGACGGAATGTTTTGTCAAATCAAAAGTGCCGTGAAAAACGGATTTTTAAGTAACATATATTCGCCAGGGGATAGAAAACAATTGCTAAAATTTTCTCATCAAAAGTGCCATGAAAACATACTTTAACGGATATTTAGTAGCAATTTTGAGGTAACCCAGTTTTTTAATTAAATTTACTTTTTGTCAGAACCGGAATGTTTCAATGGATTGTGTGAGTACGTGAAGTTGTCATTAAATGAATGTTTTGGAGGAGAATGTAGACCTACTATTCCGGATGACGCAAATGACGGGATGTTTTGTTAAAATTTCATATCAAAATTGCCATGAAAACGGACGTTAACAGATATTTAGTAGCAATTTTGAGGGTACCTCATTCATTTTTAATGAAATTTAGATTTTTGAAAACATTAAAAAAATATAGTCCAATATTCGCATTCTACAAAACAACGATTTTAATAAAAGAATTCTGGAAAAACTAGTGATGACGTCTTTTTATGTGTTTCCTTTATATTTATAGCTATAAATGTCTGTAATATTTCCTAAAAAAAATTATTTGAATTCGTTGCAGGATTTTTGAGAAAATGAAGAAAATCTCGTATTTTGCAATGCAGCGATTTTGATAAAAACATATCAGGAAAAATTAGTGATAACGTCTTTTTAGATTTTTCCCTTTGTTTTATAGCTGCATATGTCTGAAATATTTCCTAAAAATTTAATTGAAATAAATTACATGGTTTCTGAGAAAATTAAGAAAATCCAGTCGAATGTTTGTTTTTGCAAAGTAGAGATTTTGATGGAAAATTTCGGAAAAACTAGTGATGCCGTCTTTTTGGATTTTTCCTTTATTTTATAGCTACATATATCTGGAATATTTCCTCAAAATTTAATTGAAATACATTACATGGTTTCTGAGAAATTTAAGAAAATCCAGTCGAATGTTTGTTTTTGCAAAGTAGAGATTTTGATGGAAAATTTCGGAAAAACTAGCGATGCCGTCTTTTTAGATTTTTCTTTTGTTTTATAACTACATATATCTGGAATATTTCCTAAAAATTTAATTGAAATACATTACATGGTTTCTGAGAAAATTAAGAAAATCCAGTCGAATGTTTGTTTTTGCAAAGTAGAGATTTTGATGGAAAATTTCGGAAAAACTAGTGATGCCGTCTTTTTGGATTTTTCCTTTATTTTATAGCTACATATATCTGGAATATTTCCTCAAAATTTAATTGAAATACATTACATGGTTTCTGAGAAAATTAAGAAAATCCAGTCCAATGTTTGTTTTTGCAAAGTAGAGATTTTGATGGAAAATTTCGAAAAAACTAGTGATGCCGTCTTTTTGGATTTTTCCTTTATTTTATAGCTACATATATCTGGAATATTTCCTAAAAATTTAATTGAAATAAATTACATGGTTTCTGAGAAAATTAAGAAAATCCAGTCGAATGTTTGTTTTTGCAAAGTAGAGATTTTGATGAAAAATTCCGAAAAAACTAGTGATGGCGTCTTTTTGGATTTTTCCTTTATTTTATAGCTACATATATCTGGAATATTTCCTAAAAATTTAATTGAAATACATTACATGATTTCTGAGAAAATTAAGAAAATCCGGTCGAATGTTTGTTTTTGCAAAGTAGAGATTTTGATGAAAAATTCCGGAAAAACTAGTGATGGCGTCTTTTTGGATTTTTCCTTTATTTTATAGCTACATATATCTGGAATATTTCTTAAAAATTTAATTGAAACACATTACACGGTTTCTGAGAAAATTAAGAAAATCCAGTCGAATGTTTGTTTTTGCAAAGTAGAGATTTTGATGAAAAATTCCGGAAAAACTAGTGATGGCGTCTTTTTGGATTTTTCCTTTATTTTATAGCTACAAATATCTGGAATATTTCCTTAAAATTTAATTGAAATACATTACATGGTTTCTGAGAAAATTAAGAAAATCCAGTCGAATGTTTGTTTTTGCAAAGTAGAGATTTTGATGAAAAATTCCGGAAAAACTAATAATGCCGTCTTTTTAGATTTTTCTTTTGTTTTAAAGCTACATATCTTTGGAATATTTTCTGAAAACTTTATTGAAATTCATCAAGGGATTTTTGAGAAAATTAAGAAAATCTGGTCGTATGTTCGCGTTTTTCAGTACAGCGATTTTGATAAAAATTAAAAAAAAAATTAGTGATAACGTCTGTTTAGATTTTTTCTTTTAAGTTTACATTTCGAAAGCGGAGATTTTGATGAAAAATTCCGAAAAAAAACTAGTGATAACGTCTTTTTGAGTTTTTCTTTTTTTTTATGACGACATAGAATATTTTAAAATTCATTAGCGGTTTTTGATTTTTTATTTATAAAACATTACAGTAAAATTCATACAAGGAAGCGACACCTATTCACATATATGAAGTATTCACTTATACGAAGAATTTTCGTACCCCCTCTTCGTACAAGTGAGGTTCCACTGTAAATCCATATAATAAATTTATATTATATAATTATTGGCGTTTTAACGTACGTTTTACTCAGGTCGACAATACATACATTGGATAACTTACAATCTAGAAACAGAGAAAAGAAAAGAACATTCTTTTAACTAAATATCACTTTGAAAGAATTCACTGTAATTGTACGGCGCAAGTTTTATTAACAAATTTTTAATAGTTGTTTTAAGTGTTTTAAAAGGTACATTTTTTAAACACCTATACATCGATATAATTTTAATGCAGACACATTTTACGTCTATAATTAAATACCTACTCCATGTAAAATTTGCAAGTACATACCCCAACATATTAAACGTACACACAAGTTCACAACTCCAACTTTACATAATATAGAAATTACCGTCATGCCTGAATTGGCTCCACACGTTTTAATGGCTCTAAAACACGCAGGTATTGCGAGGGTGTGGGACACACGACTCGAATCGAATCGAATCCTTCTTTGAATATCAAATTCGGTCGCATCTGGCGAACCACCAAGATTTTCCGTCATTTCAGAAATAAACAGGTGACACGGCCGGTCCATATAGTTGCACGTTATTTACCGCATTCGATATATTCAGATTTTCCAACTGCATTTTATGTACCCTTTACGTCGTGACCGTACCGTCCTGATATTTTATATAACACCGAATCGAGCAAACATCAAAACTTATAAATACGACACGTTACCTTACGTAACGCGGCTGTGCGAAACGAGTATTCTCCATTTCGGTTGTGTAACGAGATATTATTATTAATGGGAGTCGTTCTGTTTTGCAATCCGCTTGCGTTTTTATTATTCCTGATATGCAAATGCGTTAATGAGATTACTTAAATATTTTTTCAGGCGAAAAAGTACAGACTGGAGTTGGACGAAAAAGTCGACTCCCTCACTGGAATAGAGGGTAGAGCGGTCAGGTTTAAAATACCTTCGAAAAGTAAATTAAAATTGGAAATTTTCAACTCAAGACACGAGCCAATGAAAATCTAATCATGCTGGATGAACAATTATCGCGGCAATTGAGCGCCGCAGCAATTATACACGAGTAAAATATGTGTTACAAGTACAACAATCAAAGATACATATAGAGTGTGCCAGATTGACTACAATTAACAAAAATTACAACAAACACGTTGTCAAACAGTGCAAAAACTCAGTTTTATGTGGACAACAAATGTCTAGAGCATATTGTAACTCATGTTATACCTCATGATATTTCCTTAACATAAATAGCAATGAAGAAAAAGAACGATGCGAAGTGCGAGGAGTTTAATCTGCACTTTAATAATGTACAGTCTAATTTTTTTCTTTGTCATTGGTTTCATTTTTTTTCTTTTTTTTTTATTATGTACACTATATTTTTTAAGTTTATTTAAATTTTAAGTTTATCTCAACGTTTCTCTATTAATGGATGTAATCTGTTGAGAAATAAAGGGTTATTGTTATTATTATTAAAAACATAATGTATCCATGAATTGGTAGTAAAAAAAAACTCGCGCCCCTTTCCACAATATATTTTGTATGCGTATCCCATCGATATAATATTTTAAATAACAATGCTTCAATCAGAAGTCCAGATTACTTCGTTTGATCGATCAGCACTTTGTAAATTGCCGACGTGTATTGTGTAAAATACAATGCTGGCCCATTTTCTGTTATCCATTGTAAAATCTATTACACCAACGAACTAATGATAATAACTGGTTTTCTGGAATAATAATTTTATTGAAACCCAGTGTATAGCTTCGCGATGTTTCTATTGTATTTTGCGTTCATTTTTTTTCCCTTTAAATCTTTTGTTTGAAAATTATTTGGTTACGTCAAGATAAATTACTCACCCTGTATATGAGGGAGAAAATCATTCTAAATTTAACGATTCCGTAAAGATCTCCAAACACCCCATCCCTAAATTTCGAGATAATTCCGTTGGAACAGAGCGTGAAATTGTGGAAAAAATAGGAATTTCACCGACTTGTAAAAAATATAAAAACAATTGCCACCGACTTCAAATTACACGAATCTATTCAAAATTCATTTGGGATTAAGATTCCGTGAAAATCTGTAAACACCCCATCCCTAAATTTCGAGATAATCCCATTGGAACAGAGCGTGAAATTGTAGAAAAAAACAGGAATTTCACCGACTTGAAAAAAATATTTAAAAAATTTCCACCGACTTGAAATTACACGAATCTATTCAAAATTCATTTGGGATTAAGATTCTGTGAAAATCTGTAAACACCGCATCCCTAAATTTCGTGATAATTCCATTGGAACAGAGCGTGAAATTGAAGGAAAAAAACAGGAATTTCACCGACTTGTAAAAAATATAAAAACAATTGCCACCGACTTGAAATTACACAAATCTATTCAAAATTCATTTGGGATTAAGATTCTGTGAAAATCTGTAAACACCGCATCCCTAAATTTCGTGATAATTCCATTGGAACAGAGCGTGAAATTGAAGGAAAAAAACAGGAATTTCACCGACTTGTAAAAAATATAAAAACAATTGCCACCGACTTGAAATTACACGAATCAATTCAAAATTCAATTGAGATTAAGATTCTATGAAAATCTGTAAACACCGCATCCCTAAATTTCGAGATAATTCCATTAGAACAGCGTGAAATTTGTAGAAAAAAACAGGAATTTCACCGACTTGTAAAAAATATAAAAATAATTGCCACCGACTTGAAATTACAAGAATCTGTTCAAAATTCATTTGGGATTAAGATTCTGTGCAAATCTGTAAACACCCCATCCCTAAATTTCGAGACAATCCCATTGGAACAGAGCGTGAAATTGTAGAAAAAAACAGGAATTTCACCGACTTGTAAAAAATGTAAAAACAATTGCCACCGACTTGAAATTACACGAATCTATTCGAAACTCATTCGGGATTAAGATTCTGTGAAAATCTATAAACACCCCATCCCTAAATTTCGAGATAATCACATTTGAACAGAGCGTGAAATTGTAGAAAAAATCGGGAAATTCACCGACTTGTAAAAAATGTAAAAACAATTGCCACCGACTTGAAATTACACGAATCTATTCAAAATTCATTTGGGATTAAGATTCTGTGAAAATCTGTAAACACCGCATCCCTAAATTTCGAGATAATCCCATTGGAACACAGCGTGAAATTGTAGAAAAAATCAGGAATTTCACCGACTCGTAAAAAATATAAAAACAATTGCCACCGACTTAAAATTACACGAATCTATTCGAAATTCATTTGGGATTAAGATTCTGTGAAAATTTGTAAACACCGCATCCCTAAATTTCGAGATAATCCCATTGTAACAGAGCGTGAAATTGAAGGAAAAAATCAGGAATTTCACCGACTTGTAAAAAATATAAAAACAATTGCCACCGACTTGAAATTACATAAATTTATTCAAAATTCATTCGGGATTAAGATTCTGTGACAATCTGTAAACACCCTATCCCTAAATTTCGAAATAATTCCTTTTGAACAGAGCGTGAAATTGAAGGAAAAAAACAGAAATTTCACCGACTCGTAAAAAATATAAAAACAATTGCCACCGACTTGAAATTACACGAATCTATTCGAAATTCATTTGGGATTAAGATTCCGTGAAAATCTGTAAACACCCCATCCCTAAATTTCGAGATAATCCCATTGGAACAGAGCGTGAAATTGTAGAAAAAAACAGGAATTTCACCGACTTGAAAAAAATATTTAAAAAATTTCCACCGACTTGAAATTACACGAATCTATTCAAAATTCATTTGGGATTAAGATTCCGTGAAAATCTGTAAACACCCCATCCCTAAATTTCGAGATAATCCCATTGGAACAGAGCGTGAAATTGTAGAAAAAATCAGGAATTTCACCGACTCGTAAAAAATATAAAAACAATTGCCACCGACTTGAAATTACACGAATCTATTCGAAATTCATTTGGGATTAAGATCCCGTGAAAATCTGTAAACACCGCATCCCTAAATTTCGAGATAATCCCATTGGAACACAGCGTGAAATTGTAGAAAAAATCAGGAATTTCACCGACTCGTAAAAAATATAAAAACAATTGCCACCGACTTAAAATTACACGAATCTATTCAAAATTCATTTGGGATTAAGATTCTGTGAAAATCTGTAAACACCGCATCCCTAAATTTCGTGATAATTCCATTGGAACAGAGCGTGAAATTGAAGGAAAAAATCAGGAATTTCACCGACTTGTAAAAAATATAAAAACAATTGCCACCGACTTGAAATTACATAAATTTATTCAAAATTCATTCGGGATTAAGATTCTGTGACAATCTGTAAACACCCCATCCCTAAATTTCGAAATAATTCCTTTTGAACAGAGCGTGAAATTGAAGGAAAAAAACAGAAATTTCACCGACTCGTAAAAAATATAAAAACAATTGCCACCGACTTGAAATTACACGAATCTATTCAAAATTTATTCGGGATGAAGATTCTGTGAAAATCTGTAAACACCCCATCCCTAAATTTCGAGATAATCCCTTTGGAACAGAGCGTGAAATTGTGAATAATTTATTCGTATCTTCAAGTCATTTTATTATTATTATTACTAACTAGAGTTTGTAGAAGATATGCAACAAACAAAGATTTTTATTACAACCTCTACATAAGAGAAATGCGTTACATAAAGTACAATTTCATCGTGTATTATTAAAATGTAAAAAAAAGGAAATTCTTGTTAATAATATTATGTAATTTGAATACGACACGCGTAATTCGCGAAGTTGCGTACTCGAGTGTCAACAGTGGAGGAAACGTGAAACGTGGATTATTTTATGTTAGACATTTGAAATTTAAAATAAATTGGGTAAAATATTAATTTGATTACAATTAACAACTGAATATTGACTCGACCTTACGATCATGTGAATACGCAAGAACTTTTTTTTTTTATTTTTGTGCTGAAGATTCTCTAGATACCGGTAAGTATATAAGACAAACGGCGGTTAAAATGATATTCATATTTTGGGTTCATTCATGCGGATTAGTTCTTATCGATCGAAGACTTGCGCTGCTGAAATTTTAACGCGCGCTAAAAGGGGAAATGCAAAGTTGAAAAGTGCGATAAAGGGAAAAATGCATGAACTCATTTACATGCTGAAATTGTTGCTATCGGTTTGGTTCTTTAAGCTAATGGAAATTTAAAAACGATGCGTGGGAGGTAATTTAGGCAATGCCTTTGGGTACATTTTTTTTAATTATATGTGATGGTGATGAGATAAACGGTTATTTATCAATAACGGTTATAGCAGTTACTGTTACTAGAAAATAACTGGTTATTTAGTGACCGTTATTTAAAGAGAACTTGATGTATATTTTTTGCTAGTTATTGTAATATGTAGTTATGAGATAAGCGGTTTTAGCAGTTACCGTTACTAGAAAATAACTAGTTATTTAAACCGTTATTTAAAGTAACCTATATTTTTTTGTATATATTTTAAGGTTTTGAGGATTTGTTTTGAATTGGGTTTTCATTGCGTATTATTTTCTTTTCGATTCTAATCTAATATTGATTTGAGTGACTAACCGTTCTCGTTTCCTGCGTGTATTTCCCTCCACTTGGCGACGATCTCCTGCACGAGCACATTCGTCGCCCTGAGGGAGCCGACGTCCACACAACAAACGACACACTTGAGGTTCACCTTATCCAAACAGTCGACACAGAAAGTGTGGCCGCAGTCGGCCGTGACCGGAGCGGTCAGCAGCCTCCTGCAGATGGGGCACGCGAAGAGATCGGTGGCGCCGTCGACGGCGTCGAAGAGGGCGAGCCCGAGCTTCCGCAGCCTGGTCGCGGCCTCGCGCTCCCTCCTCGCCCGCTGCACCCTCTTCTTCTTCGTCTTGGCCGCGTCGTTACGTAACGACGCGGGGCCCTGCGGCGCCTCCCGCATCGTCCCCGTGGTGGCCGCTGCTCCCCGCCGCCGCTTCCGGCCCGATCGATCTCCGAATTTCCGGGCCCTGTGCCCCGGAACGCGCCCAATATGTCCACGGACCGCCAATTCAAAACTTATGTAACTGCGGGTGTCCCGAGGAGATTCCGGAAAAAAAAATCCAAAAATCAACCGACGATCCTCCTCCTCCTCTCAGTGGTCTACACTTCCGTCGAACAGTTGTCCCTCTCGGTTCTCCCTCGCGGCATTACATAACAGGTGGTGATGATGCGCGTCCCCCGTTACGTAAACAATATATAATGCGGCACACGGACGAACAACACACGTGCGACGTACCGACTGAGCGCCGTGAACTGAACTAACCGAAATGAACTGCGAACGCCGACAGAGCCGACTCGAAACACGGACTGCGACTGCTTCTGAATCGCGGTGCGCACCGACGTAAATTCGTAGTAAAACTCCTGCAACGTTGCTGTATTACATCTCCACGCATAAATACTGAACGAGAGTGCTATTGTTTTTCTTTTGCTCGGGCATTCGACCCCATGACATTTGACCAAGAACTGTCCAAAATGTCATAGTATTAAAATTACAAATTACGTTTTTTTCATTATCTTCACCTATACCTCAAAAAACAAAAGAAACCAAACACCATTTTATTGGTGAATTGTCATCTCGGCAAGTCGAAGATTAAGAATTTGAAACAATTTTTAGATTATCTTCAATCGTTCACGAGATATCCACCAATATGTCGAAAACAAATGAAACCAAACACCGTTTTATTGGTGAATTCGCATCTCCACAAGCCGAAGATTAGGAATATGAAATCATTTTTTGATTATCTTCACCCGTTCGCGAGATATTCACCCGTATGTCAAAAAACAAAAGAAATCAAACACCGTTTTGTTGTTGAATTCACATCTCGGCAAACCGAAGATGAAGAATTTGAAATCATATTTTGATTATCTTCAATTGTTCGCGAGATATTGACCTATATGTCAAAAACAAATGAAACCAAACGACTTTTTATTGGTGAATTCGCATCTCGGAAAGCCGAATATTAAGAATTTGAAATAATTTTTTGATTATCTTCAACCGTTTACGAGATATTCACCTATATGTCAAAAAACAAATGAAACCCAAACACCGTTTTATTGGTGTATTCGCATCTCGACAAGCCGAAGATTAGGAATATGAAATCAATTTTTGATTATATTCAACCGTTCACGAGATATTCACCTATATGCCAAAAAACAAATGATACCAAACACCGTTTTATTGGTGCATTGGCATCTCGGTAAGCCGAAGATTAAGAATTTGAAACAATTTTTAGATTATCTTCAATCGTTCACGAGATATCCACCAATATGTCAAAAACAAATGAAACCAAACACCGTTTTATTGGTGAATTCGCATCTCGGCAAGCCGAAGATTAGGAATATGAAATCATTTTTTTTATTATCTTCAACCGTTCGCGAGATATTCACCCATATGTCAAAAAACTAAAGAAACCAAACACCGTTTTATTGTTGAATTCACATCTCGGCAAACCGAAGATGAAGAATTTGAAATCATATTTTAACTATCTTCAATCGTTCACGAGATATTCACCTATTTGTCAAAAAACAAATGAATCCAAACACCGTTTTATTGTTGATTTAGCATCTTGGCAAATCGAAGATTAAGAATTTGAAATAATTTTTAGATTACCTTCAACAGTTCACGAGATATCGACCTATGTGTCAAAAAACAAATGAAACCAAACACCGTTTTATTGGTGAATTCGCATCTCGACAAGCCGAAGATTAAGAATATGAAATAATTTTTTGATTATCTTTAACCGTTCACGAGATATGCACCTATATGTCAAAAAACAAACGAAACCAAGCACCGTTTTATTGGTTAATTGGCATCTCGGCAAACCGAATATTAAGAATTTGAAATGTTTTTAGATTATCCTCAACCGTTCATAAGATATTGACCTATATGTCAAAAAATAAATGAAACCAAACACCTTTTTATTGGTGAATTCGCATCTCGGCTAGCCGAAGATTAGGAATACGAAATCATTTTTTTATTATCTTCAACCGTTCGCGAGATATTCACCCATATGCCAAAAAAACAAATGAAATCAAACACCGTTTTATTGGTTAATTGGCATCTCGGCAAACCGAAGATTAAGAATTTGAAATCATTTTTCGATTATCTTCAACCATTCACGAGATATTCACCTATATGTCAAAAAACAAATGAAACCAAACACCGTTTTATTGGTGAATTGGCACCGCGGCGAGCCAAAGATTAAGAATTTGAAATAATTTTTAGATTACCTTCAACCGTTCACAAGATATCGACCTATATGTCAAAAAACAAATGAAATCAAACACCGTTTTATTGGTGAATTGGCACCTCGGCGAGCCGAAGATTAAGAATTTGAAATCATTTTTAGATTATCTTTAACCGTTCACGTGATATTCACCTATATGTCAAAAAACAAATGAAATCAAACACCGTTTTATTGGTGAATTCGCATCTCGATAAGCCGAAGATTAGGAATATGAAATCATTTTTTGATTATCTTCAACCGTTCACGATATATCCACCTATATGTCAAAAAACAAATGAAATCAAACACCGTTTTATTGGTGAATTGACACCTCGGCGAGTCAAAGATTAAGAATTTGAAATAATTTTTAGATTATCTTCAACCGTTCACGAGATATCCACCTATATGTCAAAAACAATTGAAAATAAACACCGTTTTACTGTTGAATTCGCATCTCGGCAAACCGGAGATTGAGAAATTGAAACCAAATCTGGTTAATATTTATTATTTTATTTTTATTATTTTTGAAAAGTGACTGAATTTACTTGGAAATCATATATTTTCGACACACTACAAAACAATTATCTCAAATAAATTTTGAGTAATTTTGGAAAGTCTTAAGTCGATAAATAAAATAAAACTATACTGGTGGAAAAAAATGAAAGACTTGAAATTCGTGAAATTTCGACCATTTTCAAACGGCCATAACTCGGCGTATTTTCAATCGATTTTGATGAATCTTTGAGGGCGAAAAACTTTGAAGTGTCTTCTTTAAAGTCATGCATGCGAATTTAAGCGTAACCCCTTCCGCCCCCCTCTAGCACCTCTATGAAAAAAAAATGTATTTTCAGGAAACCATGTCCAATGCAACATCCGAGAAAACAAACGTGCGTTGAATTGACATTATCTCGCAATTTAGGAAATTGACCTTTTAAAATCTCTATAGGATCACATAGTAGAGACTATTTTAAGTAACTTCAGAATGTTTTAAGCTCATAGCAATTGTTTTTATATTTTTTTGTCGAATTTAAAAAATGCAACTTTAGAAAAAAACAAATGGGCGTTGAATTGACATAATCTCAGAATTTAGGAAATTGACCTTTTAAAATTTCTATAGGATCACATAGTAGAGACTATTTTAAGTAACTTCAGAATGTTTTAAGCTCATAGCAATTGTTTTTCTATTTTTTTGTCGAATTTAAAAAATGCAACTTTAGAAAAAAACAAACGGGCGTTGAATTGACATTATCTCAGAATTTAGGAAATTGACCTTTTAAAATTTCTATAGGATCACATAGTAGAGACTATTTTAAGTAACTTCAGAATGTTTTAAGCTCATAGCAATTGTTTTTCTATTTTTTTGTCGAATTTAAAAAATGCAACTTTAGAAAAAAACAAACGTGCGTTGAATTGACATAATCTCAGAATTTAGGAAATTGACCTTTTAAAATTTCTATAGGATCACATAGTAGAGACTATTTTAAGTAACTTCAGAATGTTTTAAGCTCATAGCAATTGTTTTTCTATTTTTTTGTCGAATTATAAAAATGCAACATCCGAAAAACAAACGGGTGTTGAATTGGAAATAACTTACAATCAAAAAAAATGACCTGTTAAACTTTCCTCTAACTGAATTTGAGAAAATGTAACTTCAGAAAAAGCAAACAGATTATCTCATGATACAATTTAAGAAAGTGACGTTTTGGAATTTTTATTACATCTCGTAGTAGAATCTATTCTGAATAACTTTAGAAAGTTTTAAGCTTGTAGTAATTTATTAAATTCCAAACTAATTTAAAAAAAGACATTTTATTTCTGTTTACTTTCTAGCTAATCAACATTGCGAAACCTTTCTCTGGAACAACGGTGAAGATATGAATACAGAACTTGCTTTAATTTAGGGGTTTTATTATATCACTATGTCCCATTTTCATGTCCTATTTACCAGCGGCGGCTCGTGAATATTAGGCGAGGAGACTGGATAAGAAAATTTTACCGAAACATTACCTTCCTCCTGGTGGTCAAATGTACAATTAAATTAATGTTTCGGATTACATAGGATACCACACGAGTTGTATAAAATGTTCTGGCCAAGACAATGTCACCTGGCGCCCAGACGACAACAAACCGATAACAAAACCGTCGCCGCACAAATAACTGACCGCTGCCAAATTACACTTGCGCGAAGAAACGTATGAATCCGCAGACGATAATAAATTTTCGCAGTAAGAGGCTAATAAACGCTCGCGGAAAATTAGTTCACGGAAAACCGTAATATTTTCCTCGATTAACAAGAACACACAAACACGTTTTTTTTTATCGAGTTTCAAATTATAGCCAAATTACCTTGGTCGTATTTATAGATTGACACGCGGCACCGAATTATGTTTCCTGGTGTTACTCAAAATTGTTATTGTTCCCTGAAATAGCTCAAGGAAATCAGGTGAACAAAATGGAACAATGAAACGAATGCAAGTTGAAAATGGTACATTTGGATATTTGGTAAATGTCTTTGTAACAGTCAACTGACTCGATAACACCTAACAGTTTATTGCTCATTATTTAACTATTTGTGGTAAAAAAATTTAAAGATAGCCATCGCATGTGGCATCTGTAGTTTGTATTAAGTTTAGTTTTAATCACGCATGCATGCAATGTATTGTTTTGTAATATATAAAAATGGGGTTCCGTAATAATAAATAAAATAAATAAATAACTAATATGTTTTGAGATAAACGTAGAAATACTTATGTCAAATATTAAAAAAATTGTTTTTCATCGCTGCCACAAATTGCAAATTACAACACCATGTATTTATCTGCAAAACATATTACACCACCATTAAACTCATTATGGATATGTTTTTCGGAGCCGTCGCTTATACAACCCCCGCTGTTCATTCAACCCCCCGACGACGACGACGACGGCGGCGGGGTTGCGCAAGCGGCACGTGAGAGACATCCTTTCCGGATCTCTCTGGCGTACATTGGATGTTCTGCGCCTGACGTTGCGTAAGGTAAGTTTTGTGACGCAAATCGGACAAAGGGGGCCAAACTAAAGGAACGTCTGATAAACCTCACGAACAGGTGTTTGCGCCTTTATCCGATACAACAATGCTCTCATAAGAGCCATTAAAACTGTTATGTCCGAATTAATTATCCGAACGGTAAATTGGATTCTTCGTTTATTGGGATCGTTACGGAACCGGCTGAAGACTTCAATTGCATCATTATACATAGGTGCTACATAACTTGTAAATGGGGTATCGAGTAAATAACATAATTTTTTTTAGAATTATAGTAAACGCGAGAAGCAAATTTCGTTTCTCCTAATTCACGTTTAGAGTGCCGCCATTTTGTTTCCAGTACGGGGATATCAATTGTTTTGTAGTGTGTGGAAAATATATGATTCCCAAGTAGATTTAGATAGTTTTCAAAGCAATTCCGCAAGTGATGATTTTTTTAGAATTTTAATAATCGCGAGATGCAAATTTCGTTTCTCCTTATTCACGTTTAGAGTGCCGCCATTTTGTTTCCAGTACGGGGATATCAATTGTTTTGTAGTGTGTGGAAAATATATGATTCCCAAGTAGATTTAGATAGTTTTCAAAGCAATTCCGCAAGTGATAATTTTTTAGAATTTTAATAATCGCGAGATGCAAATTTCGTTTCCCTTAATTCACGTTTAGAGTGTCGCCATTTTGTTTCCAGTACGGGGATATCAATTGTTTTGTAGTGTGTGGAAAATATATGATTTCCAAGTAGATTTAGATAGTTTTCAAAGCAATTCCGCAAGTGATAATTTTTTTTAGAATTTAATTAATCGCGAGAAGCAAATTTCGTTTCTCTTAAATCACGTTTAGAGTGCCGCCATTTTGTTTCCAGTACGGGGATATCAATTGTTTTGTAGTGTGTGGAAAATATATGATTCCCAAGTAGATTTAGAAAGTTTTCAAAACAATTCCGCGAGTGATAATTTTTTTAGAATTTTAATAATCGCGAGAAGCAAATTTCGTTTCTCCCAATTCACGTTTAGAGTGCCGCCATTTTGTTTCCAGTATGGGGATATCAATTGTTTTGTAGTGTGTGGAAAATATATGATTCCCAAGTAGATTTAGATAGTTTTCAAAACAATTTCGCAAGTGATAATTTTTTTAGAATTTTATTAATCGCGAGATGCAAATTTCGTTTCTCTTAAATCACGTTTAGAGTGCCGCCATTTTGTTTCCAGTACGGGGATATCAATTGTTTTGTACTGTGTGGAAAATATATGATTCCCAAGTAGATTTAGAAAGTTTTCAAAACAATTCCGCGAGTGATAATTTTTTTAGAATTTTAATAATCGCGAGATGCAAATTTCGTTTCTCCTAATTCACGTTTAGAGTGCCGCCATTTTGTTTCCAGTACGGGGATATCAATTGTTTTATAGTGTGTGGAAAATATATGATTCCCAAGTAGATTTAGAAAGTTTTCAAAACAATTCCGCAAGTGATAATTTTTTTACAATTTTAATAATCGCGAGATGCAAATTTCGTTTCTCCCAATTCACGTTTAGAGTGCCGCCATTTTGTTTCCAGTACGGAGACATCAATTGTTTTGTAACGTGTCAAAAATATATGATTTCCAAGTAGATTTAGATAGTTTTCAAAGCAATTCCGCAAGTGATAATTTTTTTAGAATTTCAATAATCGCGAGAAGCAAATTTCGTTTCTCTTAAATCACGTTTAGAGTGCCGCCATTTTGTTTCCAGTACGGCGATATCAATTGTTTTGTAGTGTGTGGAAAATATATGATTTCCAAGTAGATTTAGATAGTTTTCGAAGCAATTCCGCAAGTGATAATTTTTTTAGAATTTTAATAATCGCGAGATGCAAATTTCGTTTCTCCTAATTCACGTTTAGAGTGCCGCCATTTTGTTTCCAGTACGGGGATATCAATTGTTTTATAGTGTGTCGAAAATATATGATTTCCAAGTAGATTTAGATAGTTTTCAAAGCAATTCCGCAAGTGATAATTTTTTTAGGATTTTATTAATCGCGAGATGCAAATTTCGTTTCTCCTAATTCACGTTTAGAGTGCCGCCATTTTGTTTCCAGTACGGGCATATCAATTCTTTTGTAGTGTGTCGAAAATATATGATTTCCAAGTAGATTAAGATAGTTTTCAAAGCAATTCCGCAAGTGATAATTTTTTTAGGATTTTATTAATCGCGAGATGCAAATTTCGTTTCACTTAATTCACGTTTAGAGTGCCGCCATTTTGTTTCCATTGCGGGGATATCAATTGTTTTGTAGTGTGTGTAAAATATATGATTTCCAAGTAGATTTAGATAGTTTTCAAAACAATTTCGCAAGTGATAATTTTTTTAGAATTTTAATAATCGCGAGAAGCAAATTTCGTTTCTCCCAATTCACGTTTAGAGTGCCGCCATTTTGTTTCCAGTATGGGGATATCAATTGTTTTGTAGTGTGTGGAAAATATATGATTCCCAAGTAGATTTAGATAGTTTTCAAAGCAATTCCGCAAGTGATATTTTTTTTAGAATTTTAATAATCGCGAGATGCAAATTTCGTTTCTCCTAATTCACGTTTAGAGTGCCGCCATTTTGTTTCCAGTACGGGGATATCAATTGTTTTGTAGTGTGTGGAAAATATATGATTTCCAAGTGGATTTAGATAGTTTTCAAAGCAATTCCGCAAGTGATATTTTTTTTAGAATTTTAATAATCGCGAGATGCAAATTTCGTTTCTCCTAATTCACGTTTAGAGTGCCGCCATTTTGTTTCCAGTACGGGGATATCAATTGTTTTGTAGTGTGTGGAAAATATATGATTTTTAAGTAGATTTAGAAAGTTTTCAAAGCGATTCCGCAAGTGATAATTTTTTTAGAATTTTAATAATCGCGAGATGCAAATTTCGTTTCTCCTAATTCACGTTTAGAGTGCCGCCATTTTGTTTCCAGTACGGGGATATCAATTGTTTTGTAGTGTGTGGAAAATATATGATTCCCAAGTAGATTTAGATAGTTTTCAAAGCAATTCCGCAAGTGATAATTTTTTTAGAATTTTAATAATCGCGAGATGCAAATTTCGTTTCTCCTAATTCACGTTTAGAGTGCCGCCATTTTGTTTCCAGTACGGGGATATCAATTGTTTTGTAGTGTGTGGAAAATATATGATTCCCAAGTAGATTTAGATAGTTTTCAAAGCAATTCCGCAAGTGATGATTTTTTTAGAATTTTAATAATCGCGAGATGCAAATTTCGTTTCTCCTAATTCACGTTTAGAGTGCCGCCATTTTGTTTCCAGTACGGGGATATCAATTGTTTTGTAGTGTGTGGAAAATATATGATTCCCAAGTAGATTTAGATAGTTTTCAAAGCAATTCCGCAAGTGATAATTTTTTTAGAATTTTAATAATCGCGAGATGCAAATTTCGTTTCTCCTAATTCACGTTTAGAGTGCCGCCATTTTGTTTCCAGTACGGGGATATCAATTGTTTTGTAGTGTGTGGAAAATATATGATTCCCAAGTAGATTTAGATAGTTTTCAAAGCGATTCCGCAAGTGATGATTTTTTTAGAATTTTAATAATCGCGAGATGCAAATTTCGTTTCTCCTAATTCACGTTTAGAGTGCCGCCATTTTGTTTCCAGTACGGGGATATCAATTGTTTTGTAGTGTGTGGAAAATATATGATTCCCAAGTAGATTTAGATAGTTTTCAAAGCAATTCCGCAAGTGATGATTTTTTTAGAATTTTAATAATCGCGAGATGCAAATTTCGTTTCTCCTTATTCACGTTTAGAGTGCCGCCATTTTGTTTCCAGTATGGGGATATCAATTGTTTTGTAGTGTGTGGAAAATATATGATTCCCAAGTAGATTTAGATAGTTTTCAAAGCAATTCCGCAAGTGATAATTTTTTAGAATTTTAATAATCGCGAGATGCAAATTTCGTTTCCCTTAATTCACGTTTAGAGTGTCGCCATTTTGTTTCCAGTACGGGGATATCAATTGTTTTGTAGTGTGTGGAAAATATATGATTTCCAAGTAGATTTAGATAGTTTTCAAAGCAATTCCGCAAGTGATAGTTTTTTTTAGAATTTAATTAATCGCGAGATGCAAATTTCGTTTTTCTTAAATCACGTTTAGAGTGTCGCCATTTTGTTTACAGTTCGGAGGAGATTATGATTCCATAGAAATCTTGCATTTTTAAGATGATTTTATGTAATCAACACGTAAAGTTGCCAAAGTTGTAATAGTTTTGGCAATTCTCAAAAAAAAAAATGACAATTACTAGTGACTTGGAAACTTTCAATTTTGCTTAAAATGTATTTGAGATTATGGTTTCGTGAAAACATACTTACACCAGATTTTGACAAAATTTCATGCAATCAGAGCATAACATTGCAAAAAATTGTAATAATGTTGGCGATTCTAGAAAAATAAAATGACAATTGCAGTGAACTTGAACTTTTCCAAAATAACTTAATATCACTCGAGATAGCGTTTTTTTATAAGAACCTACGCATACTCCTTCATTGGATTTTGAATTAATTTTGTGTGTGTGTAAAGTTGTAATTATTTCAAATTTTGAGCATTTGAAAAAAATAATGTAAACATTGCTACCTTTCAAAATGAATCAAAATTTTCTCGAGATTACGATTTTGTTCAAATCGAGAAACACTCCATCACTCGATTTCGGGATCATTTTATGCCGATTTGCAAAAGAAAATAATCATTGCCACCTTCCAAAATGACTCAAAATTCTCTCGAGATTGTTTTCTTTTTTTTTTTGGCTTTGGTAATTAAACCATTAGTCATCAGAGAGGTATTAAAAATCTCGAGATTATGATTTTGTTAAAATCTAGATACACTCCCTTCATCACAGGATGTTGGGATCATTTTATGCCGACTTGTGAAAATTGTAGCAATTAAACGATTTAAGAAAGGAATAGAAAACGGACCGTCGTCGACTTGAAACTTCAAAAAGATACTAAAAATGCATTTTAGATTGTGATTTCTTGAAAACCCTCGTCATTGGATTTTTGAATAATTACATGTGATTACATAACGATTCTAATTAAATAGAAAAACAATTTCCATCATCTTGAATCTTCTAAAATTACTAAAAATGCGTTCTAGATTATTATTTTGTGAAAACCTTGATGGACTCCGATTCCTGGATTGGAAAAATTGTAGTAAGATTGAGTCAGATAAAACAGAAAAATAGTTATCGCAAAATTGTCCAAAATTACTAAAAATGCAAACGAGATTGATCTCTTGAAATCGTATAATATGGATCCTATGACTGGATTTAGGATAATTTTATTCGGAGAGTGTAGTTTTGAAAAATTGGAATCATTCTGGAGATTAAAAAAAATTGGGAAAAAGATTGCCATAGACTCGAAACTGTCCAAAATTACTGTAAGCACATTCATGATGTGATTTTGCAAAAATCTTTACCGACTCCCACTCTGGATTTTGAAATAATTCCATTTAATCGGAACGCAAAGCTGTGAAAAATAATAAAAGATAAATCAAAAACACAAACCAAGTGTTCTAATTTTTTTATTAATCTTTTATTATTTTCAAAATGTTTCACCAAGTGATAAGTGAGAAAGTTATTCAAGAAATACTGTAATATATTTGGCGAGTTACTGAAAATATTTAAAAAAAATGGTGATGTGGCCATCATGTTACTTTCTCCGACTTGATGGTATCATTTATATTTACGTTTTCATGGTTTATTTTCAATTGAAATCATATTTTAAATGTACATCGAGCGTTGTGTAAATTCGGATGAAACTGACGTTTAAAACGTCAAAATTATGAAAGATGGAAAAATTATACTTCAAATTCACAATCTCAGTTTACTAAAGGGATTTCGAAAAAAACTTATTCTTTACAAGTTGTTCATTTTAGCATTCTCTAAAATTATTATTAACATAAATTTGCTGTAGCTATTATCGTTTTATAATTATAAGCCAAAAATAAAAAAAATATTAATAAATTTTTTTCTCGAATAAAAATGATTTTATAAAAAATGTTTTCAAGCAAAAGATGTTCATCTATTTGTTGTCTTTAATGTTTGTTTAAATGTTTTTGTGATATTTTTCATATTTAGGAAAATATTGGCAAAAAACAAAAAACAGTTAAGGTAAACGCCCACTTCCGGTGTACGAAATTTTACCAAAAGCTTTTCAGTTCTTCAGATTATGAAATAAGACGGATGTTCAAAGTTTCATATCAATTGCTCTATTAGTTTTTGAGATACAGCGCGCATAGACACATATTTTTTTTTTCCAGAAATTGTTGAAACGGCATCTAGGGACCCCAAAACGAATATTTCCGTAAAAAAATTTTTGAAAAAAAAATCACCACAATACTTTCTCGTACTTCGTAACGGAGAAAGTAAAAAAGTCATGAGTAAACCCCTTGGAAATTTGTTAAAAAATGCAACTTTCTTAATAATCATTGTAGACTATTGAAGTATACCTTTTTGTTCATCAGAAAGACGAGATAAATTTATTGCCGTTAAAAAATTTCAGCTATCTTTATTAGCAAAAAAATTAGTCAGTCACCATGAACATTTTAGAAAATTTACAAAAATTATTGATTTTTCCGACATTGATCGGCTGTAGCGGCCAAACGAAAACTCCAAATTGAACGCGGTTTTGAAATATGTGCTTCTCGTACGTCAATTAGTAGGATCCAATTAAAATTAGAGATTTTTAATTTTTGACGAAAACTTGAAAATCTACCCCCTTCTAACTTTTTCTCAAAAATTGGCTTGGGAATAATTTCCTGAAGAAACCACCGGTTCGATTTCGGGTTTCTACACACCACTGGAAAGATCCCTTCAAGACGCCTCGGAAAATGCACTTTCGCAAGAACAAATGTCAAATTGAGGCCCGTGACGCGTCAGCAAAGAAAACTCGAAAATGGAAAAAATCGAAAAAATCAACTTTTTTATTAATCATCGTAGACTATTGAAGTATACCTTTTTTTCATCAGAAAGAGAGAAATTGATTGCCGTTGAACATGGTAATACAGATAGGTAGGGTCAGTTGCAGAGACCGCACCTATCTGTAATTTGAAATTTAGATAATGAAATTTGTATTTATTTTTGGTATTCTTTACTTTCACGATTTTAATATTTATATGTTGTTTCTTTGTAATGGATGTACTCATTAAGTTGAAATGTTTCACATACTTTATTTAGTTATTATATATTTTGTATTTTATGTATACAAAGGTGGTTACCGTAAATAAACTTTATTATTATTATTATTATTATTATTACCACCTCTTGTTCCTCGGCCGTACCAGAAAAAAACCCGCGAACCGTGACTGATTTTGGGATACTTTTATGTGATGTAAAATTGCAAACATTACAATCAGTTAAAATTACATTAAATTTGCCATATTTTGACGAACAACGCGTTCGGTGCAACTTTAAAAATCAAAATCGAGATTTTAAAATTATCCCCGTAAGAGTCACAGCCTACTAGATCACGTAAACACTGATTATTTAAATTACGCCCTAATAAAAACATCAGGGTAAAGACTTGAAATCTTGAAAATAGAACATGTAATGATTATGTTATTCATTTTGCAGTAATTACGCAATTATTACAAAATAATAATTTAAACATTTAAAAAGGAAACGAGTGTTAGTTAAGCTTG
Source organism: Ocypus olens (assembly GCA_910593695.2). Classification (NCBI taxonomy): domain Eukaryota; kingdom Metazoa; phylum Arthropoda; class Insecta; order Coleoptera; family Staphylinidae; genus Ocypus; species Ocypus olens. Next base: position 68,106,426 of record OU343047.1, read on the forward strand.
TATCCGGTGATATCGTTTATAATCAGAAACACAATTCATACCTGCAACATTATTTTTGATTGGTGTTGGCAGTAGACATCTCAGATCTGCAACCAACAGAAGCATATCTTCAATCGTCAATGCTTGCGTTGGGAACACCCTGTTAAAATCAGACCTGGATAAGGAGACCAATATCCTGGAATTATAAACAAATTATTTAGTTTGTGGTTCAGCTGAATTTTTATACAAACAGCTTACCTGGAAAAACTGATTTCTGAGAGCGGGTTGTAGAGGATCTATTCTTGGGAAATAGTTAATTTCCGTTTGATGTTTTAATTGTTACCTAACCTACAAACTCTGTTTATTCAATCGTCGGTGTTGTATTAATTCTTGCTCCAATTACATTGCAAAAAAAAACGAAAACAGGGTTTCTAGGTTAAGTAAACATGTAAACAAAAGGTGGCAGGTGTCCAAACGATATACAGGACGGCAAATGTAAGTTGGCCAGACGCGCAGAGAGCAAGCGAAAGCTCTCTCTCTCTCTCTACAGCCGGCCGAGTACAGTCTCTGTAATAAACAAGCACATATTCTTCGCGTGCGCTATTCATTTACAACTCTATCGGGCGCTCTCTTCCACATAATTAATGCACTGTTACTTTTGAAAATGAATGTACCAGGAGCGCGAACTGTTCATGAAATCTATCGAGAGCACCCTTCGAAGGTTCCGCCCACAATTTTGCCACTGCGCAACGGCAAGTTACGTTTGCCGTCCTGTAAGTTACGCAAGGCTTGAACGTATATGTAAAGTAAATGCCATATGAAAGACTGACATGCAGTGGTATTTTTTAAAATTTGTTAATTTGAGTGTTGATATTTGTAATTGCAATTTAACCGTATTTTTTAAAATGATTTAACATTATGCTTATTGTAATTTGTCGTTGTTACTTTTAGTTAATTGAATATTATTAATTTGTTAGATTTAAGAGTGCTATGTAACAATTGAATTATAATGTTCTCTGTAATAAGACATGTTTGTCTGTTGAGAAATAAATCAATAAATAAAATCTCGTTTTTGTAGATACCCACCACCAATCGTTTCAATTAAAATCGTAGTATGCCCTGAAATCGTAAACAAAACAATTATACAAGACGTTTCGCCAATTTTTTCAATTAACCTTTAATAGTCACTAGGGGTGTGATACACCCCAGCCTTTTTTCGACGTTGAATAAGGCCCTGAAATTGAAAGTAAACGAGATATGTTACTCCATCTACAGATAGTTTGAACCTTCTATTGTGGACCCCAATAGGTATTATTTGAGCTCACGCGTCAGTGTTAATGTGGTACCTGTTTGAGTCAATTCGTGAAAAAATTGTGGGGTGTACGACACCCAGTGTGATCATTGTGCCAGAAAAAAAATTCTGAGCATTTTCTTCTCTGTGGATTATTCCGAGATTGCCGAATCGAAAGCGCTGCGATATTTGTTCTAGAAGAAGCGACAAAAGTCGCAGTTGCGAGAGGTCGATGTGCGACATACATCGCACATATTTATAAGTGCGCCGAATGCTCTTTTGGGATCGAATAATTGTCTTTTACATTATAATAGCCTTTTGAAAAATATTTTCATATTTATATTTAACATTAAATTGACTTTATATTAGAAAAATACTAATATAATTTTTTCGTAAAAAATCCCACCTTCCATCATGAAAGTAAATATACTTTTTGGAAAGGTCGCGAAATTTATTAATTCCACTTGGAATGATACTATTTCAGGTTTTCAGGTTCAAACTATTTTATTTTTTAGCTGAAAATTAAAATTACTACCGTATTTTTTGCAAAAAAACTCATATTTTGCGGAATTTTTTGTTCACATGTAAAGTTGCAGGTTTCGAAAACTATTCACATATTTTTGTAACTAGAGGTTCAAAATGTATCCCAGATTGTTATTTTTTGTCAATTTAACATTAATTGACAGAAGTTCAAAGGCGTGGAGTGTACCACACCCCGAATGACTATTAAGTCATTTTTCGTAGGTGCGACTATTAAGGGTTAAATCCGTAGTGCTCAGCTCTCGGTGCCCTGAAACAAAAAGCGGAACGATTACACTCAACTGTTGGCACCCATTTTTTTTTTTTTATTAAAATCGTACCGCTTAGCTCTCGGTGCCCTGAAATCAGAAGCGAAACAATTAGCAAACACGTTTAACTGTTTGGCTCTGCAGAATTGACATTCTGCAGCTCGCTAGCTCGGTCCAGTGTTAAGATCGAAGTGCAGCCCATCTCGTTCTTATCGGGTCCCCCTCTGCTCCCTACCTAACAAGCCCTATAAGGTCCGACCCATTTCGCTCTACCGTCCGGTAACGGCCCGTCTGAAGGAGGAGCGGGTGGCACCTTTTCAACGAAAGAACGGTTACACCGAGGGGGACGACCTGGAAAGGAAAGATCCCGAACCCGACGCGCGCCACATAACGCTTAAGAAAAGTCACTTACCAGGACACGGTGTGCAGCTTACTCTCGGAGCTGAAACAAAAAAAAACGGTCTTAAATACTCTATCATCGTTTAAAAAATTAAGTTTAGAGACATTTCATGACCAGTGTAAAACGCTCAGTTAAATATAATAATAAAACACTTTCAACTTTGTTTTGTATAACTTATATTTCTATTTTTGTGACTCAAGTTTCGGTAATACAATTACCATTTTCAAACAAGAAGTGTTTTAACAACCGATTTACAAAGGTATATATACAGGTAAGTATCTCAGTTAAATAGCACCAATAAATTATTTTTATTATTATAAACCCGTCACTAATAGTTTTGCACAAACAATTCACGCTTTGAGGGAAGCAACAGGCACTCGCGACTGGGGATTTGTCTGTGCCGCTCTTGCTGCACTTCTTAGTCTTACAGAGGATGCAAATATTTTGCTACAGTTTTGGTCAAATTTTCTTTCGTAGCCTATTTGCCAAACATCCACGAGCCGCCGCTGTTTTACAGACAACTAAAACGAGCTAATTTGTGAATTGAAATTTTGGTGGATGCGCCGGGAACTTAATTTTTAATGTCGCGAATATGGCGGCATTCGTTCGCTAAGGGTTGAATGCGAGTCATGATAGTTAAAATCATGCTAGGATTTTTGAAATCCCCCAATACGCAACAAGCTGATTGGCCCTGTTTGAATTCCTTGTGAAAAAGTGCATCAATAATGTCTAGTTTTAGGAATTTTAAATGTAATAAATAAAAACAAAAATTAGATGTCAAATAACAAATTTGACCCAAGTCAACAATTATTAAAGTAAAAACGGGTTATATCAGTGACGGCTCGTGGAACATGTTGATGGTAGAGCCACTTTCACAATTTATTAGATCGGATGATATTGGCGTTTGAAACGTCAAAATTATGATGAAAATGACATATTATACAAATTAAATACCGGCAAAAAAATCAAAAATTTGCATATAAAAATCAATCACAAACGTTAAAAATCTAGAGTATAGACCAATAACAAATACGCTCTTAATTAAAGTAAAAAAACTAATATATACGCCCAAAATATAGAAAATATAGACAAATTTTGAAAATTAGCGGTAAAAAAATGCAGAAAATTTCAACAAAAAAATCAAAACAAAATTGGAACGAAGAAATGAAAAATACAGGCCATTTGGCATACAGGCCAAAAAAATCAAAAATGTTGGTCTAAAAATAAAAAATTCAAACCAAAAAAATTAAAAAATCAAGGAAAACGAAAATAATTCGCCATTTTCAACCCCCAAAATAACTCTTCACCTTAAAATAAGTTGCCGACCAGAAACTCGAAAACTTCAGTTCCTGGAAGTCCCACAACAAAATGTTATGGACAAATAGTGTTCAGAATGGTCTCAGTCTTGAAAAAGAAAAACGAACATTTTTGAACAAAAATTAAATTTAATCGATTTTAGTCAAAAAGTAACCAATAAGTAAAAAAAATCGCCCATAAAAAATAATAATTAAAGTTAAAAAATCTAAAATTAAGGGCAAGAAATCAAAAACCATCAAAAAAACTTGATAATATCGGCAAAAAAATAAAAAAGTCGCGTATAAAAATCAATCATTTAGGTTAAAAAAATCTAAAATATAGATAAGTAATTGTGGAGGCTTTCACTTCGTGATACATTTTGAATAATTCAAATAAAACCTAATATTCTCCCCCCTGTTCAATGCTCTGTAAAAATAAAAATATATAAACGTACAATCGTAATGTAAATATTCATAGTTTGAAAATGACAAGCTGAAATTGTCGAAACTATAGTAACTACTCCAAGTTAATAAAGTGATACTAACAAAGTTATTCGTTTTATTTGAATTCTAAAATATAGGATAAAAAATTCAAAACTTCGATCCTAAAAATCAAAATTTGCTGACCAAAAAAAATTTAACGAACAAATCGAAAATTTAGAATAATAAGGGTAAAAAATTTAGACCAAGTACGAAAATTGCCATTTTCAGCACTAGGGGTGATTAGCCCCAAAAAACTCAAAATTTAAAAATTTTTTTTTTAAGAATTATTACCTGAAGGTTTCGCTTCAAATAAACTTCAATTATTCAAAAATAGTCTACTTTTAATTTCCTGAAAACAACGACATGCTCCTTGAGAAAACAAGAGAATAAACTCAAAATTTGCTCTGGAATGAAGGAAATTTTCACTCAATGTTTTTAAGAATTGTAAAAAATTTATCACTTGTAGAATTAATTTCAAAATTACTAAAAGTATGCAGAAAGAGTGTACTTTTTATTACTTGTAAAAATAATTGCAATATTGCTACTGAAAACAACCGGAATTGACTCAAAACTGCACTGGAAGGAACGGAAATTGCACTCAATGTTTTAAAAAATCGTAAAAAAATAATCACTTGCAGTATTAGCTCTTAATTAAGATAAAAAACTAAAATATAAACACAAAAAATCGAATATTTAAACAAATATCGAAAATTTGCGGTTAAAAAAAATGCAGACCAAAAATCCGAAAATTTCAACAAAAAAAAAAAATCAAAAACTTTAACCAAATTAAAAATATTTCGGGCGAAAACTCTAAAATTTGGAACGAAGAAATGAAAAATACAGGTCAAATATCTGCAATATAGGCCAAAAAAATAAAAAATGCTGGTCTAAAAATAAAAAAATGCAAACCAAAAAATTGAAAAATCAAGGAAAACTAAATTAATTTGCAGTTTTCAGCTCCTGAAATAACTCTTTAGCTCAAAATTAGTTGCCGACCAGAAACTCGGAAACGGCAGTAAAAAAGTAACCAAAAAGTAAAAAACATCGTCCATAAAAATTAATAATTCAAGTTAGAAAATCTAAAATGAAGGGCAAGAAATCAGAAAATATCGGCAAAAAATAAAAAAGTTGCGTATAAAAAGCAATCATTTAGGTTAAAAAAAATCTAAAATATAGGATGAAAAATTAAAAAATTCCATGCTAAAAATCAAAATTTTTAACAAAAAAATCGAAAATTTAGAAGAAAATTATTTTCTTTGAGAATTTGTGAAGACACATTATTCAAAATTAGTCTGTCAAAATTTCAACTATCTGTTGCAATAAATGTGGAATTCCAATGCAAATTTCTGAAAAATGCGCCTTATTGGTCATCAAAATTTGCTTTTTAGTGCAACCATTTTTGTTGTGATAAACTTGCGATCATTTTCTTTGCAAATTTGCAAAGACACATGATTCTGAATTAGTTTGTCAAAATTTCAACCATCTGTAGCAATAAATGTAGAATTGCCATGTGAATTTCTAAAAAATCAGCTTTTCTTGTTATCAAAATTTACTTTTCCAGTGCAACCATTTTTGTTGTGGTAAACTTGTGATTATTTTTTGAAGAAATTTATAAAGGGACATTATTCAAAATTGGTCTGTCAAAATTTTAACCATCTGTCGAAAGAAATCTGTAATTCTCAGGTGAATTTCTGAAAAATTTGCCTTTTAGTGAAATCATTTTTGTTGTGGTAAACTTGCGATGATTTTCTTTGAAAATTTGTAAAGACGCATTATTCAGAATTAGTCAGGCAAAGTTTAAACCATCTGTTAAAATAAATGAGCAATCCCTACTTGTATTTTGAAAAATGCGCCTTTTCGGTCATCAAAATTTTCTTTCTAGTGCAACCATTTTTGTTGTGGTAAACTTGCGATTGCTTTCTTTGGAAATTTGTAAAAACACATTATTCAGAAATAGTCTGTCAAAATTTTAACCATCTGTTGAAATTAATGTGGAACTTCCACGCGGTGTTGCAAGTGTTTAACATTTCAAAAGTTTTTTTAAGAATTAGTTAAAAAAATTTGCTGAGCTTGACTCTACAGGTAGTGCCATGGCTCCGTGGCTCTATATCACGAGCTGCCCCTGGATTGTATTAAGAGATATGAAAAGCTTTGAATCAGTATACAGGGTGTAGTTGAACAGAACGGAACATAGGATTTTCAGCATGTTCATTCCTTTATACTAATATTAATATTATCTTCCCTGATCATTTTAGAGGAAACATGGAAATAAATGTTTTATAGAGTAAAAATTTCTGCATGCAGTCAGTGGCGGCTCGTGAAACATGTTGATGGTGGAGCCACTTATACAATATACCCCCATTTTTTTAAGAAAGAAAGAACTTTTATCTTCCTAGAAGTGTTTTAAGAATTAATTAAAAATTCTCGCTGACCTTGAAACTACAGGTAGTGCCATGGTTCCTTGGCTCTATATAACGAGCCGCCCCTGCATGCAGTCATGCTATTATTTATTATTATTATTATTATTATTTTCACGAAAATAATGGTTGCCATGAAATTTAACAAAAACGGTGCGCTGTTGATTTGTTGGCTTCTGTCAAATTTATTTAATACTTCATAACTGTTTACAAGTTTTTTCATTCAAAATGTATTGTATTCAAGAAAAAGTGCAAATTGTGAAGTGGTGCCAGTTTTCGTGAAGTGCGGGATATCTTTGCCGTCAACTATCGACGATCGACCAACTCCCTCCATTGCAACGATCCAATGGTTGACTCATAAATTTGAAACGACTGGCTCATCATTACGGAATTCTAAGAGGACATCAAATGCAGAGCAGTATAATTTACCAATAAATGAGAAGGATGACGAGTTTACGGTCTTAGCCTCTGTAGTAGAAGATCCAAACATAAGCTTAAGACAAATTGCTGACGAGTGTAGAATTCACTATACGACTGTCCAGAGGTATTTAAAGAAACAACATTTTTAGTCATCACTCACCAGTGCCACCAAGAAATATTGCAACGTTATTACCGGCACTTCACGAAAACTGCTACCAGCCATAACACCACTTCACAATTTGCACTTTTTCCTGAATAGAATACATTTTTAATGAAAAAACTTGTGAGCAGTTATGAAGTGTTCAATACATTTGACAGAAGCCAACAAATCAACAGCGCATCATTTTTTTTTAATTTCATGGCAACCATTATTTTCGTGAAATCATCTTCCTCGATCTCTTATGGTCATCGAGATCCCCTATAGAAACGAATTTTGCTCACCGTATACAGGGTGTTGAATTGCAAAGCGGGCCATTGGGATTTGCATGTAAAATTTGAAATGTATTAATATTGGCTCCCCTAATTATTTGACAACATCGGTATTCTTATATTATATTTAAAGCTGAATGATTTAGTACCTTACTCAATAGTTTCTGCACAGTATTTGCAAAAAAGTTTTGAATTAAGCTCCAAAAGGCATAATATAAAATATCTTTCGGTGTAAGTTTTTTTCAGTAAACGTGGCAACGCAGCCGAGCTCATTCAACTCGTAACACCCGCAGCTTATGTACGGTCACGTGTACACCGTTATTCAAGATCCTGCGGAACGAGCGTTCTTCGTCTGCTGCAGTTTTCCCTGAGAGTGGCTGCCGTGCCGCCCCCGATTGGCGTCCCGCCAGTTTTTTTGGGGGCCTTACCGGTGCCGATAACATCCGAATTTATTTTTGCGGTCGACCTTCGCATAAAATCCGCCTTTCCAAACAATCGTTCCCGTTTTGTTTACAAATAACTTACTGGGTGGCTTCTTCGCTGAAACTGTCTGGTTCAGTTTGCGTTCCTGAAAATAAATGGCTTTGTTTTCCTGCGTCTCGGATTTCATGAGTTAACAACCTGAAGCTATTTTTAACATCAGCGCGAAGTATTTGATTTTAATTACTGATCCAGCCTTCGCTTCTGAGATAAGTGCACTTTGTTTCGTTATTATTTTTTATTTCTTTTAAGTTTGTACATCATTCTTGAAAATGGCACTAGTTGAAAATAAACCAAGTTAATCGTGAAACAAACCAAGTTAATTTTAATTTTATACCTATAAGTGCACTTAAGCCCTATAATATGTGTGTGAAATCTCATTCAGCAAAGAGTTAAGCAATAGTATATTTTTATTGCTCCGCTTCATGAAAACTCAAATTCATTATGAGTTATAGAAAAAATGGTGATGTGGCCATCATGTTACTTTCTCCGATTTGATGGCATCATAGTTTATATTTACACTTTATGGTTTATTTTCAATTTAGATCGTATTTTAAATGTACATCGAACGTTTTGTAGACTCGGATGAAACTGACGTTTAAAACGTCAAAATTATGAAAAAGATGAAAATGACAAATTTTACTTCAAATACTAATGATCAGTTTACTCAAAAAATAGTGATGTGGCCATCATGTTACTTTCTCTGACTTGATGGTATCATAGCTATTTCTATTTACGTTTCCATGATTTATTTTCAATTGAAATCATATTTTAAATGTACATCCAGGGTTGTGTAAACTCGGATGAAACTGACGTTTAAAACGTCAAAATTATGAAAGATGGAAAAATTATCCTTCAAATTCCAAAACTCAGTTTACCCAAAAACTAAAGGGATTTCGAAAAAAACTTATTCTTTATAAGTTGTTCATTTTAGCATTCTCTACAATTATTATTAACATAAATTGGCTGTAACTATTATCGTTTTATAATTATAAACCAAAAATTAAAAAAAAAAAAAAAAAATTTCTCGAATAACCATGATTTTATGAAAAATTTTTTCAAAGAAAATAATCTCATTTCTTTATTGTCTTCAATATTTGCTTAAATGTTCTTGTGATATTTTTCATATCTAAGAAGATATTGGAAAAAAACGAAAAACGCTTAAGGTAAACACCCACTTCCGGTGTACGAAATTTTACCAAAAGCTTTACAGTTCTTCGGATTATCAAATAAGACTCATGTTCAAAGTTTCTTATCAATTGCTCCATTACTTTTTGAGATACAGCGCGCACAGACACACAGAGACACAAACAGACACAAAAAACTCCAATGATTTTACGAAGAAATTTCTTTAACCAAACAGTGCTTTCTTGGTTAGGTTAAAACAGAAATTTAGGGCGATGGGTGGGCCTTATCCTATATGTACTCCAATTCTTGGAACACAAACGCGGGTTTTACAATTATTAATTAATTGTTTAAAAAAGTACCGAATATTTTTTTTATATTTCGTTTACTCGAAAAAAACTCTGGGAAGGTTTTAACTAATTGGAGAGTAGGATAGGGCCCACCCACCACCCTTCATTTCCACTTTACTTTACCCAGCGACTCTCTTTATTGTTGGCTTTGCAACTTTTTAGAACTTCAGTGATTTGATGAAGAAATTTCTTTAACCAAACAGTGCTTTCTTGGTTAGGTTAAAGTGGAAACTCAGGGCGGTGGGTGGGCTCTATCCTATTCTCCAATTCTTGGAACACAAACTCGGATTTTACAATTGTTAATTAATTGATAAGAGAAGTATCAAACGGTTTATCGTTGCGTCAAAAGAATTTATTTGTAGAAACTTTGGGATGTGTTTAACGGGTTAGAGAGTAGGATAGGGGCCCACCCACCGCCCTGAGTTTCCACATTAACTTAACCCAGCAACCCTCTTTATGTTGGTTTTGCAGATTTTAAAACTCCAGTGATTTAATGAAGAAATTTCTTTACTCAAACATAGTTTTTTTGGTTAGGTGAAAGTGGAAACTCAGGGCGGTGGGTGGGTCCTATCCTATCATCCAATTCTTGGAGTGCAGATGAGGGTTTTGCAATAGTTAATTAATTGTTTAAAGAAGTACCGAACATTTTTTTTATATTTTGTTTCCTCGACAAATGAATTTGTTAATGGAAACTGTGGGGCGTGGTTAACTAATTGAAGAGTGGGATAGGGTCCACCCACCCCCCTTTATTTCCACTTTACTTAACCCAGCGACTCTCTTTATTGTTTGCTTTGCAACTTTTTAAAACTTCAGTGATTTGTTGAAGAAATTTCTTTAACCAAACGATGTTTTCTTGGTTAGGTTAAAGTGGAAACTCAGGGCGGTGGGTGGGCTCTATCCTATTCTCCAATTCTTGGAACACAAACTCGGATTTTACAATTGTTAATTAATTGATACAAGAAGTATCAAACGGTTTATCGTTGCGTCAAAAGAATTTATTTGTAGAAACTTTGGGATGTGTTTAACGGGTTGGAGAGTAGGATAGAGGCCCACCCACCGCCCTGAGTTTCCACATTAACTTAACCCAGCGACCCTCCTTATTGTTGGTTTTGCAGGTTTTAAAACTCGAATGATTTGACGAAGAAATTTCTTTACTCAAACAGAGTTTTCTTGGTTAAGTTAAAGTGGAAACTCGGGGCGGTGGGTGGGCCCTATCCTATCATCCAATCCTTGGAACACAAACGAGGGTTTTGCAATTGTTAATTATTTGTTTAAAGAAGTACAGAACAATTTTTACTTTTTCCATTACGAAGTACGAGAAAGTATTGTGATCGTGATTTTCTTTTCAAATTTTTTTTACGGATATATCCGTTTTGGGGTCCCTAGATGCCATTTCAACAATTTCTGGGAAAAAAATGTGTGTCTGTGTGTGTGTGAGTGTGTGTGTGTGTGTGTGTGTCTGTGCGCGCTGTATCTCAAAAACTAATAAAACAATTGATATGAAACTTTGAACATCCGTCTTATTTGATAATCTGAAAAACTGAAAAGCTTTTGGTAAAATTTCGTACACCGGAAGTGGGTGTTTACCTTAACTGTTTTTTGTTTTTTGTCAATATTTTCTTAAATATAAAAAATATCACAAAAACATTTAAACAAACTTTGAAAACAAATAAATGAACATCTTCTGCTTGAAAACATTTTTCATAAAATCATTTTTATTCGAGAAAAAAATTTATTATTTTTTTTTAATTTTTGGTTTATAATTATAAAACGATAATAGTTACAGCAAATTGATGTGAATAATAATTGTAGAGAATGCTAAAATGAACAATTTATAAAGAATAAGTTTTTTTCGAAATCCTTCTAATTTTTGAGTAAACTGAGTTTTTGAATTTGAAGTATTATTTCTCCATCTTTCATAATTTTGACGTTTTAAACGTCAGTTTCATCCGCTCGATGTACATTTAAAACATGATTTAAATTGAAAATAAACCATGAAAGCGTAAATATAAATGATACCATTAAGTCGAAGAAAGTAACATAATGGCCACATCACGATTTTTTAAGTCAAATGGATCAAACTGTTTTACTGATAATGACACAAACTTTTAGCATCTCTTCCACTATTACCATCATAGAAACCAGCGAACCTTTTCGTAAATTTATTGTATATCTAAAAATTACAGAAATTTGACCCTTGCAAGTTATGTCGGTAGTTTCATAAATTTGTCAGTAAAAGAAAACATTTACTCGCAGTTCTACTTCAATTTTATTTTTAATTATTGACTGAAACTTTCAATTAGATCATTTCGCATTGACTTAGAAGTTCCAATCAATATTTTAGCTTCATTTAAAAAAATGTAATTTTACCGTTAAATCAGTGTCGCAATTGCTTTAGCAAATGTTTTTGTTGGAGCAGTTACCCCAGTTTCGGTCACTGCTTCTATAAACCGAAGACGTAATTCTTAAATGATGTGAAAAGTTTTCGGTAGGATAAACAGGAGGAAATTTCGTTATTTATTAAGGGTTATCGCATGAGAGGGTGATAATAAAGTTCACGCCGAAACGGATATAATATCATATTTACTATCCATCCGTTATCCCCCGGGTAACCTCCATAAATTCTGACGCTAGACGCTTCATGGCGTTTCCAAATTACTAAGTAATTGCCGGTTAAATGATTTTAGACCTCATTACCGGGAGAATTGGGTCGCGAATATATTTCCACCTCTGCGTTTAATATTCTCACACGAATTCACAAATTTAAACATAAAAGAGATGCCATCAACTAACACGCACAAATAATAATGACGTGTGTGCCACAAGATTTTTATTCAAAGTTGGCTGTGAGATAAATGAGGAGTGTGGATTGTGGAGTGTGGAGTGTGGAGTGTGGAGTGTGGAGTGTGGAGTGTGGAGTGTGGAGTGTGGAGTGTGGAGTGTGGAGTGTGGGGTGTGGAGTGTGGAGTGTGGAGTGTGGAGTGTGGAGTGTGGGTGTGGAGTGTGGGTGTGGAATGTGGGTGTGGAGTGTGGGTGTGGAGTGTGGGTGTGGAGTGTGGAATGTGGTTGTGGAGTGTGGAGTTTGGAGTGTGGAGTGTGGAGTGTGGAGTGTGGAGTGTGGAGTGTGGAGTGTGGAGTGTGGAGTGTGGAGTGTGGAGTGTGGAGTGTGGAGTGTGGAGTGTGGAGTGTGGAGTGTGGAGTGTGGAGTGTGGAGTGTGGAGTGTGGAGTGTGGAGTGTGGAGTGTGGAGTGTGGAGTGTGGAGTGTGGAGTGTGGAGTGTGGAGTGTGGAGTGTGGAGTGTGGAGTGTGGAGTGTGGAGTGTGGAGTGTGGAGTATGGAATCTTAAAAATTAGGACATTAAGCCTACAGTCTATTGGAACTAATAACTATGAAAGAAAGTGTTAGTTGAAGAAAATCAAAAATCGTAAGATGAATTATATGCCCACGATGTTCATAATAGTACATCATTATACAAGTTTAATAAGAGGTTATATTGTGGCACGGGTGGGATTGGAGCACGACTCGCGCAGTGAGGAGTGTTCCAATCTAACGAGTGCCCCACAATGCCTTTTATTAAACTAATACAAATAATACACTATTTTTTCTACTTCGGTTTTAGTTAAGGATTTATTTCTAAAATAAAATATATACTTAAACATAGTGAATTTTATCTTTTAACATTTGGCAACACTAAAAACATTTGATCCTTTCGAACGAATTTAATATTTGACATACGTATTTCTACGGCGATTTCAATAGTTAATTTTAAAACATATTAAATCAAGAATATTACTTGCACACCTCCAGAAATAAGGGAGGTTGCCAAGGGTGCGATAAACAAACTATTTCCACGTAAGTTGTAACCAATTAAAGCTTATGAAATAATGCAACGCCTAAATGATAATCGAAATTTAAGGTTATGTTAACATTTGTTTCTCGTTCCTCGTGTCAGGCATCGATCGGCGCTAATTAAAAATCCACAGCGAATTAACACACCGACTCAAGCGGCTCTTTTTCGCCGCGAATGAAACATGCATTATACTCTCGCTGTTTCTTCCGTGATATTCGTTTTGCAAACAAAGTGATAATACATATAATAAATTACAAGCTTTCCTCTGTATATGTTTTGTTGCCTAAACGTCGTCACCGAGAGCCAATGTTCTTACATTTTCCACGCGGATAAAAAGTGAACAATATGACGCCTCCTTTTTCTTTAACCTTAGTGATACTGGTGGCGAACTCCCCAATACGCATTCGAACATATTCAGTGTGTAACGCATTGGACGGTTCCAATTATCCTATGAATTAACGGCAATTTTACATTTTGATGTCGACATATGTCACGTTTAAGTACTGCCAATCGCAACAACTAAAATGTTACCACAAATAGTTTAATAACTAGTTTTCCAAGTTTAAACTACTTTTGGGTAAAATTGTGTTGTTTAAAAAATTTGTAAAAAATTCCCAATGCAAGCCGGTTATATCCTCCGGCATCCCTGAAAGTTTCAACTCTCTGATATAAATAGAAAAAAAGAAATCACTAAAAGAAGAAAAACGAAAAACCCGGTGACGCGCTCTGGAAGGGTAGGGGGTGTTGGAAAATTTTGAAAAAACTTGAGAAGAAGACCCGTCTTACCCCAAACCCCTCCTAAAAGTTTAAACTCTCCGATATGAATAGAAAAAAATACGTCCTCGAAAGAAATAAAATGGAAAGAGAAAAATGTCCGGGGTGGGCTGATTAACACGCTCTGGAGGGGCGAGGGGTGGTCGGAAGGTTCTGAAAAAAATTAGGGATCACGGCTCGTTTCACTCCCCGCCTACCCTGAAAATTTAATCTCTTCGATTTCCATCCAAAAAAATACGTCCCCGAAAGTACGCCGAAAAGTAAAAAAGAGGGCGTGGCCCGATTGGGGCAAAAATTCAAAAATCGGGCACCGAGCGTCCCTTTGAAATCGACTTTAGTTTCTAAAAAATACGTCCGCCACCCTCCCGCTTGATCGCCTATCGACTTCTGATTCGGCGCGTTTTGATGTTTTTTTTTTCGATTTTCAAAAATTCGCCCAGGGGGCTCTGCTGGTTCCAGAGTGGTGAGAGTGGTCGGGATCGACTCGATCGACCATTTTACACAAACTGAGAGAAAAAATTTCGAGCGTACTTTAAACCCCGCCCCCGGGGGGTGGAGTCTACCCCCCGGTGGTGGGGGTTGATTATCAAAATGTAATATTTTTTCACCTTTTGGCGCCCTCTATACGATGTCAAAATTTCAACTCTACGACTTTTACTTTTTTCACAATTCAACTTTTTAAAACTCAATTAGTATATTTAAATGAGCAAAAACTGTAAAATAAAAAATCTCATTACTAAACTACTTTTGATATAACAAGAGGTCGATTGGCAAACCAAAGTGGAAAAAAGTCATTATATAATAACACAAACTGTTTCGACTTGACAATTCACGTCATAAAAGACTAGATTAGATCAGTTGAATAAAAAAAATAATTTTAGGCATGACTGCTATGTTCCTCTCTCTCTCTCTCTCTCTCATGCATGGCAATTTCAGCATCAAAATTCAGTGGTCCACACTTAAATTAAAATACGCAAAAAAAGTTAGGACTCCAAATCATAAGAAGGCAATACAGAACCTGAGGAATCACCAGGTATACGTAAAAGGGAAGTCATTCAAGTAAGTAAAACGTCCATAAAATATTGTATTCAGTTTTTACTTTCTCCGTTACGAAGTACGAGAAAGTATTGTGATCGTGATTTTTTTTTCAAAATTTTTTTTACGTAAATATCCGTTTTGGGGTCCCTAAATGCCATTTCAACAATATCTGGAAAAAAAAATTGTGTGCGTGTGTGTGTGTGTGTGTCTGTCTGTGCACGCTGTATCTCAAAAACTAATAAAGCAATTGATATGAAACTTTGAACATTCATCTTATTTGATAATCTGAAGAACTGAAAAGCTTTTGGTAAAATTTCGTACACCGGAAGTGGGCGTTTACCTTAACTGTTTTTTTGTTTTTTGCCAATATTTTCTTAAATATGAAAAATATCACAAAAACATTTAAACAAACTTTGAAGACAACAAAGAAATGAACATCTTTTGCTTGAAAACATTTTTCATAAAATCATTTTTATTCGAGAAAAAAATGTATTATTATTTTTTTAATTTTTGTTTTATAATTATAAAACGATAATAGTTACAGAAAATGTATGTTAATAATAATTGTAGAGAATGCTAAAATGAACAACTTATAAAGAATAAGTTTTTTTCGAAATCCTTTTAGTTTTTGAGTAAACTGAGTTTTTGAAATTGAAGTATAATTTTTCCATCTTTTATAATTTTGACGTTTTAAACGTCAGTTTCATCCGCTCGATGTACATTTAAAATATGATTTCAATTGGAAATGAATCATGAAAACGTAAATATAAATGGCTGTGATACCATCAAGTCGGAGAAAGTAACATGATGGCCACCTTTTTTTTGTGTAAGGTGTGTATCGTACGTTATCACCACGTAACAAATGTAAACGGTCGTTCGATTGAAATATGGAAGAAATATGATAGCGCGCGACCGATTTACATAACACCGCGAGCCGTTACCTCACCAACCGACTCCATCCATGTGGGTTACTTAATCCTCGTATTGCGATCGAGTTGCGGAGAAAAATTATACAATTACAAAATATCTTACAATTAGTCGTCGTCATCAGCGGCGGCGGCGGCACCAGCGGAACGGACTCGATGCAATATCATTAAAATACGATGGCGGAGGGAGAGCCTGCGAGAAGAACAACACCCTACCACCGCAACTCGCTTGTGTGACCATGAACTATAATCGGTTACGTAACAATGCTTGCCACACTGGTTATTGCACTTACTTTAATTCTTGCTTAACGGCTCATGCAGAAACGTTAAAGGTGAGCCGTAAAGGTATGTGTCAAATGAAGTAACAAGACGTCGCCGTTAGTATCGCATTTTCATCATTCGATATTTGTAATTGCACTGTAACTCGAAAATTATGGTTTCAAATGTAGGTTGTATTAAGGGTGAATCTGTAAAATTTCAAATCGACGCCAACTGTTTTTGGTTTTTTTTTTTAACCCATCACAATTATGAGCAAATCTGTGAACGATAAACCGTTTGATACGTCTCTTATCAGTTAATTAACGATTGTAAAACCCTCGTTTGTGTTCCAAGGATCGGAGGGTAGGATAGGGAACACCCACCCCCCCAACCAAAATGATTTTGAAAGAATGATGTTTTGTAGAATTTTACCTTCAATTCAATTCAAAATTAAGAATTTAAGGATATCATTATTAAAAATGGTGATGTGGCCATCATGTTACTTTCTCCGACGTGACGGTATCATAGCCGTTTAATCATATTTTAAATGTACATCGAGCGTTGTGTAAACTCGAATGAAACTGACGTTTAAAACGTCAAAATTATGAAACATGGAAAAATTATACTTCAAATTAAAAAAACTCAGTTTACTCAAAAATTAAATTTCGAAAAAACTTATTCTTTATAAGTTGTTCATTTTAGCATTCTCTACAATTATTATTAACAAAAATTTTCTGTAACTATTATCGTTTTATAATTCTAAACCAAAAATTTAAAAAAAATAATACATTTTTAGATACAGCGCGCACAGACACACACACACAGACAGAATTTTTTTTTTTTCCAGAAATTGTTGAAATGGCCTCTAGGGACCCCTAAACGGATATTTCCGTAAAAAAATTTTTTGAAAAAACGATCACATTACTTTCTCGTACTTCGTAACGGAGAAAGTAAAAATGATGAAAATCTTTTTTTTCAGGTCTAGTAAACGATCCGAAGCTTTAAATGCCATAATTCAACATATTATTATTATCGTTGGAATTTTTCAATTAGAGCCGTTTTTACCATCGTTTTTACAGCAGAAAAAAAGAAAAAACACTTTTAATTTTAAGATTTATATTCAAATTTTTGACATTTCTCGTATTTAAGAATTTTCGTTTTGCTTTATTTTTAAGACGTTTTATGTAAGAGAATGGGACATTCAGCCTCCTCTGACCAAAACTTCACGAGCCGCCACTGAATCTCGGTATAATTTAAACAAATTTTTACAAATTCAAGTTTCTTATCGCATAGATTTCGTTTATTACGAATGAGCACACGCGCATACACAGCATGAAATCAATAATTATAGCCACTGGAAGATTTTCTCGAGTTTTCCCAGAGACTAATTGACGGTTTTCTTGGTTACAAAACGTTGGCAGGCAATAAAACAAAAGTCATAAATTGGCTGTGAACGATCACAGGAAGGTAATTAGTAGTAATAAGATGTGATTACCAATTTGAAACGGAATAGCTCAAAAAATCTTAAAATGCGATATGCTTATGAGAAAATGCCTTTAATGAATAAAAAAAAATAACTGAAATGTAGTTTTTATTGCTATTAATAATAATTTAATTTATGTCGATATTATAAACCAGTGCACTATTATAAGTGATTCAAATTGAACGTGCAATTATTACATAATTTGTTTATGCAATAACAGTACTTTCAAGCGAGTGTGTTTAGCTTTTTTTTGTACAAACGTGGCGTTTCTAGAGATTGTTGATATGCTGATTCTGTAACTGTGCTTGAAAATGTTTGCGGATTTTTCTCAAGATTTAAATACCAACAGCGCGCCATTTGTGTAAATGGTAAAAATATGAAATAGTTTATTTACAACAGCCCAAAAAAAAATGTTAAAAATATGCCATAGTTTATTTACGACAGCCCAACAAAATTTTAGTATTAATTTCAGATTTTCGCTTACTCTAGAAACTTCTATTCTGTACAACAGCTACATAGAATAACACCGTTAATATATTTTTTCCGCTACCGACAACGTAAATACGCATTGCATGCATGGTTACAGGTACCGTAAGTGGATGATAACATTCGTGGTTGGTTGTCCTTGACAACGGAACTTACTTTTTTACGTACGGACCCAGGAAAATAATAAACAGAAACGTAACGCTCCAACATATAGGCGAGCAACACATTTTCGTCTATACCTATAGCATCGGCATTCTTTTTACATAACTACTGCTTAAAAGAGTCGTAACAGGGCACATACCTTTTTCGATTTTGTCGGTAACACGTTCTAACCCGCAATATTCGCAGCTTCGTTTGCACCCATGCCCGCAAAAACTGTCACTGGATTGACACAAACAAACAAAATTCGACATTGTTTTCTCGGTTGCTGGGTTGCCATAGGACGCATAGGTGACTATACAAATTTGAATCCCAAATGTTGCAAGCCGTATTTTAGAATATTTTCTGATATTTTTTGAAGTATTATATTTCCGGTAGCGGAAAAAAATTAATAAGCAACACGGAACGTAATGACAATTAACACGTCCTTACGTTCCTTGTTGCTTAAATAACTATTTTCTACTTTGGTTTAATAATCGATAATGATTTGTTATATCAAAAACAATTAAACAATGAGATTTTTTATTTTACAGTTTTCGATCATTATTTAACTATTTGTTGTAATATTTTAGTTGTCGCGATTGGCAGTAGTTAACTGCCTTTCTGCCTTTTCTGGATTTTCTGGCATTTCTTGATTTTCTGATTTATCTGGATTTTCTGAATTCTTGGGATTTTCTGGATTTTCTAAATTTTCTGAATTTTCTGGATTTTCTGGATTTTCCGGATTTTTGGGATTTTCTGAATTTTCAGAATTCTTGGGATTTCCTGGATTTTCTGGATTTACTGAATTTTCTGACTTTTTTATATTTTCTGAATTTTTGAGATTTTCTGGATTTTCTGAATTTTCTGACTTTTCTGGATTTTCTGAAATTTTGGGATTTTCTGGATTTTCCGGATTTTTGTGATTTTCTAGATTTTCTGGATTTTCTGAATTTTTGGGGTTTTCTGGATTTTCCGGATTTTAGTGATTTTCTGATTTTTCTGAATTTTCTGAATTCTTGGGATTTTCTGGATTTTCTGAATTTTCTGACTTTTCTATATTTTCTGAATTTTTCGGATTTTCCGGATGTTTGGGATTTTCTGAATTTTCTGACTTTTCCGGATTTTCTGAATTTTTGGGATTTTCCGGATTTTTGTAATTTTCTAGATTTTCTGGATTTTCTGAATTTTCTGCGGTCATGAAGGTGGATACAAAATTCAAATAAAACAAGAAGACAAATAGTCCAATCTCTTATTTAATCAATGCGACAGTCGTGGCTAGAGCACTCATGCCATCCAAATGTGTTAACTCGAGCAATTGAGCGTTTTCTGGGCGTAAGTTACGCTCGAGCCGCGTTAAATATTCCAGTCCGAGGACTAATTAAAGATTAATTAAATTTTTCGATGTGGAGCCGGCTTTGTTGCGCCAGTAGGTCACTTCCCCACTATTCCCTCGCGCAGTTTATACGTGCGATTATACAATCCGTATGGCACAATTTTGCTCGTGCAATTTGAATAATTACCGTTATAAAATCCATTTATTACTTCACTCGCGTTAGTTTGTGTAACGAGCACACCGGCGTCAACTGCAGATAGCGAAATTCTAATTGAGGGTCCCCCCTTCTTACTTTTTCCCAAAAATTGCATTTGAAATGATTTCCTGAAGAAACCACTGGTTCGATTCGGGGTTTCTATACATCACCGGAAAGATCACGTCAAGACGCTTTAGAAAATGTACTTTCGCAAGAACAAATGTCAATTTGAAGCCCGTGATGCGTCAACAAAGAAAACTCGCAAATGGAAAAAATCGAAAAAATCAACTCTTTTAATAATCATCGCAGACCTTTATGTGATACCATTTTCTTCATCAGAAGAACGAGATTAATCTATTGGTGTTAAAGAATTTCATTCAGAAAAAATTGCAAAAAAGTTAGCAAGTCACCATGAACTTTAAGGAAAATTTTGAAAAAAGTCGATTTTTCAGACTTTAAACAGCCGTTGCGGCTAAACGAAGAATCCAATTCGAACGCGGATTTCAAATCTGTGCGCCTCGTGTGTCAATTAGTCGGATTTAATTAAAATTGGCGATTCAAAATTTTTGACGAAAACCTGAAAAATCATCCAAGGGTCCCCCCTTCTTACCTTTTCGCAAAAATTGCATTTGAAATGATTTCCTGAAGAAACCACTGGTTCGATTTGGGGTTTCTATACGTCATTCGAAAGATCTCATTAAGACGCATCAGAAAATGTACTTTCGCAAGAACAAGTGTCAATTTAAAGCCCGTGACGCGTCAGCAAAGAAAACTCGAAAATGGAAAAAATCGAAAAAAACAACTTTCTTAATAATCATTGTAGACCTTTATGTAATACCATTTTCTTCATCAGAAGAACGAAAAATATCAATTGGCGTTAAAAAATCTCATCTAGAAAAAATTGGAAAAAAGTTAGCAAGTCACCATGAACTTTATGGAAAATCTTGAAAAAAGTCGTTTTTTTCAGTCTTTGAACGGCCGTAACGACTAAACGAAGAATCCAATTTGGACGCGGATTTCAAATATGTGTTCCTCGTGTGTCAATTAGTCGGATTTAATTAAAATTGGCGATTCAAAATTTTTGACGAAAACCTGAAAAATCATCCAAGGGTCCCCCCTTCTTACTTTTTCGCAAAAATTGCATTTGAAATGATTTCCTGAAGAAACCACTGGTTCGATTTGGGGTTTCTATACGTCATTCGAAAGATCTCATTAAGACGCATCAGAAAATGTACTTTCGCAAGAACAAATGTCAATTTGAAGCGCGTGACGCGCCAGCAAAGAAAACCCGAAAATGGAAAAAATCGAAAAAAACAACTTTTTTAATAATCATCGTAGACCTTTATGTAATACCATTTTCTTCATCAGAAGAATGAAATAAATTTATTGGCGTTGAAAAATTGCATCTAGAAAAAAATGCAAAAAAGTTAGCAAGTCACCATGAACTTTATGAAAAATTTTGAGAAAAGTCGATTTTTTCAGACTTTGGACGGCCGTAGCGGCTGAACGAAGAATCCAATTCGAACGCGGATTTCAAATCTGTGTTCCTCGTGTGTCAATTAGTCGGATTTAATTAAAATTGGCGATTTGAAATTTTTGACGAAAACCTGAAAAATCATCCAAGGGTCCCCCCTTCTTACTTTTTCCCAAAAATTGCATTTGAAATGATTTCCTGAAGAAACCACTGGTTCGATTCGGGGTTTCTATACATCACCGTAAAGATCCCTTCAAGACGCTTCAGAAAATGTACTTGCACTAAAACAAATGTCAATTTGAAGCCCGTGACGCGTCAGCAAAGGAAACTTGAAAATGGAAAAAATCGAAAAAAACAACTTTCTTAATAATCATCGTAGACCTTTATGTAATACCATTTTCTTTATCAGAAGAACGAGATAAATTGATTGGCGTTAAAAAATTTCATCTAGAAAAAATTGGAAAAAAGTTAGCAAGTCACCATGAACTTTATTGAAAATTTTGAGAAAAGTCGATTTTTTCAGACTTTGAACGGCCGTAGCGGCTGAACGAAGAATCCAATTTGAACGCGGATTTCAAATATGTGTTCCTCGTGTGTCAATTAGTCGGATTTAATTAAAATTGGCGATTCGAAATTTTTGACGAAAACCTGAAAAATCATCCAAGGGTCCCCCCTTCTTACTTTTTCGCAAAAATTGCATTTGAAATGATTTCCTGAAGAAACCACTGGTTCGATTCGGGGTTTCTATACGCCATTCGAAAGATCTCATTAAGACGCATCAGAAAATGTACTTTCGCAAGAACAAGTGTCAATTTGAAGCCCGTGACGCGCCAGCAAAGAAAACTCGAAAATGGAAAAAATCGAAAAAAACAACTTTCTTAATAATCATCGTAGACCTTTATGTAATACCATTTTCTTCATCAGAAGAACGAAAAATATTAATTGGCGTTAAAAAATCTCATCCAGAAAAAATTGGAAAAAAGTTAGCAAGTCACCATGAACTTTATGGAAAATCTTGAAAAAAGTCGATTTTTTCAGTCTTTGAACGGCCGTAACGACTAAACGAAGAATCCAATTTGGACGCGGATTTCAAATATGTGTTCCTCGTGTGTCAATTAGTCGGATTTAATTAAAATTGGCGATTCAAAATTTTTGACGAAAACCTGAAAAATCATCCAAGGGTCCCCCCTTCTTACTTTTTCGCAAAAATTGCATTTGAAATGATTTCCTGAAGAAACCACTGGTTCGATTCGGGGTTTCTATACATTACTGGAAAGATCCCTTCAAGACGCTTCAGAAAATGTACTTTTGCAAAAACAAATGTCAAATTGAAGCCCGTGACGCGTCAGCAAAGAAATCTCGAAAATGGAAAAAATCGAAAAAATCAACTTTCTTAATAATCATCGCAGACCCTTATGTAATACCTTTTTCTTCATCAGAAGAACAAAATAAATCGATTGGCGTTAAAAAATTTCAACCAGAAAAAAATTGGAAAAAAGTTAGCAAGTCGCCATGAACTTCTTGAAAAAAGTCAATTTTTTCAGAATTTGAACGGCCGTAGCGGCTAAATGAAGAATCCAATTTGAACGCGGATTTCAAATCTGTGTTCCTCGTGTGTCAATTGGTCGGATTTAAGTAAAATTGGCGATTCAAAATTTTTGACGAAAACCTGAAAAATCATCCAAGGGTCCCCCCTTCTTACTTTTTCGCAAAAATTGCATTTAAAATGATTTCCTGAAGAAGCCGCTGGTTCGTTTCGGGGTTTCTATACATTACTGGAAAGATCCCTCCAAGACGCTTCAGAAAATGTACTTTCGCAAGAACAAATGTCAATTTGAAACCCGTGACGCGTCAGCAAAGAAAACTCGAAAATGGAAAAAATCGAAAAAATCAACTTTCTTAATAATCATCGCAGACCCTTATGTAATACCTTTTTCTTCATCAGAAGAACGAGATTAATTGATTGGCGTTAAAAAATTTCATCCAGAAAAAATTGCAAAAAAGTTAGCAAGTCACCATGAACTTTATGGAAAATTTTGAGAAAAGTCGATTTTTTCAGTCTTTGAACGGCCGTAACGACTAAACGAAGAATCCAATTTGAACGCGGATTTCAAATCTGTGTTCCACGTGTGTCAATTAGTCGGATTTAATTAAAATTGGCGATTCGAAATTTTTGACGAAAACCTGAAAAATCATCCAAGGGTCCCCCCTTCTTACTTTTTCGCAAAAATTACATTTGAAATGATTTCCTGAAGAAACCACTGGTTCGATTTGGGGTTTCTATACGTCATTCGAAAGATCTCATTAAGACGCATCAGAAAATGTACTTTCGCAAAAACAAGTGTCAATTTGAAGCCCGTGACGCGCCAGCAAAGAAAACTCGAAAATGGAAAAAATCGAAAAAAACAACTTTTTTAATAATCATCGTAGACCTTTATGTAATACCATTTTCTTCATCAGAAGAATGAAATAAATCGATTGGCGTTGAAAAATTGCATCTAGAAAAAAATGCAAAAAAGTTAGCAAGTCACCATGAACTTTATGAAAAATTTTGAGAAAAGTCGATTTTTTCAGACTTTGGACGGCCGTAGCGGCTCAACGAATAATCCAATTTGAACGCGGATTTGAAATCTGTGTTCCTTGTGTATCAATTAGTCGGATTTAATTAAAATTGGCGATTCAAAATTTTTGACGAAAACCTGAAAAATCATCCAAGGGTCCCCCCTTCTTACTTTTTCGCAAAAAATGCATTTAAAATGATTTCCTGAAGAAACCACTGGTTCTTTACGAGGTTTCTATACATCACTGGAAAGATCTCTTCAAGACGCTTCAGAAAATGTACTTTCGCAAGAACAAATGTCAATTTGAAGCCCGTGACGCGTCAGCAAAGAAAACTCGAAAATGGAAAAAATCGAAAAAAACAACTTTCTTAATAATGATCGTAGACATTTATGTAATACCATTTTCTTCATCAGAAGAACGAAATATATCAATTGGCGTTAAAAAATCTCATCTAGAAAAAATTGGAAAAAAGTTAGCAAGTCACCATGAACTTTGTGGAAAATTTTGAGAAAAGTCGATTTTTTCAGACTTTGAACGGCCGTAGCGGCTAAACGATGAATCCAATTTGAACGCGGATTTCAAATCTGTGTTCCTCGTGTGTCAATTAGTCGGATTTAATTAAAATTGGCGATTCAAAATTTTTGACGAAAACCTGAAAAATCATCCAAGGGTCCCCCCTTCTTACTTTTTCGCAAAAATTGCATTTAAAATGATTTCCTGAAGAAACCACTGGTTCGATTTGGGGTTTCTATACGTCATTCGAAAGATCTCATTAAGACGCATCAGAAAATGTACTTTCGCAAGAACAAGTGTCAATTTAAAGCCCGTGACGCGCCAGCAAAGAAAACTCGAAAATGGAAAAAATCGAAAAAAACAACTTTTTTAATAATCATCGTAGACCTTTATGTAATACCATTTTCTTCATCAGAAGAATGAAATAAATCGATTGGCGTTGAAAAATTGCATCTAGAAAAAAATGCAAAAAAGTTAGCAAGTCACCATGAACTTTATGAAAAATTTTGAGAAAAGTCGATTTTTTCAGACTTTGGACGGCCGTAGTGGCTGAACGAAGAATCCAATTCGAACGCAGATTTCAAATCTGTGTTCCTCGTATGTCAATTAGTCGGATTTAATTAAAATTGGCGATTTGAAATTTTTGACGAAAACCTGAAAAATCATCCAAGGGTCCCCCCTTCTTACTTTTTCCCAAAAATTGCATTTGAAATGATTTCCTGAAGAAACCACTGGTTCGATTCGGGGTTTCTATACATCACCGTAAAGATCCCTTCAAGACGCTTCAGAAAATGTACTTGCACTAAAACAAATGTCAATTTGAAGCCCGTGACGCGTCAGCAAAGGAAACTTGAAAATGGAAAAAATCGAAAAAAACAACTTTCTTAATAATCATCGTAGACCTTTATGTAATACCATTTTCTTTATCAGAAGAACGAGATAAATTGATTGGCGTTAAAAAATTTCATCTAGAAAAAATTGGAAAAAAGTTAGCAAGTCACCATGAACTTTATTGAAAATTTTGAGAAAAGTCGATTTTTTCAGACTTTGAACGGCCGTAGCGGCTGAACGAAGAATCCAATTTGAACGCGGATTTCAAATATGTGTTCCTCGTGTGTCAATTAGTCGGATTTAATTAAAATTGGCGATTTGAAATTTTTGACGAAAACCTGAAAAATCATCCAAGGGTCCCCCCTTCTTACTTTTTCGCAAAAATTGCATTTGAAATGATTTCCTGAAGAAACCACTGGTTCGATTCGGGGTTTCTATACGTCATTCGAAAGATCTCATTAAGACGCATCAGAAAATGTACTTTCGCAAGAACAAGTGTCAATTTAAAGCCCGTGACGCGTCAGCAAAGAAAACTCGAAAATGGAAAAAATCGAAAAAAACAACTTTCTTAATAATCATCGTAGACCTTTATGTAATACCATTTTCTTCATCAGAAGAACGAAAAATATTAATTGGCGTTAAAAAATCTCATCCAGAAAAAATTGGAAAAAAGTTAGCAAGTCACCATGAACTTTATGGAAAATCTTGAAAAAAGTCGATTTTTTCAGTCTTTGAACGGCCGTAACGACTAAACGAAGAATCCAATTTGGACGCGGATTTCAAATATGTGTTCCTCGTGTGTCAATTAGTCGGATTTAATTAAAATTGGCGATTCAAAATTTTTGACGAAAACCTGAAAAATCATCCAAGGGTCCCCCCTTCTTACTTTTTCGCAAAAATTGCATTTGAAATGATTTCCTGAAGAAACCACTGGTTCGATTTGGGGTTTCTATACGTCATTCGAAAGATCTCATTAAGACGCATCAGAAAATGTACTTTCGCAAGAACAAATGTCAATTTGAAGCGCGTGACGCGCCAGCAAAGAAAACCCGAAAATGGAAAAAATCGAAAAAAATAACTTTTTTAATAATCATCGTAGGCCTTTATGTAATACCATTTTCTTCATCAGAAGAACGAAATAAATTGATTGGCGTTAGGAAATTTCAACTAGAAAAAAATGGAAAAAAGTTAGCAAGTCGCCATAAACTTTTTGAAAAAAGTCGATTTTTTCAGACTTTGGACGGCCGTAGCGGCTAAACGAAGAATCTAATTTGAACGCGGATTTCAAATCTGTGTTCCTCGTGTGTCAATTAGTCGGATTTAATTAAAATTGGCGATTCGAAATTTTTGACGAAAACCTGAAAAATCATCCAAGGGTCCCCCCTTCTTACTTTTTCGCAAAAATTGCATTTGAAATGATTTCCTGAAGAAACCACTGGTTCGATTCGGGGTTTCTATACATCACCGGAAAGATCACGTCAAGACGCTTCAGAAAATGTACTTTCGCAAGAATAAATGTCAATTTGAAGCCCGTGATGCGTCAATAAAGAAAACTCGAAAATGGAAAAAATCGAAAAAAAACAACTTTCTTAATAATCATCGTAGACCTTTATGTAATACCATTTTCTTCATCAGAAGAACGAAAAATATCAATTGGCGTTAAAAAATCTCATCCAGAAAAAATTGGAAAAAAGTTAGCAAGTCACCATGAACTTTAAGGAAAATCTTGAAAAAAATCGATTTTTTCAGTCTTTGAACGGCCGTAACGACTAAACGAAGAATCCAATTTGGACGCGGATTTCAAATCAGTGTTCCTCGTGTGTCAATTGGTCGGATTTAAGTAAAATTGGCGATTCAAAATTTTTGACGAAAACCTGAAAAATCATCCAAGGGTCCCCCCTTCTTACTTTTTCGCAAAAATTGCATTTAAAATGATTTCCTGAAGAAACCGCTGGTTCGTTTCGGGGTTTCTATACATTACTGGAAAGATCCCTCCAAGACGCTTCAGAAAATGTACTTTCGCAAGAACAAATGTCAATTTGAAACCCGTGACGCGTCAGCAAAGAAAACTCGAAAATGGAAAAAATCGAAAAAATCAACTTTCTTAATAATCATCGCAGACCCTTATGTAATACCTTTTTCTTCATCAGAAGAACGAGATTAATTGATTGGCGTTAAAAAATTTCATCCAGAAAAAATTGCAAAAAAGTTAGCAAGTCACCATGAACTTTATGGAAAATTTTGAGAAAAGTCGATTTTTTCAGTCTTTGAACGGCCGTAACGACTAAACGAAGAATCCAATTTGAACGCGGATTTCAAATCTGTGTTCCTCGTGTGTCAATTAGTCGGATTTAATTAAAATTGGCGATTCGAAATTTTTGACGAAAACCTGAAAAATCATCCAAGGGTCCCCCCTTCTTACTTTTTCGCAAAAATTACATTTGAAATGATTTCCTGAAGAAACCACTGGTTCGATTTGGGGTTTCTATACGCCATTCGAAAGATCTCATTAAGACGCATCAGAAAATGTACTTTCGCAAGAACAAGTGTCAATTTGAAGCCCGTGACGCGCCAGCAAAGAAAACTCGAAAATGGAAAAAATCGAAAAAAACAACTTTTTTAATAATCATCGTAGACCTTTATGTAATACCATTTTCTTCATCAGAAGAACGAGATAAATCGATTGGCGTTAAAAAATTTCATCTAAAAAAAATTGCAAAAAAGTTAGCTAGTCACCATGAACTTTATAGAAAATCTTGAAAAAAGTCGATTTTTTCAGACTTTGAACGGTCGTTGCGGCTGAAGGAAGAATCCAATTCGAACGCGGATTGCAAATCTGTGTTCCTCGTGTGTCAATTAGTCGAATTTAATTAAAATTGACGATTCAAAAATTTTGACGAAAACCTGAAAAATCATCCAAGGGTCCCCCCTTCTTACTTTTTCGCAAAAATTGCATTTGAAATGATTTCCTGAAGAAACCACTGGTTCGATTCGGGGTTTCTATACGTCATTCGAAAGATCTCATTAAGACGCATCAGAAAATGTACTTTCGCAAGAACAAATGTCAACTTGAAGCCCGTGACGCGTCAGCAAAGAAAACTCGAAAATGGAAAAAATAGAAAAATCAACTTTTTTTAATAATCAACGTAGATCATTAAAGCGCACAATTTTTCATCAGAAGAACGAGAGAAATCGATTGCTCAAGCTAAAATAATAACAAAGTCAACTATTGAAAATTAATTATTATTTATTAATTAAACAACCTTTCCCTATACATTTAAAATTTGCCTATACTCTCGCTTTCGATTTCTTGCAGTAACATACATATCTCCAATACATAATAATCTTACATAATTATGTGCAAAAGTTAAAGTTTGCACAGCATTACTTTGTGTAACTCATCAATATTACTTCATCAGTATTTCACGTCTATTTCAGCGCGAACCGGTCCGAAGGTTTTACACAACTTCACATTAAGTAATTCCATCTGTAAGTAAGCCGCTCAATTGAAGAAACACTCCGGAGTTATCATAATGATTGTGTAACACCGCACCGAAGAAAATTATAAAACAAAACGAGAATTATTGCGTTACGCAATGCGCGCGCGAATGATGTCACCCGTTTGCATTCAAGACAATGGCCACCGAAAATTTCTTGACCTTGAGAACAGTTTTCCGAGCAAATATCCCGATTGCACAATTAATACGTTATAAAAATAGCCGTAAATCCGCCTTTTACACATGTTACATAATCCATCTGGTTACTCGATAGAATAAATTAGGTAATAACGCGATTTTTTTTTATTGCTGGATATCGCCCATTTATAATCGCGCGTTTTTCTCACGTTCGCACCTTGAAACACTTCTTGTACCGCATTACGGTAATCGGAATGCGTGTCGCGCAATGTAATGTGTATATTTAATTAGGAAACGTAACGGTGAGTTTTACCGTTTTATCTCGTCTAATTACACAATATGTCGATTACATTTGAATTCGATTATAGCTTTATGTGAAACTTGCGAATAATTGCAATCTAGATACCTATGCGTTTACGAATTTATTCATGTATACAATCTCTTGGGAGATCTGTAAGATGGGTTGCCTGGTGTTTGTAATATTTTAATATTTTAATTATTCATGAACTATTCTAGATATACAAAATGCTTAAATGGTATCATTTTTGTAATGATGTATCGTCGAGGGCACACTTGTAACCTTTAAAATCTAGATACCTATACGTTCACAATTTTTTAATATATACAAAATCTTTGCAGCTCTGTAAGATTGGTTGCCTAGTGTTCATAACAGTTTTAACAATTTAATTATTCAAAGTTTCTTCATGAATAAGTCTAGATATACAAAAAGTTTAAATTGTATCATTTTCATAATTATGTATCCTCCGGGATACACCTACAATCTTTGCAATCGAGATACCTATGCGTTTATGAATTAATTAAAATATACAAAATCTTTACAGGTCTGTAAGATTGGTTGTCTAGTGTTAGTAAAAGTTTCAACATTTTAATTGTTCAAATTTTCGTCATGAATAAGTCTAGATATATAAAATTTCTAAATTGTATCATTTTCGTAATTATGCATCTTCGGGGACACACTTGTAACCTTTGCATTCTAGATACCAATGCGTTTACAAATTTATTAATTAAATAAATTATTTAAAATCTTAGCAGATGTGTAAAATTGGTTGCCTAGTGTTATAATAGTATAATTTTCTATTTTACTCCTGTGGATTTTTATATAATTGTATCTTTGACTATATACTAATGGACTGCTATTCCCCTCCATTTCCCATATGATCACTGCCCCAAAAGTTGTCCGCGAGCTGGAGCCCGATATAAGTCCCGCCCCGGAGCCGAAAATGGAGCGTAATTTAAAAACCGGAAAGCAAAAAAAAATTTTCTCGATGTATTCATCAGCAACGTGGAGAATGCAAATGCGAGCATATTTCGGCAACTCGGGTCCACTTCCTGCCTGTTCTTGACAAGCATAGCATCAACCCATAATTTGCGAAGTTCCGGATTTGAATGAAATCTAATACAGAATTTTAGGTTATAAGTCAAAAGTCAACTGACGTGTACATCAGCTGACGAGTATTATAACCGCGTTGGCATATATACGTGGACGTATTGTAGCAATATTTTGCCATAGTGTGAATATTTGACAATATAAATGTTTATATATTCAAAGGTGTGAATAAATTGCAGGGTATCACAATATACAATGCGAGCTCATAGAGTAATATGTCATAGACACAAAATAGCTACCAATTTAGTAACATACCGCAACTACTTAGGGTCCCGCCGCGCCACCGTTGCTTGGAGACACACATGAAGTGGCGTAGCAGTCCATTAGTATATAGTCGAAGGTTTTAACAATTTAATTATTCAAAGTTTCTTCATGAATAAGTCTAGATATACAAAATGTATAATTGTATCATTTCCGTAATTATGTATCCTTCGGGATACACCTACAATCTGCAATCGAGATACCTATGCGTTTATGAATTTGTTAATATATACAAAATCTTTGCAGATCTGTAAGATTGGTTGCCTGGTGTTAATAATAATTTTAACATTTTAATTATTAAAAGTTCCTTCTTGAACTATTGTAGATATATAAAATGTTTAGATTGTATAATTTTCGTATTGATGTATACTCGGGGGAATACTTGTAACCTTTACGTTTATTAATTAAATAAATTATTAAAATCTTAGCAGATATGTAAGATTGGTTGCCTAGTGTTAGTAATAGTTTTATTTTCTATTTTACTCCTGTGGATTCTTCTATAACTGTATGTATTTATTTTACTTAGTAACATTGTGACGCCACATTTTCCTATTTTATAAATAAGCGCAATGTAAATGAATGCTAATTGAATGATTCAAAACTAATACCAATCCAAGAAACGAAAGTCTCGACATTTATCGATTTTCGATTGTTCGAATCGCAGGGTTCCCAACCGTAATATAAATAATTCAGCGAACGCCGTCGCGTTACAAAGGTGACTATTTTAATAAGCGAACGTGAATAATAATCTCGTGATAATTATCAATCAATGGAATAACTTTAAAACAATGGTTCATTCGCAATTTTAGTGGCGGGGAATGTGGAACGACGGTGGTTGTATACCGGACTCCGCAGTGACAGCTGTCACGGTTGTCAGTTTTTGACACATTTCTCATAAATAGTGGGTGTCGATAATTTTCGTGATTTCGTGAGGAGTTTCGTGATCTTTCCCCGTGCCCATGATGACTTTCCCATCGTAATCGCCATGATTCGCAATTAGGATGATACGCATCACACAAATCCGGGTTAAGGAAAACTGATTATCATGGACATGGAGGAGAGCCACATGGGATGTCTGGGGGCGGAGACCGTTTACGGGACCCACGAGGACTCCCATCTGGTCATGTCGGAGAAGGTGCAGTCCCTGGCGGGCAGCGTGTACCAGGAGTTCGAGCGGATGATCGCACGCTACGACGAGGACGTCGTCAAGACCCTGATGCCGCTCGTCGTCAACGTGCTGGAGTGCCTGGACGCCGCCTACCAGTCCAACCAGGAGCAGGACGTCGAGCTGGAACTGCTGCGCGAGGACAACGAGCAGCTGGTCACGCAGTACGAGCGGGAGAAGGGGGCGCGCAAGGCGGCCGAGCAGAAGCTGCTCGAGTTCGAGGACGCGTCGGAGGGGGAGAGGAAGGAGTTCGTGGCGAGGCAGGAGGCGCTGGAGAGTATCGCCCGGATGCTGGAGCTCAAGCATAAGAATTCGATGGAGCACGCGGGGAGGCTGGAGGAGAGGGAGTCCGAGCTGAAGAAGGAGTACGCGAAGCTGCACGAGCGGTACACGGAATTGTTCAAGACGCACATGGATTACATGGAGAGGACGAAGTTGCTTCTGTCGGGGGGACAGTTGGCGAACGACCGGTCGGATTCCAGTAGGATTTCGTCGAACCGCATGAATATCGGGAGGAGTTCGGGGCCGGTGTCGTTCGGATTCGCGTCGCTGGAGGCTGCCGAGGGAGTGGACAGCGTGCCGACCTCGCCTATTAGTTCGAGCCACTCCTCGCCTAGGTATTTAGTTTTGCTTAAATTAGCATTATTTTAAATACCTTCTTACTACGTTTTATTAATTTTTATAGGACGTTTTATTAAATTTAGTTTTTCATGATTGAATAGTTGTGGACTTTTCATGTTCACTTTGATATTGGTTAATAATACACGATAATACTTTCAAATATCTATTGTCTGGTTTCGCGACAATTGTTGTCTTCTTCAGGCAAATAAAATGTATTTTAAATGTACCATTTCTTCGCCTGAAGAAGCCACTGAGTGGCGAAATAATTGTCGCAAACTCAGACAATAAATATTTAAAAGCAGTGGCGGCTCGTGGAACACGTTGATGGTAGAGCCACTTGTACAATATTTTTTGAAGAAAGAAAGAACGATTTATATTCCTAGACTAAAGTAACTGGTGAAAAAGTGTTTTAAAAATTAATTAAAAATTCTTGCTGAGCGTGAAACTACAGGTAGTGCCATGGCTCCTTGGCTCGCCCCTGTTTGAAAGTATAGTCGTGTATTATTTACCAATATCAAAGTAAAACATTTTCATAAAAATTTCTAAGATCATGATGTACAGGATGGCAAACGTAACTTGCCGTTGCGCAGTGGCAAAATTGTGGGCGGAACCTCCGAAGGGCGCTCTCGATAGATTTTCAAAAGTGACAGGGCATTAATTATGTGGAGGAGAGCTCCCAATAGAGTTGTAAATGAATAGCGCACGCGAAGAATATGTGCTTGCTTATTACAGAGACTACTCGGCCGGCTGTAGAGAGAGAGCTTTCGCTTGCTCTCTACGCGTCTGGCCAACTTACATTTGCCGTCCTGTAGTATTAAAACTTTTTATTAATTTTAATTAATGACAGGCTTGATGTCTTCAGAAATGAGCATTTTATTAAATTTGGATTCATTTAAGTAAAACGTTTCCATAAAGATTTCTAAAAGATTATAATATTAAATCGAAACTTTCAAAATGTTGCAATTACGAACTAATTATATTTTATAACTGCCATAAAATTCTTTGGAGTTCTTCGTGGTAATGATTTCGTTCATTAGGCTTGGATTAATTGGTTATCTATCACACGGTCCTTAGGATAATAGTAGATTATATGTCGAGGGAGAGAAATGCTTGATTTTTCCTGAGGTGCAAATTTGTATCCCGAGGGTGAAAGTCTGAGGGATACAACGCACCGAAGGAGAAAAAGCATTCTGAGATATATACAGTATGTTTTTTTTATCGTGGGCCATAGGATTTTACATGCTAAAAATTATACCTTATTTTAATGTATATTTTACCATGAAATTTTAATTAGTAATAAATCAATTATTTTTCTACATGATGCGCTTAATTAGAATCATTTAAACATGTTTTATTCCAATAAAAAATGAAATTATTTAATATAAATAACTGAGCAAAAATAATCAAAGTACCTTGAATTTCCGAAATGTCAGATTGATTAGTAAGGCAAGTAATCAAACGGATTTTATTCTTGAAAATGTCTGCTTATACTATTGAAGATCGGGTGGAATTTGTAACGGCATTTATAAGAGGTTTGTCCAGCAGGGAAATAGTTATATTTTTCTACAATAAGTCGGGGAATTTTTATTTTAGGGAAATAGTTGACAACTTTTCTGCAGCGTATCCCTATCGTTCGGTTCCGAGCAAAAGCACTTTTTAATGGAATAAAACATGTTTAAATGATTCTAATTAAGCGCATCATGTAGAAAAATAATTGATTTATATTATCAACTAAAATTTGCTTCAAAATTATATGATATAATTTTTAGCATGTAAAATCCTATGGCCCATGATAAAAAAAACATACTGTATATACAATTTTTTTCACAAATGGGATATATTAAGAGTAAACCGTTCGTTTCTAAAACCTAACCTAAAAAAAAAACGCTGTCAGCCGTGACAGTTACAATAAATAATGGAACAACGTATAGAGAAAAGTAACCATTTCTCTCCCTGGGGCGAGAAATGTTATATCTCACACTGGAAGTGCAAGTGTTGAATGTGGTTAAGTAAATAGTAAATATTAACCTGATTAGGTTATCGATTGATAAGTGGGCCATACACGTTAAGGTTTGCTGGAAGGCCGCTAATCCAGAAGGCAAACCGTAGCGTTAGTGGTTAGATCGGCCGAAAGGCAAGGCCTGAACTCTCGGCGTCCCAAAAATCTGTCAGTGCTTGATTTCTGCCGGCCGGCCGCGCCGGTACCCATGCTAATCGTAACGTGTGTGGCCGGAGAAAGAGAGTACAGGCCGAGAGTAGCACGTGCTAGCGTAATAATGGCTGATATAAGAAGTTGGCCTCACAAATATACAGAGGAGTTTATTGATATACTAGGTGGCCAGAAAAGGTGTGATAATCTTCAGGTAGTGTGATTCGTTGATTAATTTTGGATAAAAAATCTAAATAAAAAAATATTGTATTCTTCCTCGTAACATCTCACAAGGTCGTTAAAATATTAAACGTATCTCTGAAAATTAGTGTTATTTTCTATATATTTTGGAAAAAATCAATAGAACTTACAATCAATTACACATTTGTAAAATTTAAATGACATAGGTGATAAATAAATTGGAAACTTTAACAAATTAATAACTTCTTCAGAAGCATTTTTTTAATAAAAATAGACCTGGCAACTATGTATTTTCATATGTAACCTTATTAAATTTCACTTGACTTTGACATATACTTGTCATAATTTATTTGTGTAAGTTTGTATAAGTTCATCATACTTTTTGGAGATGTACACATTCAACGAGTATGCAGATATGTACATGATATTTGGATTCTGCAATGGTAATGCAACTAGTGCCAAAGATGAGTACCAAAGAAGATATCTAAATCGCCAACAGCCCTGCGTAAATACGTTTAGAAAATTAGACCAAAGGCTACGTACTTTTGGGTCGTTTGTTTATAATAACATAGATGGAGGGAGACCTAGGGAACGTCGCACTGTTCACCTAGAAGAACAGATATTGAATGCAGTTCAAGAAGATCCCAATATTAGTACGAGACAAATAGCTCAACAGTTAAATGTCCCCAGTAAAACAACAGTCCATGCAGTATTGAAAGAAAATCGAATGCGTCCGTTTCATGCAAGAAAAGTTCAACCACTGTATGAAAATGATAACGAGCGTAGACGTATATTTTGTGACAGGATTTTAGATCAAATTCGGGAAGAACCAAATTTTTTATTTAAAATTCTTTGGAGTGATGAATGTACATTCACTAGAGATGGGGTATTTAATTGTCATAATTATCACTTTTGGGCAGAAGAAAATCCTCGGGCGGTTAGAGAAATGGGACATCAAAGGAAATTTTCAGTTAACGTCTGGCTTGGTATTCTAAATTTACGTGTAATTGGGCCTTTTTTTATTCATCAAAGATTAAATGCCTTAAATTATGTAAATATTTTAGAGGAAGTTTTGGAGAATGTTCCACTAAATTTAGTAAACATGCTGTACATGCATGATGGTGCACCACCTCAAGGCTGGCCCTCCGGCAAACCTTAACGTGTATGCCCACCCTTACAGGGAGAGACAGGAACAAATGTGCATTCATAAGAGTAGTGTATCCGTTTCAGTATTCTGCGTGTTAAACAAAAATTTAAAAAAATGGTAATTGTATTACCGAAACTTAAGTCACAAAAATAAATATATAAGTGGTAAGTAAAACACGTGTGTTGAGAATTTTCACAAATTCTCAACACACGTGTTTTACTTACCACATACATTATGGAATTTCACCAAGTAACAGCCTCATCAATCCAATATAAATATATAAGTTACACAAAACATAGTTAAAAGTGTTTTATTATAAAAATTTGAGGGTTGCCCACTGAGAATTGAAAACGATGTTCTAATTAATTTATTGTTTTGTTTTCTCCAAGATAGGAACAGTTCAAGGTTAATGATTTGATTATCTTAATCAGCAATGCATTACTGAACGAATAATAATTTCAATCAATTATGCGCGAACGCATAATTATTCATACTGGTATATAACGTATACCACCATGTGGGTTGTAAATTTCGCCCATTGTTTTTTGCCGTAATCTTTGCGCTTCTCCATCTCTGTTTTTCCCCTTGCATTTGTTTCAGTCATCACCGCATTGTTCCGGCTTTTTTGTTTTTGCACTACGGTCTCCGTGATCCTCTGGGAATGGGGTTACCATCCGTCTGGATATAGCCAGGCATGTCCTCCTTTTTAAGTAAAATTTAAAAGACCGGCCGGGCTTTCTCTACTGTCCGGCTTTTTTAAAATACCAATAAAAATAAAAATTGTCGTTCTGCTGAAAAACTTGCCGTCTTTGATATAATTATGGTATTGTGACTGAACGCGAACCATGACTTCAAAAGTTTTCAAAATTTCAAAAAGTACTTCCTAAATGTACACTTCTGTGCAATAAAATTAAGGCCCTTTACACAGTCACGCAGATGCACCTCGCGCGGATAGGATGCTATTGCTGTAATGGGAGGATACACAGTGAAACGATCGGTGGACCCATTACAGCAATGGTACCTATCCGCGTGCAGAGCGCGGTACATCTGCGTGACTGTGTAACGGGCCTAAGCTCAAGTCTTATGAGGATTTTGTACAATATTCTAGTTGTATAATTCGGGTCTGCAACATTTTCAATAAATGATAAAACACCATAACTTGAAAATAACACCCTTTATTAAAAATCCAAAACCAAGTCCAAGACTCAAAACCATCTCCTTTTTAGTTATAATTCGAATTTTTGAATAATGAACGCGGCATTTTGACAGTAAGGAAATTGACAAATTTACATATTTTTGTGACCAGGAAGTCCGCTTTAAACTGTAACATATTTTATGTGCTTAATTTTATTGCGCAGAAGTGTACCTTTTCTCAGATATTTCCCGATTCAGGATTAGTTAAAGAATTTAGTTATGGAAGAACAAAAACGGAGGCAATTGTCAATATATGAATGTTTGATAATTTTTTTACTGTCAGATCATTTTGGTTGGTGTTCATGTGTAAAACTTTATAAAATGAAATCTAGTGACATTTTACAATAGCCAACAGTCACCCTAACAGAGCCAACTTACTTAAAAATAAAGATGGAACAGAGTATAGGGTCATTCCATGCTATTTCAACAAAAGGTTGTGCTGCACCATTTTTATTTTGTTTTATATTTTGCACAGATATTTATACATGTATCTAGAGTAGAAAACTAATTTTAGAAAAAAAAAATTGTTGCCGCGTGGCAGATATGTCCCCAGATGGAGCTTGAGACATGTACATTTTTGTGATTACAAGCACTTGCGCAAAGTGGTATAACATTTTTTCGAATTGAGCAAATTTAAAAATTTAAAAATCCCCTAACTCAGATTAAAGTGGTGAATATTTTGGTTTAATTTTCTTCCATTATTTGATATGTTTTTGAAATTTATTGGCCATCAAATTTACCATCGAGATTTGCATTTTTTTTCATTATTCGATCCTGTTTTCGACTGAGAAGGGGGCAATATAATAAAACCAAATTAAGTTTTCAAGTACAATAGTAACAATAAAGTGTTTTAAACCCTTCTAATTCTTTTTCGCTGGTGAAAATCGGCATTTTCAACAAAATCCGTATTTTTCTAAAGCTGTATCTCCAGTGGGGTACACAGTAAAAATCTGAAATAAATACTACCAATGCTTCTATCCGGGAGCAACACCATTACAAAATTTGGTAACTTTGTTTTGCCTAGTAACAAAAATATTTAAGATCAAATTTTTAATAATTTGTATGCAATCGGATTAAAAATCGAACTTTAAATATTAGAAGCTTGCACTAAAATGGAACTCACCAGTACTAGCAGTGATTATAATACACTTGTAAATA
The DNA here is from genome assembly GCA_910593695.2 of Ocypus olens. Lineage (NCBI taxonomy): Eukaryota > Metazoa > Arthropoda > Insecta > Coleoptera > Staphylinidae > Ocypus > Ocypus olens. The sequence goes on from OU343047.1 coordinate 68,144,687, forward strand.
TTATAATCACTGGTACTAGGCAATAAAATACCTACCAAGGGTTTCCGTACAACGAGATGATTTATTAATGCAAGTCATAGTCCTGGTGATGAAATTTAGAATGGTACCGTGGATAGAAATGTATTATTATTCAAAATGATTAAAGAATAGAATTGAATAAAGCCGTAAAATTCATTATACAATTGTCTTAAATTTGCGGCTGTCGGGATTACGTTCTAGAATTTTTGTGTTTGTTTAAACCACGCGCGCGATGCTAATCCAACCTTAAGAATTTACTGATATTGCGTTAAACAAATATCAACATAACCAATAATTACATCCGCAAGTTCTACCACTGAAACGCTAGAACATCTTTAGAAGAAAAACGTAAGTAATTACAATTTTAAACCTAAAAATAGAGGATTTTCGTTTGCTTAAAAAATGCATTTACCTCAGCACTAAAGTGCCCTTTTATTAATATTATAGTTTAAATTAAATTCAAAAGTAATAAAAGGATTAACAGAATTGTAATAAAATAATTAATACAGAAATTCTAGAACGTAATCAGCAGCTTAACTCCCAACAGCCGCAAATTTAAGACAATTGTCTAATGACTTTTATGGTTTTATTCAATTTTATTCTTTAATCATTTTGAATAATAATAATAAGTTTCTATTCAGGATCCTCGGTACCTTTTTTAAATTTCATCACCAGGACTAATGATTTGCATTAATGAGTCGCCAATCACCTCATTGTACGGAAACCCTTGGTAAGTACTTTAATGCCTAGTACCAGAGATTATAATATTTAAAAGTGTATTATAATCACTGCTAGTACTGGTGAGTTCCATTTTAGTACCGGCTTCTAATATTTGAAGTTCGATTTTTAATCCGATTGCATAAGAATTATTACAAATTTGAACTTAAATATTTTTGGTAGTAGGCAAAACAAAGTTATCAAATTTTGTGATGGTGTTGCTCCCGGATAGAAGCACTTGTAGTATAAATTTCAGATTTGTACTGTGTACCCAACTGGAGATACAGCTTTAGAAAAATACGGATTTTGTTGAAAATGCCAATTTTCTCCAACGAAAAAAATTTAGAAGGGTTTAAAAAACTTTAGATTTTTTGCCTCAGATAAAATCTATTGTTACCGTTGTACTTGCAAACTAAATTTGGTTTGAGTGTATTGCCCCCTTCCCAGTCCAAAGCAGGGCCAAAAAAGAAAAAAAATGCAAATCTCAATGCTAAACTTTGTCGGCCATTAAATTTGAAAAAATAAAACAAATGATGAATGAAAATTACACTAAACTATTCGGCACTTTAATCTGAGTTAAGAGATTTTTAAATTGTTAAATTTGCACAATTGGAAAGAAAGTTATGCCACTTTGCGCAAACGCTTGCGATTACAAAAATGTACATGTTTCATGCTCCATCTGGGGACATTGCTGCCACATGGCAAGAATTTTTATTTTTCTTAAATTAGTTTTGAACTCTAGATAGATGTATAAATATCTGTGCAAAATATTTAAAAAAATTAAAATGGTGCAGCACAACCTTTTGTTGAAATAGCCTGGAATGACCCTATTTTAAGTCAAGTTTTTCATAAATTTTCAGCTGTGTAAACGTTCTTTATTTGACTTGTTTGTCACTGTCTGTTATCGAATACATTTTTGAATCATTATTGTTTAAATTAGAAATGGAAATTAAAAAAAAAAACATTACGGTCAAGGTCGCCACAGACGATTAAACTTACATAACCATTGTCAATAACATTTCGGGCACCTCGCGCAAAAAATATTTGACAATTAAATAAAACTGAGTAAGTATGGTTGCGTTGTTAAGTGATTATTTTACGAGTGAACATAGGCATTAACAATCATATGTTCTGAGTTAAAATAAAAGCCCTGTATGTATAAATTAGATGGCAATATTTCCAAATAAAACTTGAAATACTAAAACGTATTAATTTCGAACAGTCGATTGAGCCTGCACAGCGAGCTGGACAACGCGCGCGACGGCGTGAGCATGGTGGAGAAGGGATCGACGACCGACACGATCAACCTGGAGAACAAGAGCGTGATAACGTCGCCGATGAGCCCGCAGGCACCGCCGCCCACCAACAACAACGCGGGACGGGTGCACACCAAGAAGGAGCAGCGCAGCGGCAACACCCTGTACCAGGAGCTCAGCTTTCAGGTAACCCCGTTACGAAACCGAACGCGAAACACTAATCTCAATTGAGCTGCTTTCAGGCATATGAGGTAAATCCATTAATCCCGTCTGTAATGTGTAGGGTTTTTAAAACGAAGAAAAGCAATACGTTATCTCGTGGTATAGGAAAAAACGGCTGGAAAGGTCGCCAAATATAGAGGTTCATGCGCCGAAACGAAAAAAATTAGAGCGGTTTGATGTTTCAATGTTTTTACGGAACTAGGGTTGCCATGTCTAGTTGGGAACTCGTCGGGAGACTCCGGGATGGGAGTGTAGAAAGCCCCGTACTACTGTAGAAGTGTGGTATTTTCTCGAATGATGGCGCAAGATTTAGAAGGTGCTTGCATCGTCGATACAGTAACATACACAGTGATTTTATATCTAGTAGATACCAAATACTGAATTAGTTAGGGTGCCAACATCACAATATATGAAATGCATGGTATCACTCGGATAATGTACTTGGGCATAAATCTGTCTTTTTCATGATCACGAATCCCATGAACCAATAGCAGTACCGGGATACCCCTTCTTAAATCAAACGAAATAAGGCGCTAAAATCAAAAGTTCCAATAAGAGAAAATACTGGAATGACATCGCCAATTAAATTTCTTGGGAAGTACCACAAACAATGCACTTCCGGCCCATTTTGTTAGTATAAAGAGATAATTCAAGCAAAAATGGACTCACGGAATAAACTGTAATAAATGACAGCTGATCCAGGTTATGTAAGGTTATGTGTGGGTACCCGAGATATTCTAATAGGAACTAATGTACAATAGAACGACGAGGGTAGAAAACGGCACATTGTACATGTTTGCACCATAGATGTATTAGGATACATACTACCGTGGACAAAAAAAATGACACCCCTAATTTGTCATGTGTCTATTATTTCTTATTTTTTAGTGTTACAGTAAATCTAAAAAGGTATGCTTTGATTTTGTGCCAGAGCTTAGATTGACATTTGCCGGTTTGTCAAATGAAATGTCATATTTACATTAATAAAATTAGGGGTGTCTTTTTTTTTGTCCACGGTAGTATGTCTATATTGGTATCTACTTATACAAAATCACTGAACATACACAACATGCAACGCCATCTGTGAGACAACCTTGTCAACATAAACTTGTTGACATAAATAAAACTAACTTACTATCCGTTTCAAAAGTTCTGGCCCCTGTGTTTAACAGGGAATAGGAAAAAACGAAGGGGCCAAAAAAATTAAAAAATATATATAGAATATTTGAGACAATTGTAAATAACATACTTGAGTTTCAATAGCATTAGGCAACTCATTGAATTGTGATTATTAAAAGTATTGCGAAAAGTCCGGTTTTTGACGCGTTTTGACGATATACTGTAAATTAACCTGCTGTAGCTTTTTTATTAATTAAAAAAATATATTACAAATGAAAACATGTATAGAAGAATGTATTAGCTGTCAGATGATGTACATATTTTACCCAAATTATTGTAACTTTATTTATTATTAATATTTTTATGATGACGTGCAATCTCATTTAATAAGAAAAAGGGAGTTCAGGTTTTTCGAAAATTACGAAGAATGTGAAGTAACAAAATTAATACATAATGTTTTTTGAATAAAGCACTATTTAAACAATTGCTGGAGAGATGCGGTAAAAAGAGATACAAGGCCCCGGCCGTGCTTTTACTCCGCAATAGTAGAATATTGGACTATCTTTGCATATTGAGACCCTACCGCACCATGCCTGAGCGAGCCTCCCGCCTCGTCGCTTCGTCCCTTGGCACGTATCCTCTGTCCTCTTCTAAACTTTAATTATTTCTGTAGTAATTTTGATTTTATACATGAAATGCTTTAAATTAAGGTATTATATTGCAATGCCGTAAAAATTTTATTGATATTCCTATTAATAGGAAAAATATTACTTGATAATAACATCCCGATTTTACTGCAAGTTATAAACAAATACTACTTGAAAAAATTCTGACATATATACAACAGTGTCCTGCATGGCCTGAAAAAAATTCAATTTTTTCTAGCTCATGGATTAAGAGAAAATAATTAGTAAAGTGGCATATTCCAAAATTAAGGCAAAAAACCGGTACATTTTTTAATACAATCTTCAATACATAAATAATTGTAATACTGAAAATTATGAAATTAAAACATGTTACACAGAAATAAATAATGTTGATATTCCTTTTAGATTTACATTGTTTGAGTGAATGGTTTTTGTTTTATGAATGTTCAAACACAGGGGCCAGAACTTTTGAAACTGATAGTAGTGCCCTATCACAACAGGCCATCATGGTGAATCGAGCCATCAAGTAAAGCAACCAGCCGAGACACCAGGCAGTCGGCATCCTGGTTGCTTCACCAGTAAAGTCTGGCTGACCTTATTCGACTGGTGGCGCCACCTGTGCAATACCAGGTGTGTTATGTTCCATTTCACTTAAAACATTTGACTGGTGTCGCCACCGTGGTGGCCTGGTGTGATAGGGCACTAACAGATGGCGTTCAGTACTTCAGCCAAGCTCGTAACAGTATCTTGCAAAATCAGGACAAAATTGGGTCCTGTCGGGATGTATAAAGCCCCTTTGACATATTAACCCAACTCGTCACTTCCATGACATCTTTCCTTTTCCGGTATTTCCCTTCAACTTTAACCTATCCTTCCATCGTGTTGTGTATTTTCCAATTTCCTTTCCCTCGGAAGATCTGCGAGAAGAATAAGTAACTCGTGCTGCATACTCTATGCACACTTTTCAACGCAGATTTACCTCCGAATTTACAACCAGTTCTAAATAATTTACACGAAAATTCACTTGAAAATTGACTGCTTAATTTATGCCCGTTTGCAAAAAATTTGCCAAAAATTTTATCAACTGTGTCTAACTTTAAGAAATTCCTTATAAATAATTAGTCAAGAGTCTTCCCTAATAAAAACACCAAAATCTCAACCAGAAACTAGATGACGTCTGGTTAAAATTAAAATTTGTTTGCAAAGTGCATTTTTTTTGTTTAAAATTTTTGCCAAAAATTTTATCAGCCATTGCAGCTGTGTCTAACTTTTAGAAATTCTTTATAAATAACCAGTCAAGTGTCTTTCTCAATAAAAACACCAAAATCTTAACCGGAAACAAAATGGCGACTGGTTAAAATTTAAATTTGTTTTGTAAAGTGCATTTTTTGTAAAAAAAAAATGCCAAAAATTTTATCAGCTGTGTCTAACTTTCAGAAATTCCTTATAAATAATTAGTTAAGAGCCTTCTCTAATAAAAACACCAAAATTTCAACCAGAAACAAGATGGCGTCTGGTTAAAATTGAAATTTCTTTGCAGAGTGCATTTTTTTTTTGTTTAAAATTTTTGCCAAAAATTTTATCAGCCATTGCAGCTGTGTCTAGGTGTTAGAAATTCTTTATAAATAATAAGTCAAGTGTCTTTCACAATAAAAACACCAAAATCTCAACCGGAAACAAGATAATGTCTGGTTAAAATTTAAATTTGTTTGTAAAGTGCATTTTTTGTAAAAAAAAAATGCCAAAAATTTTATCAGCCCTGTCTAACTTTCAGAAATTCCTTATAAATAACCAGTCAAGTGTCTTTCCTAATAAAAACACCAAAATCTCAACCGGAAACAAAATGGCGACTGGTTAAAATTTAAATTTGTTTTGTAAAGTGCATTTTTTGTAAAAAAAATGCCAAAAATTTTATCGGCTGTGTCTAACTTTCAGAAATTCCTTATAAATAATTAGTTAAGAGCCTTCTCTAATAAAAACACCAAAATTTCAAAAAGAAACAAGATGGCGTCTGGTTAAAATTGAAATTTCTTTGCAAAGTGCATTTTTTTTGTTTAAAATTTTTGCCAAAAATTTTATCAGCCATTGCAGCTGTGTCTAGGTTTTAGAAATTCTTTATAAATAATAAGTCAAGTGTCTTTTACAATAAAAACACCAAAATCTCAACCGGAAACAAGATAATGTCTGGTTAAAATTTAAATTTGTTTGTAAAGTGCATTTTTTGTAAAAAAAAAACTGCCAAAAAGTTTATCAGCTGTGTCTAACTTTCAGAAATTCCTTATAAATAAAGGTTAACTCTTTAATCATTGATTATAAGTTGATCCATTTGCACCGCCATTTAATCATTGATTAAAGTCGGGTTAAAGTCCCAATTTTTAACCGGTCGAGTTTGGTCTGGTTATGGAAATACACGTGCGTTCGTGTTAAAAATAAAGGAACATGAAGGTTTATTATATTGAGGACGACGTTAAGTGATATAAAATCATTACGGAGATCAAATACAATTGATTTTATTTATTCAAGCGCTAGATTTAAATGTCGGTATGCCAATCCTAGTGAATATGTGAATACAAAAAATGATTTATTAAATGAAGCGTGTTTTAGGAGAAGGTATGGATTAAGCAAACAATTCACATTCAATTTGTTGCAAGTAATTGAACATTTGAACATAAAATAGATTTTCTAAATAATAGGAAACTGTAAACAGCTATTCATTCGGCACCTGAAGCATGCGCAATGGCGTCAATTTCAGTGGCACCCACCCCAGAAAATAAAATAACTCCACAAATTGCCAACTGTATTTTTGCTCACAACCATTTGAGAAGGTCGTGTGCAAAACCGGTTATATCCATATTTTACAAAAAATGTGTGGCACATGTTGTCTTACTAATTTTCGTGAGCTCTATCGTTTTTTAACTTTTTAGGCACCAAAATCAGTTAAATCCTTCATAAATTACCATTTAAACAGCGTGTTTTGGACCAAAAGCGGTTATATCCATATTTTTGTGCAAAAGCGGATATATCTAGTAACTTACTCATATCTAAAAGTTTGGGATTTAATTTTTTTTGTGATTATCTAACAGAAGAAACTCTTCATATCTAATATTAACATATTGAATTTGAGAATTTTTTTGTTATATTTTGTTTTTTTTTAATATTTAATATAAATAATATATTTTATTTATTTCACAACTTTTTCACACTGTTTTTTATAAATCAAAATTATTTTCAGTTAAATTTTTCTTCATTTGTGAGCAAAACCGGTTAAATCCATTTTATTTTATTTAATAAATTCAAAGCCTTTGCACATAATTAAAAGTTAATATTTGCATTCCAATAACAACATTGACTACAATATATTTATTTTTACAATTTTGAATTATTGTCAAGGGCCAAAGAGTTGTATGTTTTTATCCTCTCCTGTAAAATTTAGAAAAATGGATATAACTTTACGAGAAAAATAAAAATTAGGTTAAATCGACTTGATAGAATATTGAAGCATCAAATCTGCGATGAAAAATTTTGTGGCCGGCGCAGGAAAATCACAATTTGGTCATTTTTCCTATACCATCACGCATAAATTATTTTCTGTTTGGTCAGGACGCGGACGCCCTCGCGGACATGGACGACGGCGCGGACATCACCGGTAAATCAATTTTGTCACCTACCGTAGCTCAATTTACTCGCCCCCTTTATTGTTCACAGGCGGCTGGGTGCACCCGGGGGAGTACGCCTCATCCGGTAAGTGTCAAATGGATCGACCGATCCACTGCACGTTGAATTAATCGTGCCTGCGAGCCTACTAACTGAAGTTTTTTCTGTTTTTACTTTTTTACCTGCGACTCACGCTCACCACAATTACACAGTTAACGATAATTTCTACGGTAAGTAGGCAGTTTACACTTTTTTCTACTACTACTGCTCGATTGCGTAAATTCGCTTCAATGTGTCCACTTCGATTCCTAATACCCGACCTTTGCTTTTGTGCGCCATCGTCTGCGTGCGGAGTTTAATCGCTGTTTTGTTGGTGATGTAGGTATGGGCAAGGAGGTCGAGAATCTTATTATGGAAAACAACGAACTCTTGGCTACAAAGTGAGTTATTTTATATTGTTGCTTAATTATTTATGGTTATTATTACATTATCGGTGGATTTCACACACATTTAAACTCTGTTACATTTTTATTTTTAACTAAGTTGGCTCTGTTAGGGTGACAGTTTTGTTGGCCAATGTAAAAAATCACTAGGCTTGAAAAAATGGGTTATATCTAAAAAAAATGAGGTTATATGTTATGACAGTGGGCAATATTCCCATCAGCACACTTTAATGATTGAAGCAATAATTTAATTAGGGCCGGCATTTCAGCTGTAGATTACGTAAGCTGAAGTTTATTTATGATTGCGTTTTTCAAGCATTACATAAACCAAGTTTACTTATCCTATCAAAAATTGTGTTGGCAATACAATATTACTACATATTTTTGAGTTGGCATTGAAATGTGACAATTGCGACTATCTTCATACCTAACATTTTCTCTCATAATTCCTGTCAGAAACAGGTGATTATCGTACATGCTTCCTTAATTATTGATTTCCTTTTAACACTTGCTTTAATTTCGGTTATTTTTGTTACAAGCAGCACATTATGTCCCTTCATATCTTTTCAGAAAATATGTATTTACCATTCAGGTAATAAAAATAATTGTTTCGAGCACCTATACACATGCTTCTTTTGATAATCTAATCTGTCTACAAACACACTACTTCACTCCACAGATTAAAATGATCAAACCACTTTTCTGGCAGACGCGGAGGTCCATAAATTATTGTAATAAACCATCATCGGTTAATTCATGCAATATATCAATCTACACAGTGTCGGTTCGCGGGTTTTTTTTTTGGTACGGCCGAGGAACAAGAGGTGGTAATACAGATAGGTGTGGTCACGCTGCAACTGACCCTACCTATCTGTATTACCACCTCTTGTTCCTCGGCCGTACCAGAAAAAAACCCACGAACCGTCACTGAATCTACATCATATTTGTACTGTCCATTTTGATAGTTATAAACTGTTGCTTTACCCGCTAAGCGGTCGTCGCCGGCCGCTTACGAAAGCCGTACTTTAAGCTTGGTTTATCGATAAACCATGGTTGAAAAACACCCAAAAATGCCATATACAGAGTTTAAGGATAAGCCTGGTTAAAGCCGTTATTGAAAAACCTGCCCTTAATGCAATATATGAATTAGGCAAGGTTAGAAATCTGACATTTAATAATTTGTTTACTGTCAGATCATTTTTGTTGGTGTTCATGTGTAAAACTTTATAAAATGAAATCTAGTGACTTTTTACATTAGCCAACAATTAGCCAACTGTCACCCTAACAGAGCCAACTTACTTAAAAATAAAGATGGAACAGAGTATATTTAAGCCAGGTTTTTCGTAAATTTTCAGCTGTGTAAACGTTCTCTATTTGATTTCGTCTGTCACTGTCTGTTACCGAATACATTTTTGATAAATTAGAAATGGAAATTTAGAAAAAACATTACGGTCAAGGTCGCTACAGACGGTTAAACTTACATAACCAAAAAACATAGTGCGAAAGTATGGCAAAAATTTTAAGAAATTTGCTGGAGATGTAGAAATGAAATAAAATCATTTTTAAACGTCTATAGTTTACGGTTGAATTCAATTTGTTTAAAAATTCCCAAACAAAAACAGTCTGCGTCGAAACACTTATATTGAAACTATGCAAAAACTTACCTAACCAAAAAATATAGTGCGAAAGTTTGGCAAAAATTTTAAGAAATTTGCTGGAGATGTAGAAATGAAATAAAATAATTTTTAAAAGTCTATAGTTTACGGTTGAATTCAATTTGTTTAAAAATTCCCAAACAAAAACAGTCTCCGTTGAAACACTTATATTAAAACTATGCAAATGTTTAAAAATTCATAACGCAGAAAATAATTCCGTAAACTGATTTTAATGACCAAATAAAGTATCCACACAATATCATAAATCTATTGGTGGTTTCTCTCAGGAACGCTTTGAACGTAGTCAAGGATGATCTCATAGTACAAGTGGACGCGCTGACCGGCGAGCTGGAAATGCTCCGGGAAGAGATCCTCTCGCTCAACCTGTCCAGGACGAGGCTGCGGGACCGCGTGACCGAACTGGAGGAGGAGGTCCGCAAACTCAAGGATGCACAAGAGACCAAGCCCGAATCGAACGAGGAGGAATCCGAGGTCCCGATGGCGCAGCGGAAGAGGTTCACGCGCGTGGAAATGGCCAGGGTTTTGATGGAGCGTAACCAGTACAAGGTATGTTTTACATTTTGCATTCCCAATGAAGTTGTTACGGAACGTGATTGAATATCAAAGTGGTATTTCTATTGTTTTGTTACTCTGCCATCACAAACATGGAACGTGATTGAATATCAAAGTAGTATTTGTTTGGTTTTGATACTCTGCCATCACAAACGATGGATATTTAAAATCTCAAACAATGTAAGCAAGGCATTTGTTTTGGGGAGGTGTGTTCGTACAGAGCATTTTCTTGAAAAAGGAGATTAAGGATGCGCCATCCGATTTTCTCTATGTCTTGTGGATACTGAGATCGCCTATAGAAAATGTAGCCACTCTGTACATTAACAAAAGTAGCGTGGGTCCCATAGCTCTTGGAATCCACTCCTGCCATGAATTTGAAGAGGCAGGTCATTTCTTAATTCACACACATAAAATTAAACAAATCATCAAATGTCATTCTTAAGTAGCTGTCAGTTGTTAATGTAAATTCATAACCATAAATTATTTGGAGTGGTCTTGAGGTTATTATTGACATTTGATATACTTTGATCAATGGATCTTTGCGTGCACGTCATCGAAAGCCGAACCTAGTTCCGAAAATATAAAATATGCTCAAATGTTTGTCTTTGCGTATGTCGTTTAAGGCGAGAACACTCTGTTTTCGGCAATGACGCACACGCAAACACCCGTTGATCAATGTATAATTTGTTTAATTTTATGTGCGTGAATTAATAAATGACCTGCCTCTTCAAATTCATGGCAGGAGTGGATTCCGAGAGTTTTGGGACTCACGTTATACAGGGTGTCCTAAATAGAGTAGGATTGCATGGGTATCTTTCTTATTCTTAAAGCTAGAGATCTGGTTAAATGGGCAATGTTGTGCAGTTTTCTATGCTGATTCAGATTATGTTGAGAATTTTTCAAAATTCCGAGCAGTTTAGAAAATATTTAAAAAAAACTGAAAATCGCGATTTTCAAAAAAATCAAATATCTCAATAATTATTAAAGGTGCGAAAAAAAGTTTTAAATAAAAGTTACTTGGTTTAATTAGGCAAACATAGAAATCAAGTCAAAATAAAATTCAAGATGGCGGTTTCCGAGATATTAATACCAACTTTCTTATTTCAAATGGCCGCCATATTTGATTTTTACACGCATAAATAGACTTTTTTTTCTCTTTTCAACGATGTACAACTACCTATGTCAAAATAAAAAATAATGGAAATATTAATTGTTTAAATTTTAATTTTAATTTATTAAATTATTTTTAAAGCAAATGTAACAAAACAAAAAGAGGTAATACAACCAAGTAGTCAAATAACAATAAATTATAAAAAATGCTCAAAATGTTTGAGAATAAGAAAGATACCCATGCAATCCTACTCTATTTAGGACACCCTGTATACTGTTCGCATACTATTCTTGTCACAGTAGGCTTTGTTAGGGGGGACATTTTTGTTTTTTGTTGGTAGTAAAATAATTACTAACAATTTGGTTACGTGTAGTGCAATGTTGCATTTTATAATATCCCTCATTCATATGTAAATTGAATTGAAATTATAGGTTAACAACATACTTCAATCATTACTGTCAAAAATACAACATGCCAATATAAGGACAAAAAAACACCCCGAGTATATCATATACAGTGGCGTTCAAAAGTTTCCGGCCAGTGACATTTCTTACTCTAATTTATTTAAAAAAAAAGTCTAATAATTTTTAATCATTATGATATGTCAGCATGAGATCTAAGAAACAAAATAATATAGTAAAAGAATATGATTTATGTTTTTAAATATATTTTTTAATATTATTGTTATGTGTACATGTGCAAAAGTTTCCGGCCACTTTGTACTACAAGGAAAATTATTATTCCACATGTTCTATAGCAGACTTTAATTAAATTTTTATGTTAATATTTTGTAGCCGTACCCTTTGCAACAATAACAGCCGCACAACGATGTGGCATTGACTCAATTAATCGATTAATACAAGCAGGTGGAATTTTATCCCATTCTTCCTTCAATGTTTTGAATGATGCGGCTTTATTTGAATGTGTATGCTTTCGAACTTGACCGTAAGTGCTCTATAGGGTTTAAGTCCGGTGATTGAGATAGCCAGCTTAAAACTCTCACATTTGAAGGAGAAAACCACTGTTTCAACAACTTGGATGTGTGTTTGGGGTCATTATCCTGCTGAAATATCCAATTCGGCGGCATTGTTTCTTCAGCATATGATAACAAATTGTTTTCTAAAATGTCCTTGTAAATAGCAGCGTTCATATTTCCGTTGATCTCGACCAATGGACCGACTCCTTGTGCAGAGAAAATTCCCCAAACCATCACACTTCCTCCACCGTGTTTTACAGTAGGAATTTGGTACCGTACGTCATTTCTCGTACCAATAGGACGTCGTACATGTTGTCTGCCATCACTTCCAAAAGATTAAATTTAGCTACTTTTTTCCAATCTTTGATTGTCCAATTTAGGTGATCTTTGGCAAATTGTAGTCGGGCCTTCTTATTCTTTTTACTGATTAATGGTTTTTTAATATCTATACGGCCAAAAAGTCCCAAATCATGTAGTCTTCGTGTCACAGTACTGCGACTAACATTAGCTAGGTTTTCATCCTTTAGCTCGCATGCAATTTCGGCAGCAGTTTTCTTGACATCCGCATTTGATTTGCGTTTAATGATACGATCTACTTTTTTAGATGTTTTTCTTGGTCTTCCACTACGCGGACGATCTTTTAATCCATATCCACAACGGTATTTTACAATAATATTGTTCACAGTTGATTTACCTATCGATAATAGTGAAGCAATATCACGAGAAGACTTTCCTTCTTTTGAAAATTTAATTACTCTCTCGCTAATTTGGATTTGCATACGCCGAGCCATGTTTATGCTCCCACTACCTTATATGAACTAAATGTAAACATTTAATGCACAACTGCGCGTAAATACGTCCTTGAACGTCTTACTGCATCAAATATAGCATTATTAAACTTTTGCAGATGAAAATATAACAATTATAATAATAAATACATTCACAAACATAAATAATTCTCTTTTCCTATATTATTTTGTTTCCTATATCTCATAGTCACACCTCCTAATGATTAAAAGTCATTAGACTTTTTTTTTTAATAAATTTTTGCACGCCACTATACTTAAATATCGTATGTTCATTTAAAAAAAACCTCAAGTGTGCCAAGATTTTTTATTTTAAAAAATTTTAGTTGGCACACATGTTGGGAATCGACATACAAAACGTCATCTTTCTAAAAGTCACAATGGTTTACAGCAACCAGCAAAAAACGTTACCAGTTGAAAGCTATTTCCGAAATGGGACTAAAGTGGACGAAAATTGGGTGAATTCATTCGACGCACCTTTGGCTGAGTTTCAGGAAGAATTTCCTAACGTTCCCATTATTTATGATGAATTTAAAAATACCTTATCATGATCTGTTATGTCTCCGTAAACCAGGAAGTGGTAGACCAGTCAAACGTACTCAGGATGCTATTAACACAGCCCAGATTTCTCTGCGTTGTTTGTCACAGCAAATGAATTTGGTGAAGGCTCAGTTGCGCCCAAAAAAAAAAAAAACACGTCAAAAATCGGGACACTAGCGCCCAGAAGAGTGTTGAGGCAGTTGCGCCCGGGACACTTGCGCCCCCCCGTCAAAATTAGGGACACTTGTGCCCAGAAACTGTCCACTACACTTTAGGTGACGGAGAAGCCGTCATGAATGCATAAGAAGTAGTTATACGGGCTCGCATCGATCGTCATTACTTTCCGGTTAATGGTCACGGTAATCTTCCAGTTACTGATACTAATGAATGGACTGAAGTAAACGCAACAACTTCAGACTAATATTTGCGACATTGCCGGATTTCTTGTCTCACTATAACTGACGTAAAATAAAATAAAAAATAATTAAACTACTGGGGATTAAACTACCAGTCGGTCTAAAGGGGGGGGGGGGGGATTTAAACTAACCCTAACCTAAGTATAAGCACCTACCATTTGCAACCATTAACTTGCATTCAGTATAAGCACCAATAGTTGCAAATTATTGTAAATGAAAATACCCAGATTAAAATAAGGAGACCTGACAACATACCATACCGTCCGCATGATTTTCGCGCATGCGTATTGTTTGGTATCAGTAACTGGAAAATTACCGATCCGCCGAACGCGGGTCTGGGCGCGAGTGTCCCGATTTTATACGGCGGCGCAAGTGTATTGGGCGCAACGGACACCAAACCAATGTATTCATCGGTAGGAACATAACATAAGTAACATAACCTCAATATGTGTTACCAACTTAAATTTAAAAAAATAAAAAATCATGGCACACTTGAGGTTTTTTTTTTAATGAACATACTTTATTATTTCATCAAGGGATTTTCGCACTCAGTTAACCTATTCGAATGTCAAACGTGAAATAACCGCAATCGTTGCTTTTTCTTTCTCTCTTTAAATCATTCAAGGAGCGCTTCATGGAATTGCAAGAGGCGGTTCGCTGGTCGGAACTGATGCGGGCGACCAAGCAGGACCCCGAGATGAAGTCGAAGAGCATCTGGAAGTTCTTCAGCAGCCTGTTCAGCAGCTCCGAGCGGCCCCAGAGGCCGCTGTCCGAGCACGGGCTCAGTTATAACGTATCGTCGCACAAGGTGGTGCCCGGCGTGAGGGCGCTACCGCGTCCGGGCCAGGATTTTCACGACACTGAAATCGGTACGGAACCTTGAATTATTTTTACCTAGTTGAGCAAAAATAGAGAGAACTTGATTGATCTGTGATATACAAAAAAAAAAAAGAAGAAGGTGCGTATGACCGTGCCGCGCTCTAATCTCTCCCTTCCTCCACTTTTTCTATGTATCATTTTTTTGGGGTTTCTTCCGCTTTTAAGAGTGCCTACCATTAACCACATTTATTAGCAACGAACGGTGTGTTCACGAGTTACCAAAAATTAGGATCTGTGCTAGTCAATCCAATTAGTCTATGTTTAAGTGTTCAAGTAGTTCTTAAGGTTTAAAATGGATTGTTAATTTGACGGTTTCTCTTTGTAGGACGTTAAAAATGTGCTCGTCCTGAATTATAAGGGGAAAAACGATTATTTTTTTTTTTGCTAAGCCGACCGAATATTTTAAGAGTTTGTTTTTGTTACTTGAGATCCTGTTGAGTTTCAATATATTTTATTAATTTTAAGCTTTAGTGTTTTATTTCCGTGATATTCAAAAAAAAAAAGAAAAAAGTAAGTGCAACATCATTTCATGTAACGCATTCATAACACGCGCTTGATTTTAATTAATTGCGCACATCCCGCTAACAACCAACAAATTTCGCAAAAATTAATTTTTTTTTAAACACACAATAGGACTTGAAATGTTTGCGTAACTGTAGAACTCGATTAATCGCACAATCGTCCAGAATTCAATTTTTGAGGCCAAATACGGAGGGCAGTTGGGTTCCACTTTCTCAAAATTTAGTGTATTTATTTATTCCTTTGCTTATCTATCGTTCGGTGGTTGATATTAACAAATCTGACAACAAATTGAGGCGTTGATTTCATAAACAGCGTTTGTCCAAAAATTATGTTTTCGGAAAAGCGAAGGAAGAACTGTTTACCTTGGCAACCGTAGCAACTTCTATTTTCATCCGTAATACAACGAGTGGTGTGATTATTACTGATGATATTTTGGAGTTGAAACCAAGCTGCAGTTGAGTTGAATGTGCTGCTTCGGTTTCAACGACTAAATATCATCGGTTATTAATCGTACCACGAGTTATATTTAGTGAGAGAATATAACGAATAACATTTTATAATCTTGATGACAACTCACATATTGCAATGTTTTAATTCGTCTTGTAGTTTCTTGCAGCGCAAAGACTCCGTAAACTGTCGGCACTGCGACTCTTTATTCCTCGCGGTGTTTCTGGGCGTCGTATTTTTCACCATTTCACTGATTTCACTGTTAGAAACTGCATGCCAATAATTTAGTATGTCCATTTTGAGGTTTAAAATTCTGACAGGACCACAATAAAATATCACCGATACTTTTGTTTTTTATCATCGCGGTGGTACACATGCTGCTATGCATTTTGTTGCATCTGATTGTCTGAAAATACATTCTAGTAGGCCATGAGTTTTATTCTCACAATTATTTTTATTACTTATCATAGATAACTGGGAGTATTAAGTGACTAACAGTGACGGTTCTCGGGGTTTTTTCTGGTACGGCCGAGGAACAAGAGGTGGTAATACAGATAGGTGCAGATGTCTCTGCAACTGACCCTACCTATCAGTGTTACCACCTCTTGTTCCTCGGCTGTACCAGAAAAAACCCCGCGAACCGTCACTGGTGACTAATCATTTAGTCCATTTATTTGGATTAAGAAAAAACAAAGAAAAGCAATTGGACGTGAACAATGTTGCAATAAGCAATAAAATAAATAGAATTTAAGTGTTGCAACTTTGTACGTGTGTGGTTTTTAAATGAGCTATGTCCACTGTCGGATAGCTTGCAAAATACTCCACCAGATGCCGCAAAAATGTCAATTTCTACAATTTTTGACGTATGCTGTTTATAAAATCAACGCCTCAATTGTTTAAAATAAATGAAAAAAAAATATGAAATTTAACACGTTCACTGCCGGTGTCGGGCAAACGGATGCTAGTCAAGCCGACGTTTGCCTGACACCGGCAGTGAACGTGTTGATAAAATTTAGGTTTCGAATGTTGTAGCCAGCGACGAACTGTCAAACTTGTAGGCGAGGTCTTGTGAGAGAGATGAGACGCTCCTCCATGACATGCCGCGCTTGTTTTACAGAGGAAACAAGTATCGAGTGTTTACCACTGAATATTCACGATTCGTCGCTGGTTTACGATGTTAAATGTTTCCATAAAATTAATTCGTTTCATCACGTATTTACTTCATCTAATCAAGTTAGTCATTAACAATAATGTGAAATGATTTTTCCATTTATGAAGTTACGGATATTATTTGTGAACAAATAATACGGAGAATCTTCTCCATTATTTGTTTATAAATAATATCCATTTAATTATACTAACGATAATGTTGTTTGTACTGGAGGCTTCTACTTCGTTATACATTTTATACAGGGTGTTTCAGAGCTCTGGGAATGGTCAATCACGTGCTTATTTTTCAAAATTTCGAAAAATGTTTTATACAAAAGTTGTGTATAATAACCATAAGTTTGGTCTGTAACTTTGTTATGAGACACCCTGTAGAAATTTTAATATTTTTAGGGCGTGTGCAGCTCACTATTATACACAACTTTTGTTTAAAACATTTTTCGAAATTTTAAAAAATAAGCACGTTATTGGCCGTTCCCGGAGCTCTGAAACACCCTGTATAATGAATAAAACACTATTGAGAATTTAATGACGAGGTGAAGTTTTTTGAGGTTATTATAAATTCGAACGGATTTTGAGCCATTTTTGGAAAATTTTAAGTCGATAGCAACTAGAAACGTGCAATACATTTATTGAGACACTTTTGCAAATGATTAGAGGTCTTTCGGCTATTAGATTGTAATTATTTTTATAAATTTTTCAAGTCGCCTAAATTTTTACAATTTTTATATAAGTTTTCTAATTCCAGGAAAATCACGAAAATAATGCTTTCTCCATACAAAGTAAAAACGAACGTTTGGCAGACACTTCAATGGATGATGTACGCCCCACCCCGGAAATGTGTGCATTGAAGTGTCTGTTAAAACAGAGTTTTAGTTAGGTTAGATTAGGGTAGGTTAGAGTAGGGTAGGTTAGAGTAGGTTAGGTTAGGTTGGGTTAGGAGCTTCAATTTTTGTCCGAAACATTTTTCTCTAAAATCAATAATTTGTCTGTGTCTGTTAAAACAGAGTTTTAGTTAGGTTAGATTAGGGTAGGTTAGGTTAGGGTAGGTTAGAGTAGGGTAAGTTAGGTTAGGGTAGGTTAGGTTAGGTTGGGTTAGAAGCTTCAATTTTTGTCCCAAACATTTTTCTCTAAAATCAATAATTTGTCTTTGTCTTTTAAAACAGAGTTTTATGGTGTTATTCTGAACAAAAATGTTAGAGTTAACAGCGATGTTATTTGCTAACATCGACAGATGTTATGAATTCACGATTCTGTACACAATGTGTCAACTAACATCGATGTATATTAACATTTTAGATGTTAAGCAACACTTGTCAAAACGTAATATATTTTGAGGTTATTTCGTGGTTTGTGTTTTTCATCAACAAAAAACTCAAATGGATAATAATATTATTAAAATATTAATATATATCCTTTACGAAATACTCATTTTATTTCTTAAAATATCCTCAACAACTTATTAATCATCTATCATAATAAAAATGAAGTTGGTCGCGCTGCAGACATTGCACTGTTGCCTATTTGTGTACATCGGGTTGTTCAGAATACAGTTTTTAACAGCGCTGTTCAATTTCACATAACATTGCAATGTTAATAACATCAATATTAATAACATCGCTGTTAATAACAGTTGTTCAGAATAACACTATTAGTTAGGGTAGGTTAGGTTAGAGTAGGGTAGGTTGGGTTAGGAGCTTCAATTTTTGTCCGAAACATTTTTCTCTAAAATCAATAATTTGTCAGTGTCTGTTAAAACAGAGTTTTAGTTAGGTTAGATTAGGGTAGGTTAGAGTAGGTTAGGTTAGGTTGGGTTAGGAGCTTCAATTTTTGTCCGAAACATTTTTTTCTCAAATTAATCATTTGTCTGTGTCTGTTAGAACAGAGTTTTAGTTGGGTTAGATCAGGGTAGGGTAGGTTGGGTTAGGTTTGGTTAGGAGCTTCAATTTTTGTCCGAAACATTTTTCTCCAAAATCAATAATTTCGAAGGTACTGTGAAAAAACCGGTAAAACTTTTTTTGTTTATAACTTTTAAACAAACAATGAGCGCTGATTTTGTTTAAGGAAACAGTTGTTTGTCTTGCAAAAACGCGTCGAATGAGCCTATTTAGACGGTCATTAGAAGGTGCTCCCCATAGGTAAATAACTACCCGATTTTTAAAACAAGTAACCTCAAAAAACCACAAGATGTCAAAATAAACTGAGGGATTTCAGACAGCCAACATAATATCACTTGAATTATTATCCCTATTTTCAACTATTTTCGATCTCACGATATAACGAAGTAGAACCTTCCATACATAACAAAAATTACATTATTTATTTATTACATATTATTATATTATTAAGTTAATTGCACTTAACTAACGAATACTTTTGTTATTTCATTTCGTTTATTGGGCCGAAAGAAATTGAATTTCGGGTTACGGTACTTTAGTAAGGTGTTTTCGGGATACTCTAATCACTTCCACTTGTCGCTTCCTAAAAACGCTTCCGGGTCGAGGTGCCGTGTTTCTTTTTAATCATGTTGGTAACAGCTTCAGGTAGCTTAGCAACGAAACGGGCGGGGGAGAGGCGCGAACAGTACCGCCACGTTAGAGCTCACGTGAGGAAGGAGGACGGCCGCCTGCAGGCCTACGGATGGAGCCTGCCCGAGAAGGTGGGACCGCCCTCGAAGTGCCCGCAGAACTCCAGTGGCGTCCCGGTGCCGGTGCCGGTCTACTGCAGGCCGCTCGCGGAATCCTCGGCCGGAATGAAGATATGGTGCGCCGCCGGCGTTAATCTCATGGGCGGATATACCAAAGACGGTGGATTGATGGTGAGTCGATGATTATAATTCATTTTTTGTAATTGTAATTTTAATTTTTGTATTTTTATATTTTATATTTATATTTTATTTTATATTTTGTTTTATATTTTATATTCGAATTAATACTTGAATGTACAGGGAGAATCTCGTAAATATATATTATTATTATTATTATTATTATTTTTAGAACTATCAGAATAAATCTTTTATTAAACGTTTTTGAGAGAAATCCTCGAACACGTCAATTTTTATCTTAAAGCAGACATATTTTACTGTAATTGTCACTTAAGGATCGTCTTTTGTTTTTGAGATATGACGTAAGTGATAATTTTTTTAAATTGGAAACCCTATTTTTTATGCTGAATTTGAAAAGAGCATGCAATTCTAAGACCAAATACGCTAAAAAGTACGATACTGTATTTTGAAATATTCGAGATAATTGCTTTTAAAGTTTTAAAACCAAAAACCTAATAACAATCAAGAGCTCCAAGTTTTAATATAAACAATCAAGTAGCCATGTAACACTTGCCGTTAAAATGATGACAGTTCTTCATCAGCTTGTTTTTATTGTGTGGTTTTTACGTAATTAAATAAATAATGGTGCGATATTTGACTGAAAAAGAGCGAATTGAAATTTTAATATGGAGGGGATGTGGCAACTGTACTAGAACACAACAAGAGGTTTGTGAGCTATTCAATAACAGGTATCCTGATAAATAACCTATCACAAGAGGAACTGTTTCCAAAATAAAAGGAAAGTTTTCTGAACTCGGACATGTGAGGGATCATCATAGGAGTGGTCGTCCAACAACCGAAGGAAGTACAGAGTTAGATATTCTGTTGTCTTTGCAAGAAAATCCGTGGGACTATGAGGGAACTAGCCGCAAATAATGACATTTCTCTGGGGTCAGTTATAAAGATCGTTCGAGTATTCTTTTCAAAAACGTTTAATAATAGCTATTATTACAACTAGGGAAATATAAATAGTACAATAGACCGAGGGATGTATAGACAACCAAGGGAAATGTATTCATATTTCCCGTGTTGTAATCAATAGTTTTTTTCTGATTGAAAGAATATTGTTCTGTAAATGGGAAAATATTGGATTGTAAATTTTTGAATTTATCGGATTGGTAACATTGCTAAGGGCCTTGTTTGTAAATATCATGGTTGACTTGTTTTGGTATTTGCGTTGTTTCATAAATTGGTGAAATGTCAAACTATGTGTTAACGCAAGCGACGAAATACCATGAATGTTTGGTTCCGGTAAAATCCAAAGCTGTAAAATCCATAAAGGATACCTCCCTAAGAAATCGGAGGTGTTGTCCCGAGAGCAATTAAAACAATTCTTGCGAGAAGCTCCTAATGACATTTTTTTTATGTTTATATTTTATTTATTTATTTAATTTAAAAAAAAAACGGAATCCTAGGGAAATATGAACACTTCATATTTCCCTAGGGAAATATAAGTGTGTTATGTCATATCGTAACTAAGGCAATATCACTCAATATTGTTTCAATCAGAAAAAAAATATTTATAACCAATTTTCACTAGAAAATGTAAATATAACTTCAAAAATTGAGTGAAAACTAATAAAAAAAAAAAAACGGACTCCAAAGGGTTAAACTACTTTACTTCGTCATTATTTTCATTAACGCAATGATTCTTTTACAGGTTGGCGGCAGTGTTTTCTATTCGGACGACTCGAACTCCATCGAGAAGGGCGCCACCCTGACGGAGCTCGACTCCCTCGACAAGGAGATAAACAGCTTCAAGGAGGGCGCCCTGCTCGAGACCAAACTGTCGTCCCTGGTCTGGATATGCACGATGATGCGCAGCGCCTCGATAGTTACCGTAATAGACGCGAACAATCCGGCGGAGATACTGAACAGTTTCGGGGCGTGCGACAACATGACGCTCTGCATAGCCAGTGTTCCCGGTGCTAGTCCTAGTGATTACGGAAATACCAAATATATAATTAGTGATACTCAAGATAGTCAGGCGGATGGCGGCAGGGAGGGCGAGGGCGGCGCCCCCGCCGAGGTAGATTTAAGCGATGTCGATATGGAGAATAAGCTGGTAAGATATTATTGTACAAATGTCTAATTTTGTAGACACAAAGAGCACATATTTTTTGTGCTCGTGACGATTGTCACTTGTTATTTTCATAGTTTTCACAAGAATTTCTAAAAGAAAATATCAGAAAAAGTAAATTTAAACACCTACGGTGTACGAAATTTTACCAGAAGCTATCCAGTTCTTCGTATTAACAAGAAAACCATAAGTAGAAAGTTTCCTTCGAAAAAGTTTTAAGATACAGAATCATGGAGCCTATAGTACAGGAGGACAAACGGAACCCGTCTTTTTCAAAATAAATGGAACCTCGGGAAAATGGCTGGAAAAAAATTAAAAACAACTGCCACACACTTGAAA
Organism: Ocypus olens; assembly: GCA_910593695.2. Taxonomy (NCBI): domain Eukaryota; kingdom Metazoa; phylum Arthropoda; class Insecta; order Coleoptera; family Staphylinidae; genus Ocypus; species Ocypus olens. The sequence goes on from OU343047.1 coordinate 68,167,098, forward strand.
CTTTCCAAATTCACTCAAAATCGATTCTGCTTTATGTTTCGATCAAAATCTAAAAACACCCCTTCACTAGATTTCGAGATAATCACACGAGAACACATCTTACGGTGATGCTGAATTTGCTCACTTTTCGATGGTTGGAAAAAAATATAAAAACAACTGCCACACACTTCAAACTTTCCAAATTTACTCAAAATCGATTCCGCTTTATGTTTCGATCAAAATCTAAAAACACCCCTTCACTAGATTTCAAGATAATCACATGAGAACATTTCTTACGGTGATGCAGAATTTGCTCACTTTTCGATGGTTGGAAAAAAATATAAAAACAATTGTCACACACTTGAAACTTTCCAAATTTACTCAAAATCGATTCTGCTTTATGTTTCGATCAAAATCTAAAAACACCCCTTCACTAGATTTCAAGATAATCACATGAGAACACATCTTACGGTGATGCAGAATTTGTTCACTTTTCGATGGTTGGAAAAAAATATAAAAACAATTGTCACACACTTGAAACTTTCCAAATTTACTCAAAATCGATTCCGCTTTATGTTTCATCATCATCACAAGATTTCAAGATAATCACACGCTAGAGACCACCGGATTTAGATTTGGTGCCACTTTTTTAAGATTGCGTTTTACCTCCTGTAATATAGGCTCCATATACAGAATTGTCTCGGGAGACCTCAAAATGAAATTTCGAAATCGAAAACTTTCAACAGATTCATTCGATTTTGAGAAATAATTTGTGTCGCCTAGAAATCACACAAGCACGAGATTCTCCAAACAGTTTTGGATTGATTTAAAAAACCGACGTTTATGTAATATTATAACATTTGTCATTTCGGAACTGTAGCCAATGGCAAACCGAAATACAAAATCAGCGCCATCTATCATTTTTTTATACCAATAAGTACATTCAGTGATTATTCATTGACGTTTGACAGGAAGCAAAAACAACCTTAAAATTATATCTAGAATATTGTCAGCGCCATCTATCATTTTTTTTTATTCCAATAAGTACATTCAGTGATTATTCATTGATATTTGACAGGAAGCAAAAGTGTTTTTAAATCTGAATTAATTGATTTAAAGAAACATATCATTTACTTTCCATTATTAATTTAAATCTCGGGCAAATGTGGGTGAGTTTAGTAACAAGTAAAAATACAAATACAGGTTGTGGGCAACATTTTACAAAGAAACGTTGAATTGAACACATTTTTCTCATTTTCGTTTTGTCCAGATGGGGACCGTAACGTTCGAAACCAATCCCACCGTGAAGAACAGAAGGGATCAGCTGATCAGGGCCGAGGAGGAGGACGACGAGAAAGAGAAAGAGGCGAGCGCTGACGCGGAATCCAAGAGTAACGCGACAGCCGAGTCCGTGGACACGTCCTGTGCCTCCGCTGACGAGGGCACCGAAGCGAGGAACGAGGAGGCGGAGGGTGCCGCTCCTGTCGCCACCAACCATGAGGTCATGTCTAGTGTGCTGGCCACGATGTGGCTAGGGGCGCAGAGCGGTCACATCTTCGTGCACTCGTCCATCGCTAACTGGAATCAGTGCTTGCATTCCGTCAAATTGGCCGATTCTGTTTTGAGTATCGTGTAAGTTTATTAATTAATGCTCCATTAATTAATTAACGTACATTCACACTCCTAATAAAAAAAAACTTCCGTCGCACCCAATCTTCAGGTGTTAATTAATGCTGTTCCCGCAGTGATTCATTAATTAATTAACGTAATAATAAAAAAACTTTCGTCGTACTCATTCTTCAGGTGTCGGAAACGTTAATTAACACTCCATTAATTAATTAACGTAATAATAAAAGAACCTTCGTCGCACTTATTCTTCAGGTGTCGGAAACGTTAATTAAATCATTAATGAATTAACGTAGATTCACTCCTTGCGCTCGATCATAAACGTACGTTTCTGTTTTAGTCACATTAACGGGAGGGTCGTCGCCGCTCTGGCTAACGGAACGATGGCCGTGTTCAGTCGGGACGAGAACGGGGAGTGGGACCTCTCGAGGTACAACCTGGTGCAGCTGGGCCTGCCCATACACTCTCTGCGGTGTTTGGTGGTGGTCGGTGATAAAGTGTGGTGCGGTTACCGGAATAAGGTCTGCATACTGGACCCCATTTCTCTGCAGATTGTGCATACGCTTACGGCGCATCCGAGGAAAGAGAGTCAGGTTGGTGGAAATTTTTTAATGCCGAGAAATTATATTAAAATCTGGGGATGAAGTATTTGAAAGTGGAGAAAATCTGTAATTATTTTGGTGGTTGAAAAAAAATATAAAAACAATTGCCATCGACTTGAAACTTTCCAAAATCACTCAAAATACATTCAGGATTATAATTCCGTGAAAAACTACAAACACCCCATCCATAGATTTTGAGATAAATCCATGTGAACAGAGCATAATTTCTTAAAAATTTGTAATTATTTTGGTGGCCGAAAAAAAATTTAAAAACAATTGCCATCGACTTGAAACTTTCCAAAATCACTCAAAATACATTCAGGATTATAATTCCGTGAAAAACTACAAACACCCCATCCATAGATTTTGAGATAAATCCATGTGAACGGAGCATAATTTCTTAAAAATTTGTAATTATTTTGGTGGCCGAAAAAAAATTTAAAAACAATTGCCATCGACTTGAAACTTTCCAAAATCACTCAAAATACATTCAGTATTATAATTCTACGAAAAACTGCAAACACCCCATCCATAGATTTTGAGATAAATCCATGTGAACAGAGCATAATTTCTTAAAAATCTGTAATTATTTTGGTGGCCGAAAAAAAATATAAAAACAATTGCCATCGACTTGAAACTTTCCAAAATCACTCAAAATACATTCAGGATTATAATTCTGTGAAAAACTGCAAACACCCCATCCATAGATTTTGAGATAAATCCATGTGAACAGAGCATAATTTCTTAAAAATCTGTAATTATTTTGGTGGCCGAAAAAAAATATAAAAACAATTGCCATCGACTTGAAACTTTCCAAAATCACTCAAAATACATTCAGGATTATAATTCTATGAAAAACTGCAAACACCCCATCCATAGATTTTGAGATAAATCCATGTGAACAGAGCATGATTTCTTAAAAATCTGTAATTATTTTGGTGGCCGAAAAAAAATTTAAAAACAATTGCCATCGACTTGAAACTTTCCAAAATCACTCAAAATACATTCAGGATTATAATTCTATGAAAAACTGCAAACACCCCATCCATAGATTTTGAGATAAATCCATGTGAACAGAGCATGATTTCTTAAAAATCTGTAATTATTTTGGTGGCCGAAAAAAAATTTAAAAACAATTGCCATCGACTTGAAACTTTCCAAAATCACTCAAAATACATTCAGGATTATAATTCTGTGAAAAACTGCAAACACCCCATCCATAGATTTTGAGATAAATCCATGTGAACAGAGCATAATTTCTTAAAAATCTGTAATTATTTTGGTGGCCGAAAAAAAATATAAAAACAATTGCCATCGACTTGAAACTTTCCAAAATCACTCAAAATACATTCAGGATTATAATTCTATGAAAAACTGCAAACACCCCATCCATAGATTTTGAGATAAATCCATGTGAACAGAGCATGATTTCTTAAAAATCTGTAATTATTTTGGTGGCCGAAAAAAAATTTAAAAACAATTGCCATCGACTTGAAACTTTCCAAAATCACTCAAAATACATTCAGGATTATAATTCTGTGAAAAACTGCAAACACTCCAACCATAGATTTTGAGATAAATCCATGTGAATGGAGCATAATTTCGTAAAAATCTGTAATTATTTTGGTGGTCGAAAAAAAATATGAAAACTATTGCCATCCATTTGAAACTTTCAAAATTTACTCAAAATCTAATCAGGATTATAATTTGATGAAAATCAAGAAACTCCCCTCCGAACATTTTGAAATAAATCCATGTCAATGAAGCTTAATTTCTTAAATTTTTTTCAAACCAATGGAAAGTAGTTTTACTACCAAATAATTATGGATTACGCCCTTGTTACATAAAACAGTATTGAGCGTTAAAAATTTACTTGTTGTTTTCTTAATAAATTCTATTCTGAATTATAGGTGAGACAGCTCGCTTGGTTAGGAGACGGCGTGTGGCTGTCGGTCCGTCTGGACTCAACGTTGCGCCTCTACCACGCGCAAACCTACGAGCACCTCCAAGACGTCGACATCGAGCCCTACGTCAGTAAAATGCTGGGTGAGTACGTCCGAATCCTTTCGACAGACCCTGTGTGAGTTATTATCGCTTTGATTTGCCACAGATATGTCAGAAAGGCAATGTAAGTACTCGTTGTATGACCGGGTCCCTCTCACCAAACCCATTCTCACTCTCATGTTGCTAAATTTACACCAAAGTCTATTCATTCTACAGATCGAGTGCTAAAAACGTAGTCCTGCGCAAAAGTCCGATTTACACTATGTAAATTTATATATTGATTAAAACACTTGGTTTAAATAAAACAGTTTTTTTTGTTAACCTCTTCACGCCCAGGTCGCCACATGTGGCAACAAACAAAAAAATGACAACAAAAATATTTTACAAAAATAAATTACACCTTTAGTGCCATCTATAGAATATCTTTTTCATATTTCTTTGCATAAATGAGTAAATTTGTGACAGTGGAATAATATGTCGTAGAAAAAGGTAACAACAAGAAAAAAGTAATTTTCAGGATTATCCTATAGCCCAATCAAAGCTACATGGGCGTGAAGTGGTTAATATCGCATTTTATTTTTTAGTGACTGGAGTTTCGATCATTAACTGATAATTTTCAAACTTAAACGCCTCAACCATCAAACACTTGCTTTAGTTTCACTGTAAAATTAAAGTGAAACTAAAGGTCAGTTGTTCAATAGCAGCTTAAACGGAGCTTACCCTAAACTCGGTATACATTATTTTGAGGTTATAAATTGCTGTTCTTCGCACTTAGATTATCTTTTAGGTGTGATTGAACAACACTGAAAGTAATGTATACAGAGTTTAAGGTTAAACCTGGTTTAACCTGCTATTGAACAACTAAACTGTAAAACGGTGAAACTAAACCAAGTGTTTTAATCAATAGTGGGAAACTAATTAACCTATGGAAATTTATTATTATTTTCCTGACACACCTTAAAAATGTTAATAAGTGAAATTTGCCTCGCACGTCGTCGTTTTGGTGGAGATGGGGTCATTTCAATTAAACATGCAGAAATGTACTGCCGACAGCTGACACACTATAATAAGGCAATCAGCTGATGATCGCGTCAACCATTTGCATTTGTACTGCGTGACGTCACGTGCGGATTTCCCGCAATGTTTCGAATCGGCCAGTAAGAATGACGCATTGGCGATTGTGGGCGTTTTTACTGTCATGGTACGATTTATTTATTAATTATAAAAAGTGAACGTATGCCCCATCTACGAGCAGACTAAAATACTCTTTATGTTTTTATTGTATTTTAACTTTTTATCTATAGTTTATCCGTTGAGAGATGACGGTGACTCATGCATTTTCGTACTAAAAATTGCTTTGCATTTTATATCTATCTTTTTCTATCATGTACGAAACAGTATTAAATAAAAGACGAACGTGTGTCTGCGTGTTAAAGAATAGGGCAGCGTAAACGTAGGTCTAAGCTCACGCATTACTCTTGCGCCCCATTGTCACGCTTCATATAAACACACAAAACACGCGAGCGCTACGTCAAATAACATAACCGTAAAAAGTTTGTTTAGGTGATGCGCGAGAATTTTTAAATATCCCGCCAATGAAAATCAGCGCGACACTAAATTTTCTTACGGACATACGTTTACTTAAATCTTGATTCATGCGATTTTAAGCGATGAGTCACAGGCAGCTCACAGCGGCCCGACTATACCCGTTATTCCTAAGTTTGTGCTTTAGAATTAAGATAGGAATTAAGATAAAAATAGAAACCTACAAGGAAACAGTTGTGGCAGATGGACTAGTTGCCGACGTCGAAAAAAAAATCTAGTTGTCTAGGAGACAGTGAATAAATGTATCCCGAGAAAGACGCACGTCATCTAAAATATTAAATTACATTTACAACTCTATCTGTAGAATGAATAGACTGCAGACACATTATTCGTCTCGTGTAAACTGAGCAATTCTCGGTGTAAGCCCGGTGAAGTAGGCGACAATCTGTGACTTGAGAGCCGGTTTGTTTGCAGGTGCGGGCAAGTTGGGTTTCTCCCTCGTTCGGATATCTGCCCTGCTGATCTCCTCGAATAGGCTGTGGATAGGCACCAGTAACGGTGTGATAATTTCCGTGCCGCTGAGCGACACCGGACACTCGGTGGGGGCCATAGTCTCGCGGGTGACCGGCATACCCGGGTCGAGCGTGAGGGTGACCGCTCCGCCGGGCAGCTCGATACCGTACTGCAACGTGGCCCACGCTCAGCTCAGCTTCCACGGACACAGGGAGTCCGTTCAGTTCTTTGTCGCCGTGCCAGGAAATGGAGGTAAAATATATATCGTATCAAAAATCAAAATTACCATCAATCGTTTAAATATAACTCAAAAAATGTTGTTATATTTATCGGGTGCTTGCCTAAGACTGCTCGACAATATTGTTTTCTGAGTTAAATTTGGAATCAATACTAATGGGTTAAGTCTTGCCGTTAAAGGGTATCTCGGAATGAGATGGTCAAAATTAAAAAGCATTAATAAATTTTTTAATTTTTTCAGTTTCATATGAGCAACCCCATTTTTTGCCAAGATATGATTTCAAGGTCATTGAAGGTCATTTAGGGTATTAAATTTGTTTTTTTAAAGTTTAACTTTTTTTTTCACCTGATGGAAAATTTTATTTTGTCATTTGATTCCTATCAGTGAATACCATATCTGTGATTTTTTTCATCTTCCAATGTTTGGAGTGTCATCTTTAAAAATTCAAATAACTAAAATTTTTACGTTATTTTGATATTTTTAATATATTTATTGACAATTGAACGGTAATTTTATGTAGAATTATTGGTAATATTTCAGTACTAATAATTTTCTTTTCAGTTCCGTATAAATAACCCCATTTTTGCCAAGGTATGACCTTGAAACCCTCAAAAAATAAGATTTTATTTTTTTTAGCCACTAAAAAATTATTATAAAAATCTGAAAAATTCATATACATTTTTGGCCCAAATACCAATTTAGGTGAATTTTTTCAAGGTCATTGGAGGTCATTTAGGCTGTTGGATTTTTTTTTTAAGTTTAACAATTTTTTTTCACCTCCAAGCGATCGAGTGACGAAAAATTTCATTTCGTCACATGATTCCTATCAGTGAATACCATATCTGTGATTTTTTTCATCTTCCAATGTTTGGAGCGTCATCTTCAAAAATTCAAATGACTAAAAATTTTTACGTTATTTTGATATTTTTAATATATCTATTGACAATTGAACGGTAATTTTATGTAGAATTATTGGTAATATTTCAGTATTAATAATTTTCTTTTCAGTTCCGTATAAATAACCCCATTTTTGCCAAGGTATGACCTTGAAACCCTCAAAAAATAAGATTTTATTTTTTTTAACCACTAAAAAATTATTATAAAAATCTGAAAAAATTCATATACATTTTTGGCCCAAATACCAAATTAGGTGAATTTTTCAAGGTCATTGGAGATGATCTAAGAGATCGAGTGACAGAAAATTTTATTTCGTCGTATGATTCCTATCAGTGAATACCATATCTGTAAATTTTTTTCATCTTCCAATGTTTGGTGCATCATCTTCAAAAATTCGAATAACTAAAATTTTTACGTTATTTTGATATACTTTATATATTATCAACGATTGAACAGTAATTTTATGTAAAATTATTGGTAATATTTAAATATTAATAATTTTCTTTTCAGTTTATAAACCCCAATTTTTGCTAAGTTATGACCTTGAAACTTTCGAAAAATTGCACCACACATAACCAAAAAAATGCATTGACATAACCAAATTGTTAGTAACTTTTTTACTGCCAACAAAAATATCACCCTAACAAAGCCTACTGCGGGGAGAATAAAACTTTGTAATATTAATATAACTCATGTTGTAGATTGCAATGAGTTTCAGTTTTTAAAATTATTATTAATTCATAGGCATGAGCGCAGCTTCAACACCGTCAGAAGCACATTCGGCGGCCATGTCGCCAACCGGAGGTCCCGTAAGGCCGCCATCGGCGATGCTGGTGATGTCCGGCGGGGACGGTTACATCGATTTCAGAATCGGTAAGTGCCCTCACGAAACCAGCTGCATGTGTGTAAGTCTCTTGAAGCCTGGATAACTGGGAATATCAGTGATAAGACGTCAAAATTCCGTACGATGTTTTAATGTAAATATATAGAACGCTTCATCACCTTCCGGATGACTGTCTCACGCAATAACTCATCATCTTCTCTAAACTAACAAACGAATAACACCATCTGTCACCTCGCTCGGTGTACGAGGGCGCTTTTCTCCACTCTCTCTCTCTCTCTCACGATGATTATTTACTTTTCGATTCCGAAAATTGTCATGAGTGAAAATATTGCAGAAGACGATGAACCAAGTGACTCGGCCTCACACCTCCTCATTTGGCAACTTTTATACGATATTCCTGGGAATCCATGCGGGTAGGTTCACTGTTAGTCCGTTCGCGATAACAATCATCACACGATCGTAACTCAAAAAAAAAACACAAAATTTGAACGCTTTTGGGAAAAAACAGGTGACGGCGACATGGAGGACAGCGTGGTCGGAGAGGAGTCCATCGATCACGAGAACTCCCAGGGCGAGCCGAAGGGCGAGAAGAGCCACCTGATCGTGTGGCAGGTCACGCACGGCTAGCCGCCGCGCCCGCAGGAACAAAAAAAACTGATATCGTGAGCTTTGGATTTTTCGGTTCGCAGTCCGTACTATTTTTATCGCTCGTATCTAGCCATTTTTTGTGTGTCGCGACGGATTTGTTGAATTGCCGGTTTCGTTTAACCCAGGTATTGTTTAAAGTTCCCCATAAAATTATATCTAGAATATCTTCAGCGCCATCTATTGTTTCTCTATTCTAATAAGTACGTTCAGTGATTATTCATCGACATTTGACAGGAAGCAAAAATAACCTTAAAATTATATCTAGAATATTGTCAGCGCCATCTATCATTTTTTTATTCTAATAACTACGTTGCTAAAGTTATACACTTTCTAATGGTTAAAAAAAATATTGAAATAATCGACGCAAACTTGAAACTTTCAAGATTTACTCAAAAGACATTCTGATTCATAACTAGGTCAATATTTAAAAATATTCATTCACTAGATTTGGAGAAAACCAAGAGGAAACGCAGTGTGTAGTCTTGTTAAAATTGTACACTTTCTAATGGTTCAAAAAAATATTGAAACAATTGACACAAACTTGAAACTTTCAAAGTTTACTCAAAAGACATTGTTCTTCATAACTAGGTCAAAATTTAAAAATATTCATTCATTAGATTTGGAGAAAACCAAAAGGAAACGCAGCGTGTAGTCTTGCTAAAGTCGTACACTTTCTAATGGTTAAAAAAAAATATTGAAACAATTGACGCAGACTTGAAACTTTCAAAATTTACTCAAAAGACATTGTGCTTCATAACTAAGTCAAAATTTAAAAATATTCCTTCACTAGATTTGGAGAAAACCAAGACGAAACGCAGCGTGTAGTCTTGCTAAAGTCGTACACTTTCTAATGGTAAAAAAAAATATTGAAACAGTTGACGGAGACTTGAATATTTATATAAAGATAAATCAATTTTTAATTATTGACATTTCTCAAATCATTAACACTTTATTGACAGATTAATATTGACATTTCTCAAAAAAAAGTCATCACAAAGAACGTCATCTACTTTGTCTTATTCATCATTAGAACTGATACATAACCTATAAACGCAATCATTTTTTTAGTTTCGTTTGTTATCAAAAGAGGATGTTAATAATTATGGCATTTTCTTTACTCCAATGCTAAAACACCGCTCATTTCACACTTTGATAAAAAAATTTTAGTTTCGTTTGTTGATATCGAAAGGGGATGTTAATAATTGTGGCATTTTCTTTACTCCAACGCTAAAATACCACTAATTTTACAAAAAAATCTTGATATATTTTAAACAAACAAAACGCTTCACACGATATTCTAAACCTGCAATTTTACAAATTCGTCGTAACTTGTGCATGTGCGTTAATTTTTTAACCAGGTCATATCATTATGTACACATTAGCGAATTTCGTCCTGAATAATTTTAACCTAATCCAACCCGCCTCAACGAGTTAATATTATTAAAAACTATTATCCCTCAATTGATTTTTAATCGGGTGACGCTTGCGAGAGAAGTGTGGTCGTTAACATTAATTAATCAAAACGATTGGCGCGCGAGGTCGCGCCGTAGGCTTTTTACTACAATTATTATGGTATATATAAAAAAATATAAGACAGAGTGAATTTAGCCGTGTTCCGTTTAATATTGTAAACGCGTGTTAGTTTCCGCCCTTGCGCATAATGTATTAATCGAGAGATAATATTTCTAGCTTTAATTTTATAAAAAAGGAAACGCTAATATTTATAAAAAAAAAAAAAACATGAGGAATAGTGTACATTTTTATTTATTGTAATATAATTGTATATCCCATTATTTATTTATTTTTTGTGCAATTTTATTAGGAGTTCCGTTTGTTTCCGAGATTGTCATAAAAATGTTGTTTAAACTATTTCCTGCGTTTGTTATTTAATAACCCTCATATTAATCTGAAATAGGTCTTGGGGGAGCAATAACCATTATTCCCAGTAAAATACAAGATTTCACAAACATTTATTTAAGCCAGGTTTTTCGTAAGCCGGTATTATATTTTCAGCTGTGTAAACGTTCTTTATGTGTCATTGTCTGTCGCTGAATACGTTGTTGAATCGTTACTGTTTTAATTAGAAATGGAGCCTCAGAAGAGGATTTAAGGTAAACATACATTGCAATAGAAAAGAATTTCTTAATAAACATTGTGAAATTGCAAATGTTAAATAAAATATGTGTAATGTAATCGCAGAACCTAACCTCAAATTATGCATTCACACAGGTACTATATTTTCGGCTGTGTAAACGATCTTTCAAATGATGATTCCGTTCATAATTCCGCATAATTTGAGGTTAGGTACAGTGATTACACATTTTAATTGATACTTAATCTTTTACAATGTTTATTTACAATCTATTTTGATGTATTTGTACCTTAAATCCTCTTCCGAGGCATTTCTAATTTAAACAATAACAATTAAAAAATGTATTCAATGACTGACAGTGACAGATAAACATTTACACAGCTGAAAACATAATACCGGCTTAAATAACATGCTATAATGGTATGAGGATATCTATTGGACCCAGTTGTCCATTAAGAAATAAAGATTTATTATTATGATTATACCCCAAAGGTTAATTCGGTCATTTTAAGGTAAGTTTCATAGATGTTTTTACGTATCAATGTTCATTAAAAAAAAACCTCAAGTGTGCCATGATTTTTTATTTTTAAAAATTCAAGTTGGCACACATGTTAGGAATTGACATACAAAATGTCAGATCGTTCTAAAAGTCACAATTATTCCGTGCTCACAATGGTTTACAGCAACCAGTAAAAAACGTTGCTAGTTGAAAGTTATTTCTGAAATGGGACTAAAGTGGACGGAAATTGGGTGTATTCATTCGACGCACCTATGGCACGAGTTTCAGGAAGAATTTCCTAACGTGCCCATTATTTATGATGAATTTAAAAATACCTTATCACGATCTGTTGTATTATTTCGTGAAACGGGTAGTATTCTCCGTAAACCAGGAAGTGGTACACCAGTCAAACATACTCAGGATGCTATTAACACAGCCCAAGAAATTTTGGAAGATGAACCTACGATTTCCCCGCATCGTTTGTCACAGCAAATGAATTTATCGGTTGGAACACAATATAACATAACCTCAATATGTGTTACCAAATTAAATTTAAAAAAATAAAAAATCATGGCACACTTGAGTTTTGTTTTTTATTTTCTCAGAGTAATTATTTTCCTGGTATTATTTTTATGGGCACCTTATAATTACAAAATTAAATAATTCCACATGCAATATGTCAAAAGAAGAGTAAATGTAAACACTGCATTTAAAGAAACGGAATCCATTTAATATCTATATGAAAAAGAATAGCATTTAAAAATAGTACACCTTGTAAGTAAAAAAAAGAAAACGAACGTCACATCAGTCAAATATTGTGCTCGGGCAAATTTCATTAATGAACACGGCGGGGGTGAGTCCGCAGTCTCGTATGTTAATGGCAAACACTCGCGTTCCTCACACTGAAAATACTGTATCTCTGCGGCGCCCCCCGTTAAATGCCCTCAGTGCTCCTTCGAGGCCATATGCCGCATCAGGTTGTTGATGAATTTGTCGATTTTCCTCACGTCCTGCGCTATCTCAGTCTTAAACTGCAGACACTGAAATCGATTCGGAAATTTTAACGTTGAGGAATATAGGGGGCGGATAATTTGGGGCACTCACAACGACATTGTCGGTCATTTTCAGTACGAGCTGGTTCTTCGAGTGGACGTACTTCATGGTGTATCTGACTTTCGAGGGGTGCTGCAGGTACAGCCGTTCCGCCGCCTTTTCGAAGTCTTCCCACGTCTTAATGAACGTCATTTCGTGAGATTTACTAGAAATTTTAAATTTGTAACCACTAATTCACATGTCGCACTGTGAGACAGATGGATTTGGAACGTCACTGGTAAATAGAAATCTCTCTTACCGATACGACGGAAGGCTCAAGGCGGCTTTACAGCGACCCGGTAATGGTAACGAGAATGGGAAACGAAAGTCGGGACGGCTGCACAACTAATCAGAAACGGGAACGAAAGTCGGGACGGCTGCACAATTATTCAGAAACGGTAACGAGAACAGGAACCGAAAGTTAAATGATATGATTCACATGTTGACATTCACAACTAATTTCCGGTAACAGAAACGAGAAGCTTGCTATATTTTGGTCCTCGTTATCGTTACAGATCCACATATATTTAAAAAATATTGTGGAATGCTTTATATTTAATTTTTTGAAATTACTGTTTACTGAATTACCGACAATTAAATTCAATAAAACGTTTTATTGAATTTATTTAATGCTTTCTGCAACAAGTAAGGTTGTTTCTAACTTGTTTACCGACAATTGCTCCCGCTGAATTTTCATTTGCAAATTACTGGATAATCGCTTAGTCTCCCAAGCTATTTTATGCATCATTCGATTCTGAATAAAAAAAGTTTATATAGAGCTTTTCAGCAGAGATGGCGGTCGGGTGTCTTGTCCGTCCGAATCAAGTAGTGTCAGTTGCAATTTTCCACCATAGGCTAAATCGCGCGCGCCTATGAAATAACCGGTAAATAAGAGACGCCGTAAACTATTTCTTTCTCCTTCTACCGCTCGGTCTGAGACCGAGCTACGCAGGCCGCGTGTGTGTTTTCCAGATACGGCCGACGACGAAATCGTACGTCTTGGGAATATCCGCTCGGTTATCAGGTAGTAGAAAAGGATACCAATATTATTTGAATGTTCCGAACTTAGTTCGTAAACCGTCCTTGCTCATGAATAGGTCTATAATAACTAATTTCCGGTAACGGAAACGAGAAGCTTGCTATATTTTCGTCCTCGTTACCGTTACAGATTCACATATATTTGAAAAACATTGTAGAATGCTTTGTATTTAATTTTTAGCAATTACAGTTTACTGAATTAACGACTAAATTTTCATTTGCAAATGACTGGATAATCGCTAAGTCTCCCAAGCTATTTTATGCATCATTCGATTCTGAATGAAAAAAAGTTTATAATTAGATGCATAAGTCATTCCTGGATTTTTACACTTATAAAGTTTCAGCGTTTTGACGCTGACCCCAAACATCACTTTGCAGTTCAGCTGTAGTCTGGTAGGTGGCGCGTTAGCAGTTAAAATTGCGAAAGTTGTGTTTAAACATTTAACAGAGCGTATAAATCGTAATTGAGGGATGAATTTGATAATTGAATCGTTAAAAAATCGACTCAAAAAAATATCGTAAATCCAATTTATTTATTCACTGAAAATCTGAGGCTGAAATTGTGTATGTAAGGTAGCGTGGCCGAGCGGTCTAAGGCGCTGGTTTAAGGCACCAGTCTCCTCGGAGGCGTGGGTTCGAATCCCACCGCTGCCAAGATTGTTTTATTTGCTAATAAATTTACTGAAATTTTAATAAAAACTTGTAATATTGAATATGCTGGAAAGAGTATTTGTAAAACAATTCAGTGAAAAAAATCACGGAAAAATGTCCAACCAATATGACACGTAAACTCGGTTACCCATACCTTATTTTGGCGATTTTTTTTTAAATAGAATGTATTCTTCAGTGTCACACAAATAGTCTTCCATTTCAATACGTACTCTACCTTCCTCCGGATTTTATTCTTTAATGCCCACTTGCACCGCAGAACTTAATCATGATTAAATTTTAATCATGATTAACTTTAATCAGAGTATTTCTGTTGCACCGTCGGCTGATTAAGCATCTATCGACCACGGAGTATTATTATAGAGCACACGTTTTTCTAGGGATTTTCAGTTCTTTTTTGGTTATTTTACGTCGTTCTATTGAGAACAGAGGAAACAAATGCGCGGTAAATATGAATATGAAATGCTAACTAACGTATACTATTATTATTTCTTATTATTGGACGAGGTAAACAAACCAAAATGAATAAAATCATTAAGCCATCGATTTCATCAATCTGTTCAACTATTCCCAAATCCATCGTTTTTAATAACAAAGACAAAACAAAGGTTATTAATTTCAAAATCGTCTGCCATATGTAACTAACTTCACGACTATATTCGTCGTGAAGTTATTAGTTTTTGAGTTAATCGGCCAAAATCGGCTGATTAAATATTTGACGTTTCTTGGGAACTTTAATCATGATTAAGTTGCGGTGCATGCCAACTCTCCACTAACCATTGATTAACTTTTTAATGATGATTAAGTAGCTGCGGTGCAAGTGGGCATAAGTATATGTTTATATTGATTTTCTAAATCGACCCCTCCCAAAATTCCATCTTGAGTACGCCAATGGAAAACTCATAACCTCACTAAAGTTTATAGATTTGAAATTTGTATTTCCATTAAACAGTCAACATTTACATTTCAATTTAACAGCCGTTTAAATGATCGTGCACTTAATCACAAACTGGCCCGATGACTACTGATGTGTTTGAGACCTCATTTATTCACGTAGTAACTGCTGTTGTGTTCAACGTCCATAGTGCTATTAGTCTGTTTAAAGTGGAAGAATGTGCTAACATGCCAAAGAATACTGCTTCAACTTTACCCATATCTTGAAACCATTCATGCAGTGTGAATGAGGCTGCCGTCAGAAATGATTCTTCAATTCTAAATTTGCTTCAGGTTTTACTTTTTAAACTCTAGCCGTTGTACTTACAATGTTATAATTATGTATGATATATTTATGTACTTATACAATAGGGTTTTTCGAATAAATTTGAAAATGTTCTAAGAAAACGAATTACCTTCTGGATAATTTTCCATCGAATAATATATTTTTTTCTGATTGAAACAATATTGAGTGATATTGCCTTGGTTACGATATGTCATAACACACTTATATTTCCCTAAGGAAATATGAAGTGCTCATATTTCCCTAGGGAAATATACCTGTAGACATTAAACAATTGTCATTAGGAGCTTCTCGCAAGAATTATTTTAATTGCTCTCGGGACAACACCTCCGATTTCTTAGGAAGGTATCCTTTATGGATTTTACAGCTTTGGATTTTACCGGAACCAAACGTTCACGGTCTTTCGTCGCTTGCGTTAACACATAGTTTGACATTTCACCAATTTATGAAACAACGCAAATACCAAAACAAGCCAACCATGATATTTACAAACAAGGCCCTTAGCAACGTTACCAATCCGATAAATTCAAAAATTACAATCCAATATTTTCCCATTTACAGAACAATATTGTTTCAATCAGAAAAAAACTATTGATTACAACACGGGAAATATGAATACATTTCCCTTGGTTGGCTATACATCCCTCGGGCTCCTCCCTCGGGATGTAACTAGCCAACCTAGTTGTAATAATACCTATATTGAACAACATTATGGACACTCATTGTTTTACTTGTTCTAAAGTGTTAATCTGCTAAGATGTCAGAGCGAAGGAAGCTGGGGTACCGAACATGTAAGGCGAGAAGTTTATTGTGTCAGCGTTAAAATCAATATTTTTTAATCGGACATTTAAATGCCGCTAGAGTTTTTTCAATTAGAACATACTCTACGCAAACATATTGCCTTCCGAACAATTTTCTGTTGAATAATACTGTCCAACACAATGATTAACCAGTTAAGTGCGTTCGACGTGTATACACATTCAACACAACTCGCAGATTAAGTTATAACAATAACCTTCTTAGAAATAAATTGTTCATTTTTTATCAAATGAAAAATATAAACCTTTCTTGTTTTTCGTAAACCTTATAATAGGACCATTTACCCTGCGTACGACGTGTATACTCGTGATTGCTTAATTTTAATTTCGCACTCTGCGAGTTGTTTTTTAAATTAATTCCGCAGTTAACAGGTTAAATAACTTTATGGATGCCTATGGTTTTACTTGTTAACCCCTTAACGTACACGCTCGAGTTAATTCAAGCGCGCTAAACGGTAACGTTAAAAATGTGTCCGTTCAGGGGTTAAGTGTTAATTTGTTAAGACACCCTCGCGAAGGAAGCTGGGGCACTGATAAGGACTGGCGAGGAGTTTATTGTGTCGGTTAGTCTTAAAACCAATACTTTGAAATCTGACATTTAAATGTCACTGTCACTTTTGACATTTACAGAAGAACAGACGTATGGAACGTACGTACTCACAATGGAAACGATTACATTGTTGTGTTTTGATTTGATGGATTCTGCGCGAACAATTGGTCTGTTAAAAACTCCACGAATAGAATCAAACCCATAGATTATTTATAGTCTTTCCCTGCTTACAGAAATAATAAGCTTTACTATTGGTCATTTTTTACTTGGAAACAAACTGGCAAAAAGTCCTCCCCTGCGGGGAATCGAACCCCGGTCTCCCGCGTGACAGGTGGGGATACTGACCACTATACTACCAGAGATTAGTAGACTACTCAACTCTGATACTACCGAGGACTTGTAATGAACTTGTAGATTCATTACATCAAAATCAAGATACTATAAGGTGTGAGCCACAGAATTTTGTTTCAGAGTCGGCCATGCCTGAGAGAGAGAAAGATAGCAGTCATGTCTGAGATTAATTCATTTTTTTGAATCTAATTCAATAGTCTCATGACGTAATAATATGCGACATACCTCATTTATTTCACAGCCAACTCTGAAACAAAATTTTGCGGCTCACACGATACAATATGCAATTGAGATGCTGTTTATAGACATACATCACTACGTTTCAACTAGAATGATACTTAAAAAATCACATGCTACAACAATCCAGCCCCAAGTTGTGATGGACCAACGGATCATTTCTAACCCAAGATTGAGAGAATCTGCGCAGTGGCGTAGCGAGATTAACTCGCGCCCGGGCACAATACCTTTTTGGCGCCCCCCCCCCCCTTTTTTCCTTTTTATTTACGAATTAACATTTATTATATTACACTGGCACTAAATTTAAAATATATTTTCCAGAAATCAATTATAATAAAAATTAAAATTATCCAGCAATTTTTTGTTTTGCGAACCATTTGGCGCCCCTTTGTGAGTAGCGTCCGGGGCATGATGCCCCCCCTTGCCCCGCCCCCCTCCCTTCGCCATTGAATCTGCGTTGTGTTGCCTTCAGACACCGGCCATATCATAATCATATCACCCACGGTAACCCTCTGGTGCTCAATTCCTATAAAATCCTACCTTAGTCGGTCGAGCAGCCCGTCACCAGCCTTTAATCCTCCAGTTTGGAATCTGCGGGTCGCCTGGTGTGCACCAAACACTTGAGCATCTTTAAGGGGACGCGCACTAACACTACGAGTTCGCCGGGTTGGGAAGTTTACACGGAAACACCAACTGCACCACCGCGTTTTACACCGAATTTACGCTTACCGTTTGAGCAGAACGTCGGCCCTGCTGTATTGCACCGCCGATTTTACGGGTTTGCAAGGAAACCCGAGCAAAGTAAGGGACGCGCGCGTTCCCGACACGAGAAAAACTGTACCGAACGGAATGGCGGAAACAACGAAACGTCGTTCGGCGCGCATGCGCGTTTGAATGTTGTATTCTGGTTCAACCGATTGTTGTTAATTTAAATATACAAATACTTCAACTGCTATGATTTATGTGTTCGGATTAAAAAGGGAAAATTCAAGAATAATCCAGTAATAATAATAGTTTATTCGTGCTATAATATAAAGCAGTGACGATTCGCGGGGTTTTTTCTGGTACGACCGAGGTAACAAGGGTGGCAATACAGATAGGTAGGGTCAGTTGGGGAAACCGCACCTATCTGTATTACTACCTCTTGTTCCTCGGCCGTACCAGAAAAAAACCCGCGAACCGTCACTGGAAATAAAGACACAAGTCAAGATCGAGGATATACAGTTGTAAGTTTCACATAATGTAATGTATATAATATAAATTATTTCAACAAAGTTGGGGTGGTTAAATCCCATGGATGATAAGCTAGTATTACACCAGTGGTTTTTTCTGGTACGGCCGAGGAACAAGAGGTGGTAATCAGCGGCGGCTCGTGGATGTTCGGCGGTGAGGCAACGGAAGAAAATTTGACCGAAAAAGCAACGGAATATTTGCTTCCTCCATTAGAGTGAGTGGTGCAGCACGAGCGGCATCTTTGTCTTTGCCTCCCCTACGGAAATCCACGAGCCGCCGCTGGTGGTAATACAGATAGGTGCGGTCTCTGCAACTGACCCTACCTATCTGTATTGCCACCTCTTGTTCCTCGGCTGTACCAGAAAAACCCCGCGAACCTTCACTGCATTACACCTCCTAGTGAATAAATCAGTGAGAGACAGACACAGCTAGCATGTTTAAAATCAGCGTTAACAGTAAACAATATAATAATACTGGCAGTAGAATAAATGTGGTAACATATGGCTTATATGTATAGTTACTAACATATATTTCGCGAAAAGCATGTCCCATTTAGCGCGTTAAAAAAATACATGAATGCCCTAGAAAGACAAAACCTGCAATAAACACACGGTACTCATTAATTAAACCAGTATTTATTTAGAAATAACTATAAAACGCCTTAAATTTCAATATCAAACTTTACAGGGAACTGCATTACCGACAATTACAAGTAAATTTTCATTTGCAAATTATAGCAAAATCGCTTCGTTAAAAAAAAATGCACTAGATAAACAAAAAATGAAATAAACACACGGTACTCATTAATTAAACCAGTATTTATTAGAAAATTACTGTAAAATTTCAATACAAACTTTACAGGAAACTGTTTACCGAGAGTAAATTTTCATTTGCAAATTACACTCTTAATTTCCTTAGCTATTTTGTACATCATATCATTAAATTAAATTAAATATTCTATCGTTTGATACACAACTCGCTGCTGAATTTTTACCTTTTTGGTTTTAGGTTTAAAAAGTTCGGGAGTTTTGGCGCTGGTAGTAATATGCATGCACTTAGCAGTACAGCAAACAACCGGCACGTGGCGCTGACGTGTTATGTTTGTAATTATACAAACGTGTTTAAACGGTTTTTTAAAAGTTCACAACTCTTCGCACGAAGCTACGATTTTGGTAAGTGAAACGTTGAAATACTCATAATCTTGTAATGTTTAAATCTGTTTTTTTAAACGTGCTTAAAAATCGTATTGTTGCCGCAAATATGCCACTATTGCGTAGTTACATTCTGGATGATCGTTTGACGTTTAAATTGATGTTTCGCCTGCCTCTACCGAAACCGTATATTTCGGCCATAAAAATTGGGCCGAAACTACGATTTAGCGTATCTAGGGCCGAAAAAATAATATGCATAATCCAGACAACCTTCCGCGGAATATGGCTATGCAAAAATTTGACAGTGACAGTTCAATGGTGCGCGATATAAAATTTCCTGAAACACTGTTTTTACTTAAGGCAGGCGAAAAAATATCGAGTGTAACTCATGCCGAAATGCTTTAGCAACCCTTCACTTTTAAGCGGCGGGTTGCTAAAGCCTATTTTCTGCCCTTGATACACTATATACTATTGGATGATTTAAAGGTTAATCTGTAGAGGAATTATTGTAATTAATAGTGGCCCAATCGAACGTTGCAAACAATACATTCCAGAATTTCTATCGGTGAAAGTAAAAATGCAGACGCCATTTTTAATTTCCTCGGCGGGCATGGGCGTCCACAGAATTTTTTTCAGGGAGGGGGGCAAAACTTTCATACAGAATTTCCGAATAAATAGAAAATGTACATGATACAGCGAGATGGAATAAAAAATGGTAATGTGGCCATCATGTTACTTTCTCCGACTTAATGGTATCATTTATATTTACGCTTTCATGGTTTATTTTCAATTTAAATCATATTTTAAATGTACATGGAGCGTTGCGTAAACTCGGATGAAACTGACGTTTAAAACGTCAAAATTATGAAAGATGGAAAAATTATACTTCAAATTAAAAAACTTGGTTTACTCAAAAACTAACGAGATTTCGAAAAAAACTTATTCTTTAAAAGTTGTTCATTTTGGCATTCTCTATAATTATTATTGACATAAATTTGCTGTAACTATTATCGTTTTATAATTATAAACCAAAACTTAAAAAAAAATAATAAATTTTTTTCTCGAATAAAAATGATTTTATGAAAAATGTTTTCAAGCGAAAGGTGTTCATTTCTTTGTTGTCTTCAAAGTTTGTTTAAATGTTTTTGTGATATTTATCATATTTAAGAAAATATTGGCAAAAAACAAAAAAACAGTTAAGGTAAACGCCCACTTCCGGTGTACGAAATTTTACCAAAAGCTTTTCAGTTCTTCAGATTATCTAATAAGACGTGTGTTCAAAGTTTCATATCAATTGCTCTATTAGTTTTCGAGATACAGTGCGCACAGATACAATTTTTTTTTTCCAGAAATTGTTGAAATGGCATCTAGGGACCCCAAAACGGATATTTCCGTAAAAATTTTTGAAAAAAAAATCACGATCACAATACTTTCTCGTACTTCGTAACGGAGAAAGTAAAAATTAGTCAAAGCAGGTCATGAACAAAAAGCCGCATGTGTTTTCCAAGTTCCTAAATTTGAAAATATCAGTGTACGTCAACTTGATATTTGTCAATCATTTTAGGAAAAGACGTACGTATTTTGGCTCATGGCAAACTTTGACTAGATTTGACTAAAAGTTGATCGTGAATGTTTTATTATAAAAAAAGTTATTTCTCATTAAAAAATATACATGTGTAATTGCTCTCTGAAATATGTAATTAATTAATCCCTCTTAATTAATTTTTGACACATCAAAAAATAATTGACGCACCTTGCTTGTAAACAAAATGGCAGCACTCTGAACTCGATTTTGAGTGAGTGAAATGTGCACCACCTGATTAAAAAAAATGGTGATGTGGCCATCATGTTACTTTCTCCGATGGTATCATCATTTATATTTACACTTTCATGATTTATTTTCTATTTAAATCATATTTTAAATGTACATCGAGCGTTTTGAAGACTTGTATGTAACTGACGTTTAAAACGTCAAAATTATCAAAGATGGAAAAATAATACTTTAAATTCATAAACTCAGTTTACTCAAAAACTAAAGAGATTTCGAAAAAAGCTTATTCTTTATAAGTTGTTCATTTTGGCATTCTCTACAATTATTATTAACATAAATTTGCTGTAATTATTATCGTTTCATAATTATGAACCAAAAATGAAAAAGGAAATAATAAATTTTTTTCTCGAATAACAATGATTTTATGAAAAATGTTTTCAAACAAAATAATCTCCTTTCTTTGTTGTCTTCAATGTTTGTTTAAATGTTTTTGTGATATTTTCCATATTTAAGAAAATATTGGCAAAAAACAAAAAACAGTTAAGGTAAACACCCACTTCCGGTGTACGAAATTTTACCAAAAGCTTTTCAGTTCTTCGGATTATCAAATAAGACGTATGTTCAAAGTTTCATATCAATTGCTCTATTAGTTTTTGAGATACAGCGCGCACAGACACACACACACACATACAGACACACACACAGACACAAATTTTTTTTTTCCAGAAATTATTGAAATGGTATCTAGGGACCCCAAAACGGATATTTCTGTAAAAAAAATTTTTGAAAAAAAAATCACGATCACAATACTTTCTCGTACTTCGTAACGGAGAAAGTAAAAATATAAAAAAATTAACGCCCGCGGAATTTGCTTCAAAATTTCCAAATTTGCTCAGAAATAACATATTTTTGACATACCCAAAGATAATTGACGCACCTTGCTTATAAACGAAATGGCGGCACTATGAATTCGATTTTGAGTGAGTGAAATGTGCAACAACTGATTAAAAAAATTCTAAAAAAATTACCGCCCGAGGAATTTGCTTCAAAATTTCCAAATTTGCTCAGAAAGAATATATTTTTGACATACCGAAAGATAATCGACGCAACTTGCTTGTAATCAAAATGGCAGCACTCTGAACTCGAATTTGAGTGAGTGAAATGTGCACCACCTGATTGAAAAAATTCTAAAAAAATTACCGCCAGCGGAATTTGCTTCAAAATTTCCAAATTTGCTCAGAAATAACATATTTTTGACATACCGAAAGATAATTAACGCACCTTGCTTGTAAACAAAATGGCAGCACTCTGAACTCAAATTTGAGTGAGTGAAATGTGTACCACGTGATTAAAAAAATTATAAAAAAATTACCGCCAGCGGAATTTGCTTCAAAATTTCCAAATTTGCTTAGAAATAACATATTTTTGACATACCGAAAGATAATCGACGCACCTTGCTTGTAAACAAAATGGCGGCACTCTGAACTCGATTTTGAGTGAGTGAAATGTGCAGCACCTGATTAAAAAAATTGTAAGAAAATTACCGCCCGCGGAATTTGTTTCAAAATTTCCAAATTTGCTTAGAAATAACATATTTTTGACATACCAAAAGATAATTGACGCACCTTGCTTGTAAACAAAATGGCAGCACTCTGAACTCAAATTTGAGTGAGTGAAATGTGTACCACGTGATTAAAAAAATTATAAAAAAATTACCGCCAGCGGAATTTGCTTCAAAATTTCCAAATTTGCTTAGAAATAACATATTTTTGACATACCGAAAGATAATTGACGCAACTTGCTTGTAAACAAAATGGCAGCACTCTGAACTCGATTTTGAGTTTTTCGATGCCAATATAATTTTATTTGAATTATTATAAGGATTTTCAGACAACGTGCAGTCAACTATTTTTGACTTTTTGATCTCACTGTATAATCAATGAAGATGTTATATGAAAAATGCATTTTCGCGTAAGGTGCTTAATTTTTGGGCCATGAAAATCTCCGTATTGCAGAGGAAATACGTGAATCGTTCTCTGACGTGATGTACTTATATCTTTAATAGGGATTTTCCTAAAAGCACCATCAAGGACATTAAATAAAAATAATTTAAACGAGTCCTATACATATTACAATACAATATTTTAAATAATAAATCCACTTTTTGCTTCCAAAGGCGCAACAGAATTGAGTTTCCTTGTTGCATCTTTTATTGGATTCCTGCCGAACCTACCTTAAAATTTCATCTTTTTTTTTCTGGTCTTACGTATGAGAAATACACCGGGTGAAACAAATATCACGGATTTCTTTTTATGCAAATTCAATTTATTACTCTTTTCAACATCAAACCGCCTCACAATATAATATATGTACATATATAAAAATACACAAATTGGCATTATTGGTCTCGGTAACAATTTAAGTGTATGCATTTGCTTTATTACTTTTCAATCGAGGAAATTAAGGTAGGGACACACTTGTAAAGTACCGATTTTCTTATTGAGTTTCTCGTCGGGTCGTATTTTGGACGAATAGAAAAGTTTGTCTTGAAGTGTTTTACTGTAATAGTAATTTGATCAATTGTGATTCGTGCAGTGACGGTTCGCGGGGTTTTTTCTGGTACGGCCGAGGAACAAGAGGCAATACAGATAGGTAGGGTCAGTTGTAGAGACAGCTAGCTGCGTGACCGCACCTCTTGTTCCTCGGCCGTACCAGAAAAAACCCCGCGAACAGTCACTGGATTCGTGTGCGTGAATTTGATTAATATCATAACAATCAATTCTAGTAATTTTAAGTGATTGATACTGGAAGCGTTTACTTCGTGATGTAAATTACTTTCACACTATCACACAATTGATTTTTAGCGACGTAAGTTTAAAATTTGATTATGATTTCACTTTTGCACGTTAGATTTATAAAAACATTGAAATTCTAGACAAACTTTTCGTTCTCCACTCTGAAACCATCGAGCGTACAACAAAAATCGACGACGAAATTGGCGTTGGAAATCATGTGCGCACCAAAATTACAAGTGCTGGTTGCGGTTAAACAGTGACATGTCAGAAATTACATTTAGAGGTTATTAACATCTGACACGTCAGCACGTTACGCGTGCGCGTGTGATCTTAGTTCAGACATGACTTTCGATTTCCAGCGTCAGCTAGTGTTCGATTATGGTAATTAACACGTTGACCGCTTTGCCAGTCACCGGTGACTGACACTGAGGTAATCCAATGGGGTCGCGTCAGTCACCGACGACTGACAGTGAGTAAAATAAATAAAATTTTAAAACAAAGAAAACTTTTTTGACATTTTACAAAAAACCTTGTTGGCAGCCAATGTGTTAATAATCGATTATACCGAAAATCATCGATAATTCAAATATTCATATGGTCGATTAATCGATTAATCCAGGGGTCTCCAAACTACGGCCCGCGACCCCAACGAATCCGGCCCACGACAAGCAGTTACATGTTCCGTAAATGTCACATTTTAAAATTCTACAACGATTTTTTGTTATAGGTTTTGAAATTAGTTATAAAATTGATTATATCTTGACCCACTAGGTTATGAAGAATTGTATATATGGCCCGCGATGGAAAAAGTTTGGAGACCCCTGGATTAATCAAATGATCGATTCATTAATTATTTTCGAGCAATAATCAAACAACTGATTAATCGATTGATCGATTATTTATCGATTATTTTGCACAGCCCTAGCGCCAACTTTGTCGTCGATTTTTGTCGTACGCTCGTTATATAGATTTAAAGATAGAACAGGAATAGTGTTCATCAGATAATATTCTGACGATTTTTTGCAACACTTATAAGAATCAGAAGTAAATGTGTTCGCCTGCTGACGCGAAATTATGAGAGGTAAGAAATACTAGAGCATGCAGAGCGACCAGAAAATTTAAATTAACATTGCGGTATCGAATAATTTTTAGTATACTATTTTTTTAGTAAATTTCCAGTGACGGTTCACGGATTGACTCATTGTAGCAGAGGTAGCAATACAGATAGGTAGGATCGGTTGTAGAGATCTGTATTACCACCTCTGGTGACGAGGTATACTTTGATCAATGGATCTTTACGTGCACGTCATAGATAGCTGAACCTAGCAGCGGCGGCTCGTGGATTTCCCTAGTTGAAACAAAGACAAAGATGATTAAAAATTGAGAAAGCCAAGCCGCGGGCAGTGTTGCTAATTCATACGGGGGGAAGCCCTTTCTCTTATGCATCTTTTAAAACATCGCCCCTCTCGCAATAAACTTTTTTGGCGCACTCTGCACGTGCGTAGTAAATAGAGTGGTGACCGTTAGGGAAAGAAGTGTTTGAATAAGTTAGGCCCGCACGTGGAATAAACTGGTCCCTTCTTTTTGACATCTCACGGAGACAAATCATTCAACTTATTACATCCATTTTGATTCATCTTGCTATAGCAGAACGCATCCCTTCTCCACCCGTCTCCAGTTGATCGTGTTCCCGTTGGAGTTGCCGTTGCTGTCGCCCACCGTCTTGGTCCGCATGATCATCAGATCGGTGCGGATGCTGGGCCTTCGGACGTTGGGGGTGACGACCCCGCAGGCGTCGCTGAGACGCCTTTTCACCGACAGGGTGTACTTTTTCGCGTGGTGGGACGGCGCCGGCGGGGGCAGCGGGCACGGGGAGCCGAAGTTGGCGCTTACGCGCTTGTGGTGGTTCGGCGCCATCTCCAGCGGTAGGTTGGAGACCACGAACAGTTGATAGAAGACTTCTTCGACGTGGAGGTTCTTCTTCGCTGAGCACTCGACGAATACGCAGTTGGAGTCTTGGGTTTCGCAGTAGGCCGTCGCTTCTTCTACTGTGACAGTCCTGAAAATTATTAGGGTTAAGTTTCATCTCACATAGATCTATTGCAATCCATACAGGGGCATAATTAACAACCTGCATGGAAGCAAGATCGAAGCGTTTATACATGGTAGAGGCGACCATAGTAAAATGGCCAGACTGGCGGAATCAAAGGGTACAATTTGCGGGTTGTTTACTACCGACGATTAGAGATTCTATTCTCTACATGATGGTGTAGAAATTGTAATTTATGACCCTATTCGAACCTTTTCTACCTGCTAGAGACGAGGTCTGGACAAGCTTCCAAAAAGATATGCCAGATGTTCCCATTCTTCACCCCTAGTACCTGCGTTCGACCTTCCTTTTAAATTTTAAAAGGAATTCGTTTAAATGAATGCAACACTACTCAATATCCGTTCCAAACTAACATACACTGAATAAAACTAACTCATATTTAATAAAATTCAATGAAATTATATTTATGTTCATTTCAGTATTTTTGTGTATTTTTTTTTTTCCAGTTAGATATAAACTACTAGCCTTATATAGAACAAGAACACTAACTAGCCCCGAACTTGACAAAAAATTTCAAAATTCAAACAATTATAAATTTGTCAGGGTTCTTGCTCTATATAAAGCTAGTAGTTTATGATATCTAGCTAGAGAAAAAAATACACTGTGATAAATTTTGGTTGTTATTTTTGGATCTGAAGTGGATTTTCTAAATTTTCAATACCAAACTTCCATTTTACTGGTTATTTTTAAATTTTGGCTCTTTTGGGTAATAAACATTATTGTAAAGGAGACTTTTCTGAAAACAATCATGTCAATTGCAATGTTGTAACTTGACATAGTGCAGAGATATTCAAATTAACGCTAATGAAAATGAATTAACTTGAAAACACGTCGTGCGCTTACAAATATAGTAACGGTGCAAGGTATTTTTTAAAACTTTTGAACTCAATTATAGGGTAATCGCATATAAAAAAATCAAAATATTTAAAAATGGTCAAGCAACGAACTTAATTTTTATTCACTTGGATTGACCCAGTTGAGAATGTCGCCAGTCTGTTTCTAGCTTAGAAATGTCAATTGTTTTCTAGTATGTCTACTATATCTAAGTGGTCAATTTAAAGTAAATTGTACGAGTGATAATGTTTTTAGAAATTTTAAAATCCTTGGATGCAAATTTCGCTTTCTCGAATTCAAGTTTCGAATGTTTCCATTTTGTTTCTAACTTAAAAATATGAATTGTTTTCTAGAATATCAAAAATGCATTATTTTCAAATTCGTTTTAGAAATTTTTAAGAAAATTCCACGATTGATAATGTTTTTACTATATTTATAATCCCCAGATGTAAATTTCGCTTTCTCGAATTCAAGCTTCAAAAGTCACTGTTTTATTTCTAGCTAAAATTTTTATCAATTGTTTCCTAATGTATTTAAAATGTATCATTACTAAGTAGTTTTGGAAATTTTGAAAAAGCGATATTTTTTTTAGCATTTATTGTTTATGGTGGAGGCGTCTACTTTGTTATACATGTTGTAAATATAATAAAAACACTTTTACTTTATGTTTTGATAATGGCAAGTTGAGTTGCCGAAACTATAGTCAACAATAAAAATCCGTGTTATACCAACAAAATAAAAGTGTTTTTATTATATTTTTAGAATTTTCCTTATTTCAAGATGTAAATTTCGCTTCCGCGTATTCAAGTTTCGACTGTCGCCATATTAGCTTAAAAATATCAAAATAATTATCTAGTATGTGAAAAATGAATTATTTCTAAGCAGTTTTGGAAATTTTGAAGAGAATTCCACGAGTAATAAAGCTTGTAGAATTATTCTAATCCCAACATGCGAATTTTTCTTACTCGAATTAATAATAATATTAATACATTTATTAGCGGGACATCGCCCTTGAAAAATACAAAATAACTGAAATATACATTTCTATGAAACAAAGTAATCTTTTTGAAAATGTATTTTTTTCATTAACGAACACTCGAGTGCAAAAAATTAAAAATTAAAATAAAACAGAAGGATACAATCCTACAAAAATTCAGATTACTTCACAAGCCGTCGATCTTTTAACATAATTTTGGTTTTTGAATGTGCAGCAATTTTCAGTCGAGTTATGAATTTCTGAAAATGTATTTCGAACTCTCGAGCGCAAAAATTAAAATGAAACGTAGGGATAAAATGCTACAAAAATTCAAATCACTACACGACGTTGATCTTTCAAAATAATTTTGGTTTTTGAATCTGCAGCAATTTTTAGTCGAGTTATGAATTTTTGAAAATGTATTTTTTTCAATGTCGCAATTTCGAATGCAACATTAATATGAAACGCAGGGATAAAATACTACAAAAATTCAATTCACTTCACAAGACGTCGATCTTTCAAAATTATTTTGGCTTTTGAATCTGCAGCAATTTTCAGTCGAGTACGAATTTTTGAAAATGTATTTTTATCAATGACGAACACTCGAACGCAAAAAATGAAAATGAATATGAAACGAATTTTTACACCAGCCTGTAAATGTATTAATAATTAACATATTTTTCGTATTACACTATTTCACTAGTGCGTAATTACTTTATAACTCGAGTTATGTACTATACTTTATCTACAACCATACCTTTATTGGTTTAAAATAGGGACAATTTAATTTTCATCTATAATATCCCTAATGCGTCAAATATTACCGATCATTAAAATGAAAAGTATTCTATTTCTTAATTATTTCATCTTCATCTTGGGGCAATCAACCAGTTAGTGAGCTATCCCTAATTTCTTATGACCGTGAGCACTTTCCCAATGCCAGAGTGGTCTTAGGGGCCTATCACACCAGGCCACCATGGTGGCGGCACCATTGGCGCCACCAGTCAAATGTATTAAGTGTAATGGAACATAACACACCTGGTATCGGACTGGTGGCGCCACCAAAAAAGTAACATCAGTGAAGGTTCGCGGGGTTTTTTCTGGTACGGCCGAGGAACAAGAGGTGGCAATACAGATAGGTAGGGTCAGTTGCAGAGACGGCTGGCTGCGTGGCCGCACCTATCTGTATTACCACCTCTTGTTCCTCGGCCGTACCAGAAAAAAAAACCCGCGAACCGTCACTGAGTAACATAATGGTGGCATCAATATTTTTTTTAATAAATCTCAGATCCGCTGGTATGTTTTAATTAAAGAAATATCCCCACTGGGAATTACATTAATCCAAGCACTAAGATAATATATTTCAAGGATAACTGGTTGATAAATATTCATAAGGCTAATGTAACAAGAAGAGGGAATGTCTGTTGGCGTAGATGTAACTAATAAAGCCCCCCCAAACTTCATGCATATGGACCAGATTGATTAGGTAGTTTGTTTAATTTTGCAGAAATTCAGAAGCCAGAAGCTATTTACATCGTGCAGTTTGTATTTGTATTTGTATTTATTAGTTTCATTCAAGTGCTTACAAAAATATAAATCTAAATATGTACATACAAATTATTCACAAGTAATTTTTATCGCACTTGAATTGGGTGGCATTCATCTTAGATGATTTTCCACACGTACCCAAAGACTTCTGTGGCTATCTTCGATGCAATTCAAATTTGAATACTAAAAGTTTAAAATGTAGGCGATATAGTCGATCATAAAAAAGTTATAAATAATTTTATCCAAAATGTTATGATTGAAATCGCTTATGTAGACTTTTATCTACATGTTGGTGTTAAAAATTAAATTTAAAAAGCGTCAAACACCGTTTT
Source organism: Ocypus olens (assembly GCA_910593695.2). NCBI lineage: Eukaryota > Metazoa > Arthropoda > Insecta > Coleoptera > Staphylinidae > Ocypus > Ocypus olens. The sequence continues at coordinate 68,197,327 of OU343047.1, forward strand.
ATTGGACATTGAAATTTTGAGTGGTGGATTCGAGAAAAAAAATCATAAAACAATTTTATTCAAAATTGTATGGTTTAAATCGCTTAAGTTAACTCCTATCTACACGTTGGCAGAGGCGGCTCGTTATACAGGGTGTATTTGAAATAACGAACAGGCTCGTAACCACAAAGATATTATATTATTTTTAAACAATATTCGCAATTATTTTGTTTATAACTGTAACAAAAAGCCCGCAATTAATTATTAAAGTTAATGAGTGAAAATACGCAACAACGTCGAAAGTTACCAGACAATGGACTACCACATAGTAACGGTCGCAACCATCATCTTCACGAATGTTTTTAGTTTATTCACGTATCCGCAAAGGTGAAAATGCCAAGAAAAATCGTCCGCTTCGCGATCACAATTTAGGATGGCTTGGCAGTAATTAACGCTCGATTGGCAGTCTGCAAAAAAAAAAAATACTGTTTGCACTTCATGAAAATTCGCAGACTTTAAATTCTTTTCATATTTAAAATATACACTCGTATAATTTCACGTGTCGGCTGCAGATCTATAAACGCTTATGTCACTGCACCTGAGTAATGTGGGAAATATGAAAAATTATTCGAGCGTATAATTTACACCCATTTGGACCGTATAAATTTACATAAATCCAGCAGTATGTGTAAAAATAGCAAACAAAGTGTCAGAATATTTTGCCGTAACAAAGCGCCCACGCGAGGGATTCGTTTATCTCACACTGTATACAACAGTTAAACACAGAGCACAATGAAACATTGAGCACGTAAATGCAGGGGAATGGGAATCGCATTAAATGATAATACTGTTCTGAATATTTTTCCATTTTCGGATGTAGTTGATGGTAACGGCACAAAATAATTAACGAGGAATCAAAATATGTTTCCAAATAATTAATTCCCTCTATGTTAACCCTTCGAGGCTTAATGATTTTGTCAGAATACTACCTGAGTGAAGGTGTTTGTCCAATGACCTATGTCGCTCAACGAAGGTCGCGATATACTGCCACAATGATAAGGTGTGAGCCACAGAATTTTATTGCTGAGTTGGCCATGCCCGAGAGAGAGAGAGAGAGAAAGAGAGACATAGCAGTCATGTCTGAGATTAATTCATTTTTTTAAATCTAATTCAATAATATACGACATACCTCATTTATCTCACAGCCAGCTCTGAAACAAATTTTTGTGGCTCACAAGATTTAAGATTTATTGGTGCCTTTACAAATCATTTACACAAGTGAAAAAGATATAGGTAACAATAATAATGTAATTTAATCATATACTTATGGAACGGATGCCTCTGGAGCATCCAGGGACGCGCGTCTACCAACCATCAATCGCGCGTCCGTACTCCTTCGAGAGCAGACGAGCATTCTATGATCATATACTCAATGATGTAGTATATAATATTAAAATAATAATTAAAATAAGTATGAGACCCTCTTAAGAATTTAGGGGCACACTGAAAAACTCCAGTACATAGTATATTTATTTACATATAAAGTGGATTGAAGTAGTAGGTATATTTTAAAAATACATATAATTCACGGGACGTCATTAGCAGGTCATTTCAATCAAAATTTAATCCACTGTGGCGATTTCATTTTTAAAGAAAAATGTATGTACAATTTTACACACGCAAAATTTGTAGATATCATCGGTCGCTGGACGTCCTTCAAGACGTTTAGGACTTGTTACTGCCCCAATCTCCTTTCACCCCCTAATTGTGTGAAACTCCACAATCCTAAATATAATGTATGTCTATGATTTGATTCCATATTGCAATAACTTGCGCCACACTTACCTAATGAATCACAATTTTGTATACGACGCCAGTGGGTTTTAAAGCCTCTTGTATTTAAGATTTATATAAGATAATTTTGGATTGTTTTTCCTCGAACGTTAATGCTCTAAAATCCAACTATTTCCGTTTCTTGGGGGCCGAAAATGACACCAAACTTGTGCTGGGTATATATCCGTAGTTAAAAATAAAATAAACTATTTCCACGAAAATCGCGGGATGAGACGAATCGATTCTTACACTATCAACAGGCTAAAAACACAAAAACTGAGGCGAAACGCGTGAAAACGGTGAGACACAAGGATCGGTTAGAGATCAGCTGATCATAACAACGGCCATTACTGTTTTACGCAATTTGGGCCTATAAAAACGGCGCCCGATTGGCCAATCACAACAACGTATTTTGGCGGCTATAATTTGATTTAGTCCGCCTGGTTATTAAATGAGGTATAGAAACTTAATTCAGGCAACATGGCGCGATGTGTCACTGTCACCTCTGCGCTATTGTACTATATCATAAGGTGGCCATATCCTTCAGGACGATGTATGAACAATATTGGTCCTAATTAATAAGGAAATGAACTACAATTGAAAATTATTTAAAAAACAAATCTTGTGGGCCCCGCACAGGGTAATCTTTAAGTGAAATTAAAACATTCTGAAATTGAGTATTGTAGGGCTATAATAAAAATTATAATTGATACCATTCCGTGCCTTATTGTCATCATCTTGCAAACCTCCTGGTAAAGATTACGTTGATCCTAAAGGGTTGAAATGTGTCTCTCCAAACAGAACTTTATTCGTTCATATACACTCGAGGATTAGCACTAAGTCTGCCCTGTTAGTAGGGGGAAGCCCTTAGGGCTGCCTTGCCGTAATGGAATGTGGATCTTTCGGGGGTTACGTGTATCATTCCGTGCACGTCACGCATTTCCTTATAACGGGGCAAGTTCCTGTTGGCGCACTTCACAAACTAGCGCAACTATATCGGATAAAGGTAATTCTGCTCATAATATCGGGTCCCTTTGAATAGTTTATGAGTTATTAACATATTTCAGTCCTAATGATTATACCAAGTGTGAAAATTGCCGCATCATGGGCGTCCGCAGAACTTTTTCCAGGGGAGGACAGAAATTTTGAATAAACCGAAAATGTACAGTAATAATACAGTGAGATCGGATAAAAAATTAGTCATGAATAATAGGCCACATGTATTTTCTTAGTTTCTAAATTTGAAAATATCAATATACGCCAGCTTGACACTTGCCAATAAGGTTAGGAATTTTGGCTCAATGCCAACTTTGACTCATTTTTCATTCGATCGCACTATATTGTAGTGATGGGCAAGATCGAGTATCTCAAAGATCGATCAATCGGTGATCGATCAGTTGATGTATCGAGCCGCTCGATCCTTAGCTCGATCTGCTCGAGCGACTTGTGAAGATCGAGCGGCGTTGATCGATCAAAATATCGAGCGGCTCGATCACTTGCAAAGATCGAGTACTCATCACTACTGTATTGTACGCGTCGGGTGGAACCGTGCCCGCTCGTCGTTGTACGTCAACTTTTTTCGAATTCATCGAATTTAGCGACTACATACAATCTTAGTATATAAAATATTACTTTAATTTAATGAATCCTTTTTCCAGGAGGGGGCGGCTGCCCCTTCTTGCCCCCACCTGCGGACGCCCATGTGCCGCAAAAAATCGAACAATTTGAATACCAATTATATTATCAACTATTGCTTTGAGAAACATTAGAGTTGTCAATTTGTCATGTCGTGTCAGTTGGAATTATATTCATTTTTTGCTGGTAGTATAAAGTTGCTATTCATAAAAAAACAGCACGTTGAGTGGGCTGGTACTTCACCAGAGTAGGTAGATAGTAAAAGAGGGTACAGCATCACTTAATTTGTTGCCAGTGACGTCAAATGACAGGTAAAGTACGTTTGAATAGAGAAGAGCCCAAGGTCGCGCGAGATTTCAACGGTCGCTTGCGCCAGTGGCGTGCGCAATTCAAGTAAATATATTTGGGAGGACAGAAAATAATACGTGAAGATCCCAATATAGGTGCCGCCTTCAAAAGCTTCTATATTGCTTCGTATTCCATAAACTCTGTGGAGATAATTTCACGAGATTGAGAGTGAATTACTAGTTCACGTTTCCCCAACAAACACTTCCTTTCGGCGGCCATCGAAATGCAGCGATAAATGATTTAATAAAAAATGAAACAACTAGTATAAACCACTATCGTACAGTTCACTAACTCGTAAGTTCTGAAAAGAACTGATTTTTATAAACACAGGAAAAACGAATCAAAGCAAAACAACGAACAATAAAAAGCAGAATGACACTCGGAACTCGGAAGCAACTACGCTAATGAAACACTGCCACACCCTATTCTGCATAATTGACTCGGCTAAACGGCTAAAAAACAGTTTTCGTTCGTGCACAAGGTTCTTCTCTATTCAAACGTACTCGATGAGAAAGTGTAAGTAGTAAACTTTGATCAATGGATCTTTGCGTCAGTGACGGTTCTCGGAGTTTTTTCTGGTACGGCCGAGGAACAAGAGGTGGTAATACAGATAGTAGGGTCAGTTGCAGAGACGGCTGGCTGCATGAAATTATGTTTTGTAAGGTAGCGTGGCCGAGCGGTCTAAGGCGCTGGTTTAAGGCACCAGTCTCTTCGGAGGCGTGGGTTCGAATCCCACCGCTGCCAAATTTATTTTATTCGCTAATGAAACAAACTGTTTAAAAGCTGGTTTAGCTGTTATGCAATTAAATCTATTATACAGTGAGATTAGAAAGTTAAAAATAGTTGGCAGTACATTTTCTGAAAATCCCTATAATAATTTAGGTAATCTGATATTGCCCGCCTGAATTATTTCAGTGCATTTTATTTATTTTGACGTTACTTGTTTTAAAAACTATCTTTGAAACAAGTAACCTCAAAAATCACAAGACGTCAAAATAGACAAAATTATTATCCAGGCAGCCAATATAATATTACGCGAATTATTATCCCTATTTTCAGAAAATATGCTGCCAACTATTTTCAACTTTCTGATCTCACTGTAGATGTTTATAGCATTATTTATAGTCTTCGTTGCTTACCGAACTGGTAAGTATTAATATTGGTCATTCTTTTGTTTATAAAAAAATTGGCAAAAAGTCCTCCCCGGCGGGGAATCGAACCCCGGTCTCCCGCGTGACAGGCGGGGATACTTACCACTATACTACCGAGGACTTGCTACAAACTTACAAATTCATTAAATAAAAAGTGCAAATTTTAAGATAATTTATGGTAATTTCTGATTGCCCGGCGCGTCCACCTTCAATTAAAAATTATTTATTATAAATCAAATGCTGAGAGGATTTAACCAACGTTATTTTTAAATTATACATTACATTGTATATATTTGTAGACCCTTTAATTGGACATAATGTCTGTTGGGTTTTTGTAACAAATAAATAAATATCCTGTAAAAATATAGTTCGTACAAAATTTAAATTATTGCGCATAAATTGCTTTTCGTTTATGCGTTTTGCCAACTGCAAATAAAGCATTCATATGACGTATTTAAATTTTTTTTTTTACACGATTGAAGATAAGAGCGATTTAAACAATAAAATTCGGGATAAAGTTATTTTATGATTTTTTTCTCGACTCTAACCAAACTCAAAATTTCAACGTCCTATAAAAACAGTGTTTGACAGTTTTTAAATTTAATTTTTTAACACCACCGTGCAGATAAGAGTCTAAGTAAGCGATTTAAATCATAAAATTATGGATAAAATTATTTTATGATTTTTTTTTCTCGAGTCCAGCCGAATTCAAAACTTCAATGTCCAATAAAGCAGTGTTTGGCGCTTTTCAAAATTAAATTTTTCAACACCAACGTGAAGATAAAAGTCTACTTATGTGATTTAAATCATAAAATTTAGGTTAAAATTATTTTATGATTTTTTCTCGAGTCCACCCGAACTCAAATAAAACAATGTTTGACGCTTTTCAAGTTTTTTTTTAGCACCAACGTATAGATAAGAGTCCACTTAAGCGATTTAAATCATAAAATGTTGCATAAAATTATTTTAATGATTTTTTTTTCTTGAGTCTACCCGAACTCAAAATTTAAATGTCCAAGAAAACATTGTTTAACACTTTACAAATTTAATTTTTAACACCAGAGTGTAGATAAGAGTCTACTTTAAATCATAAAATTTTGGATAAAATTATTTTATGATTTTTTTTCTCGAGTCCAGCCGAATTCAAAATTTCAATGTCCAAGAAAACAGTGTTTGGCGCTTTTCGAATTTAATTTTTTAACACCAACGTGCAGACAAGAGTTTACTTAAGCGATTTGAATCATAAAAATTTGGATAAAATTATTATTGTTTTTTCTCAAGTCCACCCGAACTCAAAATATCAATGTCAAATAAAACAATGTTTGACACTTTTCAAGTTTATTTTTTTAGCACCAACGTATAGATAAGAGTCTACTTAAGCGATTTAAATCATAAAATGTTGCATATTTTATGATTTTTTTTTCTTGAGTCCACCCGAACTCAAAATTTTAATGTCCAAGAAAACATTGTTTAACACTTGGATCTGGACTTGTTTTTAAAATTTTATCAATAATATTATTTATTTGTATATTATTTTAGCTGTGCAATTTTTACCCGTTTTATTTTAGTTTGTTTATATTTATTTTAACATGTTCTGTTCGTCATTGCTATTTATGTGATTTTAAGTGCGATTTATTTTTCTATGTAAATTACCTTATTTCTGTAAAAAAATAATTTCTCGCTACATTTACTATATGTTTTTATTTTTGTTTTAAGTAATTTTGTAAAAGGAGATTTTCCGTTAATAAATCTATTATTATTATAACACTTCTCAAATTTTTAACACCAGAGTGTAGATAAGAGTCTACTTAAGAGATTTAACAGAAAAAATACTCTGGCAATGTACGCAGAATTGTACAGTGCAAAAATATATCTGGCAGTGGCGAATTACTTGCAGATTCATTTCTTCTTTCAATTCAGACCAAACATATTTCAAATTTGAAATATGTGTATATGCTCTGACGTGACCTTTTTCTGCTATAAAACTTTTTCAAGATATTACAGAGGATTTAATTTTTTTTTGATTTGAAAATAAAAGCACCTCGCTCCAAGATTGTTTTACTGCGCGAGAGGGGGCGGTCAATTCATCATTTGCACGCGGGCGACCAAGGGTCTAGGATCGGCCCTGATTGATAATCAGGTAATTAGACAACGAAGAAAGAAATTACCTCTTGGACAGCATTCAGCGAAATTAAAGGACCGTTGTTTTCCTTTTCTACTGTAAAATAGGCCATAAGATTGACCACGAGATTCCGCGCCTGAGAATTTAGACGTTTACCCGGCATTTTGAGGTTAGGCCAAGCGATTCCGCTGATTGTTATAAAAGTTTTAAAGAGAACTGTTTTGTATATATCACAAAGAAATGTTTATCACGAGGTGTTTATGTTACGACTAAAAATGTACTGTACAGGTTGTAAAATCGAACACAAAATAGAAAATACTGCTGATGCTTGAATTACATTATACTTTTTCCGTCTTTTTTCGTCTAGATTTTGGTTCGAGACAATCCGGTATGAATGTAATTCAGAAAATTCCATCCAATTTCCGTTCAAGTTTCTTGAATAGGAATATGCAGCCGGTCCTATTTTCCGTTCGATATTGGTCCAAGTTCAGTACTGCCAACGACGAAAAAAAACAAGCATGAGTTGTTTGTGCAAGCGACATAACCTATATAACCTGGTGACCGCGGGACATCCGACCTAAAATAGCGGCACTCTGTTTATAATATTAACAATTTTCATGATGTTTTCAGTTTTATTCATTTTTACAATCTCAACTCTTACTTCACTTGGACTTGGACAACGCGACCACAAATACTTTTTATTTAGTGGATTGGTAAATACGTCGTCCGCTAGCGGCGCCCTCTATATCGAATGCAATGAACTATAGATCTATTTTACTTTTAAAACTTTTTTTTTAAATTCAATTTTCAAGCATGACATTACTTGTCAAAAGTGACAGATATACAATTGACAACTTTCAATGCAATGGTATTAAAGGACGATACATCTGCGGTCTTGGGAAAAGTTTTTAGCAATTATCTCGGTAAATACTCTACAGAAATTGTTGATTAAGGTACCAAATGATTCAGCTTGAAAGTTGTAAAAGTAATGTAATAGTTGGGGGAGCCAATATTAACACATTTCAAATTTTACATGTAAAGTTTTGCAATTCAACACCCTGCAACGTTATGGGGTCGGTATCGAAACCCAAACTCTTAAAATAGGTGTGCTCTTTGATGGTTTAAATTTGATACACGTCCCTGTCACGAGAGGCATTCAAATTTCACTATAAAGCGAATATAAGCGATACACGCCGTTTCACGTTTGACGTTTACATCCCCTTATTCGAGTCCACCCTTCCGTGCTTTCCCAGTCTCGCACACAAACATATTGTCCAAAACATTTTCATAAGCTTACGCGGCGGTTATATATTATAATCCTGGTGAGGGATTTCACACGACCGGAACTAATCCCGCGCGAGAATCGAGGATTCGATCGCGGTCCTTATTATTGTGTGTTGTGTTTGCCTCGCAATCACGATCCAATGGGTAATATTCAAAAGCACTCCTAAGCGATAAATCCAATAATCGCCGATGTGTACGGGGGATAAAGCGCGGCGCGGCCGGATGAAAAATTGATTAATCAAGTCCGGCGGGGGAAAATTACACACTCACTTCATATCTTTATCGCATTTATTGCCGGCCAGCACCATCGGCACCCGGGGGAGGGTCCTCTTGCGGGTCAGTCCGCTGTTGGAGGCGGCGCCGGCGTTCAGTTTCGTCTCCAGGATCTGCTCCCGGAGTCGTATCGCCTCCTCGAAGGTCTCCCTGCTGTCCATGCTGAACGCTATTATGAACAGGTCGCCTGCAAATAGAAAACAAAGAAGGCTTCAATTAGGAAATGTAATATCTGCAGTAGACCAAGACCCAGCCAGGGTATCATTTATATTTACGCTTTCATGGTTTGTTTTTAATTGAAATCATATTTTAAATGTACATCGAGCGTTGTGTAAACTCGGATGAAACTGACGTTTAAAACGTCAAAATTATGAAAGATGGAAAAATTATACTTACACAGTTTACTCAAAAACTAAAGAGATTTCGAAGAAAACTTATTCTTTAGAAGTTGTTCATTTTGGCATTCTCTACAATTATTATTAACATAAATTTGCTCTATTAGTTTCATATCAATTGCTCTATTAGTTTTTGAGATGCAGCGCGCACAGACAGACACACACACATACTTCCACTTTTTCAGCCAAAAATGGTACTTGAAAAATGAATTTAAAAACCCTCAATTGTTGCTCTTGAAGTTCAGTATAGACTAAATTCCAACACGTTCCGGATTTGACCATAGCTCACTGGTTCATATCCGGTTCGAAGAACCATGTTGGAGTTTAGTCTATACTGAACTCCAACAGTTACAGATAATCACCTGCGTCGGTCTCTGCCAGCTATTTTTCGTGATTATCAATATTATTGGGAAAATTACTATTGCATTAGCAACGTGGTAAATTATCCACTTCTACTACATACAATCAATGCTTTATGTAGCAATCAATTTTTCGTAATGCTCACTTACTTGCCAACAGACAATAGACGTACAAATATCACTCAAGAGGCCATCCATTTCCAGGGTTAAATATCGCATGTCTGTTGCTCCGATTGTGTGTGTATACCAACAACAACAGCCAGTCTTCAAACTCAATAGTTACGTAATTAGCTGGCGGTTAATTAACCGCGAAGGCGAATATTGAACGTGTCATTGGCAGACGTATAATTACAGTGTGGTTATAATTTATTTAAGTTCGCCGATCGATAAAATGCTCATTACTCCTTTATTGATTGTATTATGATGATTAATTATATGTTAATGAAACATTTCAATTTTATATTATAAGTAAACTTGTGAAGCTTTTTACATTACATTTACGTCGCTCGTGCTTTTAAATTCTCGAGTAATGTAAAATCAAACAGCGTTACGTGTGTCGTATTATCCTATTTCTATTTAAAAAAATGGTGATGTGGCCATCATGTTACTTTCTCCGACTTTATATTTACGTTTTCATGGGTTTATTTTCAATTGAAATCATATTTTAAATGTACATCGAGCGTTGCGTAAACTCGGATGAAACTGACGTTTAAAACGTCAAAATCATGAATGATGGAAAAATTATACTTCAAATTCAAAAACTAGGTTTACTCGAAAACTAACAAGATTTCGTAAAAAACTTATTCTTTAGAAGTTGTTCATTTTGGCATTCTCTACAATTATTATTCACATAAAATTGCTGTAACTATTATCGTTTCATAATTATAAACCAAAAATTAAAAAAAAATAATAAATTTTTTTCTCGAATAGTAATGATTTTATGAAAAATATTTTCAAGCAAAAGCTATTAATTTCTTTGTTTTCTTCGATGTTTGTTCAAATGTTTTTGTGATATTATTTATATTTAAGAATATATTGGCAAAAAACAAAAAACAGTTAAGGTAAACACCCACTTCCGGTGTACGAAATTTTACCAAAAGCTTTTCAGTTCTTCGGATTATCAAATAAGACTTATGTTCAAAGTTTCATATCAATTGCTTCATTGGTTTTTGAGATACAGCGCACACAGACAGACACACACACACACAGACACACACACACACACACACACACACACACACACACACACACACACACACACACACACACACACACACACACACACACAGACACACACACAGACACAGAATTTTTTTTTCCAGAAATTGTTGAAATGGCATCTAGGGACCCCAAAACGGATATTTCCGTAAAAAAAATTTTTGAAAAAAAAATCACGATCACAATACTTTCTCGTACTTCGTAACGGAGAAAGTAAAAAATGGTGATGTGACCATCATGTTACTTTCTCCGACTTGATGGTATCATTTATATTTACGCTTTCATGGTTTATTTTCAATTTAAATCACATTTTAAATGTACATCGAGCGGATGAAACTGACGTTTAAAACGTCAAAATAATGAAAGATGGAAAAATTATACTTCAAATTCAAAAACTCAGTTTACTCAAAAACCAAAGGGATTTCGAATAAACTTATTCTTTATAAGTTGTTCATTTTAGCATTATTTACAATTATTATTAACATAAATTTACTGTAACTATTATCGTTTTATAATTATAAACCAAGAATTAAAAACTGGTGATGTGGCCATCATGTTACTTTCTCCGACTTTATTTTTACGTATTCATGGGTTTATTTTCAATTGAAATCATATTTTAAATGTACATCGAGCGTTGCGTAAACTCGGATTAAACTGACGTTTATAACGTCAAAATTATGAAAGATGGAAAAATTATACTTCAAATTCAAAAACTCGGTTTACTCAAAAACTAAAGGAATTTCGAAAAAAACGTATTCTTTATAAGTTGTTCATTTTGGCATTCTCTACAATTATTATTAACATAAATTTGCTGTAACTATTATCGTTTTATAATTATAAACGAAAAACTAAAAAAATAATAATAAATTTTTTCCTCGAATAAAAACGATTTTATGAAAAATGTTTTTACGCAAAAGATGTTCATTTCTTTGTTTTCTTCCAAGCTCGTTTAAATGTTTTTGTGATATTTTTTATATTTAAGAAAATATTGGGAAAAAACAAAAAACAGTTAAGGTAAACGCCCACTTCCGGTGTACAAAATTTTACCAAAAGCTTTTCAGTTCTTCAGATTATCAAATAAGACGGATGTTCAAAGTTTCATATCAATTTCTCTATTAGTTTTTGAGATACAGCGCACACAGACAGACACACGTTTGTGTGTACACAAAAAAAATTCCAGAAATTGTTCCAGGTGCCCCAAAACGGATATTTCCGTAAAAAAATTTTGAAAAAAAAATCACGATCACAATACTTTCTCGTACTTGTAACGGAGAAAGTAAAAAATGGTGATGTGGCCATCATGTTACTTTCTCCGATTTTGATTGCATAATAGTTATTTATATTTATACTACTATGGTTTATTTTCATAGATCAGATGATACTGACGTTTAAAACGTCAAAGTTATGAATAACAAATTATACTTCCAATTCAAATACTCTTAAATAAGTATATTCGAAACCAAAAAAAAAACGAATAAATTCTTGAAAAAAGTCCTAAAAATAAGTCTTGATAAATCCTGAAAAAAGTCCTGAAAGAGATTTCTGAAAAAGCCCTGGAAGAGTCCTGGTTGTAAAGTTCTAAAGAGAATACCCGAAAAACGTCTTGAATAAAACAGTCCTGAAAAAACCTGATAAAAAAGTCGTTATAAAAGGTCCAGAAAAAAGTGCTCTTGCAATGAAATGTCTTGAAAAACAGGTGATTGAAAAAGTCCAGAAAACAGAGTCGTCACAAAAAGGACGTCCTGGAAAAAGACCTGATAAAAAAGCCTATAGAAAAGTACTTAAAAAGAAAAGTTCGCAAAAAGGCCTTAAAAAGTACTGAAAGAAAGCTTGAAGAAAAGTCTAGAAAAAAAGTCCTAAAAAAAGCCTGCAAAGAGTCCTTACAAAGATCCTAGAAAAATCCGAAAAAAGTCGAGAAAATAGTGCTAGCAGAAGTGATGAAAAAAGCCTTGATAAAAGGTATTAAAAAAATCTTGAAGAATTAATCGTGGAAAACGTCTTGAAAAAATAATCTTGATGAAAAATTCTTGAACATAAGGTCCTAGGAAAAGTCCTGATAAAAAGGCCAGAAGAAAAGTACTGAAAAAGTTTGAATAAAGACCTTAAAAAGTCCTGTATAAAGCCTGTGAAATAGTCCCGAAAAAAAGTCCTAAAAAAAGTTATAAAAAAGAGTCCTGAAAGAGATTTCTGAAAAATGTCCTGCAAAGAATCCTTAAGAAGGTCTTAAAAAGACCCAGAAAATAGTCGTTAAAAAAAAGCGTTAAAAAGTCTTGAAAAAATAACCCTGATAAAAAATGCCTAAAAAGGTCCTGAACATAATAGTTTTTAAATAGTCTTGAAAAAAGAGGCCCCAAAAAAAATTCGAAAAAGAAAGGTTCTGCAACAAAAGTCCTGAAAAAAAGGCCTCAAAAAAGAGTTCTGATAATAAAGTCTTGAAAAAAGTTCTGAAAAAAGCTATAACAAAAGTTTTGAAAACATTGTCCTGCAAAAAAAAAAAATCCCAAAAAGAGTCTTGCAGAAGTCCTGAAAAAATGCATTAAAATAGATCAAAAAAAAATCCATAATAAAAATCCTGAAAAAAAGTCCCAAGAAAGGCCCCAAACAAAAACTTTTTAAAATAAAGTCTTGTAAAAAGAATCCTGGAAAAAAATTCTGCAAAAGAAAAGTTCTGAAAAAAACGTCGTTAAGAAGGAGCCCTGGAAATAAAGTCTTGAAAAAAGTTCTGAAAAACCCTTAACAAAAGTTTTGAAAAAATTATCCTGCAAGAAAAATCCCAAAAGGAGTCCTGGAAAAGTCATTAAAAAATGCTTGAAAAATAATCCTGAAAAAAGTCTCAAAAAGGGCCTGAACAAAAAGTTTTTAGAATAAAGTCTTGAAAAAGAGTCCTCGAAAAAAATTATGAAAAGAAAAGTCCTGAAAAAACATCGTTAAAGAAGAGTCCTGAAAATATAGTCTTGAAGAAAAGTCCTGCAAAAGAAGTCCTAGAAAAAAGTTCTTAAAAAAGACCTAAAAGAAGAAATGAAAATATTCCTGAAAATTTGTCTTACAAAAAAGATCTGAAAAATCAATCCTGAAAAAAAAGTCGTGAAAAAAGTGCTGAAATTTTGATTTATACTTTCACGATATTTTTTCAATTTAAATCATATTTTAAATGTACATTGAACGTATTGCAGTATTCGATGATTCTGACGTTTAAAACGTCAAAATTATGAAAATTATACTTCAAATTCATAAACTCAGTTTACTCAAAAACTAAAGGGATTTCGAAGAAAACTTATTCTTTATAAGTTGTTCATTTTAGCATTCTATTCTCTACAATTATTATTAACAACAATTTGCTGTAACTATTATCGTTTTATAATTATAAACTAAAAATTAAAAAAATAATAATAATTTTTTTTTAGAATAAAAATGATTTTATGAAAAATATTTTTAAGCAAAAGATGTTCATTTCTTTGTTGTCTTCAAAGTTTGTTTAAATGTTTTTGTGATATTTTTCATATTTAAGAAAATATTGGCAAAAAACAAAAAAAAAACAGTTAAGGTAAACGCCCACTTCTGGTGTACGAAGTTTTACCAAAAGCTTTTCAGTTCTTCAGATTATCAAATAAGACGGATGTTTAAAGTTTCATATCAATTGCTCTATTAGTTTTTGAGGTACAGCGCGCACAGCAGACAGACGGACACACACACATACACACACAGACACACACGCACACACATAGACACCAAAAAAAATTTCTAGAAATTGTTGAAATGGTATCTAAGGACCCTAAAACGGATATTTCCGTTTAAAAAATTTACGATCACAATACTTTCTCGTACTTCGTAACGGAGAAAGTAAAAATGGATGAATATATCACTAGATAAAATATGTTTAACTGTTATTAAAATTATGTAAAGTAAAAAGCGAAATTTGTATGATTTATTTTGATCTAGGGATGAAATTTCTCTGTTTCGCGTTCCGAGATAAGTAACTAACATTACCTCGAAAAGTAATTTTCTCCCTGCAAAGGCTCCGCTAGTTTGAATTTTAAAGTGTTTGAACAAGTCGCACGGCGACGGCGGCGTGTGCTGGAAACTTTCTCCGTAATATCCTACGAATTAATTTGTATGTTTCCAGTTCCGTTTCCGAAAGATGCGTCGGCAAAACTATTCAAATGTAGATTGTATATTTTGACGGGGGATCCGAAACCCATTTGCGAGTACAAATTGGATTATATGCGAAAATGTGCAAACTTGGGCACTAAGCTCTAAACCTATTTTGTTAGTTAAAATTTCAGCGCGCGAGGACGTAATTTAATATTCCGCCGGCCAATTTTATGTCGCCCTCGGTAAGTGGCTTCGGGTTTTTTTTATAAATTAATTATTCCCTTCTGCAATGTACGCAACCATAAATATTACACTTGTCTGTATAAAATTAATGAAAGTGCATTAATTATTGAAAGAAGCTGTTAAAATTTGTAGCCCTGGTTTTGCGATCTGACGTTTGCATCATCAGAAAATATTGTCAAGAACGATATTTGTTTTATTCTCATCGAGTTTATTTATTTTAAAACCAATGAAATCGCATAATGTTGATGCTATAGTACAATCGCGCAGAGGTGACAGTGACTCATCGCTCCATGTTGCCTGAATTAAGTTTCTAGTAAACTTATGTCCATAAAATAATTCGATTCAGTCTGGGCGGGAAATTTAAAAATTCTCGAGCGTGCAAATATTTTCCCGACGAAACTTTACGAGTGTATTTTTCGGCAATCGGTAAAGACAACTGGATAATTAACCTTTTTATTAATGAAATGGATACAATCAATTCTGCTCTTAACTAAATCGAAATTGGAGACGGTCAAAACGTGAATTTTGAGGTTAGAATAGATATAATGAGAAAAGACATACGTTGCACTTGGCCCTTGAATTTACATATCGACATACGTTTCGTATTTCATTTCGTTTTTTCTTAAGTAGATATTTATCCAGACGCGATGATTAGACCGAAAAAGCATGAGTCACTGTCACCTCTGCGCGATTGTACTATACAGTACTCCCGCATAGAGGAGCTTGAATCGAAAACGGTGGTACACCTGGGAACCTTCCCATGCTAGAGCAACAAAAACCTCCACACACAATCGCCTCTATAACAACTAACGTTTAATAATAAGACCTGTAGAATGTTTCGTGCGGCTGGCGTATCGCCGCTTTAATTAAATTCAACAAAACCCTCGAAATAATCGCGAAAGTTGCGCGCCTTTGTTCGCTAGCCGAGTTTAGGAACTTTTTGCAGCCAATTAGACGATAAGAAATTTATAGACTCTAACAAAAAAAAATACGTGCTTGTCTGTGAATGCATGCGGATGAGAAAAGGGCAAAAATTAAAAACAAAAAAATAAAACGTAAAATCAGAATTCACCCATTGAGAGTAAAATTCGTGATGGGTAATTCTGTTAAGGCAAGGATGTTTTACGCTACACAATTTTTTAAACAAGAAATGAGTTAACTTCTTGAGCAATTTAAATTGTTTAGTTTTGGACAGTAAATTAAACAATTATCCACTACGACAATTGAATGAAACTGTGGCAGATTAATCACCGAAAATGCGCCTTTGCAAATTACCAACTGAAACATTTATAACTTTACCGAAAGAAAAATGGCGCTGGTCAAAACTGAAATTTGATGTTCAAAAACTGACTTTTAGCAGAAAGATGATTGCAGATTCCATATCCATTAAGACAATAGAATGAAACTGTGACAGATTGGTCACCAAAAACGCGCCTTTGCAAATTACCAACTGAAACATTTCTAAATTTACCAAAAGAAAAGTGGCGCTGGTCAAAACTGAAATTTGATATTCAAAAACTGACTTTTAGCAGAAAGATGATTGTAGATTCCATATCCATAATGACAATTGAATGAAACTATGTCAGATTGCTCACCAAAAATGCGCCTTTGCAAATTGCCAACTGAAACATTTCTAACTTTACCGAAAGAAAAATGGCGCTGGTCAAAACTGAAATTTGATGTTCAAAAACTGACTTTTAGCAAAAAGATGATTGCAGATTCCACATCCATTATGACAATTGAATGAAACTGTGAAAGATTAATCACAAAAATGCGCCTTTACTAATTACCAACTGAAACATTTCTAACTTTACTGAAAGAAAAATGGCGCTGATCAAAACTGAAATTTGATATTCAAAAACTGATTTTTAGCAGAAACATGATTGTAGATTCCATATGCAAATGAACAATTGAATGAAACTCTGACAGATTAATCACCGAAAGTGGGCCTTTGCAAATTACCAACTGAAACATGCCAAATTTTCCAAAAATTGAGTCAAATTGTAAAAGTGCTCAATTTTCGGGATAATTTACTATCTAAAACTAGACAATTTAAATTGTTCGAGAAATTAACTCATTTCTTGTTTAGTAGTATAAAATAGGTTTTTTGCTAAAAACAGACAAAATCGGCAGTTAAAAACACGCAAAACTTTGTTAACAAGTAATTTTAAAAGATATAAACAAAATGCAAATGCATTGGAGAATTTTAGGCAACCAATGTTACTGTAGGGATTTTCAGCCAACTATTCTCGTCTTATGGTATAATAAATGTTGCATTTTTTTTTCAAAATTAAATAAAGTCTGTGCAAATTATTGGCAGAAATTAAATGAAAAAGTTTAAGTACTTATATTTGCTATGTTATTTCACAAGTCCTCGGTAGTATAGTGGTAAGTATCCCCGCCTGTCACGCGGGAGACCGGGGTTCGATTCCCCGCCGGGGAGGATTTTTTTGCCCTATTTTTTAGCTTTTATTAAGATTAGCCAGTAAAATCTTTTAGCCTAGGCATGGGATTAAAATAGAAGAAATCTCCGCGTGGTAGCACCACCGAATTGAAGATGAACCATCATTTCGCTACGATTCTGTGTCTAATTTACATTATGTTCACTCGACAACGTTCACTGATTAATTAAGAGTCTCCGGCGCCGCCCTCTTAAAATTCATGATTATCATTACACAACGTACCACGAGATTTTGATAGCGCTATACACATCTTATTAATAAAGTTTAATCATCACTTCACGACGATTCTGTATCCGTATTTACACGTTCACGTGACGCTCGCTGAATAACTATGAGTCTCCGGCGTCCCCTCTCTTGAAATTCAAGACGGTCACTGCTCAATCAGCCACGAGATTTTAGTAGGGCTGTACAGAAAATATTAATAAAGTCTACTCATTACTTCACGACCGATTCCGTGTCTACATTTACATTCTATCCATTGAATAATTATGAGTTTCGGCGTCCGCTCTCTTAAATTTCAAGCTGGTCACCGCACGACGTACCACAATATTTCGGTAGGGCTATATACATATTATTAAGTCTAGTGATAAAATATTTGGAGAATCAATCAAGTTAAATTCGTTACGAATATATTTGTGTTTACAATGTAAACATAATTAAATTGGCGTGCTGCAGGCACATCGACATGCATTTGCGGGTTACACATAAGCCCAGTTAATTTAGGTCAATTTTGCGATAATGTAATTTCGGACGAACAGGGTATATGTGTACCAACTGCGAATACACGATTCGTCCGAAAATAAATACCGACGCGTTCGTAAATGCAATTTGTTTTAATTATTTTATTTTATCCTATAATGTTATTATGGCAATCATTCCTTAGCAACGAGTTACGTTAAGGTAGCTTTAGTGTTGTTGCGTATCTTAACGCAACTCGTTGCTATAGAGATATTGGCAAACAAATATGATTTCGCTTTTTGACGATTTTCATTAAACATTTTTTTAAATATAAATAGGACAAAATAAACTGTGTTACGACACACGTTACATTATTTGCTTTTTTCTACTTTGATTTAACAATCGACCTTTTGTTATATCAAAAATAGTTTAATAATGAGATTTTTTATTTTACAGTTTTGCTCATTATTAAACTATTTGTGGTAATATTTTAGTTGTTGCGATTGGCAGTACTTAAACGTGACATATGTCGACATCAAAATGTAAAATTGCCGTTAATTCATAGGATAATCGGAACCGTCCAATGCGTTACACACTAAACATGTTCGAATGCGTATTGGGGAGTTTACCACCAGTATCACTAAGGTTAAAGAAAATGGAGGCGTCATATTGTTCATCCGCGTGGAAAATGTAGGAACTCGGTGACAATGGCCGGACGCATGAATTCACTTGGCTCTCGGTGACGACGTTTAGGCAACACAACATACACAGAGGAAAGCTTGTAATTTATTACATGTATTATCACTTTGTTTGCAAAACGAATATCACGGAAGAAACAGCGAGAGTATAATGCATGTTTCATTCGCTTGAGTCGGTGTGGATTTTTAATTAGCGTCGATCGATTCCTGACACGAGGAACGAGAAACAGATGTAAACATAACCTTAAATTTCGATTATCATTTAGGCGATTCATTATTTTATAAGCTTAAATTGGTTACAACTTACGTGGAAATAGATTGTTTATCGCACCCTTGGCAACCTCTCTTATTTTTGGAGGTGTGTAAGTAATATTCTTGATTTAATATGTTTTAAAATTAACTATTGAAATCGCCGTAGAAATACGTATGTCAAATATTAAATTCGTTCGAAAGGATCAAATGTTTTCAGTGCTGCCAAATGTTAAAAGATAAAACTCACTATGTTTAAGTATATATTTTATTTTAGAAATAATTCCTTAACAAAAACCAAAGTAGAAAAAATAGTATATTATACTTGTTTAATAAGAGGCATTGTGGGGCACTGCGCGAGTCGTGCTCCAATCCCACAATAAACTTGTATAATAATGTACTATTATTAACCTTAATTTTCTTTTTTCTAGTGTGGAAAATAATGTTAATAGAACTAATAAATATTATTATTATCATTGATAATACCAGCCACAAGATCGAGATCGTTATCCAATTGACTGGTAATCGGTGGGATTCTCTCGTGAGGAAATTTTTACGTAGACCTCATTACTAAAAGTGGCGCAGTCGGATTAGGATCAGACGCCTCCATTGCAAAAAGTCGTCACAGGATCGATTAGTCGATTGGATTCTTTAAAAAATGCGCTGCCACGGAGTTTCCCGGAAAGTTCTTATTACACAAGCACTTTACGCACATTGCTTATCCTCAAATAGTGCATGTTGGTCAACTTTATGGTTCCAAAATGTTAAATGTCGAACAAAGAATATGCACACGCTCCTCCAGTAACCGGAAAAGGTTGTAACATGCCGTGTTTGTATTAAATCAGCCTTACACTGTACGCGAAATGCATAAATAACAACAATCGACGACGTGAGAGATCACGTTGGGTGACATATCAGATATTATAATTAGAGGTTATTAAAATCGCTTTACGCAGTGGCGATATCGTAACCGATGAGGTTTATCCGAGGTGCGATTATTGCTAGTTGAAAACTTCAAACTTTAACATCTGACATGGCAATCAGTACTTTAGGCGTGCGCAGATATGACTTTGGATTTCCAGCGCCAACTTCGTCGTCGATTTTTGTTGTAGGCTCGTTAGAAACGGCCATCGATTATAAAAATTAAATGATTGAGCACTAAAAATAAAAAGCTAATTAAAACGAAAGTGCCGGAGCACTTGATGATAAATAATTGAACAGTTTAAAGGCGTTTACGTACTTTGCTCTCTATTTATTTAACGGCAATCAAATCTTTTCTGCAGAGGAAACATTCAGATCGTACGCAGAAGAAAACTTTCGGTTTTGTTTGGCCTCGTGCTATTTCCCATGTACAAGTTTTAAATTATCCAATGCAATATTTAAGGCGATAACCATCGCAACTTCAACTAAATTCGCTGTGGTCAGTTTTAAATTATTCAATGCGTTAATATTACAACAGCCGCCGCAACAAGGTGATCCCCGATATACAGCGTTACATTATGCTGTAAATATATAAAGTATGTTAATTTAAAAAAAACCTCAAGTGTGCCATGATTTTTTTATTTTTTTAAATTTATGTTGGTAACACATATTGAGGTTATGTTACTTGCGGCGTGTTCCTACCGATAAACTAATTTGCTGTGATAAACGACGCAGAGAAGACGTAGCGTAGGTTCACCTTCCAAAATTCCTTGGGCTGTGTTATTATTTTCCGAGTACTACCCACTTCCTGGTTTACGGAGACATAACAGATCATGATAAGGCATTTTTAAATTCATCATAAATAATTGCCACGTTAGGAAATTCTTCCTGAAACTCTGCCAAAGGTGCGTCGAATGAATACACCCAATTTCCGTCCACTTTAGTCCCATTTCGAAAATAACTTTCAACTAGAAACGTTTTTGCTGGTTGCGTAAACCATTGTGACCACGGAATAATCGTAACTTTTAAAACGATCTGACGTTTTGTATGTCAATTCCTAACATGTGTGCCAACCTAAATTTAAAAAAATCAAAAATCATGGCACATGGTTTTTTTTTAATGAACATACGATACCAATTCCTTTAGAGACTCGGCTTATGAAACACTTTCAGGCATTTTTGACAGTTTGTATTTGTTGAAAATACTTGCAGAAAGGCAATGAATAAGTAAAATTTAAAAATGATTGCGCAGAACTGGACTTATGATTTTTTTAAATGTAATCCACGCGTCGATGCTGTTTGATAAATTTTGAAAAATTTCCTTAGGACTTATGAAACACTTGCAGGCATTTTTGATAGTTTGTATTGGTTGAACATACTTGCAGAAAGGCAGTGAATAAGTAAAATTGAAAAATGATTGCGCAGAACTGGACTTATGATTTTTTTTAATGCAATCCACGCGTCGATGCTCTGTTTGATAAATTTTGAAAAAATTCCTTAGGGCTCATGAAACACTTTCAGGCATTTTTGACAGTTTGTATTGGTTGAACATACTTGCAGAAAGGCAATAAATAAGTAAAATTTAAAAATAATTGCGCAGAACTGGACTTATGATTTTTTTAAATGCAATCCACGCGTCGATGCTCTGTTTGATAAATTTTAAAAAATGTTCTTAGGGCTTATGAAACACTTTCAGGCATTTTTGACAGTTTGTATTGGTTTAACATACTTGCAGAAAGGCAGTGAATAAGTAAAATTGAAAAATGATTGTGCAGAACTAGACTTATGATTTTTTTATTGCAATCCACGCGTCAATGCTCTGTTCGATAATTTTGAAAAATTTTCTTAAGGCTTATGAAACACTTTCAGACATTTTTGATAATTTGTATTGGTTGAACATACTTACAGAAAGGCAGTGCATGAGTAAAATTGAAAATTGATTGCGCAGAATTGGATTTATGATTTTTTAAATACAATCCACGCGTCGATGCTCAGTTCGATAAATTTTGAAAAATTTCCTTAGGACTTATGAAACACTTTCAGGCATTTTTGACAGTTTGTATTGGTTGAATATACTTACAGAAAGGCTGTGCATAAGTAAAATTAAAAAAATGACTGCTATCCCAGGCCCGGTTTTCTGTATTTTTTTATTAAGGGGCCGGTTATGTAAGCCTTTGCAACGCACACATTTGTATAGAGAAAAACTCTACAATGCGGTCTTGACCGGCCCGAGAATATTTGTGGGTTCGGTTTTACGATATGATGGCTCTAAACTTATTAAGGCGGTCAAAGGATAAAAGGCCATAAACGCCTTATATCTATTGGACAACTATACTAAGAACTGATACGTTATTGAATCGGTTACTGTTATTAAAAAAGTGATTCGTTATTGAATCGAGCTCTTTTTTATAAAGTAGCGATTGTGGAAAATCACCGCTGGTGGAGTTTTTCAATAACGGTTACTATAAATATTACATAGTAACGGTTACAAAGTGAAAATAACGCTAGTCGCTACATCGGAGTATAAATGTTAATCAGCTTTGTCAATACAGTAATGAATAGTGATCAAGTACACCCGCAGGATGATATGATTACTAAAAGATGCGTGTTGGTAACAATTACAGCATATCAGCGAATGCGTGTTTCTGTCGCACCCCAACGTTATTTAATTAGCCTAAAAAATTATTTCATATTCCATATTAGAGTGGTGATGTCGCGCTAATGATTCCATCAATAGGAATGCATCTGCATAACAAACCTTAAATAGAATTTGGTGAAAAATATAAAAAAAAACAACACCTTCATTGGCATACACATATTTATATCAGTGACGGTTCGCGAGTTTTTTTCTGGTACGGCCGAGGAACAAGAGGTCTCTGCAACTGACCCTACCTATCTGTATTACCACCTCTTGTTACCTCGGCCGTACCAGAAAAAACCCCACGAACCGTCACTGATTTATATCATTATATTGCTTCAGTTAACTGCAGTTTAACAGTGGATTTGTAAATAGAAATTGATGGTGAATAGATACCAATTAAAGGGATCTTGCAGGATATACTAGGACAGGTTGACTTTAGGGTTAGAATAGAAGAAGAAGAATTTTATTTCATAATGACAAATTATAAAAAAAAAATTGAAAATTCGTAAATGTAAAAGCGCAAAAAATATATAAAAGTTATATTACATAAAATAATACAACAATCAACAATCTATAACGGGAAAACAGTGGGCAATTTAATTAATTAATTCAAAGTTAGTCTAAGAAATTAGCTCAGAAAAAAAATACTTGGAAACAAGTCTGGTTTGTTGGATAATTTTATTTGTTTGTTTTTTTTTTTGTTTTCGGCGTTATGCCTGGCCTTGGTGCTATGACCATTAGCCATCATCAATTGTATATATGGTTAAGTTATAAATTAAATGAATAAATGAACAAATGAATAATGAAAGACGTATACAAACAATCACGGACCCGAACGACCGAAAAGTCTTTCGTCCGAACTGGGAATCGAACCCACACGGCCGCTGCATAAAATTCTGCCATATTGCAGCATGGGAAACGTCATAGGGTGCATAAATCGTTCTACCGTGTTCAATCTCGTGTGCCACAAGCAATGTCAATTAGATTCTTGCAGGTGACGAAAATGCAGCAAGTTCGTGTTTGCAGAGGTGTAGCTCATACGTTTTTGCGACTCTATTTGATAACGAATGACAATTTTTATTACGTATATATTGTTTCCAAAGGTTTAAACTAGGATTATATAGAAATAGATTTTTGATTCTTTGCAGAGGAAAGGCCCAGATGTCCATCCAATATTAGTAAATTTGATAATAAATTATAAAATTTATGTGATGATTAAAAAAAAAACAAATTCTATAGACGAATAGTTTAACCCTTTCTCTTAATATGTGCAAAATATGTTTTCTTAATTTTCGTTATTAACTTCAGAATTATGTATATGCTGACCAACAAAAGCGTATCGATTTTCGGGACACTTGTTTACCTGTTTAATCAATTCCTTCTAGCGGTTTCCAATCAAATCAAATAATAAAAAGCACTAGCCAGAGACGTCCCAGTTCGGAAAGTGCCCAGATTTCTGCAGTGGGCCGGACTTGGATGAGTGGAATAATATCTCCAAAACAATTGATATAAATAATTGGCTGAAAGGCGGCCGAACGCAGAATACGGGTCTACGTGACACAAGAGTTTGTCGATACCCAAAAAAAAAATTATTTCATGATGAATGTAAACGTTCTTGTGTATAAATATCTAGGGATTCTTCGCCAAAACGTGTAAAATTCGACGTCAATTGTAATGCTTTTTTTTATTTGGTTGCTTAGCAATAAATACGCTTAAAACGTAAGTGGACAATTTTTATAAAAATTTATGAATATACGAAAATATAATCCGTGAAATTGAATACATCACGCGAAAAATTTTCCATTAAAAAAATTTCGATTAGTACATAATTCGTGCACGTTGCCAACGGGAAATTGCACCCGGACGCTACACCGGATCCTCCCACAATTTCCAAATAACCTGTACTCGTTCTATTGTAATCGAATTTTTTACTTTCTCCGTTACGAAGTACGAGAAAGTATTGTGATCGTGATTTTTTTTTCAAAATTTTTTTTTTACGGAAATATCCGTTTTGGGGTCCCTAGAAGCCATTTCAACAATTTCTGGAAAAAAAAATTGTGTATGTGTGTGTGTGTCTGTCTGTGCGCGCTGTATCTCAAAAACTAATAGACCAATTGAAATGAAACTTTGAACATAAGTTTTATTTGATAATCCGAAGAACTGAAAAGCTTTTGGTAAAATTTCGTACACCGGAAGTGGGTGTTTACCTTAACTGTTTTTTGTTTTTTGACAATATTTTCTTAAATATGAAAAATATCACAAAAACATTTTAACAAATATTGAAGACAATAAAAAAATTCAATTATTTTGTTTGAAAACATTTTTCATAAAATCATTGTTATTCGAGAAAAAAATGTATTTTTTTTTTCATTTTTGGTATACAATTATGAAACGCTAATAGTTACAGCAAATTTATGTTAATAATAATTGTAGAGAATGCCAAAATGAACAATTTATGAAGAATAAGTTTTTTTCGAAATCTCTTTAGTTTTTGAGTAAACTGAGTTTTTTTAATTTATAGTACATTTTTCCATCTTTCATAATTTTGACGTTTTAAACGTCAGTTTTATCCGAGTCTACGAAACGTTCGATGCACACTTAAAATATGATTTAAATTGAAAATAAACCATGAAAGCGTGAATATAAATATTACCATGAAGTCGGAGAAAGTAAGATGATGGCCACATCACCATTTTTATAATTTAGCAATTATATTTGAAAATTTGTTTCATATTTTCACTTCTTTACTGCAGAGATGCAGCTCCTTTTTTTATGTGAGGAGAGGAGATGTTTCATAGACACCCTTATAATATTTCGCTGTTATTTTCTTCCGTTACCTTCTCGCCGAACGTTAAATATTCACAGAATAAGTAATTTTAATACAATGTTTTTGATAAGTAGAGCATTCTATTATTCAATTTTTAATACTTTCACGTCTGCGGTAGCCGTGATCGTCTAGTGGTTAGGACCCTACGTTGTGGCCGTAGTAACCCAGGTTCGAATCCTGGTCACGGCAATGTGAAAAGACATTGTCACGGAACAGACATCTATTTTTTTGCACCTCAGCACCTGCTATTAATTTTAAATTGTATAAGATCTAGAGGCCTTGAATAAACTTTAAAATTAAATTAAATGCACAGACCGGTTTCGATCTTTCAGGTATCATCAGTGTAGTTAGTTGCTGATGGGGAAACACTTTTCACGCGTTTCTACCTTTAGTTATCATGTGGTAACAGTAACTGTCACAACCGTTACTGGAAAATAACCGTTTATATCTCATCACCACTTCGATGAAGGTATTTTATTTTGGACCTGCCACCCCCATGCGAGCTGGGCAGCTTTTATATAGCTGCTTTCGCTGCCGAAGGGATGTATCGGGTTTTTATATTGACGTATTTGGGAATTACGTTACGGCGAAGACATTCGGAATTGAACCGGATATCCCGGGATATCGAATAATATGTTTTCGTCGATTTATAAACTTTGCTCTGGGATAGAGTCAGACTAATTTAATCATGAGGTCGATCTAAGCGTTAATGCATAATTAAGATAAATTGAAAAATTCACAAAATATATTTTAATTTATATTATTTGTTATTGTGTGGTATACTGAATTGAAAATTTTAAAACTAATTATTGTAAAAAATATTATACAACGTTATATAAATCTAAACAAATATTCACGATTAAGTCATGCCAATGAAAAACGCGTTTATAGATATACTTTGATCAATATATATTTGCGCGCACGTCATTAGTATAGCTATAGTTTGATCATCGGATCTTTGCGTCTGCGTCATTACCAAAAACGGAGTGTACTTGCCTTGGACGACATACATACACACATGATTATAGTAGAGAGAGTAAACGTATGAAAATGTTGTCGGAGCTATCTATGACGTGCACCAAAGATCCATTGATCAAACTATAGCTAGACTAATGACGTGCGCGCAAAGATCTATTGATGAAAGTATATCCATAAACGCGCTTTTCATTGTATTTTCAATACTAATGGATACGTTAATCTAAGTCCATGGGATCTTATAAATGTTTAAATTAAATGCCTGCATTACACACTTAAGGGGAAATAACGACGGTAATTATTTTTCAGTATTACTTGTCAACCAGCAGATTGAAATTGCCACTTGCAACAATACAATCATTTCCGCAAATGGAAAGAATTGTAACCGAATTTTATGGCGCATCGGGAATGACATTTATATTTATTTCATCGTCGCCATAAAATATAAATCAAACGGGGATATCAAATATAAAGTGTCGCAGTTTTATCTCCAGACGTTATTAGCACTGATATCGTTATATAATAGCAACCAATTATGTATAGTTTATATTTCTAAAAGCCTTCCTAACAGTAACAACTTAATACATACAAAGTACCTCCAAAATGAAACAATATAGCAAGCTCAAATTTTACACCATATCAAAGTAATTTTATACGGGGCGGCTTATTCCATATAATCTGCCTGCTTTCCTGCAAAATTCAAAGGCATTTCCTTCATCAAATTATTACCGTTTCAATAAGAGAATGCGTGAGAGTGTTATATTTCATGCTAGAAGCCATTTTTAATCATCAACTTACACCACTGGTAACCAGGGGCGGCTCGTTATATAGAGCCAAGGAGTCATGGCACTACCTCTAATTTCAAACGAAGCAAGAATTTTTAATTAATTCTTAAAACATTTTTTCGCCAGTTTTTTTTACTTTACTCTAGGAAGATAAATCGTTCCTTCGTTCTTCAAAAACGGGTAGGGTATATTGTATAAGTGGCTTTACCATCAACATGTTCCACGAGCCGCCACTGGTAATAAGTGTTCGTTGTTAAACATGTATTTTTGAATTGCGTTCAAAATTGAGCATTTTCTAAAATAAATAAAAAATAGTAGAAATTGTTGAAAAATTCTGAAATAATTCAACACAACTCCCACATTATTATATTTTAAGAATATAATCAACTTCTTAAATTCCAACAATTTTTTAATGGGTTATAACTGTTCGTTGTTAAACATGCATTTTTTTAATTGCGTTCAAAATTGAGCATTTTCTAAAATAAATAAAAAATAGTAGAAATTGTTGAAAAATTCTGAAATAATTCAACACAACTCTCACATTATTATATTTTAAGAATATAATCAACTTTTTAAATTCCAACAATTTTTTAATTAATTATAACTGTTCGTTGTTAAACATGCATTTTTTTAATTGCGTTCAAAATTGAGCATTTTCTAAAATAAATAAAAAATAGAAGAAATTGTTTAAAAATTCTGAAATAATTCAACACAACTCCCACATTATTATATTTTAATAATATAATTAACTTCTAAAAATTCCAACAATTTTTTAATGGGTTATAACTGTTCGTTGTTAAACATGCATTTTTTAATTGCGTTCAAAATTGAGCATTTTCTAAAATAAATAAAAAAATAGTAGAAATTGTTTAAAAATTCTGAAATAATTCAACACAACTCCCACATTATTATATTTTAAGAATATAATCAACTTCTTAAATTCCAACAATTTTTTAATTAATTATAACTGTTCGTTGTTAAACATGCATTTTTTTAATTGCGTTCAAAATTGAGCATTTTCTAAAATAAATAAAAAATAGTAGAAATTGTTTAAAAATTCTGAAATAATTCAACACAACTCCCACATTATTATATTTTAAGAATATAATTAACTTTTTAAATTCCAACAATTTTTTAATTAGTTATAACTGTTCGTTGTTAAACATCCATTTTTTTAATTGCGTTCAAAATTGAGCATTTTCTAAAATAAATAAAAAATAGTAGAAATTGTTGAAAAATTCTGAAATAATTCAACACAACTCCCACATTATTATATTTTAAGAATATAATCAACTTCTTAAATTCCAACAATTTTTTAATGGGTTATAACTGTTCGTTGTTAAACATGCATTTTTTAATTGCGTTCAAAATTGAGCATTTTCTAAAATAAATAAAAAAATAGTAGAAATTGTTTAAAAATTCTGAAATAATTCAACACAACTCCCACATTATTATATTTTAAGAATATAATCAACTTCTTAAATTCCAACAATTTTTTAATGGGTTATAACTGTTCGTTGTTAAACATGCATTTTTTAATTGCGTTCAAAATTGAGCATTTTCTAAAATAAATAAAAAATAGAAGAAATTGTTTAAAAATTCTGAAATAATTCAACACAACTCCCACATTATTATATTTTAATAATATAATTAACTTCTAAAAATTCCAACAATTTTTTAATGGGTTATAACTGTTCGTTGTTAAACATGCATTTTTTAATTGCGTTCAAAATTGAGCATTTTCTAAAATAAATAAAAAAATAGTAGAAATTGTTTAAAAATTCTGAAATAATTCAACACAACTCCCACATTATTATATTTTAAGAATATAATCAACTTCTTAAATTCCAACAATTTTTTAATTAATTATAACTGTTCGTTGTTAAACATGCATTTTTTTAATTGCGTTCAAAATTGAGCATTTTCTAAAATAAATAAAAAATAGTAGAAATTGTTGAAAAATTCTGAAATAATTCAACACAACTCCCACATTATTATATTTTAAGAATATAATTAACTTCTTAAATTCCAACAATTTTTTAATGGGTTATAACTGTTCGTTGTTAAACATGCATTTTTTTAATTGCGTTCAAAATTGAGCATTTTCTAAAATAAATAAAAAATAGTAGAAATTGTTTAAAAATTCTGAAATAATTCAACACAACTCCCACATTATTATATTTTAAGAATATAATTAACTTCTTCAATTCCAACAATTTTTTAATTAGTTATAACTGTTCGTTGTTAAACATCCATTTTTTTTAATTGCGTTCAAAATTGAGCATTTTCTAAAATAAATAAAAAATAGTAGAAATTGTTGAAAAATTCTGAAATAATTCAACACAACTCCCACATTATTATATTTTAAGAATATAATCAACTTCTTAAATTCCAACACCTTTTTAATGGGTTATAACTGTTCGTTGTTAAACATGCATTTTTTTAATTGCGTTCAAAATTGAGCATTTTCTAAAATAAATAAAAAATAGTAGAAATTGTTTAAAAATTCTGAAATAATTCAACACAACTCCCACATTATTATATTTTAAGAATATAATTAACTTTTTAAATTCCAACAATTTTTTAATTAGTTATAACTGTTCGTTGTTAAACATCCATTTTTTTAATTGCGTTCAAAATTGAGCATTTTCTAAAATAAATAAAAAATAGTAGAAATTGTTGAAAAATTCTGAAATAATTCAACACAACTCCCACATTATTATATTTTAAGAATATAATCAACTTCTTAAATTCCAACAATTTTTTAATGGGTTATAACTGTTCGTTGTTAAACATGCATTTTTTTAATTGCGTTCAAAATTGAGCATTTTCTAAAATAAATAAAAAATAGTAGAAATTGTTGAAAAATTCTGAAATAATTCAACACAACTCCCACATTATTATATTTTAAGAATATAATCAACTTCTTAAATTCCAACAATTTTTTAATGGGTTATAACTGTTCGTTGTTAAACATGCATTTTTTTAATTGCGTTCAAAATTGAGCATTTTCTAAAATAAATAAAAAATAGTAGAAATTGTTGAAAAATTCTGAAATAATTCAACACAACTCCCACATCATTATATTTTAGGAATATAATCAACTTCTTAAATTCCAACATTTTTTTAATTAATTATAACTGTTCGTTGTTAAACATGCATTTTTTTAATTGCGTTCAAAATTGAGCATTTTCTAAAATAAATAAAAAATAGTAGAAATTGTTTAAAAATTCTGAAATAATTCAACACAACTCCCACATTACTATATTTTAAGAATATAATCAACTTCTTAAATTCCAACAATTTTTTAATGGGTTATAACTGTTCTTTGTTAAACGTGCATTTTTTTAATTGCGTTCAAAATTGAGCATTTTCTAAAATAAATAAAAAATAGTAGAAATTGTTTAAAAATTCTGAAATAATTCAACACAACTCCCACATTACTATATTTTAAGAATATAATTAACTTCTTAAATTCCAACATTTTTTTAATGGGTTAAACTGTTCGTTGTTAAACATGCACTTTTTTTAATTGCGTTCAAAATTGAGCATTTTCTAAAATAAATAAAAAATAGTAGAAATTGTTTAAAAATTCTGAAATAATTCAACACAACTCCCACATTATTATATTTTAAGAATATAATCAACTTCTTAAATTCCAACAATTTTTTAATGGGTAATAACTGTTCGTAGTTAAACATGCATTTTTTTAATTGCGTTCAAAATTGAGCATTTTCTAAAATAAATAAAAAATAGTAGAAATTGTTTAAAAATTCTGAAATAATTCAACACAACTCCCACATTACTATATTTTAAGAATATAATTAACTTCTTAAATTCCAACAATTTTTTAATGGGTTATAACTGTTCGTTGTTAAACATGCATTTTTTTAATTGCGTTCAAAATTGAGCATTTTCTAAAATAAATAAAAAATAGTAGAAATTGTTGAAAAATTCTGAAATAATTCAACACAACTCCCACATCATTATATTTTAGGAATATAATCAACTTCTTAAATTCCAACATTTTTTTAATTAATTATAACTGTTCGTTGTTAAACATGCATTTTTTTAATTGCGTTCAAAATTGAGCATTTTCTAAAATAAATAAAAAATAGTAGAAATTGTTTAAAAATTCTGAAATAATTCAACACAACTCCCACATTACTATATTTTAAGAATATAATCAACTTCTTAAATTCCAACAATTTTTTAATGGGTTATAACTGTTCTTTGTTAAACGTGCATTTTTTTAATTGCGTTCAAAATTGAGCATTTTCTAAAATAAATAAAAAATAGTAGAAATTGTTTAAAAATTCTGAAATAATTCAACACAACTCCCACATTACTATATTTTAAGAATATAATTAACTTCTTAAATTCCAACATTTTTTTAATGGGTTAAACTGTTCGTTGTTAAACATGCACTTTTTTTAATTGCGTTCAAAATTGAGCATTTTCTAAAATAAATAAAAAATAGTAGAAATTGTTTAAAAATTCTGAAATAATTCAACACAACTCCCACATTATTATATTTTAAGAATATAATCAACTTCTTAAATTCCAACAATTTTTTAATGGGTAATAACTGTTCGTAGTTAAACA
The DNA here is from genome assembly GCA_910593695.2 of Ocypus olens. Lineage (NCBI taxonomy): Eukaryota > Metazoa > Arthropoda > Insecta > Coleoptera > Staphylinidae > Ocypus > Ocypus olens. The sequence goes on from OU343047.1 coordinate 68,229,099, forward strand.
TGCATTTTTTTAATTGCGTTCAAAATTGAGCATTTTCTAAAATAAATAAAAAATAGTAGAAATTGTTTAAAAATTCTGAAATAATTCAACACAACTCCCACATTATTATATTTTAAGAATATAATCAACTTCTTAAATTCCAACAATTTTTTAATGGGTTATAACTGTTCGTTGTTAAACATGCATTTTTTTAATTGCGTTCAAAATTGAGCATTTTCTAAAATAAATAAAAAATAGTAGAAATTGTTGAAAAATTCTGAAATAATTCAACACAACTCCCACATCATTATATTTTAGGAATATAATCAACTTCTTAAATTCCAACATTTTTTTAATTAATTATAACTGTTCGTTGTTAAACATGCATTTTTTTAATTGCGTTCAAAATTGAGCATTTTCTAAAATAAATAAAAAATAGTAGAAATTGTTTAAAAATTCTGAAATAATTCAACACAACTCCCACATTACTATATTTTAAGAATATAATCAACTTCTTAAATTCCAACAATTTTTTAATGGGTTATAACTGTTCTTTGTTAAACGTGCATTTTTTTAATTGCGTTCAAAATTGAGCATTTTCTAAAATAAATAAAAAATAGTAGAAATTGTTTAAAAATTCTGAAATAATTCAACACAACTCCCACATTACTATATTTTAAGAATATAATTAACTTCTTAAATTCCAACATTTTTTTAATGGGTTAAACTGTTCGTTGTTAAACATGCACTTTTTTTAATTGCGTTCAAAATTGAGCATTTTCTAAAATAAATAAAAAATAGTAGAAATTGTTGAAAAATTCTGAAATAATTCAACACAACTCCCACATTATTATATTTTAAGAATATAATCAACTTCTTAAATTCCAACAATTTTTTAATGGGTTATAACTGTTCGTTGTTAAACATGCATTTTTTTAATTGCGTTCAAAATTGAGCATTTTCTAAAATAAATAAAAAATAGTAGAAATTGTTGAAAAATTCTGAAATAATTCAACACAACTCCCACATTATTATATTTTAAGAATATAATCAACTTCTTAAATTCCAACAATTTTTTAATGGGTTATAACTGTTCGTTGTTAAACATGCATTTTTTTAATTGCGTTCAAAATTGAGCATTTTCTAAAATAAATAAAAAATAGTAGAAATTGTTGAAAAATTCTGAAATAATTCAACACAACTCCCACATCATTATATTTTAGGAATATAATCAACTTCTTAAATTCCAACATTTTTTTAATTAATTATAACTGTTCGTTGTTAAACATGCATTTTTTTAATTGCGTTCAAAATTGAGCATTTTCTAAAATAAATAAAAAATAGTAGAAATTGTTTAAAAATTCTGAAATAATTCAACACAACTCCCACATTACTATATTTTAAGAATATAATCAACTTCTTAAATTCCAACAATTTTTTATTAGTTATAACTGTTCGTTGTTAAACATGCATTTTTTTAATTGCGTTCAAAATTGAGCATTTTCTAAAATAAATAAAAAATAGCAGAAATTGTTTAAAAATTCTGAAATAATTCAACACAACTCTCACATTATTTTATTTTAAGAATATAATCAACTTCTTAAATTCCAACAATTTTTGAATTAGTTATAACTGTTCGTTGTTAAACGTGCATTTTTTTAATTGCGTTCAAAATTGAGCATTTTCTAAAATAAATAAAAAATAGTAGAAATTGTTTAAAAATTCTGAAATAATTCAACACAACTCTCACATTATTTTATTTTAAGAATATAATCAACTTCTTAAATTCCAACAATTTTTGAATTAGTTATAACTGTTCGTTGTTAAACGTGCATTTTTTTAATTGCGTTCAAAATTGAGCATTTTCTAAAATAAATAAAAAATAGTAGAAATTGTTTAAAAATTCTGAAATAATTCAACACAACTCCCACATTATTATATTTTAAGAATATAATCAACTTCTTAAATTCCAACAATTTTTTAATGGGTTATAACTGTTCGTTGTTAAACATGCACTTTTTTTATTTCGTTCAAAATTGAGCATTTTCTAAAATATATAAAAATGGTAGAAATTGTTTAAAAACTCCAAAATAATTATATTTTAAGAATATAAGCAATTTCTTAAATTCCAATAATTTGGTAATGGTTATAGCCATTATATAGAGCCAGGGACCTTCAAGCTCTGCAAGAATGTTCAATCAATTCTTAAAACACTTTTTCGCCGATTACTTTGGTCTAGGAAGATAAATCGTTCTTTCTTTCTTCAAAAAAGGAGGGGGTATATTGTATAAGCGGCTCTACCATCAACATGTTCCACGAGCCGCCACTGCTGGTAACAGCATAGTATTTGAAAATGAAACAATTACTAAATAAGGTGTTAAAATAACCGTTATTGAAAATAACGTTCGTGAACTACTTCGAACAGCCTCAAGATGATTTCGTACATAACTTGGGATTTTGCATAGGAAACTTTTCATGGTGGCCATCATGATGAGGAAAATACAAACACAGGAGGAGGCCCGACGGAGGGGTGTAACAGTAGAGATAGGAGGTTGTTAATGAATAAATAACGGATTAAAACAACCGTTGTTGAAAAATAACAGTTACTAAATAAGGGGTTAAAATAACCGTTATTGAAAAATAACAGTTTATCTGATCAATAGTTTAGTCACCTTAAGCGGCGGATCCAACAAAATCTTGAATCAAAAGGTCGTCTAGTCTGTTAGAATTTTGCGAGAACCTTTTTTTTCCCTAATTTAACACCCTACATCACGGAAACAATGCACGTTCAGCTCATGCATACAGAGAAGTTTCACCCTAAAACGAGGCCCTTAATTTGTTGGAAAAGTTCTGCGACGATAAACCGATCCACGCGATGTTAAACAATGAACACGTCCTCCTGTTACCTGCCATTGTGTGCTCGATGAAACGAACCACCACGGTGATAAGTAATCGGATTCGTGCGATTATATCCCCACGGGAAAACTTATTAGATCAACTGATGGGGTTGAAAGTAATAGAAAAAAAAACCATATAGCCCGCAAGATTTTGATTCAGAGTTGGCTGTGAGATAAATTACTAATGCCGTCGAATAAAGTATGTTCATTAAAAAAAAGAAACTCAGTGTGCCGTGATTTTTTATTTTTAAATTTAAGTTGGTAACACATATTGAGGTTATGTTACTTACGGCATGATCCTACCGATAAATTAATTTTCGGTACTAATAATATACCTAGATCGAGGTTAATTATCAAAAAATATATTTTTGAGTCCCTGTTACCTAGAAATTTAACGAGACATTTGTTGTCTGGTTATCAACCGAGAGCGTCAGCTGATGGTAAAAAACGGTGATGCGGTCATCATGTAATATTCTCCGATTTGATGGTACAGTTATTTATATTTACACTTTCATGGTTTATTTTCAATTTAAATCATATTTTAAATGTACATCGAGCGTTTTGTGAAACTGACGTTTAAAACGTCAAAATTATGAAAGATGGAAATGACAAATTATACTTCAACTTCTAGTAGTTTACTAAAATAACTAAAGAGATTTCGAAATCGAAACCGTGAACCGACGAGGAAACAATATTTGCCGTTTTTAAAGCTTATAACTTGAGCGCGTGAAATTCTGATAACACAATTAAAAACTTTAAATCCCCCCCGACGCGGATTTATAAAGTGTTGGAGTATCGACTGTGTTCATTAAACAATCCGAGCCTGAGTTAAAATTAGTTTCGGTTACGCTCCGGAAAAACTTCCGAAGCCCTCGGGGGGTAATGTTGCTCCTGCAAAAATTCGGTATTCCTACCTGTGAGGAAGGAAAGCCGTCTCATAGCGGGAAAGGGATGATTTCCGGACGTGTCCAGAATGTCTAGCTGGTGTATCTCCCCGCGGATCCTGTACAGTTTCCTGTGGAAGTCCTCGATGGTCGGCGTGTAGCTCTCTTGAAACTTGCCGCCCAGAAATCTGGAGACCAGACTTGTCTTGCCAACGCGCGCAGAACCTATAATTAATCCAAAAAAAAAATATTTTTATGGGTCCACATAATTCCTCATCCTTAACTAACGTTAATAATCTTATTATTGTTATTAATATTGGAAAATTTTCTAAAAACCTCAAATTGCTATTTGTTTAACTAAACACACATTTCAACGATTTCTTGTAGTCGTTATATATACTGAAACTTGACTCGAAAATATTATTTTTTTGGACAAATATTGGGAAAAAGTGAAATTTCGGCTAAAATCAAAAACAAATCACAACGGACTATCACTTAACATTACTTATCAATATCGGGACTTTAATATTTAAGCAAAATATCGAAACATTCTGAAGATGGCTTTTGATTTATTCAACGAAAAACTCGAAAATATAATTTTTTTTGGACAAATATTGGGAAAAAGTGAAATTTCGGCTAAAATCAAAAACAAATCACAACGGACTATCACTTAATATTACTTATCAATATCGGGACTTTAATATTCAAGCAAAATATCGAAACATTCTGAAGATGGCTTTTGATTTATTCAACGAAAAACTCGAAAATATAATTTTTTTTGGACAAATATTAGGAAAAAGTGAAATTTCGGCTAAAATCAAAAACAAATCACAACGGACTATCACTTAACATTACTTATCAATATCGGGACTTTAATATTCAAGCAAAATATCGAAACATTCTGAAGATGGCTTTTGAGTGATTCAACTAAAAACTCGAAAATATTATTTTTTTTGGACAAATATTGGGAAAAAGTGAAATTTCGGCTAAAATCTAAAACAAATCACAACTGACTATCACTTAATATTACTTATCAATATCAGGACTTTAATATTCAAGCAAAATATCGAAACATTCTGAAGATGGCTTTTGAGTTATTCAACTAGAAACTCGAAAATATTATTTTTTTTGGCAAATATTGGGAAAAAGTGAAATTTCGGCTAAAATCAAAAACAAATCACAACGGACTATCACTTAATATTACTTATCAATATCGGGACTTTAATATTCAAGCAAAATATCGAAAAAATCTGAAGATGGCTTTTGATTTATTCAACGAAAAACTCGAAAATATAATTTTTTTTTGACAAATATTGGGAAAAAGTGAAATTTCGGCTAAAATCAAAAACAAATCACAACGGATTATCACTTAATATTACTTATCATTACCAGGACTTTATTATTCAAGCAAAATATCGAAACATTCTGAAGATGGCTTTTGATTTATTCAACGAAAAACTCGAAAATATAATTTTTTTTTTGATAAATATTGGGAAAAAGTGAACTTTCGGCTAAAATCAAAAACAAATCACAACGGGCTATCACTTAATATTACTTATCAATATCAGAACTTTAATATTCAAGCAAAATATCGAAACATTCTGAAGATGGCTTTTGATTTATTCAACGAAAAACTCGAAAATATAATTTTTTTTTTGACAAATATTGGGAAAAAGTGAAATTTCGGCTAAAATCAAAAACAAATCACAACGGACTATCACTTAATATTACTTATCAATGTCAGGACTTTAATATTCAAGCAAAATATCGAAACATTCTGAAGATGGCTTTTGATTTATTCAACGAAAAACTCAAAAATATAATTTTTTTTGGAAAAATATTGGGAAAGTGAAATTTCGGCTAAAATCAAAAACAAATCACAACGGACTATCACTTAATATTACTTATCAATATCAGGACTTTATTATTCAAGTAAATTGAATATGCCACTATATTTGTTTGAAAAAAAAAAGTTTTAAGTTATCAGATATTTACGAGTAGTGATTGCATAATGGCTGTACCACGTGAGATGGTAAAAGTACGGGAAAGAGTAATCGTGAACAATTTTCAAAAAATGTATCCGTTCGATAGTGAGTGGATGAAATATTAATAAGTTAAGTTTTCGTGAGTGAAATCTCGATTGATTTTTTTTAGGTGTTGATGCGTGGTAATATGCTAGTCGCCTCGAGGTTTACGTTAAAAATTCATAAAGTCGACGAACGCGAAATCAAGTAAATGTGGAAACGATTCGAAAAGTAAACTTCTCAAGCGTGTAGTTATGAAATAATAACAAATATTAAATTAAATAAAAATTCCCTGACTTCTTGTAGAAAAATACAATAAAATGAGAAATACTATACGTTTCGTCTTCTACAATTTAAGAGTCTCAAAGAGACTACAAATCATCTATCGAAACAACTACTTTCCTGGCTAGTGCCACTCGGCACGGATATTGAATGATACAAAAGAAATTTGCATGTTATTACCAGTACTAATAGAAATATTTACATTCCTTCGCCCGCATTCCTTAACTAATAAAAAAAAAGGGCATTACCTAGCATGACCAGCCTGTAGCAGTTCTTCGAAGGCGGCACGACATCATCGCAGGAATTCGAACTGCCGGGGCTCGGGTTTGGTCCGGAGGACACGTACGGGTACTCCGTCTGCGAGTTCGGCGATGTCTTGGAGTCGGCTCCGGTGGGGCACAGCCAGCTCATGCAGGAGCTGAAGTTCATTGTTACTTGTTAATATTCATCACGCGGTTTTCCCTAGTGGAAGAAAATTATACGGTTAGCGCTTTAAATTAGACCTCGCCCCGAAAAAAAAAAAAAATTATATTCGTCCCAAGTGAGCGCGAATTGCCGTCACCGTCGCGACGCAACAATTCCACATTCAACAAGTCAAACTGGATCCAATTACCAAACACATACCGGTCGGCGGGCGGGGGGCGGCAGGGTGGTAGAAGGGATTATTAATTAATTCCCTCGCTTTTAGGTCAGTCAACAAAATCAACCTTCGGCACTCTTTTAGCATTGATAATCGTGCGGGATTAACCTCGATAGTTTGGTATTATTTTTCATCACGGATGGGGGTTGATTGTGTGCGTGTGTTTTCGGGGGTGTTTTCATTTACCATTTCTGCGTCCGCCTTCGGGCTTCATCTGTCACCGGACGTCGTCGCTAATTTATTATTCTCGCGGGCCCCATTTCGCGCGTCCGCGTTTTACTGTGACGGTTTTCGCCGTGAGACCGACGCTCGTCGGCGTCTTCCCACCGAGCGCCAACCCCCCACCCCTTCGTTCAATCGATGAGGTATGAATTATAAACGAGAAAACTTGCAAAACAATTATGTAGGTTTGTATACTGGCTAGTTTCCAGTTGCACTGAATCTCGACAGATGGCAGCATGTTCCAGGGAGGGATTAAAATGTAAGAATACAGTAACACCTGTAAAATAAAACGGTAAAAGTGTGCCTGAAGGATTGCAGAGGCGCACGAGCCGCGCGCCTGTGTCCTCCAAATTGCACCGGCCTCTAGTCGGCCCATTTTGCCAACACATGTTGGTTTCTACCATGAAGGACTGGAGAGAGCATTGACGTGGTGGGGGTATGATTTCCGTAATCGGAAGTGCATATAAAGGCTAGTTTTGCCGCAGTAAAAAAAAACCCTTTGACCTACAACCACGAGTACTGCTCGTGTTTAAATGTTCGGGCCAAACACAACGACCACGAGCATATCTCGTGGCGCGCCGCTTGGGCCAATCACATCGAGCACGAGCTCAACTCGTGGCGAGCCGCTTGGGACAATCAAATCGAGCACGAGCTCAACTCCTGGCGTAGCGCTTGCGTTAGTAGTGCTGCACAATGAATGCATTTTCTTGCGAAACAGAATTTTTTGAAGTCCATATTCTACGTTTTCAGTTGTGCCATGAAAAAGCATGAATTTGTGCGCATACATACACACCAGGCGTGCCTCAGTCGGACTGGTTTCTGCTGCTGCATTCGGACGTAAGGAAAGTAGGCCAAAGGGTTAAAAACAGGTTGTGCCTCAGGCCTCCAGAGCAATGGCGGTTTCAAAGGGGGGCTAATCGGGTAATTACCCCCCCTAAGAATTTTTCGCTTAACAATTTTTATTGTTAAAAATTACCGATATTCCATATTCCAAACAAATAATATAACCGGTAAATTTTTCCAACGCTTTAAAACGATGGAAAAGGATAGGGAGATTTCTTGGGATAGGTGTATAAGAGCGGAGCACCAGTTTATTTATCTATTTTTTAATTACCCCCCGCCCCCCCTAGACTAGTTGGTTGGAAACGCCCTTGCACTAGAGCAGCGGCGGCTCGTGGATTTCCGTAGGGAGGGCTAAGACAAAGATGTCGCTCGTGCCGCACTACTTACTCTTATAGAGGAAGCAAATATATCGTTGCTGTTTCGCCCAAATTTTCTTCCGTTGCCCCGCCGCTGAACCTCCACGAGCCGCCGCTGCTCCAGAGTGCATAATTCGCCTACCTCTTGCGACGCTGTCGCTCCACCTTACCCCGCGTTACCCATAGTATCTTTGCCGGTGATTTGGCTCCCAATTTTGTGGCCGAACTTAAACCGCGATCCAGCTCGACTCACTATACTCTTTTTAAATCTCCCCGGGGCCTCGACGTTTTGAGGTATTTGCAGCGGAGCACAATGAGAGTGCGCGAAACCGCGAGGACTCGGAACAAGCGGTCGATGCGCCCAGAAGATCATCGCCCTCAAGCAGAAGCCTGTCACCAGTCAGTAGGAGCCACTCACCCCAGCCGTGGCACGACTTGACTTGTCTCGCGCCCAACCAGTTTTTAACGGCACTGCTAATGCGGATGTCATCAGTTTCCCATCGCCGGCAGAGGATCCTCTATGATGCGGAAGTACCAGAGATCTATTGGCCGAAAACCACCTTCGACTGGCTCCGAGAACCAGCTCGTGACTTAATGAAGTCGGTAGTAGAAGACGGCGTTTCATAATGATACTACGACAACACTGAAGCACGCAGGCTCAACTCCCTGTATTCAGAGAGGTCCTATCGACGGCAGTGGAGACCCTCTATGATGCGGGAGTACCAGAGATCGACTGGTCGAGGACCACCTTTGACTGGCTTCGAGGACCTGTTCGTGACTTGATGAAGTCGTTAGTAGATGGCGTAACCTGGCTACGACAACACTTTGGGGGAGCCTTAGCCCAAGCACATGAGCTCATCTGCCTGTATTCAGAGAGGCAGGGATCGATAGCAGTCCAGGATTCTGTTCATCGGAAGGAGTCGTTGTACCGCAGGGGGAACACTGGGGGTTCAGAAGAGACTAGCTTGCTAACTGACCGACCTCCCGGAGCCAACCAAGCGAAACATCAACCCCAAGTCACCTGAGAACAGCGAACCACCGTAGCTGCAGCAGTGCCACTTTTATCCGGCAGGCACCCAACACTACCATCGGAACTGTCCTCATAAGACGGAGCACCCGAAACAATGGCCCCAAGAGACGGACACGCCGGAATCCGCTCTTAATTTTAATTTCAATTTCAATTTATTCACTGATTGCCACTTTGGTACATAAAATGCTGTACATACAGTTTTACAAAATAGTGGATGTGTCTTAGACCCAGCGCACATTGAAAACGCAGGGACGCAGCGTAGGCAGGTCAGTTTTTGTGAATTACGTTTTCAAATGGAACCGCGCATTGAGACGCAGCGCACTACTGCCTCACGTGTTGACTGCGTCCACTTACGGAGACGGCACAGAAAACGCAGTTCTAGCTGCAAGCTGCTTGGACGATATTGACAACGAATGGTTTTTGGAATACCTGAAGTCGCGAAGCTAGGATTCCAACTGCGGCAGCGCCCGCGGAACCCGCTTTGCGATACCAACACCGCGCTAACCTTAATTATCTGTACCTGTATATATTTGTATTCTGTAAATAAACTGTTACGACCACATCGAATTCTCTTGGATTCAACGAACTACGCAACGCAACCCCAACAGTCGTGTTGTACAGGTCGACCGCGACGATAACCGTATCCATGTAGACGACATTCGACGAGTACCACAGAACAACCATCCATTCGACCCAACACTGGGTAACAAACCAGACTCCATTAACTCTTTCGTGAGCGACCGTGTATGGTAACAGTGCTCCGGATCAGAACCATCACCCTTTTGCACCAACCCAAGTTGGCCTATCGGTGTGGAGGGGCTTACATCGTGACGCCCGAGATCTCGAAGTGTCGACATCCCGGACCTATAAATTAAGACACTGGCCGTTCAGAAAACCACCTTTCTCCACGACCACCGTAGAATTTAAGCATTTTGAAATTAATTTTGATTATAGAACGTACACATTCTCACTCTTGTTATGGAACAAAACACTATGCGCTTATGCGTTTTGCATGTAATTCATTCCATAACAAGGGATAGAATGAATATTCTCACATCGTTTCGAATAAAACAATTAGCCTTGGATTTCACAATTGTCAAAATACTATAAACATAACCACAAACGTGATAATAAAACGTAAGTTCTTTGTGTTCATTATTTGATTAGTCTATTTTATCTGGTCGAGGAGAAAGTATAGTCTGATACTCGGTAAGAATGGAAATTCAGATGCTCGTGGTTCCTCGCGCTCGCCTTACGGCTCGCGCTCGAAATATTCCACTCGCATCGAATTTCCATTCTAACCTTGTTACAGAATATACTATTCTAGCCTGTTGGTGAGGACCACCCAAGATTACCATAGCATGCCAGAAAGGAAGGCCCGCGTCGAGCGACGAAACTAGCACCTCTCCACTTATCATCTATTGCGGCCTATGCAGACAAAACAGGCCACCTACGCTCTCGGCTTCCTGGGGCCAATTGTTGCCAGTTATGGCCGCCGCGCCGCAGCACATGCCAGCGACACCATAGAATTAAAAAACAGCGTCGCTAAACAACGGCAGTAAATAAGCTTTGTAATTTTGTTTTGCTTGTACATAGTTTACGTCAGTGACAGTTCGCGGGGTTTTTTTCTGGTGCGGCCGAGAAACAAGAGGGGTGCGGTCACGCAGCCAGCCGTCTCTACAACTGACCCTACCTATCTGTATTACCACCTCTTGTTCCTCGGCCGTACCAGAAAAAACCCCGCGAATCGTCACAGGTTTACGTCCCGCATTTCTAAGTACTATCACGGGGGGGTTCTTCGGAAGAACGAAACCAGAAACCTCTGGCTAGCTTCCTGGAATCGGCGCCGCTGAGGAATGCAGGTGAAGATGGGTGAGAGTCCGACAATGTTGTCCAAAAACAAAAGTTAAAATTGAGAAAACGTATTTAAAAAAAAAACACGGGGCATACGTTAACCACAAAAGTCTTTGGGGTTTTTCTTTCATGCGGCGTCCCACCGAACGTGAAAATCCAGAAACGCTGAGCCGGAGCGTTAGTGGATGGATTTCCGGATTTTCTGATTTCGTCCCCGACGTTATTTATAACTCCCTGTTGCAGTCCGAATGTCCAGCCCCCTGAAAGGAACGCAGCTCATTGGCTGGCTCAGAGTTTGGTGTCATTCCTGGCTGGATGGAAATGCAGCAGTTCGGCAGCATCGGGGCCTCGGGGCATAGTCGAGATCCAGACGCCGAGATGTGCAGACGTGTCTGCAGCTGCTCCAATTGAAATTCCCAGGCGATCCAGGTCGGCCAAAACAGCCACCACCGACCAGCTAGATGAACCTGTCAAAAAGCAAACTGGCCTGTCCCCCTCGATCACCCATCCTCCTGGTGGTCCTCCAGTTCCGGCTAGCCGCTCTTCTCCGCTCTGGTCCAGATTCCGATTCGAAAACCAAAAACGATAAATCATCAGGTGGCAACCAATGCCAGCGAGTGGGCCACACTCAGGCTCGCTGTACGGTCTTTTATGTCTGCATAAAGTGGGCACTTCTCCGAGTGCCCAAGCCCCAGGGGCACCCAGCCCGTCTGCTCTAACTGTGATTGCCCTAACGTAGCTAGCTTCAGAGGCTGCCTGGCCTTCACGAGGCAACAACAAAGACCGCTCACGGGGCCTCCTCTTAAACAAATCTCAAATCGAGTGGAAGGCATCTCCTACGCCAGTGCCACACGGAGCTCGGCACCTGCCACTCAGAGGACGGCTCCGGCCCCTGCGGCACCTCCTCCTCAGCGTGACTCTCCGCCACAAACAGCGGATGTTGGCTTCGCCTCCAACGCTGACCACGACTCCGCAATAGCTACTGCCCTTCGTAACATGATGATGCCAACCTCCACCGAAGCGGAGAAGAACATCTTCGCTGCTTTCCTCATAACTTCCCGATCCTCCCTGCGAACCCCTTATCCCCCAGCATGTCTCACACTCTTAACTCTGACTCTCCCATCGATTTCGTTCGCATTGCATTTTGGAACGCGTTTTCAGGAGACAAACAGAGATCCGAAAAAAGAATGCAGATTCACGAACCGTCCGTCCGCAGCTACCCAGCCGGCGTTGCCGAAGCCGTCAAAAACCCAGGACAGACCTGCCGATGATACCGCGCCAGTGATACTCACTGTGCTCACGTGTAACAGGTTCGCGTGTCTTCCCACGGACACTGCCTGCCAGTGACGGTTCTCGGGGTTTTTTCTGGTACGGCCGAGGAACAAGAGGTGGTAATACAGATAGGTAGGGTCAGTTGCAGAGACCGCACTTATCTGTATTACCACCTCTTGTTCCTCGGCCGTACCAGAAAAAAACCCGCGAACCGTCACTGCTGCCTGCGATGTGCAACAAGAAGCCCCCTCCGGTTGTTCTTCCTTCAGACGTCAACTGGAGCTTCATCAAGAATCGGATGGAACGACATTCCATCAGATTCACCCACGCCAAGTACCGCAGCCAAAGGGCTGCGTATTTTCCCTGAGACGCCTCAGGACTTCCGCAACCTGACGAGGATCCTGTACCGCGAAGCTGTCCCGTACCACACTTTCCAACTTCAGGAAGAAAAGACGATCCGCAACATCGCCCCGCAGATCACAGAGGACCAGATCGCCGAGGATCTGACAGCCCAGATGCTCACAACGACATCTGTGAAGAGGACGTCACGACGCGACTTCCAGACTGGCGTGCCTCATCCTCTCTGGATGGTCTACGTTCAGCTTGAGGCCACCGAAGATGCTCGACGCATCTTCAACATCAAAAACATTCTGGGTCTTGTGGTGACTTTATTTATACCATTTTTAGTTTTATTTACTTTATTAACACAGGACGTTGTAGGCAAGGGCGTTTCCAACCAAATAATTTAAAAAAAAAGATAAATAAACTGGTGATACCGCTCTCATACACCTGTTCCGTGAAATCTTCCTATCCTTTTCCAACGTTTTAAAGCGTTGGAAAAATTTACCAGTTATATTATTTGTTTGGAATATGGAATATCGGTAATTTTTAACAATAAAAATTGTTAAGCGAAAAATTCTTACGGGGGGTAATTACCCGATTTCCCCCCCCCCCCTTGAAACCGCCACTGGTTGTAGGCACTTGCATTCTCGGCCTCGACTGCAGCACCTCGTGTCATCTGTGGCAACTTCCCGTAACATGGGTTGCCTACTACAACTACCTACAGGTCTCACCGTTAAGTTGGAGGCCAAACGGCATGATGGCAGCAAGCCGATGCTATCGCTGCCAGAAGTTCGGGCACGTGCACAGCCGCTGCATGATGGCACCCCAATGCGTCAAGGAGTGCGATAAGCCACGGGAAGAACCGGCGACGTGCGCAAACCGCGCAGAGGCTCATCCTGCGAGCTACAGAGGATGTACCAGGTATACCGCCAGGCAGGCGAAGTGTGCCCCACCACCACCACCACCACCGAAGACACCACTGAACTCTATACATACTGGAAGGGAGGCTGGTGCGCCTTGCCCTGAAAATATTGTGTCAGGCGCAGAAGAAAGAGAAGGAAGAAGCGTAAGGGCTTTGCATCGCTGTCTAACACGTTACCGTATGCCTGAACGCATAGCACCACGCAAACAATATCTTTTACCTGTTGTTTCTACCTGTGAAAGGACGCTATCCGGACGAAATCAGTGTTTAATAATGTTTGTTCTGTAGAGTAAACGTGAAAATGATGGCTAATTGTGTAGCATATGAATGTAAAACCGTTTATTCGAAGGACCCAAATATTCAGTTTCACTAAGTTTTTAAGTTTAAGTTTTTATGTAGTATTTATTTTTGTTTCACACATTTGAATAGTACACGGGAATAATCAGAGTTCATTTTGCTCGAAAACAAAACGGCTGATACAGATTTTACAGAAAAATAATTAGCATTTATATCGTTATATATGTTCATATGAACTTTTCTTCATAAAATGACCTTAGAAATTACATCCTGAAATATTAGCACGTCATTAAGGAACACCCTGTATTTTGTATTGTTGTGTTCACAAAATTATACTTGCTGCTTTGTATATTTTTCTATTTCAAAGTTGTATATTTTGTATGTGTTCACAAAATTGTACTTGCTGCATTTTTGTAATTCTATTGCATTTTAATATACATAAATGTGTGTCTTGATTTCGTAGCTGTAATGTGACTTTATTTTCAAAATAATTACCCATCCACATGAAATTCCATATAGGCACAATTATAAGTAGGTATAACAAGGCTATCAAGCAGTACCTCATAAAATATAAATTTAACAGGAGACAAAAAATCTACATGAGCAGATATATTAATAACAAAAAATATTTAAGAATATAAAAATAAAATATATTTTAGATTATTTCTAATTGTAGTAAAAATTATATTTTGAAATTACATTTGTTATTTTTTGTTATTAATTAATCTGCTCATATCCTTTCTTTATCTCTCTTGTAAAATTTATATGTTTGTACTGCCTTGAGACCACCTAAAACGCGAATCGCGCGAACTTCGCGATATTTGTCCCATATACGGCATTGAGTAAGAGCGAGACAGCAAGCCCTTACGTCGGCGGGTTGCATACTTTTCACATTTGCCTCAATCGTTCGGCATATAGCATCCCTTCCAGTATGTATAGAGTTCAGTGGAAGACACGAACGAGGAGCTGCGCCGCCGCCGCGGGAACTTCCACCATCCAGAGGTCCACGCCACCGAAAACCGCCCCAGAACAGCAAGGTCGCCGAGCTGCTACAGGCCCTCGGCATAGCGAAAGGCCCGACGGATCATGCGACTATCGTTGCAGAAGCAATTTCCAAGATCGTCTTGGCGGTCTTGTGAAAATAATTCGTTTGACAAAAGTATTTTTTTTTGTTTCAGGCCCAGTGCGACCCCCGTGAGCTCGATGGCAATTCTTCCGCCACCGTCTCCAACCGACAAACAGAAGCACAACGATGGCAGCAGATGAAACGACCTCCGCTACGATAACGTCTCCAACACCGCGTCAACGAAGAGGAGTTTTAGCTGGTATACCCTTCAGGGACTCCAGAACTACTCCACTACAGAGATGTCTATAAAAGATTTCTCCTCCTCACATAAAAAAAAAATCGGCAACACCGGGTCCTCGTTGTCAGGTGACAGCTTCTGGCTGCCGACGAAACAAAGCTCATTTTATAAAAAGGAAAGGAATTTAAGTATGAAGTTGATGGTAATGGTTAACCTTGAAGAAAAATAATTAAATTCGCGAGCCTGCGTTCCGTCGTAACGAAACGCCGGTGAAAGTACCTCTCCAGTTACAATCGTCTTTTTCGCCGCTACACCTGCCCTGCCGCACACGTGGACTTCTTCGAGAACGAGCGGACACACATCCCAGATCCTGCCCGCTTGACGGCTTCTTCGGGAAACCCCTGTACCAGATCTACCATCTCCCCCAGCTCATTTGATTTTCTGTGACCTTTGTTTTCTTGACAAATGCCAAAATCGTGACAATTAGTTCAATAAACACGCCTCTCCTCTTTGTCACGCCGGCGCCCCACTGTACTCCGCGTTAACCATCGTGCCTTTGCCGGTAACTCTATTTTCTTACCATTCAGCCCAGTTATGGTTCGCGGGGTTTTTTCTGGTACGGCCGAGGAACAAGAGGTGGTAATACAGATAGGTGCGGTCACGCAGCCAGCCGTCTCTGCGTCTGTATTGCCACCTCTTGTTCCTCGGCCGTACCAGAAAAAAACCCGCGAACCGTCACTGATTCAGCCACTCTCGCGGTTTGATTGAGCTTACAACAAACATGTAGGGTCCCGCGGTTTATCCTAGTCACCTACCGAAGTAATGGAAGTCAGCTGTCTTCCCAACTTGGCTGATGGTACGCTTCTGGGCTGCAGAAGTCATTTCACAACAGACGTAACGAAAGTCGTCGACGGCATTAAGACACTTCCGCGGCATATTTGTTCACTAGTTTTGATCTGTAAGCAGAAATTTGTCGTTTTTAGTGATTCAATTTTTTTAAGATTGATTCTGAAGGTCAAACAAAAGGCCCAAAATGGGCCATTCAAAAAGCCCAAGTACCAGTGACGGTTCGCGGGGTTTTTTCCGGTATGGCCGAGGAACAAGAGGTGGTAATACAGATAGGTAGGGTCAGTTGCAGAGACGGCTGGCTGCGTGACCCTACCTATCTGTATTACCACCTCTTGTTCCTCGGCCGTACCAGAAAATAACCCCGCGAACCGTCACTGCCAAGTACATAGGTATCTTGAAAACAAGAGCTTTCTCTTGAAAGATAATACTTCGAAAATAGTTATTTTTGATCACAAAATCTTTTAAAAGACAATTTACGCGCTCATTAATTATTATCATAGTGTACATTTCCACAATATTATTACGTTTAATAATCAAAAATTATTTTCTGCAAAATCATCCGGCAATTCCATAATCATCACGATTAAATATTGTAAATGTAAACAAGCTCGAGTGCGTGCAATATGACTTGAATGTTATATAATATTAAATAAGCATACTTGACTCTTATCAGTCGTGATATAAATAAATCAGTTAGTAACAGATATAAGTTCATTTTTACAAATAAAACTGTTGCCTCATTATTTTAATTAAACGAACATCTACGTAACATAAATTAGAAAACGGAAGCGAGGAAAATAATCTGGAAGTATGTTAGGCGATGCGTGTAGCGTGCCGGCCACAAATCTAATAGTCATGTAATTGACTTGTTAGACAACGGGTGACCTTTGTAGCGGACAGGCGGTACCCGGCATCAAAGATAATAATAACATTCCTCGTTAAATATTTAAAACTAACGCTAACGGAGACAAAACAGTTCTGATCCGTTTTTGTTGGAATTTACAATTTGGTATTGAGGACGTATATCCGTCGATCTCCCCATCTTGAATTTTGCCATTCATCATCGGAACGATCGCGTTCGGCTGGTTGATTCAGTGCCGTTCGTTCAGTCGACGGTAGGATGTTCGGGAAATTGGTCGTCTTGTTGGCCGCCGTTGCTGCGGTGTACGTAGGTGTTCAATTCAACAACCTCATTCAGGATGAGCCGGCGCCGATTATGGAGAATACCTGGTGGGGACCTGGAGCACCGGGAAAGGACGATACCGCGATAAAACCGTTCAAGATCAATGTGCCGCAACAGGTAATTTTCCTTTGTTGAAGAAGTGCGTTGTCAAATTTGTAAACGCAATATGCGCACTTATTTTGATTCTTGCTAGTAATCAAAAAATAGTTATCAGGACCAAATCAAATATCATGAGGCCGCATATTCACAAATTTAACCCAGTTATTTCAGCAAAGATTTCAACTAAAATAAACTCAAAGACATCATCATCTGAAGCGAGAAACATAATTGTTGCCGAATCAGATATTTGTGACCCAGATAAAATTAACGGATACAACTCCTGTTACGTAAGAAAAGTATGAATCGGCACTTCTAATCGCATCGCTCAAAGTGAAATTGCTAATAACACGTTTTACCGTTCCCGAATATTAAGTTTTCTACTCCTATTAATTAAATAAAGTTTCCCTTTAGTTCATGGTCTATTGATTATCTGGGATTAAACTTTCAATCATTAACGTTCTATGCCGCGTGACTATTGCGAGGCTTGTAAAACATTTATAGAGCAGTGAGGGTTCGCGGGGTTTTATCTGGTACGAACAGGAAGTGGCAATACAGATAGGTAGGGTCAGTTGCAGAGTAGGCTGACTACATGACCTTACCTATCTGTATTGCCACCTCTTGTTCCTCGGCCGTACCAGAAAAAACCCCGCGAACCGTCACTGTTGAATTGTAAAGCTGGCCATGGGAATTGACGGAAATTCAACAACAAATCACGTACTCTTCTCAACCTTTTGGGTCCCAGGAGTCGTTGGTCGAAAAACGCCAAAAATCGCAATAGCGCTCGTCTTTGTCGACAAAAAATCTCAACAGAGCCATCGCGCTGCTTGGGACTCAAAGGGTTAGATAGTACCTGAGTAAAATAATTTAATAATAAATACCTTTTCTTGTTTAAAACACACGGCCGGTTGTAAAGTGCAAGGCTACACTAACTGTCACTTATTAGAACAAAATTAATTACCCGCCATTATGATTTCATGGCAAACTTTGTTTTGCATAAAAAATAATTGCGAAGGTTTCTGCAAAAACATCCATTTTCAAAAATTCAGAACTCGCCTGAAAATTGTCGCACATTCAAAAACCAAAATTATTTTGAAAGATCGACGTCTTGTGGAGTGAACTGATTTTTTGTAGGATTTTATCCCTGCGTTTCATATTATTTTTTTTTATTTTTTACTCACGAGCGAAAAAATAAATTTTCAAAAATTCATAACTCGACTGAAAATTGCTGCACATTCAAAAACCAAAATTATTTTGAAACATCGACGTCTTGCGGAGTGAACTGATTTTTTGTGGGATTTTATCCCTGCGTTTCATATTAATTTTTAATTTTTTGCTCTCGAGTGAAAAAATAAATTTTCAAAAATTCATAACTCGACTGAAAATTGTCGCACATTCAAAAACCAAAATTATTTTGAAAGATCGACGTCTTGTGGAGTAAACTGAATTTTTGTAGGATTTTATCCCTGCGTTTCATATTGATTTTAAATTTTTTGCTCTCGAGTGAAAAAATACATTTTCAAAAATTCATAACTCTACTGAAAATTGCTGCACATTCAAAAACTAAAATTATTTTGAAAGATTGACGTGAATTTTTGCAGGATTTAATCCCTGCGTTTCACATTAATTTATAATTTTTTGCTCTCGAATGAAAAAATACATTTTCAAAAATTCATAACTCGACTGATAATTGTCGCACATTCAAAAACTAAAATTATTTTGAAAGATCGACGTCTTGTGAAGTGAACTGAATTTTTGTAGGATTTTATCCCTGCGTTCCATATTACTTTTTAATTTTTTGCTCTCGAGTGAAAAAATAAATTTTCAAAAATTCATAACTCGACTGAAAATTGTCGCACATTCAAAAACCAAAATTATTTTAAAAGATCGACGTCTTGTGGAGTAAACTGAATTTTTGTAGGATTTTATCCCTGCGTTTCATATTAATTTTTAATTTTTTGCTCTCGAGTGAAAAAATAAATTTTCAAAAATTCATAACTCGACTGAATATTGTCGCACATTCAAAAACCAAAATTATTTTGAAAGATCGACGTCTAGTGAAATGAACTGAATTTTTGTAGGATTTTATCCCTGCGTTTCATATTAATTTTGAATTTTTTGCTCTCGAGTGAAAAAATAAATTTTCAAAAATTCATAACTCGACTGAAAATTGTCGCACATTCAAAAACCAAAAATATTTTGAACGATCGACGTCTTGGGGAGTAAACTGAATTTTTGTAGGATTTTATCTCTGCGTTTCATATTAATTTTGAATTTTTTGCTCTCGAGTGAAAAAATAAATTTTCAAAAATTCATAACTCGACTGAAAATTGTCGCACATTCAAAAACCAAAATTATTTTGAAACGTTGACGTCTTGTGGAGTGAACTGAAAATTCAGCTTAAGAAGTCTGATACTGGGGAGCCAATATTAACACATTCAAAATTTTACACGCAAATCCCGTTTTACAATTCAACACCCTTTACAAATTGCATTTCAGGTCCTCGTCGACCTAAAAGAACGCCTCGACAAATCAAGACCACTCATCCCCCCACTAGAGGCGGCGCAACACCACTACGGCATGAACACGAACCTCCTGAAAGAAATCGTGACTTTCTGGAAAACCAAGTACGACTGGAGACAGCGAGAGAAGTTCCTGAACAAGTACCCGCAATTCAAAACCCAAATCCAAGGCCTGGACATCCATTACATCCACGTGAAACCCGAAGCCAGAAAAGGAGTCCGCATTCTCCCGCTGCTCCTCTTGCACGGATGGCCCGGATCCGTTAGAGAATTCTACGAAATCGTGCCGATGTTAACCCAAGAACGACCGGGAACAAATTTCGTCTTTGAATTAATCATACCTTCGTTGCCGGGCTATGGATTCTCACAGGGTGCCGCGAAACAAGGCCTCGGAGCTCCTCAAGTGGCCGTCGTCTTCAAAAATTTGATGGAGAGGCTCGGATTCAAGAAGTATTACATCCAGGGAGGAGACTGGGGCGCGTTAATTGTTTCTCACATGGCAGCCCTCTATTCGGATAGGGTTCTCGGGGTGCATTCTAACATGTGCATGGCGAACGGTCCCCTGGCTAATCTGAAGATATTCCTCGGCAGCTTCTATCCGCCGCTGGTTGTCGAGAAGAAATACGAGCACAGAATATACCCGTATTGGAATTTCGTCGAAAACATACTTCTCGAAATGGGATATTTCCATTTGCAAGCGACAAAACCGGATACCGTGGGAGTCGGTTTAAATGATTCCCCTGTAGGCTTGGCCGCTTATATAATTGAGAAATTCACAACGTGGACCAACCCGGCTTGGAAGGATAAAACTGATGGTGGTTTGAAATTGAAATACAAATATGATGATCTGTTGGATAATGTTATGATTTACTGGGTAACGAATTCTATAACCACTTCGGTGAGACTGTACGCGGAGACTATGAATAAGAAGAATATGTTTTTCATGGATAAGTAAGTAGAAGAAGTTTATTCAATCCTTAATTTGATTACAGTTTTGTTCCACACTGGTGGAAAAAAAAAATAGTTGTGCGCTGTGATTCTATTAGTTTTTTTTTTCATATTTTTAGGGTGCCAATAACTGTACCATCAGCATGTGCTCGTTTCCCGTACGAGCTTGGTTACCAATCAGATTTTATTCTGAAGGATAAATACAAGAACCTAGTTCAGTCTTCAGATTTCGAAGACGGTGGACATTTTGCCGCTTTCGAAGTGCCAAAAACTTTAGCGGACGATATATGGTCAGCTGTGAAGAAGATGGAAGCTCCTAAGTAATTCACCCAAAAAAAAAAATATTCAAACGGTGGAAGGATTTTGTAAATGTAAATATCTATATTGTGGGAACAACAAAAACTTATAACATCGATTTCTAAAATATGTAATTGTATTTTTGAAACATGGCGTTTACATTAATTTCTAAAATGTATTTGCTACTGCAACACGGCATGACATTTTCCTTATACAAAATACCATTTTTGTATCGTTTACAAATTTAATTTTGATTTTATCAGCAAATCCTTCATTTCAAATAAATCTATTTTTATATTGAATAGTGCGTCCATCCAAAGATGAGATAAATAGAAAGGTTTCCTTGTTTTTTTGTTATTAATTGTGTTCAATTTTATGTTTTAATAAAAATTGGTTAGTTGTCATCTTCTGGTAATGTGTAATTTTAATTAGAAACCTTGAACTATTTTTCTACAGCTATACACAAACATCTTTATTAAAGAATTGTTACAATACATTATTATCATATACATATCGCAACTTCTATTTTCTTTTTCCTCAATTCTTAAAGGGCTATCGACCGGATGCAGCGACGGTTCGCGGGGTTTTTTCTTGTACGGCCGAGGAACAAGAGGTGGTAATACAGATAGGTGCGGTCACGCAGCCAACCGTCTCTGCAACTGACCCTACCTATCTGTATTACCACCTCTTGTTCCTCGGCCGTACCAGAAAAAACCCCGCGAACCGTCACTGACCGGATGTCTTTCTGCCATTATTTTTTTACAGCACATCTATTTAACAAATTATCTTACAAAATATTAAGTTCTGAGGTGATTTAACGTTCCAATAATGAAAATTAACCCTTAGAATTACGATTTAAAAGCTTAAAAAACCTAACATATTACGTTCGTATTTCTGCGCCTTTTCGCCATCTAGCGGACGATAGCTAAACTGCTAAGTGCGTTTTGCCGACAGCGCCGAAATGCTCGAACTTTATACCTATAATCAAAGTGTAAATATCCAGCAATGCGCCATACGTGGAAAGATAGATAATTTAATTCTCAATCTAATGATGTATAAAATAGCTGTGGAAATTTGGCGATTTTTGTGTAATTTGCGAATCAAAATTTAGCAAAATCCCTGGTCGGCAATGCAGGTGACTGTATGCTGAAAATTGAAATATAGAGCATTTCGCAGAATTTGTCACATTAAAACGGCTCCTAAAATGTGTTATTGATTACTTTTGCAACTTTTTATTTTGCTAATGCATCGTAGTACGGAAAAGTCTGATCTCCATACAGCCGTTCCCTCTGTTATCGTGTAGATAAACTAGTAAATTATATGAACGCCTAGACATATGTGACCCAATACACACATTCCTACTACTTATTTTTTAGAACTGTAACTGTACTGTAATGTCTAGAAACGGTGATTTGAATATGAATTTAATAATTATTTGAAGAGCTAATATAATAATTCCAAAGTAACTTGTAAATTATTTAAACGCCTTATCGTATGTGACCCAATGCCCACACACCTCCGATTTATTTAAAACTTTCTATTTTAAGTGTAACAGGAACTGCGACTCTCCTATAATGTCTATAAACGATGATTTCAACTTGAATTTTATAATTATAGCTTATTTGAAGAGCTAATATAATAATACAAAAATAACACGTAAATTAGATGAAATGTATATGACCCAATATACACACAACTACTATTTATTTAAAAGTTTCTATTGTAAGCTTAGCAGGAACTGTAACTGTACTATAATGTCTAAAAACGATGATTCTGATATACTAATATGTTTCTATGCAATAATTGTTGTGTAAATGTACATTTATCCGTTCCATGCCGTACCGATAAATGTGCGTTGACTCGTTTACAACTGTGTTAAGCAAATTTTGCCGATGCGTGCCGTCCGTCCGATTTCGAGAAGTGTGCGCGTAGCTTAAAACGTACTTTTCCAATTAGTGAACTACGTTGGTACCATGGAATAACAATAAAGCTATGTGTTCTGTGGAATAACAGGAAGCGAGAAGGCAATTTCATAAATTGGAATAGACAAGCACCATCTGTGATTAGCGGCGTGAACTAACAACAACGCATGCACACAGCCGTTACGTGTGTGTGTATATATATTATTTCGAACTACACTAAAATAAGTTAAACATTGATAATCAAAAACACTTGGTTTTACATGTTTTACAATTTATGTTAATTAAATATTATACTTCCACAAGTTTTGTGCTTTCGAGAATGTTCGTGTGAACAAAACTAGTTGGGGAAGTTATATAATATTTATTCTACAATGTAAATAGTAAAACAGAAATGATTGTTTTATTCGTCCCTGATTTCCGCACTGTTTGACATTCTACGTTGTGTAACACGAGAACACATGGGAAATTAAACGGCATGTAGATACATTTTACCGGAAAAGCGCCGTCTAGTGTTAGCCAGGGGTATGACAAGAGATATGGGAAACAGGGCATAAGAAATCGAGCTTTACACCGCTAATATTAGATGGCGCCACCATACAAATTCGATGGATTTCTATAAATTATGTTTGTTGCTAACACTGGACGGCGCTTTTCCGATAAAATTTATCTACATGCCGTGTAATTCCCCGTGTTACTTGAAACGTAGAATGTCAAACAGTGCGGAAATCGAGGACGAATAAAACAATCATTTCTTGTGCTAGCCTCATAGCACAATATGTAGAAAATATATGTGTACATCACCCGATGAAACGGGGTAAATATTGGTAAACAAAATCACCATGTTTTACTATTTATATGAGTAGAATAAATAATATAGGTACAACTTGCCCAAGTAGTTTTGTTCACACGAACATCCTCGAAAGGAGAATGCACAAAACTTGTGGAAGTATAATGTTTAATTAATATAAATTGTAAAACCAAGTGTTTTTGATTACCAATATTTAACTTATTTTAGTGTAGTACGATAGAATATATACACACACAACACGTGTCGGTTGGTGTTAGTTCACGCCGCTATTCACAGATGGCGCTTCGATTCTAATTTATCAACATGCCTTGTCGCTTCCTGTTATTCCATGGTGTTAGCAACAAACATAATTTACAGAAATCCATAGAATTTCTATTGTGGCGTCATCCAATATTAGTGGCGTAAAGCTCAATTTCCTATATCTCTTGTCATTCCCCTGGTTGGTACACCTGTTTAAAGTACTTTTTTAAATCAACTTCATGTCGTTCTTGGCATGTGAAACAAACAAAAACTCGTTATGAATTAAAACAACTTCCAATGGACTACGCCGCAACAAAATAAACATTCGTGAGTATCCCCAAAAAATACCATTCACACAAAACACCAACAATTGACAAATTTGTTTATTTAGGTTAAGCATTGACTTATCTAATTACAGCCCCGCACAAGAACATGCAGATAACAGTCCATCCGTTGACCAACAACCCAACAGCGGCATGGAGCGAAATCTCGAAGAGCCAAAAGGTATTCAAGCTGAACGTGAAGATACCCTCGAAGCCGGTCGGTGACGATAAGGTCCGGTTCGTGTGCATGAGCGACACGCACTCGCTCATCCCCAGCATAAAGTTCGACGTGCCCGCCGGCGACGTCTTCGTGCACGCCGGCGATTTCACCAAGTGCGGCCAGCGCAGCGAGGTGGAGGAGTTCAACAGATGGCTGGAGACGCTGCCGCACAAGCACAAGATCGTGATCGGGGGAAACCACGAGCTGAGCTTCGACTCGAAGTTCGTGAGCCGGTTCAAGCAGTCCAACGGGAATTCGCGGCACACCGGCTACAGTTGGGAGGACGATATTCCGAATTACGGGAATAACGCGGATAATATTGGGGATGCGGTCGAGACGGTCGATATTAAGCAGTATTTGAGTAATTGTACATATCTCGAGGATGACGGGGTCGACGTTTATGGGATTAAATTGTATGGAACGCCATGGTAAATATTATAATCCCTACATATACAGGGTGTTTCAGAGCTCTGGGAACGGTCAATCACGTGCTTATTTTTCAAAATTTCGAAAAATGTTTTATACAAAAGTTAATAATAAATAATTATTCCTGATATGATAATCGCCGAATACAAGAAAACTATTGAGATTAGGAACGGGGAACCCTTATACAATCTGAAAGATAATTGGATTCTTCTTAAGAATACGTTACTAAATATAGGGTGTGCCATTTGAAAAAACGAAGTTATTTAACTTTATAAGTTAGGTTTTTCTACCGAATTTTTTTTATCACCCTGTATAATTTTTTGTATGAAATCATGGTTGGCTCTATAGTTCGAACCTTCAAGCAAATAATTAAAATGATTTGAATCGTTCAACGTCAATCACTGGGGCAAAAATAAAATTTCACCCAGACCATGCATTTCAACAAATCTTCAAATATTTCGAAAACGGCAAGCAATAGGTATAGGGAGTATTGAAGTAACTCACCTTTATTCGCTCCATATAATTCAAAAATGACAAAAAATACAGGGTGTTCCATTTAAAAAAACATAAGTTTGGTCTGTAACTTTGTTATGAGACACCCTGTATAAATTTAAATATTTTTAGGGCGTGCAGCTCACTAGTATACACAACTTTTGTATAAAATATTTTTCGAAATTTTGAAAAATAAGCAAGTGATTGACCGTTCCCAGAGCTCTGAAACACCCTGTATATGCACTTGCAACAAATAAACCGTGGAAAATTGATAACGGTAAAACTTGCCAAGAGCAAATTATGCTTTTAATAATTCCCAGTTGTATATTATGTATTTGATATACTTTGATCAATGAATCTTTGCATGCACTTCGTAGACAGCCGAACCTAAGTTCCGACATGACTTTCATGCATTCACCCTCCTCTATGATAACTTAAATAGACACAGTAACGTGTTTTGTATGTCGTCCAAAGCGAGAACACTCAGTTTTCGGTAATGACGCACACGCAAAGATCCGTTAATCAAACTATATATACTCCGTTTTTTTTTATTGACCAACCAGATCTGGTGATTTTTTTATAATGTTGGATACTCTGGTCGTAATTCTGACTTTTGCCTTCAAAATAAATTTGAGGTTAATATAGAAACTATTTTTGATTAAAATCTTAACCCTACAGAGAATACATTAGGCCTGAGAGGCCCACGAGACGCATTCACTGGTGTTAAGCTATTTCATGTATTCTCTGTAGGATTAATGGCAATTGTCAAATTTGTATAATTTGATTTTTTTTTATAGGCAACCAGAATTTGGCAACTGGGCTTTTAACTTGCCGAGGGGTGAAAAGTGTTTGGAAAAATGGGAGAAGATTCCGGACGATACAGACGTTCTCATAACGCACACTCCTCCTCTGGGACACGGTGATTTTGCTTGTTCCGGGGTGAGAGCCGGTTGTGTAGAATTACTTCTTACCGTACAGGAGAGGGTTAAACCCAAATATCATATCTTCGGACACATACATGAAGGTAATATAATAGTTGTTGATGTATTTGTTTGTACAAGCAATATTTGCTATTTAACAATAGCAAAGAAGAAATACCGTGTTTTTGATAAAAAACGCCCAACGCCATAACTCTGTTATTTATTGACCGATTTGAATGAACCAAAAACCAAAGTCAATGGTGGTTTAAATACTAACAAGTGACATCAATATTGATTTTTTTCAATAATAACTTCATTGTCAAATGATAGCCAACTTAAAATTTTTAAATGGCAGCATATAATGTTTTATTTTTTTTACATTCAATATTATTTTTCTGAATCCAATAATGCCCCACACGTTGTTTTTCGTTCAATATTTTGGTCGAAAAAAATTAAAATAAATCTTCCATTTGAAATGATATTTTTCGAAAATTATAATTAGCGAGCCTTGGAAAAAAAGTGATAAATGTCATTTGTTGTAAGGTTATCTCAAACATGAATAATAAGGACCCAATAAATAAGTGCCTACGTTTTACAACTCGAATGTAGAATAGAATAAATAAGTAGTGCAAGTATTAATTCACTTGCGATTTAGATGTTCTGCGATTATTGTAAACACTAAGTAGAACGTCGAACTCTGCAAGTCCACGAAATTGTCGATCTACTCTCTTCGACTTTTTAAAAATTTTCTTCTTACCTTCTAAATTCTGGTATTCGCCGCTCTGGAGACCGTAGTTGATAAATTCGTGCCGCAGCTCTTCGATTTCTATTAGAAAATAAATTTACAGCATGGCTGGTACTTCGATATTCTTCATGATTATGTCTGAAAAACACACTTATAACAAATGGTTGACATTACTTATACAACAAATGACATTTGTCACTAGGCACACTACATTTATTACCAAAAATATCATGTGAACAAGATTTATTATTATCTTTTTCTGGCATAAATATTATCTTGAAACCAACATAACGGGCATAATTGGATTCAGAAAAACAATGTCTAATATTATAAAATGGGAAAAGTATATGCAGCCATTTAAAAATTTAAAATTGACTATCATTTGGCAATGAAGTTGATTTTGAAAAGATATATAATTACCGTCATTTTATACTATTTAAACAGCCATTGACTTTATTTTTTAGTTCAATCAAATCGTTCAATAAATAACAGAGTTATGGCGTTGGGCGTTTTTTATCAAACACACGGTATACCAAACCTGAAATGTAAGGCTAACGTTTATTCCATGCCTCGCGTAAAATTGTAAAGTATAAGGTGATAATAAAAATGTACCCATTTGCTCAAATTGCTCGGTATTTTAGAAAAGCTGATTTAGACATATACACACACCGGCAAAATTAAAGGAACGCAGATAAATTCCATTTATTTTTCTCCGTGCAACTTTTCCGTGGCAATTTCAGCGGTATCTCGTACAACCAAGTTAAACTAACTAATTGCAGTTCTTTTTTCAAAGCTATGAGCAATTGTAAAGCCTCTTAAAAAAATAAAACAAAAAGTAGCGTTTTTGCAATAGAAAAATTATACACTTTGACTTGTTTTAAGCATGTAATAAATAAGAAAAATTGATGATAGTAAATAAAAAAAAAACAAATTCGAACGATAACTTATTAAAATATACGAACTTTTATCCAGAGAAAATATGCGTTTCAAATGTAAGGCAACACTTAACACATTGCAATACAACTTAAAGAGGTGTCAAATGTTTTTTGATAAATGTTTCAAAAAATGACATATGGTAGTAGGAAATGCGACACCGTCTCGACCGAGCCAGTAAAAAAAAAATGCATGAATAAAATTAAATATTGTATCCGTTCCTTTAATTTTGCCGGTGTGTGTATTTACAACTGTTGCTTCTTATAATAAAGTCTAATCATTTTTGTAGGATATGGAGTGACCTCTGATGGAAAGATAGTCTTCATAAATGCCTCGACATGCGACATAAATTACATCCCGAACAACTTGCCCGTGGTCTTCGACATGCCCTTATCGGCCGGCCATACTAAATCGTGAACGCCATTTTATATAGAACAGAGAGTCGTGCGCGTAATATTCACTGTATTATTCTAGTCATCGTTGAAATATTACCTGTCCGATTCACTCCCGTCAAATTAAGCTTAAAATGTACTAATTTTATAAGATCTTATAGTTATACAGCTTATCGACAATCGCCATCGTCAGTTTGGAAGAATACCGTGCTTCATTCATTTTTAGAAAGATGCACGAAAAAAGTGTATATGATGGTATGTATTGCGATAATTATAAGTAAAACGTACTGAAGATTAAATGTTGTTTAACAATATAGCAATTTTTTATACTCTCAAATTTTGAACGATTAGATAAAAAAAAACATGGTTTTCATAATTGTGAAAATCAAAAAAAAACATGGTTTTCATAATTGTAAAAATAAAAAAAAAACATAGTTTTCATAATTGTGAAAATAAAAAAAAAGCGAAATGGATGAAAAAATATAAGTGATAAAGAGAAAACTAGAACGCAGTTGGAAGGTTCTAGATGGAATCATTGATTTTGAGGATACATCCAATACCCAAATTCTTCCGACATGGTTTAGCTATTGCGCGTATAGTTATTATAAGGGAAAATGGTTATATAATAATTTGACAACAATACAGACATTAATTTTGATTTGAATAGGTTGAAGGTGCACACAAGCACAGAAAAGAACTCCAACCTCCTTAATCCCATCCTTCGTTATACCTGCAAGCGCCTAAAGCGTGGAATAAAGTTAGTAAAACCGAAATAAAATATTTTGGGAAAAAATCAGGTCAATTTTTTTTTTTATGAAAATACACATTTTTGCATGAAAGTTTTTGAGCAATTTTTTAATGGCAACCCCCTATTTTTGTTCTTGATTTTGAGAGATCTTTTTATAGGCGCGCACTGTATATAATTTTGTAATTTTCAAAACTACAGTAGAATCAATAATGTTGAAATTTTTGTATGTATATTAATTCCTGATTTTCTGCAATTTACTTTTTTAATTAACGTCTGCTCATTGTACTATTTTGATGATTTTTTTTCATGTATTGTACTAATGGGCATGTCCTGTAATAAACTACTATTATTATTATTAGAAAATTTTGTGCTTACATGTGAATGCATAAAAGAAAATCACTTATTATTGATCATTAATCCAAAGTGACAATTTTGAATTGTGGCCGATGATAAACCATTCGTGCAGCATGTACGTAAAAGCCGTCCGGATTTTGCACACTAAACATTCAAGAAAGGTGGAAAAGAAAGACCGGACTGATGCGAAACAATGAGGACCCGCCACACTTAATAGTTTGTATATTGATCTACTTAATATAAATAATTAATTAATGTAAAATGGTGCCCACATGTATAATGTCGACGCCCCGTCGTTTTAAATAAAAAATAAACCGTTCGCTCAAGACCGTCCCTGCTACGAGTGCTGCGGTTGCTGTAGGTTCTGCACCAGCCGTCTGCCCCAGTATCCCTCCAGGTCGAAGGGCTCGAAGTCCTTCAGGACGTCTCTGTCCTGTTCGTTGTAATACATGGCGGTGTTGCCGGTGTTCTTGTCCACCTCCTGGGACACCTTGTTCCATGACTCGAAGATGTACTTGATCAGGTCGTCGTGCTGGGCGCACGTCGGCTTCTCGACGGACGGGATGCGGTTCAGGTTGGGTGGCCGTCTGTTGTTGCCATTCATCTGGGACATGTTTCCTCTGGGGCCGCTGAAAACAAACGTGCATATTTATTTATTATTTTAACGGAAATTTCAAGAGATTAATTAATGGCTAAATACTACGCAACAATAATCAGCATTCAGCGTGGTGATTTCTGGGGTAATATTTTTTTTTTAAGTTAGAGGACCTGTGTTAATTTTGACAAGTTGTCAGTTTATTCAATATAATTATTCACAACCACAAACTGAGAACAACGTAACTCTAAAATGTCATCTTTAACACGTTGAGTTCCGCAATGTATTTATTAAAAAATCTCAGGAGGGCGTTATTTTTTTTTCTGATTGAAACAATATTGAGTGATATTGCCTTGGTTACGATATGTCCCTAGGGAAATATGAAGTGCTCATATTTCCCTAGGGAAATATAGACGTCAAACAATTGTCATTAGGAGCTTCTCGCAAGAATTGTTTTCATTGCTCTCGGGACAACACCTCCGATTTCTTAGGAAGGTATCCTTTATGGATTTTACAGCTTTGGATTTTACGGGAACCAAACATTCACGGTCTCTCGTCGCTTGCGTTAACACATAGTTTGACATTTCACCAATTTACGAAACAACACAAAAATCAAACAAGTCAACCATGAAATTTACAAACAAGGCCCTTAGCAACGTTACCAATCCGATAAATTCAAAAATTTACAATCCAATATTTTCCCATTTACAGAACAATATTCTTTCAATCAGAAAAAAACTATTGATTACAACACGGGAAATATGAATACATTTCCCTAGTTATTCCCTAGTTATAGCTATATCGCAATAATTGATGAATAAAGTTTTAATAGATTCCGAGAGACGAAAGTGGCATCGCACGGCAAATTTGCTCCGTGGAACGAGCGAGACCACGTATGTCTCACGCGGCGTATATGTCCAAAAAGTGCGTGATACCATGTTGGCACCAAGCGGCACTCAACATGTTAATGTTTACTTCTCATGTGTACCAACCACCGTTGCCATAGAAACCATAACAACTAACTTCACATCGCACCGATGACAGAAGTTACATTTTTGACATTAGGGTTAAAATCAATTTCATTAGTAATTTGTGTTATTTATTTGATGTTCTAATTAAAAATTAAAAGCTGTCACTTCTTACATCGACATCCATCTTACTTTATCATTATGTACTAACAGGAAATGTTATTTAGCATAAAAAACGAACGGCAAAAGTTACGACAAAAACACTCTTCAAATGGCCACCATTTTGTTAATTATCTACCATAATTGTAATAATCGCATATTTTTTCCGGATTAGGAAATGACCCAAAATCTAATCAGAAAAATCTTTAAAAAAAACTTATGTGAATAACTAATATATTAAATAATAAACTTATAGTTGCTTCAATTGTAATATTAGATTGAACCAGATTCAAAATGTCAATCCACACTACAATAACACGCCAATACAAAATTAATTAACATCATGTGTATTTCTTTATAAGCTATTTATTGAACGCGAGTTTTGGAATATAACAAATTAACGATTTCAATTAAAGCCCGTAAATTCCTCAAAACAACAAGTGTGATAACATTCGTTTCATACACACGCATCCGAAACTAGGTTGTGTCAAACTAATAATGTGTTTTAAAATGGATTTTACCTTGGACTGAATGTGAATAATCGCAACGTTAAATGAAACCCGGGAAGTGACCATTATTAATAGAAGAGTGTTAATTTTATTGGGGACACAGGTGAAAACAATGGATTTACTTCTCACCTCATTGTGGGATAAACGAAAAGTGTAAATTCGTTAGGGCGTCTCGATTTATGTTCCCCTCGGTGTTTCGCGCATACGCTGGCTTGAGCAACTGGATTTATTCACTAGAACACAAACACAAATAAACACCGCAGCACCTTTGTTATGTTTTCGTCGGACGCCATGAATTGTCATGGAGCGTCAGGTTCGCCAACGCGCGCACGCAAAAAAATGCCGAATTCAGTGGCGTACATGATGAAACGGAGAGAGTTAATTTAATGTGAACGAGAACGAAAACATGACGAGCTTCTCGTTCCCGTTACCGAAAATTAGCTATTGATTGTGTATGTCAACATGCGAATCATATTGTAAGGATATGCAATTGTATGTGCAGATAGGCAATTGCATATGCATACGGTTACTACAAGTAATAATGTACAGAGATCATGAATCAGTAGAACATGGCAGTAGATCTTGTGTTTTGAGCAAATAAAGACGTGCCAATTGTATATGTGAATTATTAATAAAGAACTAAATCACCAACATTACAATATCATTTAACTTTCGGTTACCATTCTCGTTACCTATCACGGGTCGCTGTAAAGCGTCCTTTATCCAGTGGTGTATTGGAGGGGGGACGTGGGGGGAACGACGTTCCGTCACCTTTTTTCAGAAACGGACGCGTTTGTGTTTGTTAATATTTTGTATAGTAAGAATAAAAATAAATAAAAAAGCTTACAAGGAAAACAATAGTTTGCTTAAAATAAGATGATCTCAGAAAAACTTTCAGCAAGCTGCTTGTGGAAAGTCGCGGACTATTTTTTTGCTCTCACCACGCGTTCCGTTACTTCTTATTTTACCAATACACCACTGCCTTTATCGTACAGAGTGATAATACAAATCAAATCATAACATATTTCATTCTGAATCGAATGATGTGTAAAATACAGAAATCAAGCTTACGCATAATGTAATGCATTACACAAGATAATAAGTTAGATAATTCATAAGTAATCATTACTTTCATCTGTATTTTTTTAAAAAGCATTACAGCAGTGACGTTTCGCGGGTTTTCTTCTGGTACGGCCGAGGAACAAGAGGTGGTAATACAGATAGGTAGGGTCAGTTGCAGAGAGGGCTGGCTGCCTTACCGCACCTATCTGTATTACCACCTCTTGTTCCTCGGCCGTACCTGAAAAAAACCCGCAAACCGTTACAGCATTGCAGAATGATCTATATTTAAATTTTAAGTTTACAGTAAACTGAATTACCGACATTAAATTTTAATTCACAAATCACTCAAAAATCATCAAATTTGCTCAACTATTTTATACCACATTCGATTTGGCATAAAATATTTTATAATTGGATGTATAACTCATTGCTGGATTTTTACATTTTGATAATAGGTACAAAGTTCACGCATATAATAACACACAAACATATGTGTAAACTGAAAATCCGTGAATAATGCCCACTTGCACCACAGCCGATTAACTTTAATCAATGGTTAGTACCGGTTAGTACTTCTTTAAAACACAACAATTTGATTCGCAAATTGTTTAGACAATAACATATTAATCAAAGAGACATATTTGGGATATCTTTCAAATTTCTAACACTTTTATATTCCCGAATTTTGACTTAATCAGTGATTAACTTTTTAACCACGATTAAGTACCTGCGGTGCAAGTGGCCCTAAGACATTAAATAAAAGTGTAAAGTAGCAATGGTATTACAATTAATTAATTTCATTTTTTTTAAATTTTGCTGTGCCCAGGTTTGGCGGTTAACACTCGAGATATAATGACTGGTTGAGTGGTGGGGCAAGGGTGAAGAATTTTAACGTGCCGTTTCGCCTATTAGGGCTGATTATTTATTCTTAAATAATAAAAAAAACTTTAATTGTTATAATAAATTACTGCTTCTAATATCTTCGAGTTAAAAATGATTGTATTCATTTTGTAAATATTTTTTCTGTTATTGCGGTTAGGTTGGTACGGTGAATCGAGCGGTTACGTGCACAACTTGACCAGCGCAGTGATTTCCTGTTGAACGGTGCCACTGCGAGTGAACTGTTGAAGCCGCCTGAAGTTGTCTATGAAGCCGGCCATTATTTTGTTGGAGTCGTTTGGTGCGTGTGTTTTCCACTGCGAATAGTCGGAAGAGCCGCTAAAGTCCAGCAGGAAAGCCAAGGGGGCCGAAGAAGATTCCATTCTACCGACAGCCGAACTAGATACTTCTGTAATACGCAAACATGGGTGACGAGAAGAAGGTAATAAAACTTCCACAAATACATAACCATAAAATGTCAGGCGTTTTTCAATTTTTGAGTGTTTTTTACTGCGAAAACCGCACCGGTCGTCGCGTTTTATCCCGCCGCAGTTGATCGGGTGCACGTTGGGGCGATTATCCGGGGTGTACGTGTGACGAGCGTTTTGAGCCGGGAGCTTGGTTATTAGCGTTTTTTTTTTTTTGTTAGGGGCGTCGGTCAGTTTTGAAAAATTGAAGCGAATTCCGTTTCTGTGTTATTGTAACGATTGTCCTTGCGTTAGTTGCGAAATTGCGAAAATTATGAATCTACGTCGTCGGTAAGGTTAGTTGGTCGCTAGCGTTTCTGTAAATGTTTTGTTTATTGGTCAAAGATTGTTTGATAGTGTTGTCGCCGTTGCAGTTGTTTTTCTTAATACGTTGCTGTTGTATGGATTGGAAAAATAATATTCCTGTTATTCGAGTTATTGACTTTTGAATTTGGTTATTTAATCCCGATTTAATGTCAATTTTGTCTATTTTTCTTATCCATTTTGACATCTAATTCAAGGCCGTTCCCGTCCATCGTGGTTTGATGCTTCACTTTAAGTTTTTATTCCCGCCATTTTGACGCTACTGTCAGAATTGGATTTATTTATCGACCAAGTTTTGATTTTTATTCAATATTGCGCAATAATAAAATTATAACCTAAAATCATACGGTTTCCCGCCACTTCATAATGGCTGTTATTTTTTTTTCAGTAATTGCGTTTTGTTGAGTTTTGGACTGCATGGTCCTTCGGTTTTATTGAATGCGTGCATAACCAAACTATTTCACTCTGAATAATGGACGAAGAAAGAAGGCCGATAACCAATTTAGCTTGTATTGTGTATAATATCAATAATAATAATATCAATAATATCATAATATCAATTCTGTATATGTGTAAAAAAAAATAGCGGCCAAAGAAATTGATTCTTTTGCATATTTTTATAAAAAAAACTGTTGCAAAACATATATTTAATTTTTTTTTGAAATAACCGCAAACTGTTTTTTCAATTATAAAAATTATGGTGCAATTTTCTTTCATAAGAAAATATAAATTATTTCACCATGCTAGGAGGGAACATTTTTCTACGAGCAGGATCAATTTTTCGGTAAAACTTGATTTTAAGAAAGCGGCTGTATTATCAGAAAATATTGCTTGGCAACATTGCATGACTGACCTTCGTAAATTATGACAAAATGACTAAATATAGCGCATTACTGACCTTCGCAAATTATAACCTCAAAACAAAATGGCTAAATATAGTGCATGACTGATCGTTGTATATTATAACCTCAAAACAAAAGAGCTAAATATAGTGCATGACTGACCTCCATAAATCTAAACAAAATGATTAAATATAGTGTATGACTGACTTTCGTAAATTATAACCTCAAAGCAAAATGGCTAAATATAGTGCATGACTGATTGTTGTAAATTATAATCTCAAAACAAAATGGTTAAATATAGTGCATGACTGACCTCCGAAAATCAAAACAAAATGACTAAATATAGTGTATGACTGACTTTCGTAAATTATAACCTCAAAACAAAATGGTTAAATGTAGTGCATGACTGACCTCCGTAAATCAAAACAAAGTGACTAAATATAGTGCATTACTGACATTCGTAAATTATAACCTCAAAACAAAATGGCTAAATATAGTGCATGACTGATCGTTGTAAATTATAACCTCA
This sequence comes from Ocypus olens, assembly GCA_910593695.2. Lineage (NCBI taxonomy): Eukaryota > Metazoa > Arthropoda > Insecta > Coleoptera > Staphylinidae > Ocypus > Ocypus olens. Next base: position 68,264,999 of record OU343047.1, read on the forward strand.
AAACAAAATGGTTAAATATAGTGCATGACTGATCGTTATAAATTGCAACCTCAAAACAAAATGGTTAAATATAGTGCATGACTGATCGTTATAAATTGCAACCTCAAAACAAAATGATGATACAGCGCATGACTGACTAGTAAATTATAACCTCAAAACGAAATGGCTAAGTATAGTGCATGACAAAAACGAAATGACTAAATCGTGCAAACAAAATCGTCGAACTTGCACGGCTTACCTTACAAAAGTATATCATGAAAGGATTAGATATGTAATTCAAACCATCGTATTGATTATCAGTCTGATAAAAATGGAAACAAAATGCTTTTGTAGTACTCATCGAATAGAACGTTGCAATAAAAATTATAAACGCATTAGTCATACAATGATTCATATGTGTTGCCGGTATTGAGGATGAGGAAATAATGTTTAATGCTTTAATAAAACTACAACCAAGAGTATCTGTAGACCCTATGAATTTAGAAAACATTTTGAGGAAGAGATCATGTTAATATTGCTCTCCGTATTAAATAAATATAAATGTTTAACAAAGACGAAATATAGCCTGAATATGGGAATATTCGACTTGTTCGTGACGGTAAAATTAAGTCTAACCGAGACTAAAAACAAATAACTTATTCAAACAACTTCAGGCTATTTCTCGTCTTTATTACATTTATTTACCGTTGCTCGTTGGTTAATTGCTAACATGAATGTGCAGGCGTGCACCCAGGGGGGTGGCTATCGGGCTTGAGTTGGTAAAATTACTATTAATCATCTGCTACAAATGAGGTTAAATATAAACATTATCGATGGCCATTTGTAGCTCTTATGAGTTTCAATAAACTGTATTTATTATTATTATTATAAACATTATTTAGGAAGCACTTTTAAGTTAAAACATATGAAGGATGGTTAGTAGTAATAATTATGCTCTGTCTAACTGACCATCAATCACGAGATCCTACAGCTGTGTTATTTTGTGTACAATTGCCATTTGTATTTAAATTTAGTGAATGCGGTCAAGAAATTTTTTCTTGACATGTTGCAGTTCTAATCTAAAGTAAGGAATTTGTAATCATAAGTGTTAACGCTAGGTTTGTTTCACGAGTAAATAAACAACAAATTTGTGAAACAAACCGAGTGTTAATTTTTGTTTTATCTTTTATTATTTTCAAAATGTTTCACCGAGTGATAAGTGAGAAAATTATTCAAGAAATATAATGTTGTTATTACTTTCAGGCTTCTGAATCAGAGCATATCAACTTGAAAGTCTTGGGCCAGGACAATGCCGTAGTACAATTCAAAATCAAAAGACACACACCTTTAAGAAAACTCATGAGTGCATACTGTGACCGAGCGGTAAGTAATTAATTCACAATTGTGAATATTTTTATATACTGTACTGATATACTGTGTTTAGTGATGGAATGGCCTTGTGTTTTCTCTCCTTCTGAAATCTACACTTATTAAAACGACTCAAAATCTAGTAGTTTATGTTAAAAAAAAAATGTACATTTTGTTGCACTCTGAAAAATTTTAGTGTGTTTATAAGGGTACTTTCTACTCTATAATATAGTTTGTTCACATTTTATTCTAACCGCAGTTGGGGTGTTTTTCTTTTCTTAAATTGGCATAATGATGAAGTATGTTGTTAACCTATAATTTCAATAAAACGTAAAACAATATTTTTACATGTGAATAAGGGAAATTATAAAATGCAACATTACACCATGAAATAACAGGAAGCGACACGGCATGTTGATAAATTGGAATAGATAAGTGCCCTCTGTGATTAGCAGCGTGAACTAACACCAACACATGCACACTACTGTTTCATGTGTATATTATATTACCTACTCCCACTTTGTAATTGCTGAATTACCTAACTGTTTTCACCAATTGTAAGCGACCCATTACGAATATACAGGGCGTTTCAGAGCTCTGGAAACGGTCAATCACGTGCTTATTTGTCAAAATTTCGAAAAATGTTTTATACAAATGTTGTGTATCATAGTGAGCTGCATGCCCCAAAAATATTTAAATTCGAAATTTTGAAAAATAAGCACGTGATTGACCGTTCCTAGAGCTCTGAAACACCCTGTATAGAACATATATAAATGTTAAATGTTGTACATAAATGTGTAACATGTACTATGTACCTCGCTATATTGTATACTTATTAGCCAATTATAATTAACGTTCGCCGGTCCCTCTGCATTCGTCTGCTCGTCTTTAAATATCAAAAGTGACAGTGACAGTGACAGTGACATTTAAACGTCAGATTACAACTATCTCTTGTCATACACTAACATAACCAAAAAAATGCAATGACAAACAAATTGTTAATAACTTTTTTTACTACCAACAGAAATATCACTCTGAGAAAGCCTACTGCGGCAAGAATAAAATGTGAACAGATAATAAATTTATTTGCTAAACAGATAACTAATTACAGGACAAAATTAAGTCAACAAGTAATTCATAATAACTAATACATTGTCACAGGTTTTTTAAATTTGAAAATACTAAATATTTCACAATTACCATTATACAAACTGTAAAAGTAAAATTTCCCTTCTGCAGTTAACGCCTCTTGTCGCACACTTATTGCATTTCACTACACTACTTACAGGACGGCAAACGTAACTTGCCGTTGCGCAGTGGCAAAATAGTGGGCGGAACCTTCGAAGGGCGCTCTCGATAGATTTCGTGAAGAGTTTGCGCGCCTGGTACATTCAATTATGTGGAGGAGAGCGCCCGATACAGTTGTAAATAAATAGCGCACGCGAAGAATATGTGCTTGCTTATTATAGAGACTGTACTCGGTCGGCTGTAGAGAGAGAGAGAGAGCTTTCGCTTGCTCTCTGTGCGTCTGGCCAACTTAAATTTGCTGTCCTGTAACCTTCAACTTGCGATGTCGGTCTCTCGGACCGACACCTATATTTCTATATTGACATCGCGAGTTGAGGGTTAAATCAATGTTCCTTTCAGTCTTTTAAATCAAAAAGGAAATCACGATGTCGTTCGTTTGTGCGTGCAGAATTAAATTCTTCTCAATCATTGATAGTAATCTATACCCTATTTTTCTTAAGATTGCAAACACTAGAAGACTGATTTACACCATTAACATATGTGAATCTAGTGACAAATATTGGTGCGAAATTTAAATCTAGTGGATTACATGTCTAATGGACAGTGTGAGGGAAAAGCATGGGATGAATTTATCAGTCATTGTACAAATACAAAATTAAAGAAACACCACACAGCAATAAGGAGAAACACTAAACAAAACAAAACAGTAACATGTGAACGGTGTATCTATAATGGCGGACGCTCGCACAGCTGGCATGTGTACATATTGCGCATGTTTACGCTTCATGAGCTTACGCGCCGCAATACTCCTTAAATTCATATTTTCTCTTGTTTTCCCACAATTTCAACCAATCACTGAACAAGGTCATATTTGCCCTATCCTTCCCTGGTCGCAATCTTACGAAAAATAGACTATAGATACTTGTTTTTATTTCAGGGTCTCAGTTTGAACGTGGTCCGCTTCCGCGTCGACGGCAACCCGATCAACGAAACCGACACACCGAACACCCTGGAGCTGGAGGAGGGCGACACAATCGAGGTGTACCAGCAGCAGACCGGCGGCGGCTGCGGCTACTGATTACTTTTAAGTGTTATTTTAAATTCCTTTGCGCCGACGCGCCCCGCTGCCTCAGCAAACCAAAAACCCGACGACCATGGGCGCGCCCCGGTGTTATTTATGTATAGATTTAACAGTTTAAGTTAGGAATTCTTATTCATAATTTAGTAAGTTCCGCGTTATATAAGAAATTCGAAGCATAAATACGTTTTCTCATCAGAATTTAAAGTTAGTATTTTTAAAATGGAGAATTATTGTCAAAAAAGTAGACTGTGGACATGATGGACTTTTTGTAATAAATATTCTTTTATTCGTATGCAAAGATTAATTTATTTTGCATCCTTGAAAATTGAAAAGTGACTTATCTTACGTATTGTTATCGAATATAATTTCTTGAATAAGTTTTCACTTCTTGAAACATTTTGAAAATAATGAAAGATAAATAAAAAATTAACAAATTGATTTGTTTCACAAATTCGAATTCGAACCAATTGTTAATTTTTTATTTATCTTTTATTATTTTCGAACATAATGCTCAATTGGATGAGTGACATTTTGTTAATAATAGCAATCACTTGGTTTTTGTGATAAAGGGAAGAAATAAGCAGTCGCTAGCAATGTATGCCGTGAGATCAGAAAGTAAAAAATAGTTGGCAGCACATTTGCTGAAAATCCCTATAATTATTCGAGTATTATAGGCTGCCTTGAATTCTTCAGTGCAGTTTTTTTTTTTTGAGGTCTTGGAAATACAAAAAATTGGCAAAAAAACTATTTTTAACTCTAGATAACTAATCTTAAATCAGTGTTTTGGAGTTGAAACCGAACTGCAGATTCAACGAGCTCTAGCGCGAGTTGAATGTGCTGCTTCATACCACTTGTTGTATTACGGCTGAAAATATAGAAAAGTGTTAAAAATTAGGCACAAGGTAAAAGTGAGCTCTCCATAATTGCCTTCACAAAACTGTCAGAAGTCGGTAGTCTATCAGACGAATGTTTAGTTGTCAAGGTTTAAGTAACCTCAAAAAACCACAAGATGTCAAAATAAATTGGGGTATTCCAGACAGCCAACATAATATTAATGAATTATTATCCCTATTTTCAAAAAATGCGCCTCCAACTATTTTCGGCTTTTTGATCTCATGGTACATATGTCGCGAAATCGATAGCGGTTTGATATTGCCGTGAAATAAGATGGGTTAGCAACTCTTGTTTTTTTTAAACATTTACCAAGTGTCGATTTGGTAGTAGATTGGATTTTTTTATGGGACAATTCCCGCTCCTTTCGTTCACCTCTGACATACACACTGGGAGGTTCATAGGAGACATCTTATGCCTCAGCCACACGATGCTCGTCGCGCTGCCGCGATGTTGCCCTCTCTGCCCACACACTGCTCTACTCACTGGGAGGTTCATAGGACCATCTTCAGCCACACGATGCTCCTCACGCTGCCGCGGTTCTGCCCTCTGCCCACACACTTCTCTACTCGTGCAATTAATCGCAACGTTCCGCATTAGGTCGTACGCATTTATATTGCCAGTCCTCGCGCCCAAAAACCGACAAAACAGGGAGCAGTGGGCATGATGTGCGACATGACGAGTAATGTTGCCACACTACGTCTCTGCCTCATTTCCTCGCTACTTCCCATGCCACTCGACGAGTGTGTGGCAGGGGTATTACAAGAATTACTGGGAGCGTGTGCATGAGCTGCAAACAACACGACACGACACGACAAATGATCAATTTACGCTTTTGAAGGAAAAAATGGAAATATTCAAATAACTTGATTATAAATGTCAAAGTATTTTCTTAGAAAGACTTAGTTTTGCAGTCACGAATATTATTTAATACTTCTGCAACAAGTGAGATTGTCTCAAATTTATTTACTTGATTATATTTAAAACTGTACAGTGCATTTTACAATTAATATTCCTTATAATGAATGATTTAATCTTAGCTGACGGTGGTGTAATTTGCTTTACAATATACTAAAAAAAAAGTTAGTTAAGTAAACAATCGATATTAAATATCCTGACATTTTCTTACCAATAAATTCAGAAACTGGATCATGTTCGCCGTCTGATCTCATCGTACCACAAATCTCATCGTTCTCGACCATGGGCATAAAAACATTAACAAATTCCGGACTGTAAGGTGGTCCAATCGCTTCCAATACCTAAATACGAAATAATACATTTTTAGGACGATAATACATTAATTGCATACTCAAAAAGTATTATAGTATATTACGTAACAAGAGTTGTAAATAGCAAATTACGCGCAAGTGAAAAAATTGTGTACGAGCCGCGTAGCGGCGAGTAACGCAATTTCACGAGCGCGTAATTGCTTTACAACTCGCGTTATGTAGTATACTTTATCTACGACCACTCTCACCTTAATTTATATAAGAGAATGTGCGGAATAGCGAAGTGACAGCTTCGGGGTGCGTGATGTGACGTTTAACAATCGCGGACTACTATATTTAATAAAAATGAACAAACGCGCAACTCTCAACCAATCAAAAGTTCGTAAACGAAACTCACTAGTACCTTTAATTTACAAGCGGGCTCTAACATACGTGGGTGTTTTGGTGTATTTACGCAGTACGCGCATTGTACGATAATGGGCATTTACAGTAGTGGTCGTAGATAAAGAATTTTTATACACTAGTGGAAAAAAAAATGAAACACTTGAAATTCGTGAAATTTCGACCATTTTCAAACTGCCATAACTCAACGTATTTTTAATCGATTGTGATGAATCTTTGAAGGCGAAAAACTTTAAAGTATCTTCTTTAAATTCATGCGTGCGAACTTAAGCGTAACCCCTTCCGCCCCCCTCTAGCACCCCTGTGAAAACATGTTTTTTTAGGAAACCCTGTCGAACTTTGACGCTGTGTACGGAGTTGGAAAAAATTTGTCGACTCGATCCACCATAAAGGCATTAAAATTTGACTAATTCCCTATGTAGGAGTCAAAGAACGAAGTTCCTAAAACGATTTGGCACCAAGTTATGGGTGATTGAAAAAAAAGTGTCAGGAAAAAAATTTGAAAAAATTCATGAAGGGAAAAAGCGTGTAATTATTTTTTCGAAAAAAAAAAGTTTTGGTCATTTGATGATTTTGGCCATTTTTTCCAAGTATTATTCAGAAAAAAAAATGCATGCAAAAAATGTTGGTTTCCCAGAAAAATTTGAAAAAATTCATGACAGTTCTTAATGACGGGAAAAAGCTTGTAGAGTGATAATTAAAAAAAAAAGTTTTGGTCATTTGATGATTTTCGCAATTTTTTTGCCATAGTATTACTCAGGAAAAAAATGCATGCAAAAAATGTTGGATCTCAGAAAAATTTGAAAAAATTCATGACTGTTCTTAATGGCGGGAAAAAGCCTGTAGAGTAATTACTTTTTCCCAAAAAACATTTTTTGGTCATTTGCGAGGATATATAATATATTGTTTATGCTGGAGGCTTCTACTTCGTTATACATTTTAAATATTATAATAAAACACTTTTAACTTTGTTTTGTATAACTTGTATATTTATTTTTGTGACTTAAGTTTCGGTAATACAATTACCATTTTCAAACAAGAAATCTTCTTGTATTACCGAAACTTAAGTCACAAAAATAAATATATAAGTTATACAAAACAAAGTTAAAAGTGTTTTATTATATATAATATAGTATTATCTTATTTCAATGCTTATTTTTTACCGGCAAATGCAATAATTAAAAAAATACATTTAATACCACTAATGTTAAGAATTAATGAGATACCCTACAATTGTGACATATTTTTAAATGGGCATTGGCAATAGAATTGAAAAGTACCTCACAATAAGTTTTTACCGTTAACCACTTCGTGCCCATGCTGCTTTGATTGAATCCCAGAGTTGATGAAAAATTACTTCTTTGTTGTTGTTAACTTTTTCTACGAAATATTATTTCACTGTCACAAACTTACCCATTTATGAAAAAAATATTCCATAGATGGCGCTAAAGGAGTAATTTTTTTGTACAATGTTTTTAGTTTCTTTTTTTGCTTGTTGCCACATGAAGAGGTTAAAGACAATTTATTCATCAGGAAAAACGAGACTGCTGAATTTTAACGAAAGAATTTCCTAACTTACCTCTGTAACAAAATAACGAATCAACGAAATATCCGTGTCGCACTTCTGCCAACACTGTTTTATGTATTTGACGACGGGCATGACGCATCCCGACCAAACCAAATTGACCATTCTGTCCAGCACCATTTTACGCATTTCCAGCTGCAAAACAAACGTTCAATCAATCAATACATTTCGGTTGGATCGCAGGTGCAGCAAGTACTTGAACTAAAATCTCCAATTCGTCTTGTTTCGATTCGAATAGCCTTATCAGCAAATCTAGGACTTGCGTGTGCAGCAACGGATGACACGCGACGACTTCGTCCAACAACGCCAAATGCACCGGGCAGTGCTCCGTTTGCAGCTTGAAGTAGCTCGGTTCCGTGACTGTGCATTCGACCCAGCGGACCACACCAACGGCAACTACTGAGTATCTAAAAAAAATTATTGTATTTCTAAATTGATGCGAAACGGGTGATTTTTCAGCAGGTCTTTGATATAATTTTTTGTTCTTATACTTACTTGAGACACTGGTACAGCATCCCCAAATCGGCTATCAGTTCCGAACTCCCCTTATTCAGATTGGAAATGTTGTGGACGGATTCGATGGACTGTATCGTCGATTTAAGCTCGTCCTTGTTCCAAGTTCTCTTCTGTCCCTTCTTGCTCTGAAATTCGCAAACACTCGCGGCGTACGCCAACAAGTAAATGTACTTGGGCTTGTGATCCGGGTTTAATTTACCGCTGGGTTTGAATAGGGAATCGATAAGTAACTCTGAAAAATTTAAATTTGAAGAATTGCCATGACTCGTTTAATAATTGAAATAAATAATAATTTATTAAAATAAAAATTATTTTCACGAAAATAATGGTTGCCATGAAATTTAAAAAAATGGTGCGCAGTTGATCTGTTTGGTTTTTATGAATGAAAATAGAAATAATGGCATGAATCCTCGCAGAACATTTAATGGCAAACATATACCGCACTTCACAATTTGCACTTCGAATAGAATACATTTTTAATGAAAAAACTTGTAAACAGTTATGAAGTATTCAATCAATTTGACAGAAGCCAACAGATCAGCAGCGCATCATTTTTTTTAAACGTCATGGCAACCGTTGTTTTCTTAATTTACCTTACCCAGAAATTGTGGTGTTCTTAGTAAATCGATCGGAGGAGGATCACCGCCGCTGTAATTTCTATATAAAACTGTTATATCGGCTGGATTCAGGGTGTTTTTTGACAGCATGGCGGTTAGAGCCTGGCAAGCTTGCGGATAGGCGGCCGCACCATTTAAGGCCATCGTTATCGGAGTAATGTCATTGCCGCTGAAATTACAAACCATTGAGGAACAACACATTTTAACGCCATCTCAGAACTTACTTCTTTTGTGCACATTTGGTAATCTCTTGGGATAACCTTTTCATACTACTTCCGCCTCTGGCTTCCCTGGCTAGAACGTTTATTATCACTTGAGCGTACACGTATGTATGCTGGCCGTGGCATACCATTTTCTGCAAAAAAAAAAAAGAGTATCGTGTGAGCAACAATGTTTGCAGTCAATTTAAATTTCCCGCCGAAAAATCTGTGGAATTTGATCACTGCAAATTCATGCCGAGGAAAAATTAATAAAGAATAACTAGATTTGGGCTGCGTCGTATTTTGCCATTTATTTTACCTTCTTTGCATAGACATCAGTTCTTATCAGGACTACTTTGCGTAAATCTTTATTTTGTGATAAGTGATTTGCTGTTTTTAAGGTTCGAAAATTATAAAAGTTTCATTCTAAATTTACAGAGTTTACGTCAAATCGCCTTTGTTTACACCACAGCATGATGCTTTCATCCTGAAGGCTCATTATTGAAGTGGAACTATGGATATCAGTCGTACCAACATGCGTATTTGGTTGCCTACCTATCAATCTGTAATCAATGTTGCTCACTTGTACATCAGGGTTCAAAGTTACAAATGCTCTTTGAACGATGCCGAGTTAATACATTTTAGCTGCATAACTTACTTTACACATTTTAATAAAATCAAATAAAAACCCAATATATAAGTAAACATAAAACGTAACTTACAGCACATTCTTTTGTGGTTCTTTGCCATTCCTCTGGATTCGTAAGAAAGCTCGTTATGGAAGTCTTTAACACCCTGGAAAACACCTCCAACTGCTGCGCTGCAGTGGAAATGCTGGTGATTTCACCTTGGAAACCGGCATCAGAAATTAGCTAAAATTGTGAACATACTTATTTGAAATAACGTACAAGAATTAAATTATTTGATAAAGTAAACTTAAACAAAATTACGCAGTAATAAAATTCAACTTTTTTGTACGGCCAACAAAAATGGTATAAATAATGAAACTAATTTAAAATCCATTCTATAAATAAAATTTAAAAAGTAGCATCGGCAGTAGCCCAATTTTCATTTCATAGTAACTGTAGTTTTATTAGTTACTTTAACGTGTAAATACTTACCTTAATAGTAAAATTCAGCATTAAACAGTCGGGATACTCCTCGGCCAGCCTGTAGATCAAAGACCTCCAGGTGGGATGCTCGATTAATTCGGTGAGCCAGGCGGGCGTCTCCCCCTCCTCCGTGAATATGGTGTCGGCCTTTTTCGGATCGAAAGTTTTCAGAATCATCTCCTTCAAGTGATTCTCCACCATCGCCTGCACGTCGGTCACTTTTACGCCTCCGATGATCAGCCACTCGGCTATAAGATTCGCCATCTGCGCGACGGCCGTGTAATTCTGCGATACCTGCTCGATGACCTGCACCGGATCGCCTCCGGATTGAAAATATCTGGTTTACGGATGAAACAAAACAGGTAGTTTTCCTCGGAGTGGATTTTGTGTAGTAATTTACAGCGATACGTTGAATCGATTACCATATTTACCTTTTCAATGAGGAGAAAATGCCCGGTTCCATGATATAATCCGGCGTCGAGAACTTCAGAGCGCATTCGGCAAGGACCTGCTGCGGGTTTTCAGAATGATCGTCCATGCTCTCGTTCTCATCGTCCATAACATCGCCACCATCCCAAGCGCGCTCGTCGTCGTAATCCATTTCGATTAAATTATTTGTGTGATTAAAGCTCAATTGGATAATTGTTTGTAAACTTAATTTTTGACAGCGTCAACATAACCTGTGTACGGGTTTACCCTATGACCATATACGGCAAAATAGAATAAAGCCGTATCGGATATGAAATTGTTAGGTTGGCGACATTTTTGGGGACAATCTTCAATATAGCCATAGAGTAGGTTGTTCATCACTGTTCTGAAATCAGGAAGTGACAGATGCAAAAAAATCAATTAAAATTTAATGACATGATTTTCGTCCATTTTAATATTAGATTTAATTCACAATTAACTTTAATAAACTTTTATAATACCGATATCCAGTTAAACTTAATTTTTGATAGCGACAAAATAACCTGTGTACGGGTTTACCTTACGACCGTATACGGCAGAATAGAAATAGCAGTATCGGATATGAAATTGTTAGGTTGGCGATTCTTTTGGGGACAATCTTCAATATAGCCATATAGCAGGTTGTTCGTCGCTGTTCTGAAGTCAGGAAGCGACACAGAAGCGAAAAAATCAATTAAAATTTAATGACATGATTTTCGTGAATTTTAATGGTAGATTAATTAACTTTAATAAACCATTATAATACCGAAATCCAGTTAAACTTAATTTTTGACAGCGACAAAATAACCTGTGTACCTCACGACCGTATACGGTAGAATGGAAATAGCCGTATCGGATATGAAATTGTTAGGTTGGCGATTTTTTTGGGGACAATCTACAATGTAGCCATATAGCAGGTTGTTCTGAAGTCAGGTTTACACAGACGCGAAAAAATCAATTAAAATTTAATGACATGATTTTCTTCCATTAACTTAATGGCAGATTTAATGCCTAATTAACTTTAATAAACCCTTACATTACCGAAATCTCCAGTTAAATTACTTTAGTAGTTAAGTAAATTTTAATCTGATTAAAGTATTTTAGCCCTTAGAATCAGAAATGAACTTGGAAAATATATTTGGCGGCAAAAACTTTCGCATTTATGTGGAAAACTGGTGGCAAGCACATTCAACAATCGTAAAGTATAGAATAATATAAGGATCATAATCATTTCAGGACGTACACAAGACAATTACCGTAGACAGGCTGAAAGACCTCAGGTTGATAGTCAGTAATAATAGCAATAAGCCAAAATTGTGTTTGAATGTTTCTTAAAAATGTATAAATTCGTATTAATAAAGATATTTGTATATATAAAGAAATGCATTCATTTACCCAAACATTTGTAAGCATTTCAAACATTAACCCATTACATCCCATGACACAATTTTTTTCAAAAGAATTTCAATATCTTAAACATTTTTTTGGACTAAAGTAGATGAAACAGAATTCCGTCACTGCTGAATATATGTTCTATCATGAATACAGAAGAGTTTGCATCACAGAAACATTCTCTAAAGTAAATAACACTGCCACTAATTGTTATTAAAGCCCATGATGTTTGCTGTACTCGCTTGAATACAATGGGAACTAAAGGGTTAATAGATAAAACACTTGTATGTTACCAACGATTGACAATAAAAGCATAAAGTATTTCATACTCTCCTTATTTAAAAAAAAAAGACAAAGTTTAGAATAAGGAAACGTTTTATTTACAAGAAAGAGACGGACAAGTAAAATAAAATACACAGAATGTCTACCTCTGCGGTAATAATACCAGATATTGCAACTAATCATCCATTTAAATCTAATTTACTGGCAGTGCCCTAAGTGCGCAGGATACACCTCCAAAGTAAAAATCATCACCGTCGTCGTCGAGTAGAGAGCCTCTACGGCACGACCTGCACACCTTCAAAGGGTGACAATAATACATACTGTTGTGCCTACTCAATTCAGTCACATAATTTCATTTTACGGCAAGTCTAAACAAACTTCTCACCAGATTCACCTTTACGATACAAAGAAAACCGTTTTCGGAGTGCATTAAGGCGAGTGTCACTTTATTACATAAAATTAGAAGACGGCCGCGACAATAACTAGGCGGTAATGTATAATTAAACAATATTTTACGTGAAAACTGGGTTTAAAAATTTACTACAGAGTGTAGAATAATGTTTCTCAATCTACCGATGATTTCTGCAAGTCATTTCTTACTTCAATACACACGCACAAAATTTAATTAGTATCAACAATGAAATGACATTCTAAATTAAGTTATTTAACATTACAAATGGTATTTGTTACGCATGAAGCTTCTACTTCGTTATACAAAATTGAAGACTTCAGTTTGCCGAATAAATCAATAAATCAAACGAATAAATCAGTGTTATACAAACAAAGTAAAAAGTCATATACTTGTTTTTCATTGATCACTTGGTGAAACATTATGTTAATATAGGTTTAAAAATTAAAATTCACTTGGTTTGTTTTACGATTAAATTAGTAAAGCCCTAAAAGCCGGCAAACACGTGGTCAATGACAACAAGGAACTTTGGAATTCCCCGATATTAAATGCCCTTATTACCTGACCGACGGTCACCTAATGTATATATAATCCATAAAATTTCGTTTGTACATCATTCTTGAAAATGGCACTAAGCCGAAACTAGTTGATAATAAAACAATTTAATCGTGAAACAAACCAAGTGAATTTTAATTTTTAAACCTATATTAAAGTAAAAAGTGTTTCATTCCAGATTATAAATGAATAGTTGGAGCCATTTGGCGGAAGAGTGCAGGGGAGTAAAAAGGAGGAATGGATGGGAGCGAAAGGGAGCAGAAGGGTGGTGGGGCAGTGGTAAGGACACTGCAGAAGCTGGGGAGCGAGAGGGAAAACAGAAGAGAGGGTAGGAGGAAGAGCGGTAATAGTATAGTTTTTGAGGTTGTAAATAGTTTTGGATATTCCAATAAAAGTTCTTTTTTTTTTAATTGGAGGCTCAATAAATGTATTGTCTGTCTCTCTGGATATTTGTTCAACGATGTCGATGGCTTGGCGTTCTTAACACGTTCGCTGCCACCGACGCGCTAGTGCGTCCGACTTTATACTTGCGTAAAGGCAATCTCAATTGCAGTGGCAGCGAATGTGTTAAACAGGATCCGAATTGCTGAAAGACTGAGAAATACTACTCTAGATCATTTGTAGTTAAGTTCCAATTTTCATGTATAAAATTGTTCAGCAGCAAAGATTTGGTTTGACTTAATAATGTTTATCTCTCACAGTAAGCTCAGCCTACCTTCGTAGAGACCACGAGGTCCTTCGCTTAGATAAATATGTGCGTAACAGGAGGTTCACCACCAATCGCAATATCCCGTCTGTCAAAAACCCCAAGCGTGTCAGTTTCGGTATATATAAATATTTGTACAATTTCAATAATTCAACCTAACCCAAAAAAAATTATAAAATGAGTACATTGATTTTTTTTCTTTATACAAAGGTGACCGACTACAAAATTTATTAAAACGTACCACGATAAGACTAGAGATTCTTAATTCATACAAATGCGAAATTAAATCACGATGTGTAGATTGGAAGTGGGTGCGCCTCCGAGTTGACGACGTATTTATCTAAATCGATGAGTTTCGGATTGTCACTGAACAGGAGATAGAGATACTTGAGCGTCTCGCTGAGGAAAAACGACTCCATCATGTCCTTGGGCCGGACGTTGGCGATGTTCCTCACGTTCCCTATGGAAGTGTAGCCGTTGAGCACCTTGGTGTACTTCTCGAAGCCCTGGAAGATCTGCCAGCCCCAGTCCTGGTAGGTGGTGTTTCCCGTCAGCTGGTACATGTACCATAAACTCTCGATGAACTCCGGCCTCAGCAAGTTGTGCGCGTCGTTCGTTTTCACGTACATGTCGTTGGAATTTTCTCCCTGAGAATTAAATTGCAAATGTGTAATGTTTTTTTTTTCGATTGGATTTTAGCGATTCAGCAATTTCGGTGGGGTATACCGGATATGGTAGATGAACATGAAGTCTACTGCGGAATTTACAAATTTATTACCAATTCAAAAACCAAAATATACTTACTTTTCTTATTTAATAATAGTTCTAGAAAATTCCTATTAAAGATAAAAACCATGTCGTGACTGAATGACTAAGAAAAAAAACAGATATGGAGGAAAACTCAATGGAACATTGTTCTTTGAATACGAGAAAAAAAATGGTGATGTGGCCATTAAGTTACTTTCTCCGTCTTGATGGTATCATAGCCATTTATATTTATGTTTTCATGGTTTATTTTCAATTGAAATCATATTTTAAATGTTGTGCAAACTCGGATGAAACTGACGTTTAAAACGTCAAAATTATGAAATATGGAAAAATTATACGTCAAAATTAAAAAACTCGGTTTACTCAAAAACTAACTAAATTTCGAAAAAAACTTATTCTTTAGAAGTTGTTCATTTTGGCATTCTCTACAATTATTATTCACATAAATTTGCTGTAACTATTATCGTTTCATAATTATAAACCAAAAATGAAAAAATGAATAATAATTTTTTTTCTCGAATAGCAATGATTTTATGAAAAATATTTTCAAGCAAAAGATGTGCATTTCTTTGTTGTCTTCAATCTTTGTCTAAATATTTTTATGATATTTTTCATATTTAAGAAAATATTGGCAAAAAACAAAAAACAGTTAAGGTAAACGCCCACTTCCGGTGTACGAAATTTTACCAATAGCTTTTCAGTTCTTCAGATTATCAAATAAGACGGATGTTCAAAGTTTCATATCAATTGCTCTATTTGTTTTTGAGATACAGCGCACACAGCACACACAGACAAAAAAAAAATTCCCAAAAATTGTTGAAATGGCATCTAGGAACCCCAAAACGGATATTTCTATAAAAAAAAATTTGACGATCACAATACTTTCTCGTACTCCGTAACAGAGAAAGTAAAAATTTACAAGAATACAAAATACTTTCTCATTAATGTTAAAAGAAACTTAAATATTATCATTACCTGTATGTTGAAGTATGTAATTTCCGGTGCTAAAAACGTTGGTTGCTGGGCGTACGTCTGATAGCACGTCGTTAGTAATTCCTCTGCGAGTTTTAAATGGCTTGCGGGCAGGCCCAGGTGGGCACCGAGCGCCAAGGTGCCCGGCAAATAGCACGTCAGGTGATCCATTTTTGGTTTAAAGTCCTTTCCTCCCACCAACAGTTCTCCAATAAAGAGGAATCCGTTCGGTACGGTGCGCTTCGCCAGATGCTTCTCTACGCCGGCTATTGCGTCTATGTAGTCATCCCTTAAGCTGAAAATATTGAAAATAAAACACCGTTAGACAGGGACATAACATGTAATCAATTTTGTAATTGATTATGAAGAATAACTCTGAATTAAAAAAATGGTGATGTGGCCATCATGTTACTTTCTCCGATTTGGTAGTATCATTTATATTTACGCGTTCATTGTTTATTTTTAATTTAAATCATGTTTTAAATGTTCATACAGCCTTTTGTAGAATCGGATGAAACTGACTTTTAAAACGTCAAATTTATGAAAGCTAGAATTGACAAATTATACTTTAAATTCTAATAGTCAGTTTACTCGAAAACTAAAGAGATTTCGAAAAATACTTATTCTTTATAAGTTGTTCATTTTGGCATTCTCCGTAATTGTTATTAAAATAAATTTGCTGTAACTATTATCGTTTCATAATTATACACCAAAAATGACAACAACAAAATTAATAACTATTATTTTTCAAAAACCAGACATTTTACGAAGAATATTTTCAAACAAAAGATGTTAATTTCTTTGTTGTCTTCAAGTTTCCTTCAAGTGCTTTTATAGTATTTTTCATATTTAAAAAAATATCGGAGAAAAACAAAAAAATGGTTAAGGTAAATACCCACTTCCAGTGTACGAAATTTTACCAAAACCTTTTCAGTTCTTTGGATTATCAAATAAGGCTCATGTTCAAAGTTTGATGTGGTAGTTTTTGCGCATTTTAATTTATATCATAAATATCATAACCTAAAATTGTGGCACGTAAGTTCAGTTAAATAGTCAGTTTACTCAGAAACCAAAGAGATTTCGAAAAAACTTATTCTTTATAAGTTCTTCGAATTGCCATTCTTTACAATTATTAATCATGTTAATTTGCTGTAACTTTTATCGTTTCATAATTATAAACCGAAAATGAAAAAAAAAATAATACATTTTTTTCTCCAATAAAAATGATTTTATGAAAAATATTTTCAAACAAAACATAATCATTTTTTCGTTGTCTTCAAAATTTATTTGATTGTTTTCGTAAAATTTTCCATATTTAAAAAAATATTGGAAAAAAACAAAAAACAGTTAAGGTAAACACCCACTTCCGGCGTATGGAATTTTACCAAAACCTTTTCAGTTCTTCGAATTGTCAAATAAAGCTTATGTTCAAAGTTTCATGTTAATTGTTCTATTAGTTTTTGAGAAAGTATTGTGATCGTGATTTTTTTCTCAAAAATTTTTTTTACGGAAATATCCGTTTTGGGGTCCCTAGATGCCATTTCAACAATTTCTTGAAAAAAAAAATTGTGTCTGTGTCTGTCTGTGTGCGCTGTATCTCAAAAACTAATAGAGCAATTGATATGAAACTTCGAACATCCATCTTATTTCATAATCTGAAGAACTGAAAAGCTTTTGGTAAAATTTCGTACACCGGAAGTGGGCGTTTACCTTAACTGTTTTTTGTTTTTTGCCTATATTTTCTTAAATATGAAAAATATCACAAAAACAATTAAACAAACTTTGAAGACAATAAAGAAATGAACATCTTTTGCTTGAACATATTTTTTATAAAATCATTTTTATTCGAGAAAAAAATTTATTATTATTTTTTTTAATTTTTGGTTTATAATTATAAAACGATAATAGTTACAGCAAATTTATGTTAATAACAATTGTAGATAATGTTAAAATGAACAACTTATAAAGAATAAGTTTTTTCGAAATCCCTTTAGTTTTTGAGTAAACTGAGTTTTTGAATTTGAAGTATAATTTTTGCAACTTTCATAATTTTGACGTTTTAAACGTCAGTTTCATCCGAGTTTACACAACTCTCGATTTACATTTAAAATATAATTTAAATTGAAAATAAACCATGAAAACGTAAATATAAATGGCTATGATACCATCAAGTCGGAGAAAGTAACATGATGGCCACATCACGATTTTTTGAAAATAAAATCACGATCACATTACTTTCTCGTACTTCGTAACGGAGAAAGTAAAAAAATTGTATACTTACTAATCTAAGGATTTTCCCGTTTGCACCCACTGCTTCAGCAGGTACTCGTAATAACTGTCGCCTCTGGCCCCCAAAGTGATCGTTGCGTACGATCTAAACTGACCCGTGTTGGCGTTAATAAATATAGGAACTAGTCCGTCTTTCTTTTCCAAAGTGTGGACGTGCTTTGAAACTTGCGAAGCGACACTCTGCAATAGAACGATAACCAAAATGGGCAAATTATTATTTTTTTGTGGGGGATAGTGCCCACCCACCATCCTTCGTTGCCTCGAAACTTTAAGCTACAATCGCAGTTTATGTTAAATGGACTTTTTATCTGCTGCAAGAGTTTGCGCAATAAAAATAACAAAAAAACAGCGTTTGTGGGTTGAAATGCAATTGGAAATGAAGGGTGGCGGGTAGGCCCTATCCTACAGTACAATCAGACAAGAATTGTAAACGTGTTCAGAATTAAATAAAACAATGAAAAAAAATGTGAATTTTGCGTTTCTGTTATTATAAATTTCCTTTGTAGAAATCTTGGTTTGTGTTCATCTGATTGGATTGTGAGATAGTGCCCACCCACCACCCTTCGGTGTCTTGAAACTTTAAGCTAAAATTGTAATTAATGACAAATAAGAACTTTAAGCTACAATCGCAGTTTATGTTAAATGGACTTTTTATCGGCTGCAAGAGTTTGCACAATAAAAATAACGAGAAAACAGTGTTTGTAGGTTGAAATGCAATTGGAAACGAAGGGTGGCGGGTAGGCCCCATCCTACAGTACAATCAGTTGAACAAGAGACAAGAATTGCACACGTGTTCAGAATTAAATAAAACGATGAAAAAAAAATGCGAATTTTGCGTTTCTGTTATTATAAATTTCCTTTGTAGAAATCTTGGTTTGTGTTCATCTGATTGGATTGTGAGATAGCGCCCACCCGCCACCCTTCGGTGCCTTGAAACTTCAAGCTAAAATTGTTATTAATGGCAAATAAGAAAAGTCCATGTTAGTTTATGTCAAATGGACTTTTTTATTTGCTGCAAGAGTTTGTTCAACGGAAATAATGAAAAACAGTGTTACAACAATACAATACAACAACTTACTTCATATTTTGGGTTTCCCGAGCTTCTGCTCAGGTCTCGGAACTCGAGCTGAATGGTGGTGACCTCGGAGGTGCTGCTGTCCGGCGACCACTTCGGCGCGTGCGCCTTCCTCGTGAAGAGATTGATGTCGGAGTAGGGCACCCCGGACTCGGTCTCGAAGCACGGCAACAGCCGGTTTCCCAGATCTATGGCTTTGTTGAGGAACATCTGCTCGCCGGACAAATGGTACACGCTCAACAGGCCGCCGAGAACCCTTATCGTGATCTCGAAGAGATTCATGTCTCTGTTGATGTCGAAGTTCAAATGCTTATCGATCCATTCTTTCGCCTCTTCGTATTCTGAAAATAAAAAATGAGAGTTGTTGAATTTTCTAATTCAATAACATTAGCCAACAAAATTCGACGTTTTCTCATTCCTTGGGACTAGACCGGAATTTTTCGATTGCTTGGGTGTAACAAAGTACCGAAATCGCGATGAAACCCCCGAGACTTTGGTTTTGAGGTTAGGATTCGCAAAAAACCTCTTTTTTTACTTTTTTCACTATAACTTCGGAACAACGCAAGATAATTTGAATCTGAAAATACTGCTTGAAAGCTTATAAACAGGTCTACATTTGGTATATAAATGACCTTGGTAGCGTAATCAAAACCCTAATAAAAAAAAAATCCGTAAAAAAACCGCAAAAAATCGCGTATTTTGAAACATTTTCGCGATTTCAATCGATTATAAAAAAAAAACGACGCTAGATAGCTCAGATCAGTTTCGCTGACCTGAAAGCTTATTAAATGGGCTACAATTTCTGTATGGCGCACCTCTGTGACTTAATGAAAAGTCTTCGAAATAATGGGTTTTGTTTGAAAAAATCGCGAAATTTGCAATTTTTTCTGATCACGTAATAGAGGTGTGCCATGTAGAAATTGTAGCCCTTTTAATAGGCATTCAAATGCATACGACAGATTTTAAATGCGTTGTGGAATTTTATATTTGAAGGGGAAAAAGTTCGAAAAAATTGCAAATTTCGCGATTTTTTCAAACAAAACCCATTATTTCGAAGACTTCTCATTAAGTTACAGAGGTGTGCTATACAGAAATTGTAGCCCATTTAATAAGCTTTCAGATCAGCGAAACTGATCCGAGATATCTAGCGTCGTTTTTTTTTATAATCGATTGAAATCGCAAAAATGTTTCAAAATACGCGATTTTTGCGGTTTTTTTACGGATTTTTTTTTGTTTGTTAGGGTTTTAATTACGCTACCAAGGTCATTTATATACCAAATATAGCCCTGTTTATAAGCTTTCAAGCAGTATTTTCAGATTCAAATTAACTTGCGTTGTTCCAAAGTTATAGTGAAAAAAGTAAAAAAGAGGTTTTTTGCGAATCCTAACCTCAAAACCAAAATCTCGGAGGTTTCATCGCGATTTCGGTACTTTGTTACGCCCAAGCAATCGAAAAATACCGGTTTAGTCCCAAGGACAAAATGGCTGTTGGCTAGTGTAATCGGTGTTACGGTATATGCATGGTGTAAATAATGAATAATAATGAAGGAACTAGAAGTAGATTATTTTTGAGGTTCATTTGAGGTCGCTCGTGATTAAATTCATTAAAATGACGACTAATCTTCGGGTGGAGAATTGAATTCGAGATACATAAATTAAATTTTATTGAATACCCGCAGCCGTTTCGTTTCATTTATGAACGAAAGCAATAAACGCAAGGCTGTGAATGCAAACGGTCGTAATTCGAGGCCCACCTGTACTTGATAGAAAAAAAAAAAAAAAAAAAAAGAACCTTTATTGGCATAACCATATATACAAAACAAAAAACAAATTAATTCCTTACATCCCTCATACTTGATAGATAAAATGCTTTTATACAGGGTGTCCTAACACTACAACGGCTAGATTAAATAAAATTGTTTATGCTGGAGGCTTCTACTTCGTTATACATTTTGAATACTATAATAAAACACTTTTAACTTTGTTTTGTACAACTTGGATACAAAACAAAGTTAAAAGTGTTTTATTATAGATTAGATAAAATCGCAAGCAATGTTTTTACTGAAACTTAATTTTGTTATTTTACAAACTCAGTTTCTAGAATCCAGTGAGGGTTCGCGGGTTTTTTTCTGGTACGGCCAAGGAACAAGAGGTGGCAATACAGATAGGTAAGATCAGTTGCAGAGACGGCTGGCTGCGTGACCGCACCTATCTGTATTGCCACCCTTGTTACCTCGGCCGTATCAGAAAAAAACCCGCCAACCGTCACTGCTAGAATCAATGGGACATTTTAAAGACTAAAACTTGTAAATCGATGTGTAATTGAACTTATGTTTTGTAAAGAATATATTTAATCCAACCCTAAATTGACCATACACCGCATTCTGTTTCCTCGCGAGTCGACTCGAAACAAAATATGCAATAATATTCAATGAATAAATTTTCAAGTTTTCACCAACGAGAAAAACAAAGCGGCATTATTATCCGAAGAAGATATTTAGCATCAATTGATATAACTGAATCATCTAATTAAGTTATTAACTATAGGTGATTATCGCTCTTGCCTTTAGTGAGTCCCATAATGTAAATGGTGTCCATCGAATCGACTATACTTAAACCTAATCCAAACCAGTCGTGGTAGCCCTCGGACATGGGCTTCAGGTGATCGTGTCCCCAAGCGTAGGTTTTGTAGCCCTTCCAAGCGTGTTTAAAGGCGTCCACGACGGCTTGCTGTCGTGGATTCGTGGGACCTGCACAACATGAAAATCCAATTGAATATAATCAAATAATGAAAAATACAGCAAGTCTTAAAAAAATGCAATAAATTAGGCAGACGATGCGCCTCAAATCCAAAATTCATACAATGAATTAAGCACGACGAATATTGAAATGTACAACAAATAATTTTCATGTACAAAATAGCAAAGTTATCAAAATAACACAAGATTTAATATTTTTATAGTGAGTAATTTAATTTTTCACAGGTCAATATACATAATATAAATAATTGGTTTCAATAAATAAAAGTGAAATGAAAAGAATAGTGTATGCACTATACGAATCAATTTCTTTGATATTTGTTATGTAGGAAGATTCTACTTCGTCACACGTGCACACTTTTTACTTTGTATAACACTTTGATTTATTCGTTTGACTGCAGTTTCAGCAACTCAGCTTGCTATTATCAAAACTAGAATTCCCGAAACTGCAGTCCAATGAATAAATCAAAGTGTTATACAAGTTAAAAACTCTTGAATCTTCGTGGTACCTTTTCAATTTTGATATAAAGAGAACACTTAACTTTTTTATACCAATTTTATTTACTTTACGTGACTAGTTTCAATTACACGGTAATCATTTTTTTTTTAAGCACTTAGTTTTAAAATTATTACCGTAAGTAAGTAAATAAAAGTGGTATAAAAAAAGTTAAGTGTTTTCTTTATATCGAAATTAAAAACTGTTTTTTTGCATCTTATTAAATAATATAAATGTTGTTAAACCGTTTTTGATTGAGAAAGTTGTCCATTATTCGACCGAATTATCCAATCAAATGATAGCGGTTCCATTGCCCAACAGGTGACGTCCAATGAAATGATAGCAGTTTCATTGCCCAACAGTTTAATTGTTACTATGGTTACGATTTGTTTTTTGTCAGCAAACTGCCGCAATTTCCAAATAGAAAAATTATTTGTTATAATTTAATATAAACAGAAAAATCTTTAGGTAATTATTTAATATGATGCGAAAAAGTATAGTATTAAACTCGTGAGCAAGTTGGCCATTGCCACGAGGGTAAAGTTTGCAACACGAGCCGTAGGCGAGTGTTGCAAAGTGACTTGCAGAGTGACTTTCTCACTCGTTTAATAATATACTATTATTCCATACATGCACTCATGAAATGTTAACTGTTTACCATAAGAATAGTAAAACACAAATTAAGAAAAGCATTTCACCTGAGAATTGTTTGGGAGTATTGTTTTCCACAGCGTTAATATTGCTCGAATCGACGCGGGCGTCTCCCGGCTCCTCCAGCACCTGATTTTCAAACGGACCTATGTTCGGTATATCGTTCTCTATATCCCGAGGATCGTTCCTCATGTTAACCAGCACGTCTTTCTTCACCGCCTCCACTTCGGGCTCCAGCACTCCCACCGTCGTGGAACTGTCCCCGGTGGCCACGTAGAGCCCCCCGCACACCAAAAAGATCACGGTGAGATAAATGGTGCTGCGCTGACATCTCGACAGTTGTTTCCAGATCTTGAAACCGCGACAACGATAATTGTTTATTCAGGGTGTTACATGCGAGGGAATAAATTGCCTTACTCTCCAGATGCTTTTCGATTTTCTGGTTTCCGCGCCGGACGGATCGCCGCCGTAAACATTCAGCGTTATGTGGTCATTGTTCCTGGACACCATGGTGGATGATTTACTGAAACATGGTCCTGAACGGGGAGGGCGCTACATATTTCAATCGAGATGAATCGACGGGGAATTTGGGGTCAGTGCGCCCTCGAATAATTCGTCAACAGGTTTGATTCACAGATCCTCCCGTACCTGCGAAAGACACCTGTCAACATCACCTGTCATTCGGACAATTAAAAAAAACAGTGTTGTCAATACGACATACACGACCACTAACGGCAACTACATATCAGCCGATAATAATCATAGATAACATGTAAGATGGTACACTATTTTTGTGTGTAATTCGATTGGTTGCCCTGATCACGGGATGCCACTTTGACTATATACTAATGGACTGGTATTCTCCCTCCATTTCCCATATGATCCTAATACAAATTGTAAAAAATTACGTATATTACATTGACTCTTAATAATAAATTCTTAAATAAGTATATGAATACTTTCTGCACTAATTGTATTACCTTTAGGTGAACACGTTCAGGAGTTATTTAGTTTAAAAAAATCTCCATAAGAAATTTAAAAATAAACAATAATTTTCGAACATCAACAAACCTTACTTGATTGTTTATTATTAAACGAATAATTCCACATAAATTAACGTTTGAATCATTAAAGTGAACTCAACTATTAAATAACTGCGACGGCAGTATTTATTATTTCAGGATTTTCACAGCATGTTTATTTAAAAATATCAAACAATTATAAGTTTAGTGATGATTTAACGTTCCAATTATCAAAATTGTCCCTCAGAATTACGATCTAAAAGCTTAGAAAGCCGAACATATTAAATTCGCATTTTTGCGCGTTTTCGCCATCTACCGGACGATAGATGAACTGCTAAGTGCGTTTTTACGGCAGCGCCAAAATGCTCGAACTTTATACCTATAATTTAAGTGTTAAAATTCAGCAATGCGCCACACATGAAAGGATAGACGATGTAATTCTAAATCGAATGATGTATAAAATAGCTGAGGAAATTTAGCGGTTTTCTTGTAATTTGTGAATGAAAATTAAGCACGACCTCTTTACCGACAATTACAGTTCCCTGTAACTTAAAAATTTAATCAAGAACAATTTTCAATATTGTTCAATCAAATACGGGTCCCAATACTTATTACTTATTAATTATTTAACTTTTTATTTTGTTAATGCCTTACTTCATGAGAAATCCTAATCTTCATATAGGTTGCCCTCTGTTATTGTACGGATGAAATAGTGAATCATTTGTAGATTTAAAATTTGTTTTAATGTTTTAAGAATATTTAAAAACTTAAGAAGAATCTTATCTTAGAATGGTAGAATGAGTTTACTTGTAAATATTCAAATATTTAAATTAAGAAACAATGGTATATAGACATCTATTTTCAGGCAACCCAATATTTAAATTTTCGTTTGCAAATAACTGAAAAACCGCAAAGTTTCCAGAGCCATTTTACACATAATTCGATTCAGAATGATATGCTTTATTATTTGATGTATAGCTCATTGCTGGATTTTTACATTTTGACTATAGTTCCAGGCTTTTGGCTTAATATTTTACACCTTGTCCGAGAGATCGCACAGTAATGACCAGAATTATATAAATGTTTTACATTTTTAAATGATTTTATGATTCAATCATCATTAAAACGTTTAATTATAGTTTAAATTTATTTAGTTGAAGGTGTCATTAAAATTGAAAAATAATAGATGTTGGTGTGTCAATTATGCCAGTATTGGGTTAAATAAATTATTAATAATTCCCTCACCCAAGATTTGAGTTTTTAGTTTAGTTTTAGTCCTTTAAAATTGGTAATTTTTAGTATTAATAAATTAATTGCAGTTACCTGTATATTGGGTTGCCTGTTTTTAGGCGTATATTTTAAACTATTGTTTCTGCAGTTTCATTATTTAAATATTTATTCTTTACAAGTAAATTCATTCTAAGATAATATTCTTCTTAAGTTTTTAAACAGGCTGTTATTATTAAACCAAATATTAAATCCAATAATGGTTTAGTAGTTTATCCCCACGATGACAGAGGGTGCACCGGTATGGAGATTAGTATTTCTCATATTGTAATGCATTAACAAAATAAAAAGTTGAGCGTTTAATTAGTAATAAGAATAGGGACCCGTATTTGATTGAAGAATATTTCCAATTGTTCTTTATTTAGTATTTAGGTTACAGTGAACTGTAAATGTCGGTAAGTGTGTCGTGCTTAATTTTTATTCGCAAATTACGGGTAAACCGCTTAATTTCCTCAGCTATTTTATACATCATTCGATTCAGAATTAAATCGTCTATCGTTTTATGTCTGGCGCATTGCTGAATTTTAACACTTTGATTATAAGTATAAAGTTCGAGCATTTTGGCGCTGCCGTAAAAACGCACTTAGCAGTTCATCTATCGTCCGTTAGATGGCAAAAAGGCGCAGAAATACGAATTTAATTAATTAATCAATTCAATTTTTAAATAAATTTGAGACCTCACTTGTTGCAGAAGTGTTAAATACATTAGATAAAGACGAAAGTAGCCTGAATATATGTATGAATATTCAATCTGTTTGCAACTCTGCAAAATTAAGTTTTATTAGGACTACTATACTTAACATGCAAATTTCTTTTGTATCATTCAATATCCGTGCCGAGTGGCACTAGCCAGGGAAGTAGTTGTTTCAATAAGTTAGTTGTTTATAGTCTACGTAAGACTTAATTTTGCAGAGTCATGAACAGGTTGAATATTCATATGTTCTGGATCTTTGAGTATATAGTCAAAGGGATGTCATCTTTTGCAAATTGTTTCTAACTTCACGAGATTCTTTAGAATAATGTCAATAGATTCAAATTCTGTATTCATAACTATTTTGTGGAAGAATATGTCAAATAAATTAAATTACAGTTAACAGCCAATATACTGGTGGGAAAAAAAAACACTTGAAATTCGTGAAATTTCGACCATTTTCAAACCGCCATAACTCGGCGTATTTTCAATCGATTTTGATGAATCTTTGAGGGCGAAAAACTTTGAAGTGTCTACTTGAAAGTCATGCATGCGGACTTAAGCGTAACCCCTTCCGCCCCCTTCTAGCACCCCTGTGAAAAAAAATGTTTTTTTAGGAAACCATGTCCAACTTTGACGATGTGTACGGAGTTGGAAAAAAATTGTCGACTCGATCCGCCGTTAAGGCATTAAAATTTGATCAGTTCCCTATGCAGGACTCAAAGAACAAAGTTCCTACGACGATTTGGCACCAAGTTATGGATGTTTGAAAAAAAGTGCATAAAATAATAAATAAAATTACAGTAATGATAATAAAATAAAGGAATAATTAATAATAGATAAAATAATAAAATACACCTATAAGAACACAATAAACAAATCCAGATTTAAAAACACGAGTATTCTTAGTACAAAATACACGACCACTAACGGCAACCACATTTTAGCCGATAATAATCATAGATAACATATAAGATGGTACACTATTTTTGCGTACATTCGGTTGGTTGCATTGATGAAAGTAATGTCATATTTTGCAATTCGTTTCCAACTTCATGAGATTCTGTAGAACGGTGTCAATAAACAAATCCAGATTATTAATTTTACAACCGCAATATTAACTGATTCGAAATTGCTCGTGAAGGTGTTGTAATGGCACAAATGGCAGAACCGTTAACGTTATCACGAGGTGAGTGTTAAACCCAAAATTGTATTTAACCCACATACACTCCCGTTTATTGATTTTATCAATCGTTTGAATATTCTCAGATATCAAGCGGTCCGTGGAGCTCCTGGAGAAGCTCCAAAAAAATGGGGAAGTTCCCGCGACGAAACTGGCCGCCCTGCAAAAAGTGCTGCAATCGGATTTCTTGAACGCCGTGAGAGAGGTCTACGAACACGTGTACGAAACCGTGGACATACAGGGGTCTCAAGACGTGCGCGCTTCGGCGACGGCCAAGGCGACCGTAGCCGCGTTCGCCGCCAGCGAAGGGCACGCTCATCCCAGAGTCGTGGAACTTCCTAAGACCGAGGAGGGCCTGGGATTCAATGTGATGGGCGGAAAGGAGCAAAATTCTCCTATTTACATTTCGAGAATAATTCCCGGCGGGGTTGCCGATAGACACGGTGGATTAAAACGTGGTGATCAACTTTTAAGTGTTAATGGTGTTGTAAGTATAGTTATTATAATATATTTTTTTCTGATTGAAACAATATCGAGTGATATTGCCTTAGTTACGATATGTCATAACACACTTATATTTCCCTAGGGAAATATGAAGTGCTCATATTTCCCTAGGAAAATATAAGCTTCTCGCAAGAATTGTTTTAATTGCTCTTGGGACAACACCTCCGATTTCTTAGGAAGGTATCCTTTATGGATTTTACAGCTTTGGAATTTACCGGAACCAAACATTCACGGTCTTTCGTCGCTTGCGTTAACACATAGTTTGACATTTCACCAATTTATGAAACAACGCAAAAATCAAACCAGTCAACTATGATATTTACAAACAAGGCCCTTAGCAACGTTACCAATCCGATAAATTCAAAAATTTACAATCCAATATTTTCCCATTTACAGAATAATATTCTGTCAATCAGAAAAAAACTATTGATTACAACACGGGAAATATGAATACATTTCCCTTGGTTGTCTATACAACCAAATATAAAATAAATATAAAATATGAAATATACTATTCATATTTCCCTAGTTGTAATAATAGCTATTTTTTTTAAATCTAATTCAATTGAACTAATCAAGTCTCATGACATAATAATATGCGACATACCTCAGTTATCTCACAGCCAACTCTGAAACAAAATTTAGTGCCTCATACGATATATATCTATATCAACATCAGCGACGGCTCATAGAGTTTCGTTGAGAAGGCTACAGATGAAAATTTTATCAAAACAAGCGGAATATTACATTTTTCAATGTGTTGCTAGGCAGCACCAACAATTGTACACCCAGCACGATTGCCGTGATAATTATCCACCCAGAACGATTAGAATTTCATTAGTGCTCATGCTATCGACATTCGATTGTCATTGCGATTTCCTTTTTTAGTCTGTCGAAGGTGAGAATCATGAAAAAGCCGTCGAACTGCTGAAACAAGCGCACGGATCTGTCAAGTTAGTCGTGAGGTACACCCCTAAAGTTTTGGAGGAAATGGAGCTTCGTTTTGACAAGCAGCGAGCCAGAAGACGGACCAACTTTAACTAAAGTTTTAATCGAATATTTATTGTTTCTTACATCTTAAGACCAACATTGCATTGCATGGACAATTTCCAATTTACGTGCGTTATAAAATGTAACACGTAAATCAAATTGTATGGACAATTCCCAATTTATAAAATGTAAAACATTCTGCATATAAAGCATCGTTTCGTATCTCTTTTGAAAAATGTGTGTTAGGAGCTGTCTGTAATAATGTGTAATCAAAATATAATTTATAGTGGTAAAATGTGTTCTGCAGTTGGAAGAAAGAAGGAATCTGCTAAATAGTGTTTTAGCTGATTTTGCATGATGACGTTCAAATATTTCAAACTTATGTAATTTTATTCATATTTTAAATGCTAATCTTAAATTTATCAAGAATCGATGTTCATGAATTCACGAATGTAATGATGTATTTTTAAATAATTAGCCTATTTATCTTCATGTTATATTTTTAAAAAGTTTATATGTTTAGTAAATACCCATTAAAATGATTTATTTATTTATTAATCCTCTTTTAGTCCAACATATTCAGCTTTTTATTAGCCTTCGCAATATTTCTGTACGGAGCAATTTGAGTCATTAACACATTCACTGCCCACATCACAAGCTTGACATGCGTGAAGTGCCACCCGTGTTTTTTTAGAAGATCATTGAATATCAAATGAACACTGAA
The DNA here is from genome assembly GCA_910593695.2 of Ocypus olens. Taxonomy (NCBI): domain Eukaryota; kingdom Metazoa; phylum Arthropoda; class Insecta; order Coleoptera; family Staphylinidae; genus Ocypus; species Ocypus olens. The sequence goes on from OU343047.1 coordinate 68,294,429, forward strand.
CGCGTGAGGAGCGGAGAAGGCACCACACCGTCGTATAAGTAAATGCGCTAGGCGCGTTGTGGGCAGTGAATGTGTTAAGTATTAAAAAATGGTCAAAAAAATACCTTTATTGGCATATCTATATCTATGAGTAGATGTAGTATACTCCTGTGTTTATGTGGTATATTTCAAAAAGGTACTTTAAATGCACAAAACGAACGACGTAAAAAAATTAAGTTTGTTTCCACGGAGCCGATGATACGTGTTGAAAGTTGTTACACAAACATGTGCGGAGGACAGTATGAATCAGATGTGGTGATAAATAGATATGTGTGCTGATTAGATAAAAATTGAGATTGTCGATAAAATGCACACACGGTTCTAGTAGATTCAGTTTATCACGTTTGTTTTAGTTGAACGACGTCAAACTTTAATTAAAGTAAGTTTGGAATTAAAGAATTAATGTTACATACAACATGTACATTCCATAACAGTTACCCAAGTGATAATCTGCTTTTACTAGAAATATGCCCTGAATTGTAATTATCGCTGTGGAAACTGTGACACAATAGTGAGTATATTTTATTTATAATATGTATCGTGGGAAAGGAAATAGTAGCTTATATGTGATTAATTTTTTTTATAATGAAAAGGACACAAATAAATTGTTGAGAGAGAGAGATAATACATTGATTGAAACACTTTTACAAATGACCTCAACAGGTAATTGTCTTTCAGCCTACAAATTGTTGATTTTTCTATTGTATTCATTTGCCAGAATTTAAATTTACCTTTGATCTTTCAATTTCGTCAATTGTCGTCTATTTTAATGCCTCACATTACTTTAAATAAAAGAGCTACAGATAATTGTCGTCTATTTTAATGCCTCACATTTCTTTGAATGACAGAGTTACAGATTAGTCTTCAAATATTGAAAAAGAGGACGGACTTTAGGACATTTTTCAGGACAGAACCTTCGAAGGAAGGTCACTTTATTTATTTAACTTTTTTTTAAGATTTTACTTAATTTATCATATCAAAAAACATTAATTCCTCTACTGGTTAAAGCTTTAAATCATCATCTTTATTCGACATATCTATGTACAGTTAACAGTTGGTGTGTCTAAATTATATAATACAATTTGCTTATGCCAAAAAGGCTATCGGCCGTGAGTCTTTCTGCCCCGCTTTATTAATCCAAATCAGTTTAAACGTTAAACAACAATCCCAATAGTGGCAATATTTATTATTTCCCGATTTTTCTAAGCACGTTTAATAAAACAGATTTAAAGATTATGTGTTCGTCGGCATTTAAACGTTTCAATTATGGAAATCAAAACTCCGTATGACGAGTTATCAGCTTTTAAAAATGCTACTAAATCAAGTTCGTAATTACCGCCGCGATTGCGCCATCTACCGGACTACAGCTGAACTGCTAAGTGCATGGCGCCAAAACACCCGAACTTTATGCCTAAAACCAAATTGTAAAAATTCGACAATGAGTTGCGAAGCAAATGATAGAATATTTAATTTTGAATCGAGCGATGTATAAAATAGCCGAGGATACCAGGCGATTTTGTGTATTTTGCAATCGAAAATGGGATTCGGTAATAAAGTTTACTGTAATGCTTAATATATGAATTTAAACAATTTTACAGTAGTTTCTAAATAAATACCAGTTTAATCACTAAGTACGGTGTGTTGATTGCTCCTTTTGTCTTTCTTAGTGCACTCTAAAATGTTATAAATTTCAATATTAAGCTTTACAGCGAACTGAATTACTGACATTACAAGATTTTCATTTGCAAATTACTGCAAAATCCTTCAATTTGCTCAGCTATTTTATACATCATTCGATTCAGAATTAAACATTCTATCATTTGCTGTGCAACTCGATGAGAAATTTTTACATTTTGGTTATAGGCATAAGGTTCGGGTGTTTTGGCGCTAGTAGTAACATGCACTTGGCAAATTAATTTGAGACAAAATTACTTGTTGCAGATGCATTAAATAAATGTAATAAAGACGAAAAATAGCCTGAATATATGATTATATTGAATAATTATTTATTCTGGCTGTTTTTCGTCATGCACTTAGCAGTTCAGCGATCGACTGGCAGGTGGCGCAAACGCGGCGGTAATTACGAACTTGATTTGATTGAAGTGTTAAAGCTCACAAACTACGATTTCCACAATGGAAACGTTAAAATTCCTACGAACTTGTAATCCCTAAAATCGGATTAAATATATTCCAACAGTATTGGGAAATTTTCGGTAATTTAGAAGCGAAAAATCGAACTGAACGTTTCCATCATTAATGTACAGGGTGAGTTTTTTTCGGTGTTCTCTATGGGGATTTCGAAAACTATAAGAGATTAAATGGGCAAAGAAGTGCAGTTTTGCGAGCCCAATAAAATAGCACCTTCAGTGTTCAAAAAAGTGAAGGGTAACTAGATATTTTGAAAAATGTAAAGTGTCCATTTTTTCAAATAAATATATCTCGGTTATTATGACAGTCAGAAAAAAACTGCAAAGGACAAAGGTGTAGATAATTTTACGCATCTTAATAAAATAAATTGAGAAAAATTTTAACGCCATTATTTTCCGAGATATGACACAAATTTACTTTTTTTTTAATGGAAACCATAGTTGGCTATGACCTCATTCGAAAGACTATTTTTTTCTCTTTAATCCGATATAACATATGACATAGTTATTTCTAAAAATAAGTGAGTTACAGTCATTTTTAAGTTTTATAATAAATCAAAAAATAGTTAGCCATGAAAAAGATGAAAGTAAAACAATTGCAGTTGTTTATAACAACAATAAAATATTGTAGTTATTATTTTCAAAAAAGAGATAAACAAAGTTGACACAATACAACATAAAGTGTAATCATTCTTTAATTTTCAAAATAATAATAGTATCGTTATAAATAATATACCTTATATAATTAATAGATGCACCGACCAACCCTAAAGTTTATAAAATGCAATCCAGAAGCTCGCAAGCCGACAAGAGGTTCGACAAAATCGGCAGGTTTTGACTTGCACAGTGCGGTCGATTGCGTGGTGCCTCCGAATGGACACAATGTCATCGATATAGGAATTAAAATTCAGCTTCCCGAAGGATCTTATGGAAGAATCGCGGCTAGGGGTGGTCTGGCCATCAGCAATTTTATTGATGTTGGAGGTAATTAAACATTTATATTTATATATTGATTAAAACACTTGGTTTAGTTTAGTGTTTTAAACAATATTACAGAAATGTATTATTATATGAAAACATTTATATTTTTGATGATATCAATGTCTCTTAGCGGGAGTAATTGATGAGGATTACAGAGGAGCGATTAAAGTGGTACTGTTCAATCATTCGAATGAAGAGTTTCAAGTCAACAAAGGCGATCGCATCGCTCAGTTAATTTGTGCGAAGATATATCATCCCGAAATTAAGGAGGATGTGGTAAATTTGTAATTTATAAAATCTGTTATGAATCTATTAATTTATTTTATTTTTTTTTAGTTAAGTAATACGGAGCGAGGGGAGAGTGGTTTTGGATCAACAGGAAAAACATAAGTTGCAGTAGGATTCTTCTTGTACTGTTTAAATAATTAATTATTTATCTTAATAATAATAAACTATATTTATTTTTTAGTTGTATTCTAGTTATTTGTAAAAGGACGTATTTTAGTGGTGTAAAGTCATTTGTTGTAAAAGGACCTATTTTAGTGGTGTAGTCATTTGTAAAGAACCTATTTTAGTTGTGTAAAGTCATTTGTAAAAGGACCTATTTTAGTGGTGTAAAACAGTCTTATCGTCACTAATCTTTCACAAAACTATAGCTTAGATATTCATTCATAATTCGGATTAACCAAGCAAATATAAAAAGGGGAACGAAGTAATTGAAGGAGAGCGTAGGATGGAAGAACAAATTCTAAACTAATCACACAACCGTTACGTGTGTGTGTGTGTGTGTGTAGTATAGATTAGTTAGTACTACACCAAAATAAGGTAAATATTGGTAATCAAAAACAGTTGGTTTTAGTTGTTTTACAATTTATATTAATTAAACATTATACTTCCACAAGTTTTGTGTATTCTCCTTCGAGAATGTTCATGTGAACAAAACTAGTTAGGCAAATTCTTTAATATTTATTCTACTTAATATAAATAGTAAAGCAGTAATTTTGATTACTAATATTTACCTTGTTGCTGATAATGTTTCATCAAGTGCTGTACACATATATTTTGTACATTTTTTGCTACAAGAAATGAATAAAACGCACTTTTAGCTTTTGACATTTCATGTTTCAAGGTTATTCCATGCATAGATGAACTTAAATAGATAGGCAACTCTATGTACACAACATAAATGTTGCATTTTTAGTTTCGCCCCACGGCCACCGATATGATGTGGCGCTATAATACGCGGCTAGGGGGAGGTCCTGCATTAATTTTCAAATTTTACGATACTTCATTAAAATAATGTGTGGGAATAATAAGTCATTGATTAAAATAATATATTTATTAAGTACAATGAAGAAACCAGACATTAAAGTTTGTTGGTTATTACTTAGTAACTATGTTCTTTGTATATCCGAAGCTAAAAAAAAATAATCTATGGATAGTAGATTTGCTGTCATCATATTCTAAAGCCATTTTTCTTACCCTTAATGTTGGATTTACTGTGATCCTTGGCAATACATTTGTTATAGTTTCTTCAGACTCCTTTTTCCTTTTAGTCGTAACGATATGTCCATCGTTCACACATCAATTCAACTCAAATTTCTGAACGATGACAATAATTGTTGATTCACCAGTGACGGTTCGCGGGGTTTTTTCTGTTACGGCCGAGGAACACGAGTTGGTAATACAGATAGGTAGGGTCAGTTGCAGAGACCGCACCTATCTGTATTACCACCTCTTGTTCCTCGGCCGTACCAGAAAAAAACCCGCGAACCGTCACTGTGATTCACATAACACTAAACTAAATAAGTCGGAAATAGCACACGAAGAATGTTACGTGTTGAATTACTTTCTTGTGTCAAAAAATTTAGATGACAAACTCTGACTGTTCATAGCAACTATTATTTTGATAGAGGATTTTATTTTCGAATATTTTGACCATTTTTAAACTATATTTCATATAAAACTAAAGATAAAACATTATTATTATTATTATTGGTGTTGATTTTGATTTTCGAATTAAATTAGCAGGTAATAATTAGCGTAACAATTTACGGCTTGTTTTTAAATCGTGGTCATACCAGCGCCATCCTGTGGCCCTGGGGCGATAGCTTCAATGTTCACAATTTAATTCGTATGGAGTGCGCAGGGCATGATTCCGTGCATTATTCTAACCTCAATTATTTGGAGCTGTACGTCTCCAAATCGTTTTAAAGAAGTTCAAATAATTGCGAATTAATCAGTAAGTATTGTCATCCCTTAATCTTGTGATGTGTACGCGTATGACTTATGTATGGTGTTTACATGATTTCACTTTAAGTGCATGGTTAGTGTGATCAATTTTTGAATGGTGCAATCCAAGACGAGTCAAAGTGATATAGATTATTTTTGTAGTGCCGCCACTTATGTCCATTCATACGTCAATTCATCTGACAGGACGTGCTTGTGGCAGTTTACATTTCGGTGCTTGTAATCGTAACATCTCTGTTGCACTGAACACGCAGCCTTGTTGTCCCGTTCTAACTTAAATATATGTAGGAGTTAATTGTGTCTGTTAGTGTTGCAACCAATACTTTGTAACCTAACATTCAAATGTCACTGTCGCTTTTGACATTTAGAGACAGATGTACAGGCCAGCAAATGTAAGTTGTAGTGAAAGCTCTCTCTCTACTGCCGGCCGAGTACAGTCTGTGTAATAAGCAAGCACATATTCTTCGCGTGCGCTATTCATTTAAAACTCAATCGGGCGCTCTCCTCCACATTGAAAATGAATGTACCAGCGGCGCGAACTCTTCACGAAATCTGTCGAGAGCGCCCTTCGAAGGTTCTGCCTACAATTTTGCCACTGCGCAACGGCAAGTTACGTTTGCCGACCTGTACGTACGTATATTCTGTTCACATTTTATTCTCGCCGCAGTCGGAGTGTTTTATGTCCTTATATTGGCATGTTGTATTTTTAACAGTGATGATGTTGTTAACCTATAATTTCAATAAAACGTAAAACAATATTTTTACATGTGAATGAGTTACTGTAGTTTGATTAACCCTGCAGTGGTCGCGTGGACTACATATGTAGTCCACTGATGCAAAATCAGTTTTATTTCGTAAACGGTAAGCGTTAAGTTTTTTGTGGGGCTAGGTACTTTCAAATGACTAATCGCGGGACGTAAGTTTTGCTGATTTTATATAGTTAAGCATACTGTACTGATTATAATTCCATAAGTAAAATAAAGAAGTTATATAAAAAACAAAAGTTATTTCAATTTGAAAATGGACTACGTACGTAGTCCGCGCGACCACTGTTGTCTCTTTAGATGCGCGACCGCTGCAGGGTTAAAGGATCTTTGCGTGTGCGCCATTCTCGCCGTGGATGACATATGTAAGCACATTATTGCGTCTAATTTAACTTCTCACATGAAAATATTGTCGGAACCAGGTTCAGTAGTCTATGACATGCACGCAAAGATCCATTGATCAAAGTGTAACAATTTCGTTATGACAATGCATTTTTTTTGATATTTGTAATGCAATGTTACATTTTATAACAATAAAATGTAAATAACGAAATGCAACATTGCACTACACATAACCTAAAAAATGCGTTGACTTAACCAAATTGTTGGTAACTTTTTTACTACCAACAAAAATGTCACCCTAACAAAGCTTAGAATAGAAGGTGAGAATAAAATGTGAACAGAGTATACTCGCATCGGAAACTACTACATTGTTTCAATCGAGTTCGTTCATTGAAAGTCTCTTGAACACTAAAACTAATACTTGTTTGCACTGCACCCGGTTAACTCTTTAATCATTGAATATAAGTTAATCCCTTTGCACCGCCATTTAATCATTGATTAAAGTCGGGTTAATAAAGTCCCAATTTTTAACCGGCCGAGTTTGGGCGGTTAGGAAGCCGGTTAAGTAAATACATGAGCGTTCGTGTTAAAAATAAAGGAACATGAAGGTTTATTACATTGAGGACGACGTTAGGTGATATAAAATCATTACGGAGATCAAATACAATTCATTTTATTTATTCAAGCGCTAGATTTAAATGTCGGTATGCAAATCCAAGTGAATATGCGAATAAAAATTTTTGATTTATTAGATGAAGCGTGTTTTAGGAGAAGGTATGGATTAAGCAAATCATTCACATTCAATTTGTTGCAAGTAATTGAACATTTGAACATAAAATAGATTTTCTAAATGATAGGAAACTGTAAGCAGCTGTTCATTTGGCATCTGAAGCATGCGTAAAGGCGTCAATTTCAGTGGCACCCACCCCAGAAAATAAAATAACCCCACAAATTGCCAACCGTATTTTGCTCACAACCATTTAATCATCGGATACTAACCGATGGGCGGTGCAAACGGAGCGGCATGATTAACTTAATCATTGATTTAGTAATCATAGATTTTAACCGAGTGCGGTGCAAATGGGCATAAAATGGGCAAATTGGCATGATGTATTAAATGAACGCACGCTTCCTCATAGTTCATTTTATTTCTCTAGTCATTAAACTTGTGATTCATGTGAGTTTGTGAGGTTATGAAAAAATATGACGGCTGTCTTCTCTTCTTTTCAGTGATAATCCCAGTAAGATGTTTCACCTGCGGTAAGGTGATCGGTAATAAATGGGAAGCTTACCTCGGCCTTCTCCAAGCCGAATACACAGAAGGAGACGCTCTGGATTCCTTGGGCTTGAAAAGATATTGCTGCAGAAGAATGCTCCTCGGGCACGTGGACCTAATCGAAAAACTGCTCAATTACGCCCCGCTGGAGAAGTAGATTTAAATATGTAAACCGTGCGATCTGGTGTAGATGAAGTTGTACCCTATTTTTATTAACAATAAATAATTTATTTTATTTCTTTCATTAATGTGCGTGAGTAATAAAAATAAATCTCCAAAAGGACTTGAAATGCATTTGTGATTTTGATCCCATGATTGGATTTTTGGATAATTTTTTACAATGAGAGCAGGATGCAGTGATGGTTCGCGGGGTTTTTTCTGGTACGGCCGAGGAAAAAGAGGTGGTAATACAGATAGGTAGGGTCAGTTGCAGAGACATCTGCACCTATCTCTATTACCACCTCTTGTTTCTCGGCCGTACCAGAAAAAACCCCGGGAACTGTCACTGGCAGGATGTTTGAAAATTGTAGAAATAATTGAGACATTTTTACAAATGACTTCAACAGCCAACTGACCAGAGGCCTTTCTGCCTAGAAATAATAATTTTGGTGACTTAATTTGCCAAATTTAAAAATGCACTGATAATATTTGTCAAATTATAATTCCGTTTAAACACGAGAATAGAGCGAAAAGTGGTGAAAGTTGTGAAAAAAGTAATTCTATTTTTAAAATGTCAGAATTCCTTTTTTTTTTTTGCTAGTTAGTAGAGGCGTCTAAATATTGTTGTCTTGGGGCATAAATGAGGCTAATACGATCCTGCAGATATTAAAAAATATTCATCCAAATACAGTAAGCACAAAACATGTAATCATTTAACTTGAAGTGTTAAATATGAGGATAAGAATATAAACGATTACAAGGCCACATTTTTGTTTTTCTTTTCTAATCCACATCAATAAATGAAGTTTTAAAATAAATTTAGTAAAACTTCACCAACAGGTTAAATATTTACATATTTAAGCTATATTAAATTTAGAAGTTTTAAAAAACTATAATTTTAAAAATAACGGATTTCTGCGGATTATCGACAACACCGTACTAAACAAAGTAACGGTCTGTCCATGGTCTGCCCGCAATTCCTGCGCCACGCCCCTTTTTACACAAGGGTGCCCACTATTACCAACCATGAAAAATTAAACGATAAAAATCAGTTCTATTTGATTGTATTCCTCCGCACCAACAATGTTCGTCATCTGTCCTTTTCTACGCATGTGAAAACAACTTTCCAAGTTGAAAACAGTTTGCAAATTGTTGGTTAAAGATGCTAATTATATCGATTTTTCAAAGTTAAACCACAGAAGACATTCCTTTAGAATCAGTGACAGTTCGCGGGTTTTTTTCTGGTACGGCCGAGAAACGAGAGGTGGTAATACAGATAGGTGCGGTCACGCAGCCAGCCGTCTCTGCAACTGACCCTACCTATCTGTATTACCACCTCTTGTTCCTCAGCCGTACCAGAAAAAAATCCGCGAACCGTTACTGATAAGAGGATAAACCTGCATTTTAATTTAAATTTCGGAAACACGATTTTTGGCGCCGCCTGGTGTCGAGGTGGCGAATTACTACGATTTCCGCCAAAATGTAAAAATGTTATACTCGACTACAAGAAATATTTCAATTTAATAACACAAAATATAATCAATTATGCTTTTTTTTTGAGCAAATAAACATGGAAAAATAATTATGTACATTTATTAATAATAAAAATGTAAAAGCTAATCTGGTAATTTTACAAGGTTGGCAACAGTGGGCGCCAAGCGACGTCGGAGGGGGAAGATTTTAGAGAGAGTACGTGACGGTCTAGGCACGCCATGCAATTTCTGCACCATCTCTTTCTATTGTCTATGAGCCGGTTATTTTGTTGAAGACCTTTGCGTGTGTTTTCCTCAGGAATATCCGAAGAAGCTTCTCGATTTCGGCAGGAATCGCAGGGATCCAACACCGTCCCATCGCTCCACTTCAAGTCAACCAGATACCCTCGTAATATCGAAAAATGGGCGACGAGAAGAAGGTAACGAAACTTGTACGTACACATAACCTCAAAATGCTAGGCGTTTTTACTGCGATAACTGTCCCGAGCGGTTTATTTTGCGGCTGTAGCAAGTTCAATGTTGCTGCCGCGATTTTATCTTAGCGGGAATGTTGCCGCGAGTTTTTCTGCTGTTGTTTTTAAGTTTTACGAGTTTGTTATTGAAACCATTATGTCGAAACCCACGTTTTGTTCTGGTCGGTAATATGCGTGCAATACTTCTTAAAAAGGAGTTTGTATCTGGTTTAATGACTTTTGTGGGAAAAGTTTTGATTTTTATGTATTTTTTCATCGGGGTGTAATGTTTTAATCCCTTATTCCAACTTACAATTTCCCGCCATTTTGTTGCAGGTGTCATATTTAGTTTTCTGTATTGATTTTGTAGTTTATTGACTATGAAACCTCTAAATTTTTTTAGAACGTATTATAGAAACAGGTTCTAATATTTCTTGCCGCGCTATGAAGGCGTCTGAGGTGAACAAAGAGTCAGAAGGACCGCCGTCATCAGAAGTGATTAGATATTTTGTTACTTTACATTCACCGATTTGTATCCACATGCAGTATCCACTTCTATTTATACATCAGTGGTTTTTAAAAGGTTACAGATAGCTCCTCAGATGCCTTCATAGCGCGGCCAGACTTTAGTAGATTATATACCAAGGGAGAGAAATGCGTGATTTTTTCTGAGGTGTGAAAGCACTGAGGAAAAAATAGCGTTCTCTTCAAGAACTGCAATTTTTTTCATAAACGGAATATTTTGAGAATAAAATTCTTCGTTCTTAAAACCCAACCTAGAAAACATATTCTGTCAGACGTGACAGTTAAAATAAATATGGTCACTCGCAGGGAGACGAGTAATCATTCCTCTCTGTAGGAAGAGAAATGTTACTTCTCTTACGATTTCGAGGGCTGAGAAATCGACTTTCTTTCCTGTTTGTGAAAAAATGGTATTTTTTCATGTCAACAGTAAAACGTTTGTTTCTAAAACCTAACCTAGAAAAAATAACTGTCAGCCGTGACAGTTAAAATAAATAATTAATGGAACTTCGCACTGAGAGAAATAATTATTTTTCACACGATTTCGAGGGCTGAGAAATTGACTTTCTCTCCTGTTTGTGAAAAAATAGTATTTTTTCATGTCAACAGTAAAACGTTTGTTTCTAAAACCTAACCTAGAAAAAGACACTGTCAGCCGTGACATAAATAATGGAACTTCGCAGGGAGAGAAATGATTATTTTTCACACGATTATGACGGCTGAGAAATTGACTTTCTCTCCCGTTTGTGAAAAATAGTAGAGTACACAGGGTGCCCGGATTTCGTAGCGGCAACATGGGCAACTTCTTCATTTGAAGAGATGGAGAGATGGTAAAATTACCAAAAAGGTGCGGGTTCGACGGCTCGTTGAGAATCCACCCCCAAATTCCACCTGTCATGGCTCACTTGTTCAAAATAAGAATTAAAACAAAATCTCCCAATTTCTTCACTTTCAGATTTTCTTTTAATTTTTATTGTGGAGGCCATGACAAGTGGGATTTGGGGGTGGATTCTCAACGAGCCCTCGAACCTGCACCTTTTTACTAATTTGACCATCTCTCTATCTCTTCAAATACAGAAGTTGCCCATGTTGTCCCTACGAAATCCGGGCACCCTGTCTCTCAAGGGAGAGAAGTGCGTGATTTTTCCCGAGGTGCAACTTGTATCCCGAGGGTGAAAGCCTGAGGGATACAACGCACCGAGGGAAAAATAGCGTTCTTTCCCGAGATATATATACTATTTTTTTCACAAACGGGATATTTTAAGAATAAAACGTTCGTTCCTAAAATCCAACCTAGAAAAAAATTCTGTCAGACTTGACGGTTAAAATAAATAATGGAACCTGGCATGATCATTTCTCTCCTTTGGGAAAGAAATGTTGCTTCTCTCACGATTTCGAAGGCTGAGAAATTGAGTTTCTCTCCCGTATGTGAAAAAATATCATTGAAAATAAGATAACTGTCACAGCTGACAGTTTCTTTTTCTAGGTTAGGTTTTAGAAACGAATGTTTTACTGTTTGTTTCTAAAACCTAACCTAGAAAAAGAAACTGTCAGCCGTGACAGTTATCTCATTTGTGGAAAAAATAGTAAGAAGCGAATGTTTTACTGTTTGTTTCTAAAACCTAACCTAGAAAAGGAAACTGTCAGCCGTGACACTTAAAATAAATAAATAATTAAACTTTGCAGGGAGGGAAATTATTATTTCTCTCACGATTTCCACTGCTCAGAAATTGATTTTCTCTCCCGTTTGTGAAAAAATGAATTTTCAAAGTCGATTTGATCAAATACCAAAAGCTTTTTTTAGCTGCCATCACACAATACCGCAGCACTTGATAGACGTGTGATATACAATGCCTGACTTGTCCCCTCCCCTTAAACTCGCTGCCCGTGTACTATAGTATTACGATGTGATTTACCGTCACCCGAATATTCATGGTAGATACCGATGAGTCTCGAACTTTCTGGATCGAAAATACGCGACCATCAAAACAGCACGTCTGTGTTACATAAGAGAGTTTGTCACTTAAAGATACAACGCTGAAAAAAAATGTGTATTTAGCAGTGACGGTTCTCGGGGTTTTTTCTGGTAGGGCCGAGGAACAAGAGGTGGTAATACAGATAGGTAGGGTCAGTTGCAGAGACGGCTGGCTGCGTGACCGCACCTATCTGTATTACCACCTCTTGTTCCTCGGTCGTACCAGAAAAAACCCCGCGGACCGTCACTGGTATTTAGGTACACGTATAATAAATATGGGTAATAATTCAAATCAAGAAACCTTATTTGTTGCAGAAGCAATTAAGAAATATGGATGGATTTATAATCGGTTTCAAACGTAATCTTGGGGCGAAGAAGCTTCCATTTTATCAAAAATGCTAATCCTATATCAAACGTACAAACGTACCGTGAAATTAGAAAGTTGAAAATAGTTGGCAGCCCATTTTTTGAAAATCCCTAGAATCATTATATTGGCTGCCTTGAATTGTCAAGTGCAATGTACGTGCTTTTGTTTATTTTGACATCTCGTGATTTTTTAAGGTTACTTGTTTTAAAAACAGACAAAAATTGGCAGATATACTCCATCTACTCATAGATTAGACTTTTTTTTTCTTTGTGCTTTAGAAATGCTATATTTTAATGTTTCAAATAATCAATCTTAATATGTATTCTTACTTTTAGGCTTCCGAATCAGAACACATCAACTTGAAAGTCCTCGGCCAGGATAATGCCGTGGTACAGTTCAAAATTAAAAGACACACGCCTCTTCGAAAACTCATGAGCGCATACTGTGACCGAGCGGTGAGTAAACAATTTTTTTTCAATTTGTAAACTGCATCGAAACATTTGCCATGTTTTAACCACAAATAATTATATCGATTGAACTTGAAAGAAATCAACTTTATCAGCTCAGTTTGTGTGAACTAAGACAAGGCAAGAGCTCATTTCTCGGTAAAAGAATTAACGTTGCAGTTTATTTAAAGCAAGGAGGGCAATAATACTTCTTGTATCTTAAAGCCTGTATTTACATTATGTTATATTATCGAGTAAACTAACATTATGTGAATTTGTTGTCTTTTTTTCAGCGTTAGCCTACTTTATTAGGTTATTTTATTCTCTTTTCAATGATATACAGCATGTGGGGGTTGTATTTGTATGTATGTACTTGTATTAACCCGTTAATAAACAAACAAACAAAGTGCAGCATTCATTCTTTTACAGAGAAACGAGCTCTTGCCTTTCTTAATGTATCTCGATAGTATTTTCTGACCATCAATAATACTTTTCGGTGTTGTTACAAGCTTTGTATCTTTATTTCAGGGTCTTAGTTTGAACGTGGTCCGCTTCCGTGTCGACGGCAACCCGATCAACGAGACCGACACGCCGAACACCCTCGAGCTGGAGGAGGGCGACACAATCGAGGTGTACCAGCAGCAGACTGGCGGCAACTGATTACTTTTTATTAGTGTTATTTTAAATTTCTTCTATGCTGTCTCGGCCTGCTGCTTCAGCATCAAAAAACCGACAACCGCGGGCCCGTTACGGCGTTATTTATGTATAGAGTTAGTCATTATCGGTTCTTTTTCGTTTTTTAAAAACCCAAAAGTAGTCGAAGCATGACGGTCATGTCATGTCATTTTTGATGAAATTTATTTTTATTTTAAATAGAGTTAGTAATTGATGTCATTATTGGCTCGTTTTCGTTTTTTTAAATTTAAAAAATAGTTGAAAATATGGCATGATAAATTTAGTTTTTTTTTAATGGAAAATCACTGGAAAATATACGGGCGTGATGGCCTTTTTTGTTTAATCGAAGTTAATCTGAATATTTTCTGTTTTCGAGCTAGCTCTATATATAAATATGTGTGACATAACTCCGCCAGTGTTGGTATTTTTAAAAATTAATCTAATGACTTATTAGAGATTAAACAATATTAAACTTTTTGTAATAAACGTTCTTTTATTCATACTGTTATATTATTATTTTTTGTAATAAATCGTCTAATTGCTATGTGGTTTGGGGCCATGTTCAGGCTTGAATGGTTATCGTCCTTATGTAGCCCCGTGGATTTTGGTAGATCGTACTGGGACGTCCTATTTGAGGCTCTACACAGAAACAGTCAAATTTTATTTAAATTTTGCAATGCTTTTCAACTAAATACTGGTCAAAATAATGACTACTTATTAATAATTTAACTTTATCTTATGTAATGCATTACATGATAAGTAATATCATTTCTACTCCCGCACCCTCTGTTATCGCGAGCATAAGTTACTGAATTACTTGAGGATTTTATATTTACTTCAACGTTAAAAGGATAATTAGAGATTACTTACAAACAGAATGGTATACTAAAATAAATTGAAGGAGGAAACACCAAAGTCGCGGAATCTATTGCCCGAATGCTAAAATAAATTGACTTATTTTTATTTGAATTTTGCAAATAAAATTCCTCAATAAACACGCTTAATTGCCAGGCAACGCAATATACAGGCCTAATGGCCAGGCAACACAATATACACGCTCAATTGCTAAGTAACCCAATATACACGCCTAATTGCCAGGCAACTCAGTATACACGCCTAATTGCCAGCAACCCAAGACACACATTAAACAATATTTTACGTATACAGAAAATAAATTATAATTATAATTTACATATATTGTTATAATTTTTACTGATCTCTTTAGACTTTGCAAATTATTTTCAATTTTTAATGTTGAAGACTAATGGCGCCACCTCTTAATGGGGTTTCGAAGATGCTAAACATGTTAGCTCTTTAAACTAATTTTGCTTGTTGAATTCAAGTTCAAACCATTGCTTTTAGATAATACAGTATAGTTTTATTCTTGTTATGCTTAAATTCGGAAGCTTTATCAATATCCAATTAATGGTATTTATGCGTATATTGGGTCACATACGATTAGGCGTTTATATAATTCACTAATTTACCCACATGGCAACAGATAGTACGGCTATATAGAGATAAGGATTTTCCGTCTTCTAATGCATTAACAAGATAAAAGTTAAATAACCAACCAATAATCAATTTTAAGACGTACTTATTAAAAATATTGCAAAATGCTCTGTATTTTAAATTAAAGCTATAAAGTAAACTGAATTACCGACATAAATTTTAATTTGTAAATTACTGAAAAATTGCTAAATTTCTTGGGCTCTTTTACACATCATTCGATTCAGAATTAAATATTTAATTGTTTGATGCACGACACATTGCTGGATAATAATAAATTACTTTAATTTACACGCCTAATTGCTAGGCAACGCAATATACACACAGACAGAAATTAAACAATATTTTACATTTAGGGAAAATAAAAATAACATGCGTTGTAATTATAATTGACATATAGTATAAATATTACTCATCCCTCTAGACTTTGCAAACTAGTTTCAATTTCTAATGTTGAAGGCTAATAACGCCACATTTTGGTAGGTTTTCAATGTTAGCTCTTTAAATAAGTTGTGCTTATTGAATTCAGGTTCAAACTATTGTTTTTAGATAATATAGTATAATTTTATTCCTCTTATGCTTAAAATTGTAAGCTTTTTAAATACCAAATTAATAGGTGTTATGTGTATATTGGGTCACATATAATTTAGGCGTTTATATATTTCACTAGTTTGTCTAAACGATAACAGATGGTACGGCTATACAAAGATATGGATTTTCCGTATTGTACTGGATTAACAACATAAAAAATTAATAATTAATCACTGATACTACATTTTAAGACCGGTTTTTATTAAAAATATTGCAAAATGCTCTGCATTTAAAATTTAGTGAACTGCATTACCGACAAAATTTTAATTTGTAAATTACTGGAAAATCGCTGAATTTTTTTGGCTATTTTAAACATCATTTGATTCAAAATGAAATATTTTATTGTTTGATGTACAACTCACAACTTAATATTTACATTTTGATTATAAATATACAGTTCGTGCCTTTCAGGCACTTGGCAGTTCAGCTAAAGTCCGGTGGATAGCGCGGAGGCGACGGAAAATACCAATGTGATGTTTGCATTTTATGAGCTTACAATTCGTAGCTCTGAGTTAAATAATTAACCAATGATGTATTTCAATATCGGTTTTTATTAAAAACTAAGCAAAATGCTCTGCTTTTAAAATTTAAACTTTACAGTTAACTGCATTACCAATAAAATTATAATTTGTAAATTACTGGAAAATCGCTAAATTTCTTTAGCTATTTTACACATTATTTGATTCAAAATAACATATTTTATCGTTTGATGTACAACTCATTACTGGATATTTACATTTTGATTAATAGTATACATTTCGTGTTTTTCAGGCACTTGGCAGTTCAGCTAAAGTCCGGTGGATGGCGCGGAGGCGACGGAAAATACGAATGTGATGCTTGCATTCTATAAGCTTAAAATTCGTAACTGTGAGTTAAATAATTAACCAATGATGTATTTTAATATCGGTTTTTATTAAAAATCAAGCAAAATGCTCTGCTTTTAAAATTTAAGCTTTACAGTGAACTGCATTACCAATAAAATTATAATTTTAAATTACTGGAAAATCGCTAAATTTCTTAGGCTATTTTACACATTATTTGATTCAAAATAACATATTTTATCGTTTGATGTACAACTCAAACCTAAATATTTACATTTTGATTATTAGTATACAGTTCGTGCTTTTTAGGCACTTGGCAGTTCAGCTAAAGTCCGGTGGATGGCGCGGAGGCGACGGAAAATACGAATGTGATGTTTGCATTTTATAAGCTTACAATTCGTAACTCTGAGTTAAATAATTAACCAATGATGTATTTTAATATCGGTTTTTATTAAAAATTAAGCAAAATGCTCTGCTTTTAAAATTTAAGCTTTACAGTGAACTGCATTACCAACATAATTTTAATTTGTAAATTACTGGAAAATCGCTAAATTTCTCAGATTATTTTACACATCATTTGAATAATTAAAACCATATATTACAGAAATAATAAAAAAACAACCCCATAGTGGCATATTTGCAACAGCAAAGCGGTATCATTACTTGGCAGTTCAGTAGTTGTCTGATAGATGGCGCGGAGGAGACGGAAAATACGAATGTGAAATGTTTACATTTTTAAAAACTTATAACTCGTAACTCTGAGGCATGATACTGATTATTAAAAAAACATCATGATGGTTCGTATTGACGCAAAGAAGCGTGTAGAGTAATTATTTTTCCCTGGAAACGTTTTTTTCACGATTTCAACGTTTCACGATTTTGGCCATTTTTTCCATTCGGGAAAAAAATGCATGACTTGAATTAGTTGCTGAAAAACTGCAGTTAACGATTAAACCTATGTGTTTTATCGTTTTCTATAAATAAATAAGAATATTCTGGTTTAGATGAAGTTGTACCATATTTTTATTAACAATAAATAATTTTTATAAGTTACATTTTAACGGTTATATATTTTCATTTAATTTGTGTGTATATATCTGTATTCATAATATATATTGCGAACAGCCTTTTAGATAATACTTAAAAACATTTAAGTGACGTCGGAACAGTGGATTCTCTCTTGATAATTATTTACAACAACGATCATTTACATAATTACATTTTTTTTTTCTAAACGAAATGTAGAAAAAAATTACTGTATAAATACCATCGATCAATTAGCAGTACAAAAAAATATGTTAACCATTAAAACATCACTGCATAAATAACATCGATCGATTGATTAGCAGTACAAAAAATATGTTAATTATTCGAAAATATTAATTTGTATTGATTGTGTACATTGATTTAGTATATAAAAATTTATAAACTATTGGTAACGGCACTCACGGATTAAGAATATTTCCACAAAGAATAAGTTATTTTTATTTTTTTAAGATAACCATAACTTTTTTTTTACGTGAGATAGATTCAAAAATATTTTCTGTTCTTAATTATAATGATAATTGAATTCATTGGATATGCTCAATTATTGCAGATGTTTTAAATATACAGAGTGGTGATGAAGATCTGTACAAAATTAATCTTCTTTTTTATGTTTAATATTGTTGACAAAGTCAGTTAGAATATTTGTGGCTAAAAATATCGATTGTAAATTTCGCCTAATAAGAGTTTTGATTTTTTTTTAATTTACAATGTTTCGGTATAAGTTTGATAAAAAAAATGCAGGTAAATTATGGGTTAGAAACTTATTGTGATTAGCACCTCTACTATTTGAGTAATTATGAATTTTTATCCATTTATTTTCAGTAAATTAGTTGAGATAACTTAGAAATTTAGCAATTGAAAAAAAATGGTGGAGGCGCCGGATTCGTAGCAGAAATTTATGGGACCAATTACTATAATACCTTATGAAAATATTTACGGTCGCCTTATTTAGAACTGAAATATTACATTTACACACACTAACGTCATAACAAAAACTCACCCACCTTCACAAAAAAAAAAAAAACAGACAATCCACTGCTCCGATAAGACAATACTTTGTACTTTTCACATGCACATTCGTACTAATATTACTTAAGGCTATTATAATACAGAAAAAAGAGGGATCTTATCGTTCTAAATATCGTTAACATAATGTACAGGGTCGTCTCTTGTAATATTAGTGCGGAAGTATGAAAGCGTCGAGTGCTTTAAGGTATCACTTATCTGGGAATCGGTAGTGTCCAAGGCTTCGGATTTGTAAATTAGGCCCAAAACGAAATTTTGATCGCATTTGATTTTTGCCGCTCAAATTTTCTCTTCCGGTCTCGGATTAACCAATTAAGGGTTTGGTGTTTTATTTCAATATTTTATCACAGTCGATTGTCCACATTGAAAACTTTTCTTAAATCAAATTAATAAAATTAAAATAACTTCTGATAGCACGCGGTCAAGTAACAGTGAAGCGTAAGAAAAAATATAACAAACTTGTGTTCAGTTTTCCAGTTTTGGCTGCAACTTGCTGCAGTTTCGGTATTTTAAAGATTAATTGTTCCCGATACGTAGACTTATGTCGGCATAAGTCTAACAAGCTCTCTTGGTGTCAATTTTTCGATTAGTTCAGGATGGGTGCAATTTTTTTCTGCTCTAAAAATGTAGAATAATTCTCCAAAAAATTATTGTCTAAAACTGCCGTCTCCGATGAGTTTATTTTTAGCTACGAGTACTAACACATATTTGATTATAGTACTCGTAGTTAAAAATAAACCCAGCAGAAACAGCAATTTTAGACAATAACTCTTTTAGAGTTTTTAATCGAATTTGGCTTCTCTAATCATTATTCAATTTAATTTGATTAAAAATCATTAAATTCAGCATAATTATTACTGTGGACTAAGTGTTTTGAATTCTAATTACTTCCCACGTGTCAAAATTCATTATTGCATTTATGAACGTAAAAGATGGTCCCGACGATGCACGAAATTTGCTTTTAGCCTTGGACACTGCGCTTGGATATTTTCTTACTGACAGCTAATGAATGATTATAATGACTATATATACTTTCTATGATATAAAAATGTGCTGTTTTTCCGACTACTATTTAATAAATTGGAGTTTTTTTTTGTGATATGATTTTGCGTTGTTGTCCCATTAAGCTCCCAGCATCTTCTTCACCGAATAGCCGGGTATGGCGTAGACGAACAGCAGGAGGATCAGAGCGACCGCCAGTATGATGAATATTTTCAGAATGGTCCATTTGTAGTTGTGCCAGATGATGTAGCGAATGGACTTCAGCGGGTTCAGGAACCACATGAAGGAAGCGTCTGGTCGGCTGAAAAAATATATACATATACACTTAGTTCATATTTTATTCCCATCGCAGTAAGCTTTGTTAGTTTGAGATTTTTATTAATAGTAAAAAAATTATTGACACTCGAGCAAAAAAAAATAAAAAAAAAATATAAAACGTGTCGGCTAAATTCTACAAAAATTAAATTAAATTCACAAATCATTGCTTATTGAAATAAAGTGTAGTTTTTGAAAATCCATTAATTATTTTGCGAGTTGTGAATTTTTGAAAATTTTAGTTTTCCAATTGTGGAACACTCAAGCGAAAAAATTAAAGAAAAATATAAAACGTGTCGACTGAATTCTACAAAAATTAAATTAAATTCACAAATCATTGCTTATTCAAATAAAGTACAGTTTTTGAAAATCCATTAATTATTTTGCGAGTTGTGAATTTTTGAAAATTTTAGTTTTCCAATTGCCGAACGCTCGAGCGAAAAAATAAAAGAAAAATATAAAACGCGTCGACTAAATTCTACAAAAATTTAATTAAACTCACAAATCATTGTTTATTCAAATAAAGTACAGTTTTTGAAAATCCATTAATTATTTTGCGAGTTGTGAATTTTTGAAAATTTTAGTTTTCCAATTGTGGAACACTCGAGCGAAAAAATAAAAGAAAAATATAAAACGCGTCGACTAAATTCTACAAAAATTTAATTAAACTCACAAATCATTGTTTATTCAAATAAAGTACAGTTTTTGAAAATCCATTAATTATTTTGCGAGTTGTGAATTTTTGAAAATTTTAGTTTTCCAATTGCCGAACGCTCGAGCGAAAAAATAAAAGAAAAATATAAAACGTGTCGACTAAATTCTACAAAAATTAAATTATATTCACAAAGCATTGCTTATTCAAATAAAGTACAGTTTTTGAAAATCCATTAATTATTTTGCGAGTTGTCAATTTTTGAAAATTTTAGTTTTCCAATTGTGGAACACTCGAGCGAAAAAATAAAAGAAAAATATAAAACGCGTCGACTAAATTCTACAAAAATTTAATTAAACTCACAAATCATTGTTTATTCAAATAAAGTACAGTTTTTGAAAATCCAGTAATTATTTTGCGAGTTGTGAAGTTTTGAAAATTTTAGTTTTCCAATTGTGGAACACTCGAGCAAAAAATAAAAGAAAAATATAAAACGCGTCGATTAAATTCCACAAAAATTAAATTAAATTCACAAATCATTGCTTATTCAAATAAAGTTTGGTTTTTGAAAATCCACTAATTATTTTGCGAGTTGTGAATTTTTGAAAATTTTAGTTTTCCAATTGTGGAACACTCGAGCGAAAAAATAAAAGAAAAATATAAAACGTGTCGACTAAATTCTACAAAAATTAAATTATATTCACAAATCATTGTTTATTCAAATAAAGTACAGTTTTTGAAAATCCATTAATTATTTTGCGAGTTGTGAATTTTTGAAAATTTTAGTTTTCCAATTGCCGAACGCTCGAGCGAAAAAATAAAAGAAAAATATAAAACGTGTCGACTAAATTCTACAAAAATTAAATTATATTCACAAATCATTGTTTATTCAAATAAAGTACGGTTTTTGAAAATCCATTAATTATTTTGCGAGTTGTGAATTTTTGAACATTTTAGTTTTCCATTTGCGGAACACGCGAGCGAAAAAATAAAAGAAAAATATAAAACGTGTCGACTAAATTCTACAAAAATTTAATTACATTCACAAATCGTTGTTTATTCAAATAAAGTATAGTTTTTGAAAATACATTAATTATTTTGCGAGATGTGAATTTTTGAAAATTTTAGTTTTCCAATTGCGGAACACTCGAGCGAAAAAATAAAAGAAAAATATAAAACGTGTCGACTAAATTCTACAAAAATTTAATTACATTCACAAATCGTTGTTTATTCAAATAAAGTATGGTTTTTGAAAATCCGCTAATTATTTTGCGAGATGTGAATTTTTGAAAATTTTAGTTTTCCAATTGTGGAACACTCGAGCGAAAAAATTAAAGAAAAATATAAAACGTGTCGACTGAATTCTACAAAAATTAAATTAAATTCACAAATCATTGCTTATTCAAATAAAGTACAGTTTTTGAAAATCCGCTAATTATTTTGCGAGTTGTGAATTTTTGAAAATTTTAGTTTTCCAATTGTGGAACACTCGAGCGAAAAAATAAAAGAAAAATATAAAACGGGTCGATTAAATTCTACAAAAATTAAATTAAATTCACAAATCATTGCTTATTCAAATAAAGTATGGTTTTTGAAAATCCACTAATTATTTTGCGAGTTGTGAATTTTTGAAAATTTTAGTTTTCCAATTGTGGAACACTCGAGCGAAAAAATAGAAGAAAAATATAAAACGTGTCGACTAAATTCTACAAAAATTTAATTACATTCACAAATCGTTGTTTATTCAAATAAAGTATAGTTTTTGAAAATCCATTAATTATTTTGCGAGATGTCAATTTTTGAAAATTTTAGTTTTCCAATTGTGGAACACTCGAGCGAAAAAATTAAAGAAAAATATAAAACGTGTCGACTGAATTCTACAAAAATTAAATTAAATTCAAAAATCATTGCTTATTCAAATAAAGTACAGTTTTTGAAAATCCGCTAATTATTTTGCGAGTTGTGAATTTTTGAAAATTTTAGTTTTCCAATTGTGGAACACTCGAGCGAAAAAATAAAAGAAAAATATAAAACGGGTCGATTAAATTCTACAAAAATTAAATTAAATTCACAAATCATTGCTTATTCAAATAAAGTATGGTTTTTGAAAATCCACTAATTATTTTGCGAGTTGTGAATTTTTGAAAATTTTAGTTTTCCAATTGTGGAACACTCGAGCGAAAAAATAAAAGAAAAATATAAAACGCGTCGACTAAATTCTACAAAAATTAAATTATATTCACAAATCATTGTTTATTCAAATAAAGTACGGTTTTTGAAAATCCATTAATTATTTTGCGAGATGTGAATTTTTGAAAATTTTAGTTTTCCAATTGTGGAACACTCGAGCGAAAAAATAAAAGAAAAATATAAAACGCGTCGACTAAATTCTACAAAAATTAAATTATATTCACAAATCATTGTTTATTCAAATAAAGTACGGTTTTTGAAAATCCATTAATTATTTTGCGAGATGTGAATTTTTGAAAATTTTAGTTTTCCAATTGTGGAACACTCGAGCGAAAAAATAAAAGAAAAATATAAAACGGGTCGATTAAATTCTACAAAAATTAAATTAAATTCACAAATCATTGCTTATTCAAATAAAGTATGGTTTTTGAAAATCCACTAATTATTTTGCGAGTTGTGAATTTTTGAAAATTTTAGTTTTCCAATTGTGGAACACTCGAGCGAAAAAATAAAAGAAAAATATAAAACGCGTCGACCAAATTCTACAAAAATTTAATTAAACTCACAAATCATTGCTTATTCAAATAAAGTACAGTTTTTGAAAATCCATTAATTATTTTGCGAGTTGTGAATTTTTGAAAATTTTAGTTTTCCAATTGTGGAACACTCGAGCGAAAAAATAAAAGAAAAATATAAAACGCGTCGACTAAATTCTACAAAAATTAAATTATATTCACAAATCATTGTTTATTCAAATAAAGTACGGTTTTTGAAAATCCATTAATTATTTTGCGAGATGTGAATTTTTGAAAATTTTAGTTTTCCAATTGTGGAACACTCGAGCGAAAAAATAAAAGAAAAATATAAAACGCGTCGACCAAATTCTACAAAAATTTAATTAAACTCACAAATCATTGTTTATTCAAATAAAGTACAGTTTTTGAAAATCCATTAATTATTTTGCGAGTTGTGAATTTTTGAAAATTTTAGTTTTCCAATTGTGGAACACTCGAGCGAAAAAATAAAAGAAAAATATAAAACGCGTCGACTAAATTCTACAAAAATTAAATTATATTCACAAATCATTGTTTATTCAAATAAAGTACGGTTTTTGAAAATCCATTAATTATTTTGCGAGTTGTGAATTTTTGAAAATTTTAGTTTTCCAATTGTGGAACACTCGAGCGAAAAAATAGAAGAAAAATATAAAACGTGTCGACTAAATTCTACAAAAATTTAATTACATTCACAAATCGTTGTTTATTCAAACAAAGTATAGTTTTTGAAAATCCATTAATTATTTTGCGAGATGTGAATTTTTGAAAATTTTAGTTTTCCAATTGTGGAACACTCGAGCGAAAAAATAAAAGAAAAATATAAAACGTGTCGACTAAATTCTACAAAAATTTAATTACATTCACAAATCGTCGTTTATTCAAATAAAGTATAGTTTTTGAAAATCCATTAATTATTTTGCGAGATGTGAATTTTTGAAAATTTTAGTTTTCCAATTGTGGAACACTCGAGCGAAAAAATAGAAGAAAAATATGAAACGTGTCGACTAAATTCTACAAAAATTTAATTACATTCACAAATCGTTGTTTATTCAAATAAAGTATAGTTTTTGAAAATCCATTAATTATTTTGCGAGTTGTGAATTTTTGAAAATTTTAGTTTTCCAATTGCGGAACACGCGAGCGAAAAAATAAAAGAAAAATATAAAACGTGTCGACTAAATTCTACAAAAATTTAATTACATTCACAAATCGTCGTTTATTCAAATAAAGTATAGTTTTTGAAAATCCATTAATTATTTTGCGAGATGTGAATTTTTGAAAATTTTAGTTTTCCAATTGCGGAACACGCGAGCGAAAAAATAAAGGAAAAATATAAAACGCGTCGACTAAATTCTACAAAAATTAAATTATATTCACAAATCATTGTTTATTCAAATAAAGTACGGTTTTTGGAAATCCATTAATTATTTTGCGAGTTGTGAATTTTTGAAAATTTTAGTTTTCCAATTGTGGGACATGCGAGCGAAAAAATAAAAGAAAAATATAAAACGCGTCGACTAAATTCTACAAAAATTAAATTAAACTCACAAATCATTGCTTATTCAAATAAAGTACGGTTTTTGGAAATCCATTAATTATTTTGCGAGATGTGAATTTTTGAAAATTTTAGTTTTCCAATTGTGGGACACTCGAGCAAAAAAAAATAAAGGAAAAATATAAAACGCGTCGACTAAATTCTACAAAAATTAAATTATATTCACAAATCGTTGTTTATTCAAATAAAGTACAGTTTTTGAAAATCCATTAATTATTTTGCGAGTTTCTTTGAAAATTTTGAAAAACTTACTTTGGTTTTTCGAGAGCGTCAGGCTCGTTCCTTCCATAACCCACGGGAGTCTTCTCGGCCTCATCCTTCGTCAGCAGGTGGATTTCCGCTTCCACCTTTCCCGTCAGCTCGAAGGCCTCGTTGTCCTTCTTCACGAAGAAAGGCCACCAGCCTTTCACGCGTTTCTGTTTGAAAATATTCACCATCGGGACAGATCCGTCTGTCTTGAGCATGCCCAGTGTGCACAGTTTCGAGGACTTGGCTCCCCTGGGAAATCGATTCAAGTCCAACGTAATAGCACCTGAAATTATTAAGATTAAAGGAATTATATGCGCGTATTTTAAAGTATTCACCGAGAAAGTCATCCGCGGAAAAATGATCCGCATCCCAGACTTGAAGCTCGAGCCTGGCGGGAATCTTACACTCGGTTTCGTCCCACGAAAACAGCGTTTCCTTCCTGGAGATCACTATTTTTTGTTCGGCAACCATGTAATCGAACGGGTAGACGAATCGCCAGTTGAAGTTACCTTCGCCGGTTAGTGATCTGTAATGGATGTCGGTGCTTTGGCTGTCTTCTGGGCCTTTCAACCACCTAAAATAACGATGTTATATCAAAGTTTGAGGCAGTTTTTTAGGAATACCCTTTCACGTAAATATCCGACATTTTCTCGCCGGTGAAGAACGCGTCGTCTTCTAGAATTACGTCCTCCGTGTTCCAAATTATAACTCGCAGTTCGTAGCTTCTTGGTTTCCTTGGGGATATATCGAGGGGAGGGCCGGGCAGTGGCATGTCCATGGGAAACATGTCCACCCACATTTCCAATTTTCCTTGTTCGATGCCGGGTTTCTCGGGATTGTAAAGGGCTCGGGTTTCGATGTGTTCCGGCACGAGGTCACAACCGATTCTCGGTAACTCGGGCCACCTATGAAGGACGGCCAGAGCCATGTGTTCCTCCGCGTCTTTCGTTAGGTAAAAGTCTAAATCTTCCGAGTAGATGTTGAAGACGTGCCTTCCCACGCGAACTTCGCCTTCTGAATACATCGGAGCTTCGATTTTGCCTTCTTTGCAAAGCTTGGCTAGGATTTGCGTTGGTTTCAAAGCGTCACGCCATCCGTTATAGCCGCATCTATAGTGAAATAATTAATCGGATCTTGTAAATAAACAATCTTTACACTTACTCTTCGTATTTTAGCGGAAAGCCACACGTCGATCTGTGCCTGCTGTAAAATCGATTTTCCAAATCGATTTTCGTCTCTCCGACCATGTCATCCGCGGAAACTAAATCCCAATCGTAAATTTGTACCGTCAGTAGAGAGTCCTGAGGAAAAGTTGCTTCAATTTCAAAGCATCTAAAATAATACACGAACATAAAATTTAATACTTGCGATGATTAAAGACTTACTTTCCGAAGACCGGATTTAATTGTTTCGAGATGTAGTTCTCTTTATCGCTAATTCTTTTCGAGCCCAATTGAAGAACCACGTACGGATCGGCCTTGCCGTTGTAATCCATCGGATGAAGGTCGTTCGCTTTAACTATGTACACTCTGACCAACACTCTGATTGGATCGTTACAGGGGACTCCTTGGAAGAACCCGTATTGGGGATCGAAGCCCATGATGGTGTGGTCTTCTATGTCTTTTGGAAGCGGCCATTTGTAAACTTTTATTGCTCCCTTAAAAAAAACATTCAATTATCCCCCAAATTGTATTAAGACGATCAAACGTGAAGAATCGTAAAACTAATTAAAACTAATTAAAACAGTTTACAATTTAATTAATTATTTTGATTACCTTAAACATGCCAACTATTCTACCATCATCTTCAGCTTCATCTCCCGTCTTCTTGCCCCTGTACAGCTCGAAGGATTGAAGCCATTCTTTAAATCCTTCAAACTCTGTGCGATGTTCAAGTTCAG
This sequence comes from Ocypus olens, assembly GCA_910593695.2. Classification (NCBI taxonomy): domain Eukaryota; kingdom Metazoa; phylum Arthropoda; class Insecta; order Coleoptera; family Staphylinidae; genus Ocypus; species Ocypus olens. The sequence continues at coordinate 68,321,731 of OU343047.1, forward strand.
TTGGGAAGATCTAAAAGTAAAAAATAATAAAACTCTTATATCTTAACAGAAACAAAAATGGCTTTGCTTGAAAAGAAATTCGAAAATATTACCTTTTTGGAACAAATATTGGGAAAAAGTAAAATTTCGGGTAAAATCAAAAACAAATCACAACGGACTATCACTTAACATCACTTATCAATATCAGGATTTTAATATTCAAGCAAAATATTGAAACATTCTGAAGATGGTTTTTGAGTTATTCAACTAAAAACTCGAAAATATTTTTTTTTTTTGACAAATATGGGGAAAAAGTGAAATTTCGGCTAAAATAAAAATAAATCACAACGGATTATCACTTAACATTACTTATCAATATCATGACTTTAATATTCAACCAAAATATTGAAACATTCTGCAGATGGCGTTTGAGTTATTCAACTAAAAACTCGAAAATATTATTTTTTTGAAACAAATATTGGGAAAAAGTGAAATTTCGGGTAAAAACAAAAACAAATCACAATGGATTATCACTTAAAATTAGTTATCAATATAATGACTTTAATATTCAAGCAAAATAACGAAACATTCTGAAGATGGTTTTTGAGTTATTCAACTAAAAACTCGAAAATATTATTTTTTTTGGACAAATATTGGGAAAAAGTGAAATTTCGGGTAAAAACAAAAACAAATCACAATGGATTATCACTTAAAATTACTTATCAATATCAGGGCTTTATTATTCAAGCAAAATATCGAAACATTCTGAAGATGGTTTTTGAGTTATTCAACTAAAAACTCGAAAATATTATTTTTTTGGAACAAATATTGGGAAAAAGTGAAATTTCGGGTAAAAACAAAAACAAATCACAACGGATTATGACTTAAAATTACTTATCAATATCATGACTTTAATATTCAATCAAAATATCGAAACATTCTGAAGATGGTTTTTGAGTTATTCAACTAAAAACTCGAAAATATTATTTTTTTGGAACAAATATTGGGAAAAAGTGAAATTTCGGGTAAAAACAAAAACAAATCACAATGGATTATCACTTAAAATTAGTTATCAATATCATGACTTTAATATTCAAGCAAAATAACGAAACATTCTGAAGATGGTTTTTGAGTTATTCAACTAAAAACTCGAAAATATTATTTTTTTTTGACAAATATGGGGAAAAAGTGAAATTTCGGCTAAAATAAAAATAAATCACAACGGATTATCACTTAACATTACTTATCAATATCATGACTTTAATATTCAACCAAAATATTGAAACATTCTGCAGATGGCGTTTGAGTTATTCAACTAAAAACTCGAAAATATTATTTTTTTGAAACAAATATTGGGAAAAAGTGAAATTTCGGGTAAAAACAAAAACAAATCACAATGGATTATCACTTAAAATTAGTTATCAATATCATGACTTTAATATTCAAGCAAAATAACGAAACATTCTGAAGATGGTTTTTGAGTTATTCAACTAAAAACTAGAAAATATTATTTTTTTTGGACAAATATTGGGAAAAAGTGAAATTTCGGGTAAAAACAAAAACAAATCACAACGGATTATCACTTAACAACATTTATCAATATCAGGACTTTAATATTCAAGCAAAATATCGAAACATTCTGAAGATGGATTTTGAGTTATTCAACTAAAAACTCGAAAATATTATTTTTTTGGAACAAATATTGGGAAAAAGTGAAATTTCGGGTAAAAACAAAAACAAATCTCAATGGATTATCACTTAAAATTACTTATCAATATCAGGACTTTATTATTCAAGCAAAATATCGAAACATTCTGAAGATGGTTTTTGAGTTATTCAACTAAAAACTCGAAAATATTATTTTTTGGAACAAATATTGGGAAAAAGTGAAATTTCGACTAAAATCAAAAACAAATCACAACGGATTATCACTTAACATTACTTATCAATATCAGGACTTTAATTTTTAAGCAAAATATCGAAACATTCTGAAGATGGATTTTGAGTTATTCAACAGAAAACTCGAAAATATTATTTTTTTGTAACAAATACTGAGAAAAAGTGAAATTTCGGTTAAAATAAAAAACAAATCACAACGGATTATCACTTAACATCACTTATCAATAACAGGACTTTAATATTCAAGCAAAATATCGAAACATTCTGCAGATGGCAGTTGAGTTATTCAACTAAAAACTCGAAAATATTATTTTTTTTTGACAAATATTGGAAAAAAGTGAAATTTCGGGTAAAATAAAAAACAAATCACAACGGATTATCACTTAACATTATTTATCAATATCAGGACTTTGATATTCAAGCAAAATATCGAAACATTCTGAAGATGGCTTTTGAGTGATTCAACTAAAAACTCCAAAATATTATTTTTTTTTGACAAATATTGGAAAAAAGTGAAATTTCGGGTAAAATAAAAAAACAAATCACAACGGATTATCACTTAACGTTACTTATCAATATCATGACTTTGATATTCAAGCAAAATATCGAAACATTCTGAAGATGGCTTTTGAGTTATTCAACTAAAAACTCGAAAATATTATTTTTTTGGGACAAATATTGGGAAAAAGTGAAATTTCGGTAAAAATCAAAAACAAATCACAATGGATTATCACTTAACATCACTTATCAATAACAGGACTTTAATATTCAAACAAAATATTGGAACATTCTGAAGGTGGCTTTTGAGTTATTCAACTAAAAACTCGAAAATATTATTTTTTTGGGACAAATATTGGGAAAAAGTGAAATTTCGGCTAAAATAAAAAACAAATCACAATGGATTATCACTTAACATTACTTATTAATACCAGGACTTTAATATTCAAGCAAAATATCGAAACATTCTGAAGATGGTTTTTGAGTTATTCAACTAAAAACTCGAAAATATTATTTTTTTGGAACAAATATTGGGAAAAAGTGAAATTTCGGGTAAAAACAAAAATAAATCACAATGGATTATCACTTAAAATTACTTATCAATATCATGACTTTAATATTCAAGCAAAATATCGAAACATTCTGAAGATGGTTTTTGAGTTATTCAACTAAAAACTCGAAAATATTATTTTTTTGGAACAAATATTGGGAAAAAGTGAAATTTCGGGTAAAATAAAAAACAAATCACAACGGAATATCACTCAACATTACTTATCAATATCAGGACTTTATTATTCAAGCAAAATATCGAAACATTCTGAAGATGGTTTTTGAGTAATTCAACTAAAAACTCGAAAATATTATTTTTTTTGGACAAATATTGGGAAAAAGTGAAATTTCGGGTGAAAACAAAAACAAATCACAACGGATTATCATTTAAAATTACTTATCAATATCAGGACTTTAATATTCAAGCAAAATATCGTAACATTCTGAAGATGGATTTTGAGTTATTCAACTAAAAACTCGAAAATATTATTTTTTTGAAACAAATATTGGGAAAAAGTGAAATTTCGGGTAAAAACAAAAACAAATCACAACGGATTATCACTTAACATTACTTATCAATATCAAGACTTTATTATTCAAGCAAAATATCGAAACATTCTGAAGATGGCTTTTGAGTTATTCAACTAAAAACTCGAAAATATTATTTTTTTGGAACAAATATTGGGAAAAAGTGAAATTTCGGGTAAAAACAAAAACAAATCACAACGGATTATGACTTAAAATTACTTATCAATATCATGACTTTAATATTCAAGCAAAATATCGAAACATTCTGAAGATGGTTTTTGAGTTATTCAACTAATAACTCGAAAATATTATTTTTTTGGAACAAATATTGGGAAAAAGTGAAATTTCGGCTAAAATCAAAAACAAATCACAACGGATTATCACTTAATATTACTTATCAATATCATGACTTTAATAGTCAAGCAAAATATCGAAACATTCTGTGGATGGTTTTTGAGTTATTCAACTAAAAACTCGAAAATATTATTTTTTTTTGGACAAATATTGGGAAAAAGTGAAATTTCGGCTAAAATCAAAAACAAATCACAACGGACTAGCACTTAAAATTACTTATCAATATCATGACTTTAATATTCAAGCAAAATATCGAAACATTCTAAAGATGGTTTTTGAGTTATTCAACTAAAAACTCGAAAATATTATTTTTTTTGAACAAATATTGGGAAAAAGTGAAATTTCGGGTAAAAACAAAAACAAATCACAACGGATTATCACTTAACAACACTTATCAATATCAGGAAATTAATATTCAAGCAAAATATCGAAACATTCTGAAGATGGATTTTGAGTTATTCAACTAAAAACTCGAAAATATTATTTTTTTTGGACAAATATTGTAAAAAAGTGAAATTTCGGGTAAAATAAAAAAACAAATCACAACGGACTATCACTTAATATTACTTATCAATATCATGACTTTAATATTCAAGCAAAATATCGAAACATTCTGAAGATGTTTTTTGAGTTATTCAACTAAAAACTCGAAAATGTTAATTTTTTGAACAAATATTGGGAAAAAGTGAAATTTCGGCTAAAATAAGATGTATACAATTTTGACGGATTAACCCTAAATAATGTGTCTTTGCAATTATTAAAAAAAAAATCTATCCAAACTTAACGGAAACATAAATGGTTACGCCTGAAAAATTGCGTCGGACTCGAGGGACGCTCAGTAATAATTCAAAGCAAATATCTTGAGGTATTCCAAACACTAGAAACTCGACCAAGTTCTCCGTTCTGTAATGTTCGGTTCGGTTCCCCGGTCATCGAATTATGTCTAGTTCACCGTTGCCCCGAGTAATTAAGTTACAAAGTTTGCCCCGTGGGAGAAAGTCTAACGAAAATGTGTTAAATATATGCGTGCGATTTCTAAATTGAATTATAAAGAAGAAAATATACATCCCTTAACACCGTCAGCCCTAAATGGAACCAACACCGTATATCCCGAGAGATGAGGACAAAGGGAAAAAGTAAAAGAAGGACCCACACGAAAATGAGATTATTTAATGTAAATATTAACGAGAAAAAATATGTGTAAAGAAATTAAACTGTAAAAAAATATAGTGATGTGGCCATCATGTTACTTTCTCCGACTTTATGGCCATTTATATTTACGTTTTCATTGTTTATTTTTAATTGAAATCATGTTTTGAGCGTTGTGTAAACTCGGACGAAACTGACGTTTAAAACGTCAAAATTATGAAAGATGGAAAAATTACACTTCAAATTCAAAAACTCGGTTTACTCAAAAACTAAAGGGATTTCGAAAAAACTTATTCTTTATAAGTTGTTCATTTTAGCATTCTCTACAATTATTATTAACATAAATTTGCTGTAACTATTATCGTTTTATAATTATAAACCAAAAATTAAAAAAAAATAATAATTTTTTTTCTCGAATAAAAATGATTTTATGAAAAATGTTTTCAAGCAAAAGGTGTTCATTTATTTGTTGTCTTCAATGTTTGTTTAAATGTTTTTGTGATATTTTTCATATTTAAGAAAATATTGGCAAAAAACAAAAAACAGTTAAGGTAAGCACCCACTTCCGGTGTACGAAATTTTACCAAAAGCTTTTCAGTTCTTCAGATTATCGAATAAGACGGATGTTCAAAGTTTCATATCAATTGCTCTATTAGTTTTTGAGATACAGTGCGCACAGGCAGACACACACACATCGCACACACAATCTTACCTTAAATAATGCAGTTTTCTTATTCGTCGAATCTTTCCTAACCATCTTCGGACTATGCTTGTACTTCGCATTCTGAGACTTGAAACCGAACCTCGCCTTCACCTCGTTCGGACTCTTCTCCGCGCTGTGGGGGTTGTTCTCGTCGCTGGAGATCTCCAAAAGCGCATTGGTGTCCAACCTTTTAGCCTCCTTCGATTCGGCAATCATATTCTCCACCGACGCGAAATATTTCGTCCACCAATCTTTGCTGCCCTCCTCGTCCTCGGAATCGTCCTCCAAACTGTGCTTCCTCCTCCTCGCCGCGTCGTACTTGATCCGTTTCATCTCCTGCGTTCCGTACCCCACGGAAATCGTTATGTCTTTAGGGAGCAGCGGGCTCTTCTCCTGCTTCACGTGATTGTGGGCGAAGTGATTCGGCGTAGTTTGCAATTCCGTTGGATCCAACGCCTTCAGTTGATTGAGCGCTCGGCGTTTGTCTTCGGCGTCTCTGTCTCTACGTGTGACCGGCGTGTACATGTATTTGTGGATCGAGTTTATCATATGCGTCCCGACCAGGGTGTACCTTCCGAAGCTGCGACAATCCACCGCCCTGATTGTTAAGGGCGGGCGGTACAGTTCCTGTTCGGGTAGGTCGATTTCCAGGAATTTAACAGGATTGCTGAAGTTGGGGTTCTTCTTTGCGTTCTGTATGGTCGCCGAGTTTAATATATGCCCCGCGCATTCTATATCCACCCTTGGTCTATCTACTGTTAATAAATGTATCCTTTTCAAGTCGCGTAAGCCCCAAAATAATACCTCAATTCGGTAGCGGGCTAAGGTGGGACGGACACCTTCCGGTACCGGTAGGATAGGGCCGAAATCTTTATGGTCCAATTCTTTGGATGAACTTCGCTCCCTTGCGTAGGGTAAATCCGGAAGGGCCGCCCTGTCGTCGTTGACGATCTCGAGTAGTTCGAACGCCGCCAGAAGTTCACCGGCGTGATCCGTGCCTCTGGTTATATCGAACCATTCCAGCGGTGTGGGCCATCGCGGTTTCACGTAGGTTTCCCCGGAAAGTTTCACTTGCGGTTTGGCGACGGCCCTTCCTATAAATTCCGATTTTCCAACTTTATCCTGATCGAATATTTCGATGATGATTGCCGGTGGGTCCTGTTTGATGTCATCGCCGAGGCCGTAAATTAGGATTTCTTCGAAGACCAGCAGCTCGTCCCACGTGGGGCTGAGAGTCTCGTCGATTACCTGCGTGGATTTGCTGAACTCTCCGGCGATGATTCTGGCGAAGGGGTCTGATAATCCCGAGGCGTCTGAACCTGTATATGAAATAATATAACATTTGTAGCAAAATACATATTTTAATGGAATAACTATTTTTTTCTACTTTGGTTTAACAATCAACCTTTTGTTATATCAAAAATAGTTTAATACTGAGATTTTGTATTTTACATTAAACTATTTGTGGTAACATTTTAGTTGTTGCGATTGGCAGTACTTAAACGTGACATATGTCAAAATGTAAAATTGCCGTTAATTCATAGGATAATTGGAACCGTCCAATGCGTTACACACTGAATATGTTCGAATGCATATTGGGGAGTTCGCCACCATTACCACTAAAGTTAAAGAAAACGGGGGCATCACATTGTTCACTTTTTACCGGCGTGGAAAATGTAGGAACTCGGTGACAATGGCCGGTCGCATGAATTCACTTGGCTCTCGGTGACGACGTTTAGGCAACACAACCAGTGTTGCCAACAGTGGCGGTTTCAAAGGGGGGGTAATCGGGTAATTACCCCCCCTAAGAATTTTTCGCTTATCAATTTTTATTGTTAAAAATTACCGGTATTCCATATTCCAAACAAATAATATAATATATTTTACATTATTTAACTTGGATTATTGATTTTATTTCGTGATTTTTTAATTTTTTGCTAATATTTTCGAATTTCTGGTCAGAAACTTATTTTTGGTGGCAAATTATTTTGCTTCTACCTTTCGATTTTTTGGTCTGCTTTTTTATTTTTAGATCAGGATTCTTGATTCCTTGGCCCATATTTGAGATTTCAGCATTTCGAACTTTTTTTTATTTTTCTTTATTTTGACCAAAATATTCGATTGGTTTGTAGAAATTTTCGTTTTTTTTGTCTGCAATTTTTATCTTTACGCTCGTTTTCGATGTTTTGTTTAAATTTTCACCGTTTTAGGCTATATTGTAGATTTTTTTATTTTTTGGTCTAAATATTTTTTATTTTGACGAAAAAAATCGATTGGTTTGTAGAAATTTTGGATTTTTTGTCTGCATTTTTTATCTTTACGTTCGAATTTTTGTATTTTTGTTGTTTAGTCTAAATTTTCACCTTTTTAGGTTTTTACTTTTTTGGCCTATATTTTGTTTCAATTTTTGATCTTTTGGCCGAAATTTTCTTTATTTCGATTAGTTTGTTAAAAATTTTGATTTTTTGGTCTACAGCTTTGATTTTTGGGTACGAATTTTAGATTTTTGCTCTTAATTTTTTATTTTTTGTGCCATATTTTAAATGTTCTTGCGAATTTATTTTTTATTTTGATATATACAAACATCTTTATTCGCAGAAATAACATCTAAATACATTATGTTAAAAACTTGAAATCCGCTTTCCGTTGGCTGTGAAAGGGCTATCGATTTTTATTTTTGCTATTATTTTCAAATTTCTCTTTGGAACTTATTTTAAGCTAAAAAGAGTTATTTTGGGGCTAAAAATGACAAATTATTTTTCTTTTGCTTGTATTTTCAATTTTTTGGTGTGCATTTTTATTTTGAAACCAGGTTTTTTGATTTTTTGGCCGATAATTTAGATCTTCGGCTGTTTTGTTCCAAATTTTTGATTTTTCGGCCAAAATATTCGATTTTTCTAGCAAAATAAATGGTTCTCTGTTTCTTCAAAAAAGGAGGGGGGGTATTGTATAAGTGGCTCTACCATCAACATGTTCCACGAGCCGCCACTGATTTCATTTAGTAGAAAAGTGCCTTGTCTCAACTTTTAAAGCTAATTAAAGCGAAAATTAAAGAAAAATATTTTCCTATTAAAAAAAAATTGGAAAATGATTTTGAACAATGGAGTGATTTTTGAGACTAATTTAAACCCTTTTCTTAGAATATTCTGCATTTTTTATTATTAAGCCTGTATTCCCGATTTGTTTTTTTGGCTACATTTTTGATCATTTGGCCTTATTCTTTATTTTTACCTAAATTTTTGATTTCATTGTTAAAATGTTCGCATTTTTTATTTCTCCTGACGAATTTTTGGTTTTTAAATTTTTGACCTGTATTTTCGATATTTTTGGTCAAAATATTTTAACTTTTAGCCTAAATATCCCTTATTTAGACCTTTTGCGATTTAATTTTTTAAATTTTCGACTTTTTGGCCCAAATTTTTAGATTTTTGACCTGTATTTTCGATTATTTTTGGTCTAAATTTTTGATCTGTTGACCTGAATATTCTTTATTGTGACATAAATTTTCGATTTAATATTTAAAATTTTTGATTTTTTTGTCCGCATTTTTGATTTCTCGGGCCGAATTTTTAATTCTAGTTCCAAAATTTTGAGTTAATTTAGTTAAAATATTTATAACCTGAATGATTGATTTATATGCGGGATTTCTTTTTATTTTTTTCGGTATTTTCGAGTTTTGTTTGTTGAAATTTTCGATTTTTTGGTCTGCATTTATTATCTTCAGGCCCGAGTTTTCGACTGTCTAAATTTTCGACTTTCTGGCCAACATTACAAATATTTATTATTTTTTTAAATCTTTTGACCTAAATTTTTCTTTTCGATTTTATTGTTAAAATTTTTCGGTTTTTTGGCTCCCATTTTTGGTTTTTCGTTTAGTCTGCATTTATTATGTTTAGGTCCGAATTTTCCATGTTTTGTCTAAATTTTAGACTTTTTGACCAACATTGTAGATTTTTTGTTAATCTTTTGCCTTAAATTTTTCTTTATTTATTTTTATTTGTCTGTTCAAATGTTTGTTTCCTTGGTCCACTATTTTTGTTTTTTTTTTAATTTTTGTTATACCCCCCTAAGAATTTTTCGCTTATCAATTTTTATTGTTAAAAATTACCGGTATTCCATATTCCAAACAAATAATATAACCGGTAAATTTTTTCAACGCTTTAAAACGTTGGAAAAGGATAGGGAGATTTCACGGAACAGGTGTGGTATATGAGAGCGGAAGCACCAGTTTATTTATCTTTTTTTTAAATTACCCCCCCTATACTAGTTGGCTGGAAACGCCCTTGGTTGCCAACCCTACCGATATGTCGGTAGATCTACCGACAATTTATACCTTTCTACGATATTCTACCGATCTACCGATTTTGACTCGGATATACTGACAAATCAACCGGAAATGTTGATTGGTAAAATTTGAATTTGCTTTCACACACTTATCACTAGAGAGAGGATTTTATGCGAAATGCATATTTTCGCATATTTTGCATATTTAGCCCTATAATGCATATTTCGTCTTTTAATGCAAATTTTACACATTGCAACAAGTGCAATTTTCGATTTCGGGCATGAACCAACATCTAGTCATTCAAAGAAATACCGGCCAGAATAATTGCGAATTCCTCCTGCGATAAACGAGTTACAAATTTTTGAAATTTTTGATTTTCGAACAACTAATACTTGGACATTGGAAAAAAAAATAGGAAACGTGTAGAAGAAATTTTACATAAATTGAACCTAATTAAGAAAATATCGCTCTTTTAAACAAACTTTGGTTTTTTGAAAATCCATTTTTGATTTTCGAACTTGAAAATTAAAAATTAAAAATAACAGGAAACGTATAGAAAAAAAAAAATTGCAAAAATTAAACCTAACTGATTCTTCTAAAACAACGTTGGTTTTTGAAAATCCATTTATTTTTAAACGAGTTACAAGTAGTAATACAATTTATTGAAACTCAGTTTACAAAAGAGCTACAAATGGCCATTGACCGAAGTCTTTCAGCCTTCTTGCTACAATTCTGGCGTGTAACATCTTAGTGAATCTTAAATTAAATTAATGAAATGGTCTTAAAATTAGTGTAAACATAGATTCTGATTAATTTAAATTTAACAATCTTTGATGAAATGTGAAAAAAAAATATATATACATATGTACTAACATTCACTTAAAAATATATAGCAGATTATACATTGTTTAATGATGCTCCCTAGCGCTATCTTTTAAGTATTCATAAAGTGGTTTAACCGGGTACTTGTAAGTATTTTGCATAACCCTATCTCGTTTTATCACCATATTGTCTAACGATTCGTGGTCCATACCTAGTGCAAAACTATAATTTACATAGTTTTGGCATTTTTCAAAAATGATAATTATCAGCAGCCAAAAACTTCAATTTCCAACTGCCAAAAACTATTATTTACAACTATCAAAAATGATAATTTTGAGCAGCCAAAAACTTTAATTTTCTACTGCAAAAAATGACAATTTTCAACTGCCAAAAACCGTAATTTCGAACTGTGAAAATTTACAGTTTTTAAATGCCAACGATTGCCATTTTCAACTGCCAATAATGAGTATTTTCAATTGTCTAAAACGACAATTTTCAACTGCCAAAACTATAATTTATAACCGTTGAAAATGACAATTTTCAGCAGCCAAAAACTTTAATTTTCAAAAATGTCAATTCTAAACTATTAAAAACTGCCATTGTCAACTGTCAAAAACAACCATTTAAAATTGTCTAAACTACTTGAAACTTGAACATTTTCAGCAGCCAAAAACTTCAATTTTTAAAAATGATCATTTTCGACTGTTAAAAACTGCCATTTTCAACTGTCAAAAACAACCATTTTCAATTGCTAAAACTATAATTTATAACTGCCAAAAATTACAATTTTCAACTGCCAAAAGTATGTAAATTATAATTTTGGCAGTTGAAAATTGTCATTTTTCAAAAATTATAATTGTCACCAGCCAAAAACTTCAATTTTCAACTGCCAAAAACTGTAATTTTTAACTCTCAAAAATGACTATTTTTAAATGCCAACAATGGGCATTTTCAACTGCCAAAAATGAGTATTTTCAACTGTTAAAAACTACAATTCTTTACTGTCAAAAATGACGATTTTTAACTGCTAAAAACTTTCACTTAACAAAAATGAAAATGTTTAACAGGCTAATAAAAAAAACTACCATTTTTAACTGCCAAAAATGATCATTTTTAACTGCCACTGATAACCATTTTTAACAGGCAAAAACTATCATTTTCAACTGCCAAAAATTACCATTTTCAACTGCCAAAAGTGATCATTTTTAACTACCAAAAATGATAATTTTTAACTGCCAACAATAACCATTTTTAACTGCAAAAATGACAAATTTTAAGATAAGATAAGATAATTTTATTTATGTTTTTATGTTAAGAACTTATACAAAGTTGTACACACCTTAACAGCCAAAAACTATAATTTTCAACCCCCCAAAAATGGCAAGGTTTAACTGTCAACGAAGACAATTTTAAACTGCAACAATGACAATTTTCAATTGCGAACGATGACCATTTGCAACTGCCAACAATTATACTTTTCAACTTTCAAAAACGAAATTTTTCATATTGAAAAAAATGACGATTTTAAGCAAAGAAAGGACAATTATCAATTGCCAAAACTATAATTTAAAACCATTGAAAATGACAATTTTTAGCAGCCAAAAAAAAATTATTTTCAACTGTGAAAAATTAAAATTTTCAACTGTCAAAAATGACAATTTTCAACTGCCGAAACTATAATTTACAACCTTCAAAAATGATAATTGTCAGCAGCCAAAAAGTTCAATTTTCAACTGCTAAAAATTATAATTTACAACTGTCAAAAATGTTAATTTTGAGCAGAAAAACAACTAAAAGAAAAGAAAAAAAAAATGGGAAACGTGTAGAAGAAATTTTACATAAATTAAACCTAATTACGAAAATATCTCTCTTTTAAAATAACTTTGGTTTTTGAAAATCCATTTACTTTTAAACGAGTAACAAATTTTTGAAATGTTTGTTTTGCGAAAAACCAATATACGTTGGAAAAGAAAATAAAAAAAAGGAAACGTTTATTAATTTTACATAAATTAAACCTAATTAAGAAAACATTACTCATCTAAAAAAACTTTGCTTTTTATTCTTAAACGAGTTACAGTTTTTTTGAAATTTTTGATAACTAGTACTTGAACGTTAGAAAAGAAAAATAAAAAGAAAAAAGGGGAAACTAAGTCTAATTAAAAAACGTATATTCTTCTAAAATGAGTTGGGGTTTTAAAAATACATCTCTTCTCAAGATTTTTGAAGATTTTGATTTCTAAAACGTCCCACATTCGGACAAAAAATTGAAAACGAGTAAAAATGTTTTTCTTTTCAAAAATTATTCTCGTTTTTCTAAATACCTTTGGTGTTTGAAAATTCACCATTCACATGTTTCAAATGTTTGATTTTCGAGTTGTCTAACATTTGGACATTCAAACAGAAAAAAATAGGAAACGTGTAGAAACAGTTTCACAAAAATTAAACCTAATTAAGAAAATATCACTTTTCTCAAAAAGTTCGGTTTTATCCACTTATTTTTAAACGAATTAATTTTTTTTTTATTTTTAATTTTCGAACAAATAATACTTATTGACACTGAGATATCAGTGGAAAAGAAAATAATATTAAAAAAAAAATAGGAAACGTGTAGGAAAAATTTATCAAAAATTAAGTCTAATTAACAAAACATTATTCTTCAAAAATAAGTTGAGATTTTGAAAATACACCTCTTTTCAAGAGAGTTGCAATCTTATTGAAATTTTTGATTTTCGGACGAAAAATTAAGAAAAATTAAAATATAAGAAACACGTGGGAAAATTTTTACAAAATTTAATTCTAATTAACAAAACTTCAATCTTCTAAAATAAGTTGGGGTTTTGAAAAACCGTCTCTTTTCAAGAGATTTTTGAAACTTTTGATTTTCGAGATTCGGCCAAAAAAATTGGAAACGTGTAAAAATGTTTTTTTCAAAAATTATTCTCGCACCTTTGGTGTTTAAAAATTCAACCATTTTCAAAGGAGTTGCTGACGTTTCAAATGTTTGATTTTCGCGACGGCGAACATTCGGATATCGAAAGAGAAAAGGTAGCAACGTGTAGGAAAAAGAAAACAAAAATTATACCTAATTGAGAAAATATCACTCTTCTAATTCTAAAATAACTTGGGTTTTTGAAAAACCATTTATTTTTAAACGAATGGTGAATTTTTTAAAATTTCGAGTTTCAAACTTCGTATAATTGGACGTTGGAAAAGGAAAAAAAAATAGGAAACATAGTTTGAAATATGCGTAACGCAGCAGAGGTAGAACGAGAAAGAAATAGTTTAGGGCGTCCAGGAAATTCTCATATTTATCAGGTCTATCCATAAAAATAAATTTGAAGAAAACCAATTTTTTTTTTTTAATAATAATAATAATAATAATAATATGTATTTACGGCTAACGCCATTTGTACAATAAGCTACAAAAAAAAAAAGATTGACGACATTCGGTCAATTTACAAATGCAAATATACAGTACCTACGAATACTATATGTAAAAATAACATTACAAAGAGCAAATACAATACATAAATGTAAAACCCGATACAAGTTAAAGCAAAATATGATTTGCGATTTGTGTATAATTCAATATTCGTCGTGGCATCGGCCAGGAAAGTGGTTGTTTCAAAAAGTGATTTGTGAACTGTAGTAATTAATACAACTAATTACAACAAGTATGGCAAATTATTAAGATTAATAAAAAATTGTTTTTCTTAAAAATGTTTATAAATAAACTATTTTTTTAATGACATATTTCAATTTATTGCTTGCTTATTTGCATATAATAATGCATATTTGTTGCATATCTTATAAATATGCACATATTTCAGCATTTTACAATGCATAAAATCCTCTCTCTACTCATCACCAATTAAAACAAAAAAAAAAAGTCGGTGAATCCCCTCGTTCTCTGTGCAAGCGCAGGTCCCATCGGTACCATACGGATGGGACCTGCGGCCTCGCGTCGATGAATTTCCCTATCTGTCTATTTTAAAAACTAACGACATCTACCGACATTTCGTTGGAATTTAGACCGACAATTACTAAACACAGGTTGGCAACACTGAACACAACATACACAGAGGAAAGCTTGTAATTTATATGTATTATCACTTTGTTTGCAAAACGAATATCACGGAAGAAACAGCGAGAGTATAATGCGTGTTTCATTCGCGGCGAAAAAGAGCCGCTTGAGTCGGTGTGGATTTTTAATTAGCGTCGATCGATGCCCGACACGAGGAACTAGAAACAAATGTAAACATAACCTTAAATTTCGATTATCATTTAGGCGCTGCATTATTTTATAAGCTTAAATTGCTTACAACTTACGTGGAAATAGTTTGTTTATCGCACCCTTGGCAACCTCCCTTATTTTTGGAGGTGTGTAGGTAATATTCTTGATTTAATATGTTTTAAAATTAACTATTGAAATCGCCGTAGAAATACGTACGTCAAATATTAAATTCGTTCGAAAGGATCAAATGTTTTAAGTGCTGCCAAATGTTTAAAGATAAAACTCACTAGGTTTAAGTATATATTTTATTTTAGAAATAATTCCTTAACAAAAACCAAAGTAGAAAAAATAGTATATTATACTTGTTTAATAAGAGGCATTGTGAGGCACTCGTTACATTGGAGCACTCCTTGCTGCGCGAGTCGTGCTCCAATCCCACTCGTGCCACAATATACCCTCTTATTAAACTTGTATGATAATTTTGAATCCGTGAATAAATAAATAAATGTGAACGTTATTTATTCTCAAGTTATCAATATTTAATTTTTCGTAATGGTTTCGCGGTGGATTAAGGATGATAAAATTAAATGTTACCTATCAGAGATCTCGCCTGATAGATGCTCGCCCTCAGCTGAAAGATCTGAAACAAGTTTTGGACCCTTTTTCGTGTGTGTGTTAAGCCGAGGGATTACAGGGGCTTACGTGTTTCTCGGTGTAGTGCACGACGCAGGGCGGAAGGGCGCGCGGCCTTTCCGCGTTCCTGATCTCCTGCGACAGTTCGTAGCCCTTCGGGATGCCCTCGACGAAATGCTTTTTGTGTTTGAGGATTCCCATCCATATGTAGATTTCTAATTTCGCCTGGATGGACCATCCGCTGATCCCTTCCGCTCTCTTGCCAGGCAACTGGAACAAATAAGAGATTTCTTTGTGCTATACCGTGTGTTCGATGAAAAAAGCCCAACGTCATAACTCTGTTATTTATTGACCGATATGAATGAACTAAAAACCAAAGTTAATGGTGGTTTAAATACTAAAAAATTACATCAATATTGATTTTTTTCAATAATAACTTCATTGTCAAATGATAGCCAACTTAAAATTTTTAAATGGCAGCATATAATGTTTTAATTTTTTTACATTCGACATTATTTTTCTGAATCCAATAATGCCCAATATGTTGTTTTTCGTTCAATATTTTGGTCGAAAAAAATTAAAATAAATCTTCCATATAAAATTATATTTTTCACAAATTATAATTAGCGTGCCTTGAGAAAAAGTGACAAATGTCATTTGTTGTAAGGTTATGCCAAACATGAATAATAAGGACACAATAAATAAGTACCTATGTTACAACTGAATGTAGAATATAATAAATAAGTAGTGCAAGTATTAATTCACTTGCGATTTAGATGTACTGTGATTATTGTAGAACGTCGAACTCTGCAAGTCCACCAAATTGTCGATCCACTCTCTTCGACTTTTTAAAGGCTTCACATCATCTCAAATTTCCTTCTTACCTTCTAAATTTAGGTTCTGGTATTCGCTGCTCTGGAAACCGTAGATGATAAATTCGCGCCGCAGCTCTTCGATTTCTATTACATAGAATAGTATATTCTGTAACAAGGTTAGAATGGAAATTCGATGCGAGTGGAATATTTCGAGCGCGAGCCGCGAGGCGAGCGCGAGGAACCACGAGCATCAGAATTTCCATTCTTACCGAGTAGCAGACTATACTTTCTCCTCGACCAGATCAAATAGACTAATAAAGTAATGAACACAAGGAACTTACGTTTTATTATTACGTTTGTGGTTATGTTTATAGTATTTTGACAATTGTGAAATCCAAGGCTAATTGTTTTATTCGGAACGGTGTGAGAATATTCATTCTATCCCTTGTTATGGAATGAATTACATGCAAAACGCATAAGCGCATAGTGTTTTGTTCCATAACAAGAGTGAGAATGTGAACGTTCTATGATCAAAATTGATTGCAGAATGCATAAATTCTACAGTGGTCGTGGAGAAAATAAATTTCTAACATGTCTGTTAATTCGCTATTGTTCATGATTATGTCTGAAACACACACTAATAACAAATGGTTGACATTACTTATACAATAAATGACATTTGTCGATTCGAATTTTTTTCAAGGCACACCACATTTATTACCAAAAAATGGTGATGTGATCATCATGTTACTTTTTCCGATTTGATAGTATCATAGTTATTTATATTATATACTTTTATGGTTTATTTTGATACTGACGTTTGAAACGTCAAAATTATGTAACAAATTATACTTCAAATTCTAATAGTCCGTTTACTCAAAAACCATAGAGATATCGAAAAAAAAACTTATTCTTTATAAGTTGTTCATTTTAGGTATTCTCTACAATTATTATCAGGGATCATTTTGACAATTCATAACTTTTGTCTGAGTTAGAATTTTTCGAAAATATAAATTGTTTTAGATCGTAAATCGATTCCTAAGCCTTTCTGAGTATTTCCAAAACAATTGCTTAGCGATTTATTTTTTTTACAGTTTTTTAAGTTTCGGCAAACATTTTATGATTACAGTAGAGAACGTTTAGAAAATTCATAACTTTTGGCCGAGTTGGAATTTTCGAAAATGTCAACTTTTTTGGTTAGTAAATCGATGCCAAAGTCTTTCTGAGCATTTTCAAAACAATTTAGCAACGATTGATTTTTCTTTAATTTTTTTAGTTTCGACTTAAATTTGAAAATTCATAACTTTTGTCTGAGTTAACATTTTTCAAAAATCTCAACTGTCTTAGTTAGTAAATCAATGCCGAAGTATCGCTATGTATTTGCAAAACAATTGCGCAACGATTAATTTTTTTTAGTTTCGACTAATATTGAAAATTCATAACTTTTGTCCGAGTTAACATTTTTCAAAAATCTCAACTGTATTAGTAAATCAATGCCGAAGTCTTTCTGAGTATTTCCAAAACAATTGCTTAACGATTTAGTTTTTTACAATTTTTTTTAGTTTCTGCAAAAATTTTAACAGCAGGGACCCTTTCGAAAATGTATAAGTTTTGTTTGAGTTAACGTTTTTCAAAAATCTCAACCAATTTAGTTAGTAAATTGATGTCAAAGAATTTTTGAGCATTTCCGAAAGAATTTCGCGATGATTTATTTTCTTACATTTTTTTTAATTTGCAAAAATTTAAAATTTTAACTTTTTTAATTTTAAAATATTAAAGTTAATATTTTTCAAAAATATCAACTGCGTTACTTAGTAGATCGATGCCAAAGTCTTTCTGAGTACATTCAAAGCAATCATTTTTTTCACATTTTTTTTAGTTACGGCAAACGCCTCACAGCAGGAACTGTTTTGAAAACTCATAACTTTTGTCCGGGAAGGAATTTTTCAAAATTTTTAACTGTTTTAGTTAGTAAAACGATGCTTAAATGTCTCTGAACATTTCCAAAACAATTTGGCAACGATTTATTTTTTTGCAATTTTTGTAGTTTCGGCAAAAATTTTGAAAATTTCGAAAATTCGTAACTTTTGAATGAAAGAGTTAACATTTGTCATAAATATCAAAGGCTTTAGTCACTAAATCGATGCTAAAGTATCTGTAAGGATTTTCATAACAATTGCGGAACGATTTAATTTCTTAGATTTTTTTATAGTTTTGGCTAAAATTTTAACCTTTTGTTTCGGTCGGAATTTCTCAAAGAAGTAAATTGTTTTAATTAGTTAATTAATAAGAAATTGTCTCGTAAGTATTTGCAAAACAATGTTTCAATCGTTTATATTTTTTATCATTTTTCTAATTCCTGCCAAAATTTTATGATTATTGCAAGGATGATTTTAAAAATTCATAACTTTCGTTTCAGACGGAATTTTAAAATAATGTAAACTGTATTAATTATTGAAAAATTATCTCTAAGGATTTTGAAAAAAAAAATGGTGGTGGCCATCATGTTACTTTCTCCGACTTTATATTTACGTTTTCATTGGTTTATTTTCAATTTAAATCATATTTTAAATGTACATCGAGCGTTGCGTAAACTCGGATGAAACTGACGTTTAAAACGTCAAAATCATGAAAGATGGAAAAATTATACTTCAAATTCAAAAACTAGGTTTACTCGAAAACTAACGAGATTTTGAAAAAAAATTATTCTTTATAAGTTGTTCATTTTGGCATTCTCTACAATTATTAATAACATAAAATTGCTGTAACTATTATCGTTTCATAATTATAAACCAAAAATTAAAAAAAAAATTTTTTTTCTCGAATAGCAATGATTTTATGAAAAATATTTTCAAGCAAAAGCTATTAATTTCTTTGTTATCTTCGATGTTTGTTTAAATGTTTTTGTGATATTCTTTATATTTAAGAAAATATTGGCAAAAAACAAAAAACAGTTAAGGTAAACACCCACTTCCGGTGTACGAAATTTTACCAAAAGCTTTTCAGTTCTTCGGATTATCAATTAAGACGTATGTTCAAAGTTTCATATCAATTGCTCTATTGGTTTTTGAGATACAGCGCACACAGACAGACAGACACACACACACACACACACACCATGACAGACAGACAGACACACACACACACACACAGACACAAAATTTTTTTTTCCAGAAATTGTTGAAATGGCATCTAGGGACCCCAAAACGCATATTTCCGCAAAAAAATTTTTTGAAAAAAAAATCACGATCACAATACTTTCTCGTACTTCGTAACGGAGAAAGTAAAAAATCATGTGAACAAGATTTATTATTAACTTTTTCTGGCATAAATATTAACTTAAAACCAACATAACGGGCATAATTGGATTCAGAAAAACAATGCCTAATATTATAAAATTAGAAAAGTATATGCAGCCATTTAAAAATTTAAAGTTGACTATCATTTGGCAATGAAGTTGATTTTGAAAAAATATATAATTACCGTAATTTTATAGTATTTAAACAGCCATTGACTTTATTTTTTAGTTCATTCAAATCGGTCAATAAATAACAGAGTTATTGGGCGTTTTTTATCGAACACACGGTATAATGTTATTTTTTTGAATTTCACGAATGAAAAACAATTAGTAAATAAGCCTGTTAGTTATTACCTATTACCAAAATGATACACATGTATAATATTTTCGAATGCGATTGATACAAGACAAAGAAAAACGATTTTTACGCCTACATGTTCTAAAGGTTCAATTTTTGTTCCTGAAATATTGGAGGAAAACGAGGTCTAGAGGCCCCAGGGACTTTAAAATGCTTCATAAATTTTATAATAGAGGGCGGTGTACGGAACAAAATCAAAGTCATTAAATTTCCATACCTCAGTCAAGCGATACTACGGATTATAACGTGAAAATAAATATGAAAGGAGTAAAAATAATTTTGCATAATTCGACAACTTCGCCAATCGACGAAAAAAAATGGTGATGTGGCCATCATGTTACTTTCTCCAACTTGATGGTATTATTTATATTTACGCTTTCACGGTTTATTTTCAATTGAAATCATCTTTTAAATGTACATCGAGCGTTTTGAAAACTCGGATGAAACTGACGTTTAAAACGTCAAAATTATGAAAGATGGAAAAATTATCCTTCAAATTCAAAAACTCGGTTTACACAAAAACTAAAGGGATTTCGAAAAAAACTTATTCTTTATAAGTTGTTCATTTTGGCATTCTCTACAATTATTATTAACATAAATTTGCTGTAACTATTATCGTTTTACAATTATAAACCAAAAATTAAAAAAATGATTATAAATTTCTTTCTCGAATAAAAATGATTTTATGAGAAATCTTTTCTAGCGAAAGATGTTCATTTCTTTGTTGTCTTCAAAGTTTATTTAAATGTTTTTGTGATATTTTTCATATTTAAGAAAATATTGTCAAAAAACAAAAAACAGTTAAGGTAAACGCCCACTTCCGGTGTACGAAATTTTACCAAAAGCTTCTCAGTTCTTCAGATTATCAAATAAGACGGATGTTCAAAGTTTCATATCAATTGCTGTATTAGTTTTTGAGATACAGCGCGCACAGACAGACAAACAAAAAAGAATATTAAACTAATAGAGCATATTGTAGCAACAATCTATTTGTAATGTATTCAGGTAACCGTAAATTCCTTACATGGGGAATTTTTATAATCCCCCAAGCTGACCCTAACTGAATAAACTCGGGCGAGAAATCGCGAGTATAAAATATTCACGCGAGGATAAAACCTTTTAAAAAGTGTGTGGTGTCACTTGTAGCGCAATGTCCTTCGACGGTTCGTATTCCGAGATTGGATTCTTACACGCCAGGGAGTCCGCCGCAGGAAAGCTTCTCCAACCGTGAATCCAATTTCGCGACCGATTATATTTTATACGAGAAGTAATGTACATGAATTAATAATTTGTAGTTGTTACGTGTTTTCATTAGATTTCGGTTCCAGGTCTTTCAGCCGTGACTCATGGCACGGCCGAGGTAGCAGAGGTGGTAACACAGATGGGTGTTAGAAATCAAATTGTAATTAAACACAGTCAAATAATTATAACACGTTAATAAATTAGAAACAACTTTACTTGTTGCAGAAAGCATTAGATAAATACAGATTAACGAACAGGTTGAATATTCATATATTCAGGCTACATAACACGTTAAGATGGCTTGTGGTTGAAATTGATCTACAAATTAGGAATAACCTCACTTGTTGCAGAAAGCATTAGCTAAATACAATATTATTGTATTTATGAAATTGATCTCTTTTAAAAGAAGTCAATCATCAAGACAGCATTTTGAATGAATCAAATAGCAAGTAATGTGAACATTACTCTTTAATTTGTTAAACATTGAATGTTCATTAAAAAAAAACCTCAAGTGTACCATGACTTTGTCGTTTTAAAAATTTCAGTTGGCACACTTGTTAGGAATTGATATATAAACGTCAGATCTTTCTAGAAGTCACAATTATTCCGTGCTCACAATGGTTTACAGCAACCAGCAAATAGCGTTTCTAGTTGAAAGTTATTTCCGAAATGGGATTAAAGTGGATGGAAATTGGGTGTATTCATTCGACGCACCTTTGGCAGAGTTTCAGGAAGAATTTCCTAACGTGCTAATTATTTATGATGAATTTAAAAATACCTTATCATGATCTGTTGTATTATTTCGTGAAACGGGTAGTATTCTCCGTAAACCAGGAAGTGGTAGACCAGTTAAACGAACTCAAGATGCTATTAACACAGCCCAAGAAATTTTGGAAGATGAACCTACGACTTCTCTGCGTCATTTGTCACAGCAAATGAATTTATCGGTAGGAACATACCACAAGCTTCTACGAAAAGATTTGCAAGTATACCCTTATCGCATAACATCGGTGCAAGAGTTATTACCTGTTGATTACCCCAGACGACTGGAATTTTGTCAGTGGTTTTTACAAAATGTAAACGAGGAAGTTTTACAAATTACTTTTTGAAGCTTGGTTTTACAAGGATGGTTACATTAATTCCCAAACTATGAGAATTTGGTCGGATGAAAATCCTCGTATATATCGAGAGAAACAACTACATCCAGAGAAAGTTGGCGTTTGGGCAGCGATTAGTGGGAGAAGATTAGTTGCACCGATATTCTTTGAAGGTAAATTCCCATTTTTATTATTAATAATAAAAATTCA
This sequence comes from Ocypus olens, assembly GCA_910593695.2. NCBI lineage: Eukaryota > Metazoa > Arthropoda > Insecta > Coleoptera > Staphylinidae > Ocypus > Ocypus olens. The sequence continues at coordinate 68,344,384 of OU343047.1, forward strand.
ATAACCGTGCATTCATTTTAGGTGCGATAACTGCAAACCGTTATCGTACAGAAATTTTATTGCCTTTTATAAATGAATGAAATGATGACGAACTGCAAAGTGGATATTTTCATCAAGACGGAGCAACTCCTCATTGCACAGTGGATAATTTGGCCATTTTGGAGAAATTTTTTGAGGAGTGAATAATAAGTCGAAATGCACGGATTCCCTGACCGCCCCGTTCATGCGATTTTTTCTTGTGGTCATACCTGAAAAATTGTATTTATGCACAACCAGTACACAATCTAGAAGACATGCGGCAACGAATTCGAGATAAATTTATAGAAATTAACAAAAATCCAGTGTTGTTGCGGAGCGTAATGGAGGGTGTGCGACGAAGAGTTCAGATTTGTGTTCAAGAAGAAGGAAGGCACACACAACATTTAATATAATTTTATAGTGAAAAATTTAACGCAAGGATCTATAAATTGACTACAGTTTAATGTTTAATTTTGAGAAGTAAAATAACCTCAATATGAGTAACCAACTTAAATTTTAAAAATTAAAAAAATCATGGCCCACCTGAGTTTTTTTTTAATGAACATTATAATTATATTCGATGATTTCCCGAATTACGGAGTATTAACATAATTAAATAAATAATAATCAAAGATTCTCCGTATATTGATTCAGCTATATACGGAGAATCTTCGATTATTATTTATTTAATTATTATCATAATTGCCTACTACAAATTTAATTTTATTTTCTTGAGTAATTCTAAAAAATCTCTTGACTCACCTTCAAAAACATCGTTTGGACTTTTCCACAGTCTCTTCCGCATTCTTCGTCGACTATCGAGTAGACTATGTCCCTGGCGGAAATTCTCTGGTAGGCTTGTCGTTTTCCGCCGCTTATCACCCAAAGAAAGACGTCCGGAAGGGCGTGCTGAGGCTGAATTAAATGGAATTTGTAGATTTTCATTATTTACCGAAAAATATTTTAGCTTACATCGTCCATAAAAGATTTTATCTTCGTTAGGTAACTTTGCGCGGTTTTGTACCGCTCTTTGTGCGAAGCTCTCGTGACTAGAGCTCTTAAATTCCTTGCGGATGTAGCTAGGTGTTCCTGAAATAATCGATTGGCGTTCAAAAATTTCATCTAGAAACATTTGCAAAAAAGTTGGCGTCATCATGGAAAATTTAAAAAAAAGTCGATTTTTTCAGACTTTGAACGGCTGTAGCGGCTGAACGAAGAATCCAATTTGAACGCGGATTTCAAATCTGTGTTCCTCGTGTGTCAATTAGTCGGATTTAATTAAAATTGGCGATTTGAAATTTTTGACGAAAATCTGAAAAATCATCCAAGGGTCCCCCCTTCTTACTTTTTCCCAAAAATTGCATTTGAAATGATTTCCTGAAGAAACCACTGGTTCGATTCAGGGTTTCTACACGCCATTCGAAAGATCTCAGTAAGACGCTTCAAAAAATGTACTTTCGCAAAAACAAATGTCAATTTGAAGCCCCTGACGCGTCAGCAAAGAAAACGCGAAAATGGAAAAAATCGAAAAAATCAACTTTCTTAATCATCGCAGACCTTTATGTAATACCACTTTCTTCATCAGAAGAATGAGATAAATCGATTGGCGTTAACAAATTTCAACCAGAAAAAATTGCAAAAAAGTTAGCAAGCCACCATGAACTTTATCGAAAATTTTGAAAAAAGTCCATTTTTTCAGACTTTGAACGGCCGTAGCGGCTCAACGAAGAATCGAATTTGAACGCGGATTTCAAATCTGTGTTCCTCGCATGTCAATTAGTCGGATTTAATTAAAACTGGCGATTTGAAATTTTTGACGAAAACCTGAAAAATCATCCTTCTTACTGTTTCTCAAAAATTGCATTTGAAACGATTTCCTGAAGAAACCACCGGTTCGATTCGGGATTTCTATATGCCATTCGAAAGATCTCATTAAGACGCTTCAGAAAATGTACTTTCGCAAGAACAAATGTCAATTTGAAGCCCGTGACGCGTCAGCAAAGAAAACGCAAAAATGGAAAAAATCGAAAAAATTTACTTTTTTAATAATCATCCGCAGACCTTTATGTAATACCAATTTTTTCATCAGCAGAACGAGATAAATTGATTGGCGTTAATAAATTTCATCCACGAAAAATTGCAAAAAAGTTAGCAAGTCACCATGAACTTTATAGAAAATTTTGAAAAAAGTCGATTTTTTCAGACTTTGGACAGCCGTAGCGGCTCAACGAAGAATCCAATTTGAACGCGGATTTGAAATCTGTGTTCCTCGTGTGTCAATTAGTCGGATTTAATTAAAATTGGCGATTTGAAATTTTTGACGAAAACCTGAAAAATCATCCAAGGGTCCCCCCTTCTTACTTTTTCCCAAAAATTGCATTTGAAATGATTTTCTGAAGAAACCACCGGTTCGATTCGGGATTTCTATACGTCATTCGAAAGATCTCATTAAGACGCTCCAGAAAATGTACTTTCGCAAGAACAAATGTCAATTTGAAGCCCGTGACGCGTCAGCAAAGAAAACGCAAAAATGGAAAAAATCGAAAAAATTTACTTTTTTAATAATCATCGCAGACCTTTATGTAATACCAATTTTTTCATCAGCAGAACGAGATAAATTGATTGGCGTTAATAAATTTCATCCACGAAAAATTGCAAAAAAGTTAGCAAGTCACCATGAACTTTATAGAAAATTTTGAAAAAAGTCGATTTTTTCATACTTTGGACAGCCGTAGCGGCTCAACGAAGAATCCAATTTGAACGCGGATTTGAAATCTGTGTTCCTCATGTGTCAATTAGTCGGATTTAATTAAAATTGGCGATTTGAAATTTTTGACGAAAACCTGAAAAATCATCCAAGGGTCCCCCCTTCTTACTTTTTCCCAAAAATTGCATTTGAAATGATTTCCTGAAGTAACCACTGGTTCGATTCGGGGTTTCTATACGCCATTCGAAAGATCTCATTAAGACGCTTCAGAAAATGTACTTTCGCAAGAACAAATGTCAATTTGAAGCCCGTGACGCGTCAGCAAAGAAAACGCAAAAATGGAAAAAATCGAAAAAATTTACTTTTTTAATAATCATCGCAGACCTTTATGTAATACCAATTTTTTCATCAGCAGAACGAGATAAATTGATTGGCGTTAATAAATTTCATCCACGAAAAATTGCAAAAAAGTTAGCAAGTCACCATGAACTTTATAGAAAATTTTGAAAAAAGTCGATTTTTTCAGACTTTGTACAGCCGTAGCGGCTCAACGAAGAATCCAATTTGAACGCGGATTTGAAATCTGTGTTCCTCGTGTGTCAATTAGTCGGATTTAATTAAAATTGGCGATTTGAAATTTTTGACGAAAACCTGAAAAATCATCCAAGGGTCCCCCCTTCTTACTTTTTCCCAAAAATTGCATTTGAAATGATTTTCTGAAGAAACCACCGGTTCGATTCGGGATTTCTATACGTCATTCGAAAGATCTCATTAAGACGCTCCAGAAAATGTACTTTCGCAAGAACAAATGTCAATTTGAAGCCCGTGACGCGTCAGCAAAGAAAACGCAAAAATGGAAAAAATCGAAAAAATTTACTTTTTTAATAATCATCGCAGACCTTTATGTAATACCAATTTTTTCATCAGCAGAACGAGATAAATTGATTGGCGTTAATAAATTTCATCCACGAAAAATTGCAAAAAAGTTAGCAAGTCACCATGAACTTTATAGAAAATTTTGAAAAAAGTCGATTTTTTCAGACTTTGGACAGCCGTAGCGGCTCAACGAAGAATCCAATTTGAACGCGGATTTGAAATCTGTGTTCCTCGTGTGTCAATTAGTCGGATTTAATTAAAATTGGCGATTTGAAATTTTTGACGAAAACCTGAAAAATCATCCAAGGGTCCCCCCTTCTTACTTTTTCCCAAAAATTGCATTTGAAATGATTTTCTGAAGAAACCACCGGTTCGATTCGGGATTTCTATACGTCATTCGAAAGATCTCATTAAGACGCTCCAGAAAATGTACTTTCGCAAGAACAAATGTCAATTTGAAGCCCGTGACGCGTCAGCAAAGAAAACGCAAAAATGGAAAAAATCGAAAAAATTTACTTTTTTAATAATCATCGCAGACCTTTATGTAATACCAATTTTTTCATCAGCAGAACGAGATAAATTGATTGGCGTTAATAAATTTCATCCACGAAAAATTGCAAAAAAGTTAGCAAGTCACCATGAACTTTATAGAAAATTTTGAAAAAAGTCGATTTTTTCAGACTTTGGACAGCCGTAGCGGCTCAACGAAGAATCCAATTTGAACGCGGATTTGAAATCTGTGTTCCTCGTGTGTCAATTAGTCGGATTTAATTAAAATTGGCGATTTGAAATTTTTCACGAAAACCTGAAAAATCATCCAAGGGTCCCCCCTTCTTACTTTTTCCCAAAAATTGCATTTGAAATGATTTCCTGAAGTAACCACTGGTTCGATTCGGGGTTTCTATACGCCATTCGAAAGATCTCATTAAGACGCTCCAGAAAATGTACTTTCGCAAGAACAATTGTCAATTTGAAGCCCCTGACGCGTCAGCAAAGAAAACTCGAAAATGGAAAAAATCGAAAAAATCAACTTTCTTAATAATCATCGCAGACCTTTATGTAATGCCAATTTTTTCATCAGAAGAACGAGATAAATCGATTGGCGTTAACAAATTTCATGCAGAAAAAAATTCAAAAAAGTTAGCTAGTCACCATGAACTTTATAGAAAATTAAAAAAAAGTCGATTTTTTCAGATTTTGAACGGCCGTAGCGGCCGAACGAAGAATCCAATTTGAACGCGGATTTGAAATCTGTGTTCCTCGTGTGTCAATTAGTCGGATTTAATTAAAATTGGCGATTTGAAATTTTTGACGAAAACCTGAAAAATCATCCAAGGGTCCCCCCTTCTTACTTTTTCCCAAAAATTGCATTTGAAATGATTTTCTGAAGAAACCACCGGTTCGATTCGGGATTTCTATACGTCATTCGAAAGATCTCATTAAGACGCTCCAGAAAATGTACTTTCGCAAGAACAAATGTCAATTTGAAGCCCGTGACGCGTCAGCAAAGAAAACGCAAAAATGGAAAAAATCGAAAAAATTTACTTTTTTAATAATCATCGCAGACCTTTATGTAATACCACTTTTTTCATCAGAAGAACGAGATAAATTGGTTCGCGGTAACAAATTTCATCCAGAAAAAATTGCAAAAAAATTAGCAAGTCACCATGGAAAATTTTGAAAAAAGTCGATTTTTTCAGACTTTGAACGGCCGTAGCGGTTGAACGAAGAATCCAATTTGAACGCGGACTTCAAATCTGTGTTCCTCGTGTGTAAATTAGTCGGATTTAATTAAAATTGGCGATTTGAAATTTTTGACGAAAACCTGAAAAATCATCCAAGGGTCCCCCCTTCTTACTTTTACCCAAAAATTGCATTTGAAACGATTTCCTGAAAAAAACCACTGGTTCGATACGGGGTTTCTATACGCCATTCGAAAGATCTCATTAAAACGCTTCAGAAAATGTACTTTCGCAAAAACAAATGTGAATTTGAAGCCCCTGACGCGTCAGCAAAGAAAACGCGAAAATGGAAAAAATCGAAAAAATCAACTTTCTTAATAATCATCGCAGACCTTTATGTAATACCACTTTCTTCATCAGAATGTCGAAATAAATCGATTGGCGTTAACAAATTTCATTCAGAAAAAATTGCAAAAAAGTTAGCAAGTCACCATGAACTTTATAGAAAATTTTGAAAAAAGTCGATTTTTTCAAACTTTGAACGGCCGTAGCTTCTCAACGAAGAATCCAATTTGAACGCGGATTTGAAATCTGTGTTCCTCGTGTGTCAATTAGTCGGATTTAATTAAAATTGGCGATTTGAAATTTTTGACGAAAATCTGAAAAATCATCCAAGGGTCCCCCCTTCTTACTTTTTCTCAAAAATTGCATTTGAAACGATTTCCTGAAGTAACCACCGGTTCGATTCGGGGTTTCTATACGCCATTCGAAAGATCTCATTAAGACGCTTCAGAAAATGTACTTTCGCAAAAACAAATGTCAATTTGAAGCCCCTGACGCGTCAGCAAAGAAAACGCGAAAATGGAAAAAATCGAAAAAAGCAACTTTCTTAATAATCATCGCAGACCTTCATGTAATACCACTTTCTGCATCAGAAGAACGAGATAAATCGATTGGCGTTAACAAATTTCATTCAGAAAAAATTGCAAAAAAGTTAGCAAGTCACCATGAACTTTATAGAAAATTTTGAAAAAAGTCGATTTTTTCAGAGTTTGAACGGCCGTAGCGGCTCAACGAAGAATCCAATTTGAACGCGGATTTCAAATCTGTGTTCCTCGTGTGTCAATTAGTCGGATTTAATTAAAACTGGCGATTTGAATTTTTTGACGAAAACCTGAAAAATCATCCAAGGGTCCCCCCTTCTTACTTTTTCCCAAAAATTGCATTTGAAATGATTTCCTGAAGAAACCACTGGTTCGATTCGGGGTTTCTATACGCCATTCGAAAGATCTCATTAAGACGCTTCAGAAAATATACTTTCGCAAGAACAAATGTCAATTTGAAGCCCGTGACGCGTCAGCAAAGAAAACGCGAAAATGGAAAAAATCGAAAAAATCAACTTTCTTAATAATCATCGCAGACCTTTATGTAATACCACTTTCTTCATCAGAAGAACGAGATAAATTGATTGGCGTTAACAAATTTCATCCACGAAAAAATGCAAAAAAGTTAGCAAGTCACCATGAACTTTATAGAAAATTTTGAAAAAAGTCGATTTTTTCAAACTTTGAACGGCCGTAGCGGCTCAACGAAGAATCCAATTTGAACGCGGATTTGAAATCTGTGTTCCTCGTGTGTCAATTAGTCGGATTTAATTAAAATTGGCGATTTGAAATTTTTGACGAAAACCTGAAAAATCATCCAAGGGTCCCCCCTTCTTACTTTTTCCCAAAAATTGCATTTGAAACGATTTCCTGAAGTAACCACCGTTTCGATACGGGGTTTCTATACGCCATTCGAAAGATCTCATTAAGACGCTTCAGAAAATGTGCTTTCGCAAAAACAAGTGACAATTTGAAGCCCGTGAGGTGTCAGCAAAGAAAACGCGAAAATGAAAAAAATCGAAAAAATCAACTTTCTTAATAATCATCGTAGACCTTCATGTAATACCTTTTTCTTCATCTGAAGAACGAGATAAATTGATTGACGTTAAAAAATTTCATCCAGAAAAAATTGCAAAAAAGTTGGCGTCATTATTTATCTACTTACCAATTCTCTTTGACAAAGTTTAAGGTGCTCTTTGTCCAATTTGGTTTTTCCCGTGCCCGGCCCTGACGTTGAACCCATGGATGTTTTGAGGTACCTATTGCAACCCATCGTGAGCTCTTCCAAAACCTGCTTAAGGCGAGTCTCGCGCTCCGGGTCTTCTAACTCTATCATGGCGTGTACGTCACTTAAGCCTTCTTCCTGATGTTGTTTTAGATATTGGAAGAAAACAATAGTATATAGTGTATTAAGGGCCGAAAATAGGCTTTAGCAACCCGCCACTAAAAGTGAAGAATTGCTAAGGCATTTCGGCATGAGTTACACTCGATATTTTTTCGCCTGCCTTAAGTAAAAACAGTGTTTCGGGAAATTTTATATCGCGCACCATTGAACTGTCACTGTCAGATTTTTGCATAGCCTACTCATATTCCGCGGAAGGTTGTCTAGATTATGCATATTATTTTGTCGGCCCTAGATACGCTAAATCGTAGTTTCGGCACGATTTTAATGGCCGAAATATATGGTTTCGGTAGAGGCAGGCGAAAAACATATTTAAGGGCATTAAATAATCGTGTAAGATAAAAACAAGTGCTGACCAATAAAAAGGCGATAAGTAATAATTTTCCCAACACTTACCAATTTGTCAACAATTTTTGCTATTAGATTCGAGTTGTACATTCTTCTTCTATAATCCGGCCAAACGGAAAGGACGTACATGCACGGTTTGTTATCCCAATACGGCAGAAAATAATGAAGCTTATCGTGAGTCATTGGTTTCGTTGGTGTTGTTGTGCTTTGCCAAGATGCGCTGTCTACAACTATTCCTTCTGCAATTGTAATAAAACAATTTGGAAGTATTGTCAATAATATTTGGTATATTCATCCTTTGCACTCGAGCGGCGCCGCTACGGCGCCCAGGCGATTTGATGCGTCCATTCGAGCGGCGCTGCTACGACGCCCGGGAGGTGTGATGCATCCTAACCTCACCTAACCCAATCCTACCCCTAACCTAACTCGGGTTGCTGGTTCGCCCGGGCGAAAAATGCCTCGAGCGCAAAGGGTTAAATTTATAAACGTGCATAACATGACTTGAAAAAATTGGTTTGAAGCTTTGACTATACAGGGTGTCCTAAATAGAGTAGGATTGCAAGGGTATCTTTCTTATTCTTAAAGATAGAGATCTGGTTGAATGGGCAATGTTGTGCAGTTTTCTGTGCTGATTCAGATTATGTTGAGAAATTTTCAAAATTCCCAGCAGTTTAGAAAATATTAAAAAAAAACTGAAAATCGCGATTTTCAAAAAAATCAAATATCTCAATAATTATTAAAGATGCGAAAAAAAGTTTTAAATAAAAGTTACTTGGTTTAATTAGGCGAACATAGAAATCAAGTCAAAATAAAATTCAAGATGGCGGTTTCCGAGATATTAATACCAACTTTCTTATTTCGAATGGCCGCCATATTTGATTTTTACACGAATGAATAGACTTTTTTTTCTCTTTTCAACGATGTACAACAACCTATGTCAAAATAAAAAATAATGGAAATATTAATTTTAATTTTTTAAATTATTTTTAAAGCAAATGTAACAAAACAAACAGAGGTAATACAACCAAGTAGTAAAATAACAATAAATTATAAAAAATGCTCAAAATGTTGATCGTTATTGGCCAAACACAATTGACAGCGTTTTACAACAGTGCCAGTTACTTTTCGCAATGTGTTGCGATTAATGCCGTTTATTGCCTCTGTCACTGCTTCGCGAAGTTCATCCACATTGTTATAATTGAAGTTACTTCCATAAACTTTGTTTTTTAAAGTGCCCCACAAATAAAAGTCAAGAGGCGTCAAGTCTGCAGATCTGGTTGGCCACTGTACAGGTGTATTAGTCGCTATTACTTTATTATTAAAACGTCCATTTAGATAAGTAATAACATCTCTGGCATTGTGTGCTGGTGCGCCATCTTGCTGGTACCATATTTGCATATTTTGTGCCAAAGGTAAATCATCCAATAAATCTTCTAAGGTTGTTTGAAGAATTTCCAAATAACGTTGTGCAGTTAGAGTTCCATCAAAAATTATAGGACCAAGCAAACGATTTCCCATTGTGCCACAAAAAACACTAAAGCCGAACCGTAATTGGTTTCGCCGTGGAATAACTATGTGCGGATTTTCTTGAGCCCAATAGTGCTCGTTATGATGATTAAATAATCCACAATTAGAAAAGTAAGATTCGTCAGTCCATAAAATTGTGTTTATAAAATCACCATTTTCCGTAATTTTGTTGATTAACCACCTGCAAAATGTTAATCATTTGGTTGTAAAGTCTGAGATAGGTGCAATTTATAAGGGTGAAACTTGTGCTTTTTTAAAATTGTTAATGCTCTAGACTTAACTTTAGATACGTTAACTTCATTTTCTATCTGCCGACATGAATTCGGATTAGCTGCCACACAAGCCAATGTTAATTCTTCATCATCAACGATCATATTTCTATTTCTCTAAGGTTTTTTTAAACTTCCATACAATTGCATATTTTCATCCAATCTTTTAAATACCTTAATGTCCGGCTGCCTTCTTTCAGGAAAGTTTGCTTGGTATGTTTGTGCTGCTGCTGCAAGATGGGGGTTTTTGTAACACTTGATGTAATTACAAAACATATCGTATTGTTCAGATATTGAATAATTCGCCATTTCAAGTAATTAATATTTATCGATATTACAACAACTTAAGACAATACACATGTATGAATGATTAATACAACTGATAAACTAATGTAAGATGACAGTTAGTCGTTATAACACATTTTGTTTTATTTTTATTTATGCCTACTTGTTTTAAACTTACAACAATTAATATTTCCATTATTTTCTATTTTAACATAGGTTGTTGTACATCGTTGAAAAGAGAAAAAAAGTCTATTTATGCGTGTAAAAATCAAATATGGCGGCCATTTGAAATAAGAAAGTTGGTATTAATATCTCGGAAACCGCCATCTTGAATTTTATTTTGACTTGATTTCCATGTTTGCCTAATTAAACCAAGTAACTTTTATTTAAAACGTTTTTTCGCATCTTTAATAATTATTGAGATATTTGATTTTTTTGAAAATCGCGATTTTCAGTTTTTTTTAAATATTTTCTAAACTGCTCGGAATTTTGAAAATTTCTCAACATAATCTGAATCAGCATAGAAAACTGCACAACATTGCCCATTTAACCAGATCTCTAGCTTTAAGAATAAGAAAGATACCCATGCAATCCTACTCTATCTAGGACACCTTGTATAGTCAAAGGTTTGAAGAGCATTAGAGAATAGAGAAGAACCCCAGGCTGCGCACGTAAATTCATTCATTAAAAAAAAAAACGTACCTAATTCGTCACTATCGTTGTCATTGACCATATCCTTAGACGACTGATTATGTCCATCGATAGCATTCCCGGCATTCCCCACGCTCACTTCAAAATACACCGGTTTATCGCACAATTTCTTATCCAACATGTTAGCCTCCAGAATTGTGGCGAACAAGAAGAACTCCTCGTTCTTCCCGTACGCAGCCTCATTAACGGGCACGGTCGGCTCCAACTCGACCTCCGTTGGTACAAAGTCGATGGTGTCGATGATTTCCGTTCTGATGGCGATGAGAAGACGCGCCCGGTAGGACACCCCTTCGCCCAATCCCGCATTCAACGAACTCAACTCGTCGATCAAAGTGTAGTCTCTGGTGGATCCGTAGAGGTGGATGAACGCCGGTCCGTAGGTCGGCAGGAAACCTGCAACCGAAAACGTTAACAGTCCGATCACTTGTCAAAACGGTTGCGTTCTACCTGAATCTCACCCTTTTCTCCATCGTTCGAGATCTGTTTCAGGTCGATGAAGTGGGTGCCGATGACCGTCGGTTTCACCGGGTCATCGTCCCTCAATTGTAACTTGATCCGTTGACACAGGGGTGGGAACATGTCCGTGAAGACGAGTTGTTCGTTCCAGACTGGTGAATAGGTGTGTTTTTTTACGCTGGTTTTTCCCTTTGTAAACAAAACAATAGTACATTATTATACAAGTTTAATAAGAGGGTATATTCTGGCACGAGTGGGATTGGAGCATGACTCGCGCACTCCAATGTAACGAGTGCCCCACGATGCCTCTTATTAAACATGTATAATATACTTTTTTTTCTACTTTGGTTTTAGTTAAGGATTTATTTCTAAAATAAAATATATACTTAAACCTAGTGAGTTTTATCTTTTAACATTTGGCAGCACTAAAAACATTTGATCCTTTCGAACGAATTTAGTATTTGACATACGTATTTCTACGGCGATTTCAATAGTTAATTTTAAAACATATTTAATCAAGAATATTACTTACACACCTCCAAAAATAAGGGAGGTTGCCAAGGGTGCGATAAACAAACTATCTCCACGTAAGTTGTAACCAATTTAAGCTTATAAAATAATGCAGCGCCTAAATGATAATCGAAATTTAAGGTTATGTTTACATTTGTTTCTCGTTCCTAGTGTCGGGGATTGATCGACGCTAATTAAAAATCCACACCGGCTCAAGCGGCTCTTTTTCGCCGCGAATGAAACATGCATTATACTCTCGCTGTTCCTTCCGTGATATTCGTTTTGCAAACAAAGTGATAATACTTAAATTACAAGCTTTCCTCTGTGTATGTTGTGTTGCCTAAACGCCGTCACCGAGAGCCAAGTGAATTCATGCGTCCGGCCATTGTCACCGAGTTCCTACATTTTCCACGCGGATAAAAAGAGAACAACATGACGCCTCCGTTTTCTTTAACTTTAGTGGTACTGGTGGCGAACTCCCCAATATCCATTCGAACATATTCAGTGTGTAACGCATTGGACGGTTCCAATTATCCCATGAATTAACGGCAATTTTACATTTTGATGTCGACACATGTCACGTTTAAGTACTGCCAATCGCAACAACTAAAATATTACCACAAATAGTTTAATAATGAGCAAAACTGTAAAATAAAAAATCTCATTAATAAACTATTTTTGATATAACAAAAGGTCGATTATTAAACCAAAGTAGAAAAAAATTATTAACAAATTAAATATCATTTTCATCTGCCTATAAAAGGTTTTTTAATGGGTTAGTAACGGTTTAGAAGTATTCTTTGAAAAAATTAATTCCAGAAAATTGGCGGCTGATCGAGTGTGTACGTACCATTAATCCGGCGAAGGACACCTGCACGTACGGGTCGACGAGGTCCTTAACTTCCCCGGTGAAGGTTTTCTTCAGGTTCGCCATCAGGGACGAGTTCATCTTGGGGAGTCCGTCGGCCCTGTACACTTTCACGACGTATCGCGCCCTTTGTCTGTCTATCGGGACCCCGTCTGGCAGGAGCAGGTTTCTGTGGGGGCATTGTGTTAATTAAGAGGTCGACTGCCATCGAGAGAGAAGGTTTATCACCGCTCTGATTGTAATTGTAGTCGTAATAAGGGTCGTGACGAGGGTCGCGCGGATCGTAATTATTTTTTATTTCGCTGAATTTCAAAGCAACGCCAGAATTTTAATTAGGAAATTTAATGGAGTGAAATGGGCACGCGTAATGATAATAATAATAATTACGTTATGAAAATCTGAAAACACCCCTTCTTTAGATTTTGAAATAATTCCCTTTGAACCGAGCAGAGACGATTTCTGTGGTTGCACGTTCTCCCACTTGACTGAAATAATTGAAAAACAATTGCCATCACAACATGTTAGGCTTTATATATGAAACATTTATTTGTTTTAATTTTAGATCCTTTTGGTCTACATTTTTCATTTTTAACCTAAACTTTTGTTTTCTTTTGCCAATGTTTTAGATTTTTTTATTGTGAATTATTGATTTTTATGAGCAAATTTTTGATTTTTTGCCGGTATTTTCAAGTTTTTATTTAAAGAACTGTAGTTTTGATTTTGCAGCCAGTATTTTTTTTTATGTTCAGACCCGACTTTGTAATATATTAATTTATGCGGCTGTTATTTGTAGAAAATTCAGATCTTATTGTTAGGTATTAAAGTAAAAACTTTTTTTTTATTTTTCAAAAACTTTAATTGTTGATATTGCACGCAACAATTGTTACGCATTGGCTTCAGGCGAAGAAACCATTTCACTGTGGCGGAATAATTGTTGCGTGCAATTTCAACAATAAAAGTTTTAGAAAATTAAGAAAGTGTTTTTACTTATTTATAATTTTTTGGCTTGTATTTTTTACAAGGTTTTTATTTTAATTTTAGATTATTTTACTTTTTTTGGCGTAGGCTTTGTGCCGTTGAGCCACTAACGATTATTTACTTAATTTTAATTCGGGCGTTCATTTTTTGTCAAACTTTGGCAAAATAAAGAATATTTTGGACCAAAAATAAAAAAAAAATGGTGATGTGGCCATCATGTTACTCATTATATTTACGCTTTCATGGTTTATTGATAATTTAAATCATTTAAGTGTGCATCGAACGTTTGTAGACTCGGATGAAACTGACGTTTAAAACGTCAAAAGATGGAAAAATTATACTTCAAATTCAAAAACTCAGTTTACTCAAAAACTAAAGGGATTTCGAAAAATAATTTGTTCTTTTTAGCATTCTCTACATTTATTATTAAGATAAATTTGCTGTAACTATTATCGTTTTGTAATTATGAACCAAGAATTTAAAAAAATAATAATATTTTTTTTTTCTCGAATAAAAATGATTTTATAAAAAATGTTTTCAAGCAAAAGATGTTAATTCCTTTGTTGTCTTCAATATTTATTTGAATGGTTTTTTGATATTTTTAATATTTACAAAAATATTAGAAAAAAAAACAAAAAACAGTTAAAGGTAAACACCCGCTTCCGGTGTACAAAATTTTACCAAAAGCTTTTCAGTTCTTCGGATTATGAAATAAGGCTTATGTTCAAAGTTTCATATCAATTGCTTTATTAGTTTTTGAGATACAGCGCACACAGCCAGACACACACACACACACAGACACACACAAATTTTTTTTTCCAGAAATTGTTGAAATGGCATCTAGGGACCCCAAAACGGATATTTGCGTAAAAAAATTTTTTTAAAAAATCACCATTACAATACTTTCTCGTACTTCGTAACGGAGAAAGTAAAAAATTTCCAGAAATTGCTGAAATGGCATCTAGGGACCCCAAAGCGGATATTTCCGTAAAATTTTTTTTTTTTAATCACAATACTTTCTTGTACTTCGTAACGGAGAAAGTAAAAATTATGCAAAGAAATTGAAAATGCATACCAAAGATCTAAAATGTAGGCCAGAATGAAAAATCTAAGTCTTAGAATAAAACATTCAGGCCAAAAATTAAAATAATAAGTAGTTAGTTAAAGTAATTCCCTCATGATTTTTCTAAGTAAATGTCAAATTTTAACTTTTCGATTTTTTGACCTATATCACCGTTTTTGTAAACTGAATGGTATATTTTCATGCGCAAAGTATTTTCGAGTTTTTAATTATAAACCATTTAAGATTGTACAATGTTTTATATTCAGTTTAGTTTTTTTTTTTAACTTTCTGGCCTGGCCTGTATTTTTAGGTTTTTATTTTAATTTTGGTTTATTTACTTGATTTTATATTTTTTATTTTAATTTAGTCATTGATTTATTGTTTTAAGTTTCAAATTTGACATTTACTTACAAAAATATACTCATGAGGCAATTATTTTAACGAATGACTTCTTTTTGACTTTATGGTCTGAATTTTTGACCTATATTTTAGATATTTGGCATGTATTTTCAATATTTTTGCTCCATATTTTTATATTTGGGATTAAATTTTCTTTATTTTGGCCAAAATTTTCGGTTTGCTTGTCGAAATTTTTAATTTTTTTGGTGCGCATTTTTTATTTTATGCATAAGATTTCGATTTTTGGTCTAAATTTTAGATTTTCTCACCGGATTTATTGATTTTTAAGCGCCAATTTTTTATTTTTTTGTTTAAATTTTGTATTTTTTGCCCTTTTATTTTTGCAACTTTAACCTACTCTTATTTTTACTTTTGGTATTTTAATCGTGTTATTTTTCGAACGCAAAATTTGAACGGAAATTTCCGTTTTGGGGTCCTTCGAGACGATTCCGACCATTTTTGAGAAGTTACGCTGTATCTCAAAAACTACTGTCTCATTTGAGTATGTCAAACGTAAACAGGAAGTGGAAAATGTTATTCTGAATAGAAAAATTCAAATAAACATATGTCCGATTTCTTACCGTTATCGAGATGAATAATCTTAGAATATTTTGACCAAAAACTCGGGTGAGTACAGTTGATTAGTTAAAAAGAATATCTATCCGGAAGTTTCGGCCCCGGTTGAGCACTTAAATAATAATTTATTGATGTTTCCCGAGTATTAGTTCTAGTTCGGAATTTGTGAAGTTTGCAATTATTTATCCCAAACACAGGGTTTACTATTAACAAAGTAAATAAATACATCGAAGATTCTTGCGGTTTTCTTATAGTATAATAAAATTTATATATTATGAAAACACATAAATAAAATATCAAGTATAGTTCACAAACCCCTTATAACACAAGCTTGGAATTAATTACAACAAAATAATAGTTATTTATTATACTGAACGTAATTAGTCCCGCAAAAAAAGTTTACCCGTGAGCTCGAAGAGAATTTTGGGATACGTGGTGTTAATTTGAATTATTTCGAAAATCTTAGAGCCTAACATGTTTTTAATAAATTTGGAAAGTTTCGAATTGATGATGATTTCAGTCAAATGGGAGAATGTGCAACAACAGAAATCGACTCTGCGCGGTTTAACGTAAATTATTTCAAAATCTAAAGAAGGGATGTGTTCAGATTTTTATGGAATCTTAGAGCCTAACATGTTTTAAGTAATTTTGAAAAGTTTCGAAGTGATGGCAATTGTTTTTCAATTATTTCAGTCAAGTGGGAGAATGTGCAACAACAGAAATCGACTCTTCTCCGTTTAACGTAAATTATTTCAAAATCTAAAGAAGGGGTGTTTTCAGATTTTCATGGATTCTTAGAGCCCAACATGTTTTAAGTAAGTTTGGAAAGTTTCGAAATGATGGCAATTGTTTTTCAATTATTTCAGTCAAGTGGGAGAATGTGCAACCACAAAAATTTCCACATTTTAAGAATTGCAATTTATTGGATTTATTTTACTTACGCCTCAATATCATCCTCGTCCTTTTCACTCTTCGGAGGCACTTTGACGCTGTCCCCTTTCCCGATAACGCTGATATCGCATTTGAGGTAACCTTTCGGTCCCCCGGCTATATCGTCCGGGTCGGTGAGGAGAGCCCACTTGTGGTAAAACTGATGATCTGCGGACACAAGACACACATTAATCTTATCAAATCAGTTGCAGGTACTATCATGACACATGCGTGCGGTTGGTGTTGGTAACAAGCAAGCATAGCGTGAAAGTGTACCATCAAAACTGTGGATTGTTAAACACCATGCGAGAGATAAATAGGATGAGGAGTGTAAGGTAGGACGAGGGCGTGGACGGTGTGCCTAGCATAACCACAGTCTCTATTCTATGGGGGGTTAGGGTCATATCCTTATTTAACAGCAAATGAACAATTATGGTTGATATACACTCGGCGTCAAAAAAAAGCGCCACTCGAAAAAACTCGATTTTTCAAACCGTCGTCACTTGGTTCAATTTAGTCGAAAATCGATGAATCTTTCAGTTTGGGAAAGATTCAAGTTTTATCTTTAAGAATGTGTAGTTGATTTTGACCCCAAGTCCAACTCACGCCCCGTAAGAACACGATGGAAAAAAAAAAATTTTATGTAAAAAATTGTCTAACTTTGACAAGCTGTACCGTGCGCAAAAAAATTTCACCACAATGGCAGAAAAATTTAATCAATTTCCTTCAAATGCCTTAAAAATTCAAGACGTTTCGATGATTTGGAGCAAAGTTATGAATTTTTGAAAAAAAAATGACATTTTTCACTTTTTTGGCCATAACTTGAGTAATTTTGCACCAAAATCGATGAACTTTTGCAGTCTGAACAGTTTCAAATTTTCTCTTCAACGTCATGTTAATTGTTTTGTTGCTAAAACTATTCCACCCCCTGCCACCCCCCAAAGGAAAAAAAAATGTTTTTGAAGTTTAAATGTGCAAATTTGGTTTCTTGTACTGTGTGCAAAAAAAAAAAAATCGTGCACTCAATCGGTCAGCATGGCAATATAGTTCAATCATTTTCCTCCAAATTCCTACAAAATTCAAGTCGATGCGATGATTTGGCGCGAAGTTATGCAGTTTTGAAAAAAAATTACATTTTGCGCCTTTTTGGCCATAATCGAAACTCGATGGAATTTTACGATCTAAGAAGTTTTCGACTTTCGTGACCCCCTGAAAACGCCTACAAAAAGTGTTTTGAATTGACAAAAAATGTTAAATTTTTACAACTTATAAAAAGGGAAAAATGTCATTTTTTTTTCAAAAATTCATAACTTTGCTCCAAATCATCGAAACCACTCGAATTTTTAAGGCATTTGAAGGAAATTGATTAAATTTTTCTGCCATTGTGGTGACCCGCCGATTTTTTTTTCGCGCACGGTACAGCTTGGACAATTTTTTACATAAAAAACATTTGTTTTCCATCGCGTTGTTACGGGGGGGTGGGTTGGACTTGGGGTCAAAATCAACTACACATTCTTAAAGATAAAACTTAAAACTTTCCCAAACTGAAAGATTCATCGATTTTCGACCAAATTGAATCAAGTTACGACGGTTTGAAAAATCGAGTTTTTTCGCGATTTTTCGAGTGGCACTTTTTTTTGACGCCGAGTTTAGTAAGGCTGCATTAAAATCGACTCCCTTAATATTACATTTAAGTATAATGTATAAAATATTTTTTGTTAACTATCAATTCATTATAAGTAAATAAATAAATCTGGACCTTAATTTTTATTTTTTCTATCACTGAATACATAACCGTTAGTGGCTGAATGGTTAACGCCAAACCCATAAAAGAAAACCTTTTTATTTATGTGTTTATACATTTGTTAAAATTCATCTTTTTTTGGTTGATGATAACTAAGGTAATAATAATTATGGACCTTTTATAATCCAAAATAGTATCATGGCAAATAACAATTACATTTGTTAACAAATTCATCTTTCTCGACAGCTCTGATATTTCGAATTGTCTTGGAAATGGATGACCAGCATCAGTAGTAAATGATAAAGTTTAAACAAAAATCCTGGTGCAGTGCAACCTTTTGCAAAATCATAATTGAAAGTGACAGGAACGTACCACGTCTTATTATGACCAGTGAATTTGGCAGCAATGGCACAATTTCTTTATCAGAGAATAAAGAATGGAAGAAAGTAAACAGCAGCACTGATTTAGAAGAAAGTTGAATTTGCAGCTTCTTCCTCATCTGTACATTTTGTGCAAATGGAAATGGGCCTGAATATTTACTTTCACAATAACAGACAAGTTCTTCCCATTGTAGTTGCGTGCACAAAGGAACTCCATTTTTTATTATCATTTGAGCGAGTGTATTACCAAAGAAATTCTATTGTTTGTTATCGTTTGGGTGAGTGCAGTACGTCAGAATTTAGTTACACCAATAAAATATTTCTCTTCATTAAATACTTAATTATTATAATTGGGTCGACGATTTTTAAAGCAGTCTCGCCTCCTCAATACATTTCAGTGTTTTGTGTATTGTTATGTAAATGGGGACATGGATGGTCGTACCTGGCTGAGACCAGACAGTGGCCACATCCAATTTAAAGCTTCCCAACAATTTGTTACCCCTGAGTATGCTCCGAGACTGCAGCACCTGGCGGCGGGAAAAGAAAACAAAAAAAAGAGAAAAAACGTAGCAGAAATACGGGGACCACGGGATTTTTTGTTTTTGTTTGTTTACAGTCCTTTTAACGAAAATAATCAGTCAGCACGATGCAGAAAAAAACAGTCCAGTGCAGTGTGTCTTCTAGAAATTCCACGTATCAAGTCGTGTTGTTTGTGAAATAAATTTTCCGAGACCGTATTATAAAAGTTGTATCAGGCAAGGGAGTAATATATCAACGTTGTAACTGGTGCAGTGATTTCGTAAGTACACATTTTGTCTTGTATGTTTGTATGTATGCGCGCAGAAATCCCTAAGGGTAATTTGTCTGTGGATAAAATACGAATTTTGAAATAGTGCAGTTATTAATGTCTCTCGAATTTTAAATGCTATTGTACGTAGTTTGCAACTTTTTTTATTAGTGGTACATGTTGAGAACTTAACCAGACACGGATTTCCCGGCGCATTCACCAAAAGAATGCAGCTAATTATTAATTTTATTTATGTACTTTCAGGAACAAATACATATCAAAAGCATACAGATATTAAGAAATTAAGGAATGGTGCAGGCGCCGGGAATATCCGTGGCTAACTTTTCTATCTTAGAAAAATATAAATAAGCAGGTAAAACACGAAATAAATTACATACTAACAAATAAATCTTCCAAAGTGTATGTGTTATCAATCGCGTTTACACAGGAAGTCACCCCTAACTTACAACCCCTGACTTACAAGTGCTACTATATTTCTGAACAAAAAAAAATGGTGATGTGGCCATCATGTTACTTTCTCCGACTTGATGGTATCATAGCCATTTATATTTACGTTTTCATGATTTATTTTCAATTGAAATCATATTTTAAATGTACATCGAGCGTTGTGTAAACTCAAATGAAACTGACGTTTAAAACGTCAAAATTATGAAAGATGAAAAAATTATACTTCAAATTCAAAAACAAGTTTACTCAAAAACTAAAGGGATTTCGAAAAAAACTTATTCTTTATAAGTTCTTCATTTTAGCATTCTCTACAATTGTTATTAACATAAATTTGCTGTAACTATTATCGTTTTATAATTATAAGCCAAAAATTTGAAAAGAAATAATAAATTTTTTTCTCGAATAACAATGATTTTATGAAAAATGTTTTCAAGCAAAAGATGTTCATTTCTTTGTTGTCTTCAAAGTTTGTTTAAATATTTTTGTGATATTTTTCATATTTAAGAAAATATTGGCAAAAAGCAAAAACAGTTAAGGTAAACACCCACCTCCGGTGTACGAAATTTTACCAAAAGCTTTTCAGTTCTTTGGATTATGAAATAAGACGTATGTTCAAAGTTTCATATCAATTGCTCTATTAGTTTTTGAGACACAGCGCGCACAATTTTTTTTTTGAGCGAAAATGAAAGAAATTGTAGAAATTAATATTTGTACTAGTGGGCATGTCCTGTAATAAACTACTATTATTATAACATGCGCTTTTAATGTACTAGTAAGTAAAAAAAAATAAGCTGCTTGCATATTAAAACCGCATGTTCCTACGACTTATAATTTTCCCGCCAAAAAAATTCCAAAGTTTACTAATGTTTTTGGGTCTTTAAGGAAGAATGTACTCTTAAATATTATTTCTTCATTAGAACACCTACGGACCTTTTTCGGCCTTTCAGGTTCCACAAGTAAAAATAAATTGCAGCAGGTGTTGCTGATGGGGAAACGGGAATTACTATTGGAATATAAATTATCCAAACACCGCCAACGTTAGAAAAACCAAAGTGGCGGCATCTATCGCCTAAACGTGTGTACTAAACCCAATCTATTCACTATTTCTTACGGTAATGTTAATGTGCGCTATTTGAAACAGGTCGTTAGCAATAGAAACGTTACATGCATTGGCGTGTTTGTAGTGTGTTTTTTAAATTCGTGTTTTCTTGTGATTGCAGTAATTTAGTACCCGGAGCGTCATATACGGTCTTCACGTCTATCTTGAACGAGCCAACCACCGTGCCGGGACGTAAAAGCTTTCTAGAGTGTATAACCTAAAACATACACGTCATATTTGGCTCTCCTTTGATGTTGTTCAAAAAAAAAAAAATTTGCATACAGGCGCCCTTTGAAAATGGCGATAATGGATCATAGAGAGCAAACAGTATATCCGTCGATTCTTCAATCTAAAGGGGAATGCACAAAAATATTATACATAAACGTCCATCAAATATTGTACGCGCAAGGATATTTTTTATGTATAGAATAATTAAGAACTTTCTTTGCCTAAAAAAAAATAAAATGTTCAAGCTATTGCATTCGATACAGAGTAATACAAATGTTTGTTTTACAAACATTTATTTAAGCTAAGGTTTTTCGTAAGCCGATAATATATTTTCAGCTGTGTAAACGGTCTATATGCGCCATTGTCTGTCGCTGTCAGTCACCGAATGGATTGTTGAATTATTTTCAGCTGTGTAAACGTTCTTTATGCGCTATTGTCCGTCACTGTCAATCACCGAATATATTTTTGAATTATTTTCAGCTGAGTAAACGTTCTTTATGCGCTATTGTCTGTCACTGTCAGTCACCGAATAGATTGTTGAATTATTTTCAGCTGTGTAAACATTCTTTATGGGCCATTGTCCGTCACTGTCAATCACCGAATATATTTTTGAATTATTTTCAGCTGTGTAAACGTTCTTTATGCGCCATTGTCTGCCACTGTCAGTCACCGAATAGATTTTTGAATTATTTTCAGCTGTGTAAACATTCTTTATGGGCCATTGTCCGTCACTGTCAATCACCGAATATATTTTTGAATTATTTTCAGCTGTAAACGGTATCTTTGCGCCATTGTCTGTCACTGTCAGTCACCGAATACCGTGTGTTCAATAAAAAAACGCCCAACGCCATAACTCTGTTATTTATTGACCGATTTGAATAAACTAAAAAATTAAGTCAATGGCTGTTTAAATACTAACAAATGGCATCAATATTGATTTTTTTCAATAATAACTTCATTGTCAAATGATAGTCAACTTAAAATTTTTAAATGGCACCATATAATGTTTTAATTTTTTTACATTCGAGATTATTTTTCTGAATCCAATAATACCCAATATGTTGTTTTTCGTTCAATATTTTGGTCGAAAAAAATTAAAATAAATATTCCATTTAAAATTATATTTTTCAAAAATTATAATTAGCGTGCCTTGGAAAAAAGTAACAAATGTCATCTGTTGTAAGGTTATCGTAAACCTGAATAATAAGGACACAATAAATAAATACCTACGTTACAACTTAATGTAAAGTAGTGCAAGTATTAATTCACTCGCGATTTAGATGTTCTGTGATTATTGTAGAACGTATAACTCTTTAAGTCCACAAAATTGTCGATCCACACTCTTCGACTTTTTAAAGGCTCCATATCATCTCAAATTTCCTTCTTACCTTCTAAATTTAGGTTCTGGTATTCACCGCTCTGGAAACCGTAGATGATAAATCCGTGCCACATCTCTTCGATTTCTATTACATAGAAAATAAATTTGCGACATGTCTGTTAATTCGCTATTGTTCATGATGATGTCTGAAACACACACTAATAACAAATGGTTGACATTACTTATACAATAAATGACATTTGTCGATTCGAATTTTTTTCAAGGCACACCACATTTATTACCAAAAAAATCATGCGAACAAGATTTATTATTATCTTTTTCTGGCATAAATATTAATTTAAAACCAACATAACGGGCATAATTGGATTCAGAAAAACAAAGTCTAATATTATAAAATTAGAAAAGTATATGCAGCCATTTAAAAATTTAAAGTTGACTATCATTTGGCAATGAAGTTGATTTTAAAAAAATATATAATTACCGTTATTTTATAGTATTTAAACAGCCATTGAATTTATTTTTTAGTTCATTCAAATCGGTCAATAAATAACAGAGTTATGGCGTTGGGCGTTTTTTATCGAACACACGGTATATTTTTGAATTATTTTCAGCTGTGTAAACGTTCTTTATGCGCCATTGTCTGTCACTGTCAGTCACCGAATAAATTTTTGAATTGGTATTATTAAAATTAGAAATGGAGCCTCAAAAGAGGATTTAAGGTAAAAATACATTGAAATAGAAAAAGAAAAAATGTTAATAAACATTGTGAAAGAGTAAATATTAATTAAAATATGTGTAATGTAATCGCAGGACCGAACCTCTAATTATGCATTCCGTTTACCATTTAAAAGATCGTTTACATTGCCAAAAATATAATACCAGTATTATGCCAATTTAAGTCAGAGTTATATTTATTACCATTGAAGTTTCCATGAAGCATCCTGATTATTTCTATTTATTTTTTCTCCATTTTTTTTTTGTACAACTGCTCAAATCTCTTAACTTTATCGGGCCAGTAAAGTTGTAAACTCCCACCTTAACTTCCGTTCCGGAATAATTCTTTGAATAACTTATAAGTGCCTTCGGGAACAACTTTAATCATCCATATAAATCACGCCCCGGTGAGTTTTTATTCTATTTTTGCAATGTTCCGATTACATCTCGTCTCGTCTCGCGTTTTGATGATCCCTCCGAGATAACACGTTTCGTGAGCTCCCCTTATCATTTCCTTTATTATTAAATGTGAAAGGTTAACACGGTGGTGAGGGGGAAATCTCAGAATGATCATTGAACCAATTATTATAATGGAATATTCATATGAAATTGTGCATTAATTTTAATACAGAAAGGATCCGTTATTAACGGTTTGATGATGTAGGTTGAGGTAATTATGATCTCGTTGATTGATTGATTGATTGATTAATCGATTAGCGTATTATTCCTGCAGTGACATATGAGGGAAGTTAATTAATTATATTATACAGGGTTCCCCATAATAGACTACCCATTTTATTTTATTAATTAATTCTCTACGAGATAACTAAATAAGTTTATCTCTGTGGGATTATGTTCTGTAGTCTTTGGGATTTAAGTTAATTATTGATCAAGTAGGCACCTGTCACAAATAAGTTTTATATTAATAATCTTGTGGAACGTTATTTTTCTACGAGAAGTTTGTTAGTTTTCATCATAATTATTTAACTTTCATGGATTACTCAGTCCAACAACGTGTGTTTTGTGTAGAAACTTACATAAGAAGCAATTCGATAGAAGAAGTTAGGCGTGCGTTCCGGCGTCAGTTTAATAACAACAATAGAGGTCACGCGCCAAATCGTAAAACTGTCAAGTTATGGGTTCGTCATTGGCGTGAAAATGGTTCTGTACAAAATTTGTACGTCGAAGAACAGTTCGTACACCAAAAAATATTGAACGAGTTAGAATTTCGTTTACGAGAAGTCCTAAAAGGTCTGCCAATCGACAAACCCTTATCCTAGGAATATCAAAGGGAAGCTTAGATCGAACTCTTCAAAGAGATTTAAAATTTCATCCCTATAAATACCAAATATCAAAATAAAGAAGCAAGGTAAGCATTTTGTCAAGAATTTTTGAATTTGCAAGGAGCAATTCACATTCTCTTAATGAGCGACGAAGCAAATTTTTATTTGAACGGCATGGTTAATAAACAGAATTTTAGATACTGGTCATGTGAAAATCCTCGTGAAATCTTTACACAGAACCTCCATAATCCAAAAGTTGTTGTGTGGTGTGGAGTAGGATCTTTTGGTATTATTGGTCCATATTTTTTTGAGGATGAAAATAACCGCGCTGTAACAGTAACATCCAAGCGCTACGTGAACATGCTAGAGACATTCCTCATTCCAGAATTAAATAGACAATGCCTTACTATTCCAACAAGATGGGGCAACAGCTCATACCGCCAGAAACTCAATGCGGGTTCTGCGAGAAACGTTTAATGGCCGACGACTCATTTCTCGATTCGGAAATTTGCCTTGGCCTTCGAGGTCCCCCGATTTTTTCCTGTGGGGATATTTAAAAGCCAAAGTGTTTGCGAGTCGTCCAGGTGCAATCGAGGAACTCAAAGTCAAAATTCGTGAAGAAGTTGAAGGAATAGACAAAGGTTTGCTACGCCGTGTAATGAACCACTTTTTATCTAATATTGAAAAATGCGTTGAAGTTGGTGGAGGTCATTTAGAAGACGTGATTTTTAAAAGTGAGAAATAAATTAGCCAAATATTTATGTTATCATAAATCCCAAAGAGTTAGCTGTAATTTAGTATAATAAAAAGTTTGTTTTGTTAACGGAAAAAAAATAATTCAAATATTAAAATGGGTAGACTGTTATGGGGAACCCAGTATAAATATGTATATACAGTCTTCTTGATTTGACCTTCAGTCTTCTATAGCTCAGTTAGTAACCATGTGTTACCCAGCGCATCCACCATAATTACTATATGTGTGAAACGTCGGGTTATTTATTTATTTCTCAACACAATAAAACATCCAATCAAATTAAAATTAATTTTACAATATTTCAATTTTTTATGAATTTTTTTAACAAAACTGGTTTGTTCTAGTTTTTATTTTCTTTTTGGACACTAAAATACTAAAATCAAATGCCGCGGGAGAGAAGGCAGAAGGAGTCGTTTAAGATTAATGACTCATTAGAATACGGGCCAGGGCAATTTTTATTCTGCCTTTGACAGATTTCTGGAACTTCTTGATGCCATGATACAGATTTATTTATGAAGGCCTTAACTCCGGCTTTAATATCGTCGGGTCGATGATAAGTCTTCATAATCTAATGGAAACGCGCGACGGGATGTCTGCTTATCTCATTGCCGTATTTTCTTACACACATTAAAGTAACACATTTCCAACGATGGGTGTGAGTAATAAGAAACTAGATTTACGCATCGGCAATTCGTTGTTCTGCGAGTTTTATTACAAATTCGGGTTCCTTGTTATCTTTAAAATGATACCTTACGCGTCAAATGTCCATTTAAAGCCCCTGACGCGTCAGCAAAGAAAACGCGAAAATGGAAAAATTCGAAAAAATCAACTTTCTTAATAATCATCGCAGACCTTTATGTAATACCACTTTTTTCATCAGAAGAACGAGATAAATCGATTGGCGTTAACAAATTTCATCCACGAAAAAATGCAAAAAAGTTAGCAAGTCACCATGAACTTTATAGAAAATTTTGAAAAAAGTCGATTTTTTCAGACTTTCAACGGCCGTAGCGGCTCAACGAAGGATCCAATTTGAATGCGGATTTCAAATCTGTGTTCCTCGTGTGTTAATTAGTCGGATTTAATTAAAATTGGCAATTTGAAATTTTTGACGAAAACCTGAAAAATCATTCAAGGGTCCCCCCTTGTTACTTCTTCCCAAAAATTGCATTTGAAATGATTTCCTGAAGAAACCACTGGTTCGATTCGGGGTTTCTATACGCCATTCGAAAGATCGCATTAAGACGCTTCAAAAAATGTACTTTCGCAAGAAGAAATGTCAATTTGAAGCCCGTGAGCAAAGAAAACGCGAAAATGGAAAAAATCGAAAAAAATCAACTTTCTTAATAATCATCGCAGACCTTTATGTAATACCACTTTTTTCATCAGAAGAACGAGATAAATCGATTGGCGTTAACAAATTTCATCCACGAAAAAATGCAAAAAAGTTAGCAAGTCACCATGAACTTTATAAAAAATTATGAAAAAAGTCGATTTTTTCAGACTTTCAACGGCTGTAGCGGCTCAACGAAGAATCCAATTTGAACGCGGATTTGAAATCTGTGTTCCTCGTGTGTCAATTAGTCGGATTTAATTAAAATTGGCAATTTGAAATTTTTGACGAAAACCTGAAAAATCATCCAAGGGTCCCCCCTTGTTACTTTTTCCCAAAAATTGCATTTGAAATGATTTCCTGAAGAAATCACTGGTTCAATTCGGGGTTTCTATACGCCATTCGAAAGATCTCATTAAGACGCTTCAGAAAATGTACTTTCGCAAGAACCAATGTCAATTTGAAGCCCGTGACGCATCAGCAAAGAAAACGCGAAAATGGAAAAAATCGAAAAAATCAACTTTCTTAATAATCATCGCAAACCTTTATGTAATGCCACTTTTTTCATCAGAAGAACGAGATAAATCGATTGGAGTTAACAAATTTCATGCAGAAAAAATTGCAAAAAAGTTAGCAAGTCACCATGAACTTTACAGAAAATTTTGAAAAAAGTCGATTTTTTCAGACTTTGAACCGCCGTAGAGGCTCAACGAAAAATCCAATTTGAACGCGGATTTCAAATCTGTGTTCCTCGTGCGTCAGTTAGTCGGATTTAATTAAAATTGGCAATTTGAAATTTTTGACGAAAACCTGAAAAATCATCCAAGGGTCCCCCCTTCTTACTTTTTCCCAAAAATTGCATTTGAAATGATTTCCTGAAGAAACCACTGGTTCGATTCGGGGTTTCTATACGTCATTCAAAAGATCTCATTAAGACGCTTCAGAAAATGTACTTTCGCAAGAACAAATGTCAATTTGAAGCACGTGACGCGTCAGCAAAGGAAACTTGAAAATGGAAAAAATCAAAAAAATAAATTTCCCTAATAATCATCGCAGACCTTTATGTTATACCATTTTCTTCATCAGAAGAAAAATATTTGTCACGCAACTTTACCCAAGAATGGAAAAACGAAATAATAATTTTGCTGTCTCGTCTAGTAAAATCTTGTACTGCCAATAATTGCTCTATTTTCTGATTGATTGAATTATGGAGTTATTAAAAGATAAATTAAAAATTAACACTTGGTTTGTTTCACGAATTTGAATTATGGATCATGTACAATATGATGGACGTTTATACATTTTTAGTTTTTAAACAATTTATAAGTTGTAGTAAATACATAAAACTATTAAAAAACTAAACTCACGAAAGTAGTTTAATAAAGTGCACATTTATTGTTAATCAATTAAATTGAAGGAATAAAATTACGTAGTCGATATAAGATTAATTGGAAAATGTCAAGGATCACAAGAGTACTTACCGACAAAGTGATAATCTTATCGAAGAGCATAATCGGAGGCATGTGAAAGTCGAAAACAAAATACTGAAATAAAACATTAATTATAATCACGTAGTAAACATAGTAAGTGTTTAATTCTAAGTGATTACATTATGAATTACCACGTAGTAAGGGTCGCAACCATCATCATGAAAAACTTAATTAATTATCGATAAAGATATTAAATTGTTACGCGAGTGCGTGTTTCTTTTAATTCAATTATCATCCGAATTATTAGTTGTAAATTAATTCTTGGAAATTTATTTTAAGTATATTGTCACGTGTTTATACGATAGAATTAGTGAATTAAAAACTAAACGTAGGAAAATTTTAAGTAAATAGTTATTCTAGTTGACTTACTGAAGTCAATTATTAAGGTATTATTGACAAAGACTTACTGTCTCTTTTATCATTGTTAAAGCGTTATTATAGAGAATAATATTTTGTATGCACTTGAGTTAAAAATTTAAAATTGCATGAGATGAATTGCTTGTATTTTATTTTTGTATACAGGGTCCTGCATCTCACCTCCCGTCTTCTACACCTCAGTTACTAATTAAGTTAGGATTTCGATATTTTGTAGAATATATTTGTATCCTATGATGCATTTAAGGAAAATATTTTTGATTATACAGGGTGTCCCAAAAAAGCGTGACGTCACGATGATATATTTTTTTAAATTACATGCTATGCATTTTATTGCTTATTTGGGTACCTTTTATGGTTGCCTACATACTCCTATAATTTTATTGGAATCGACTCAGGGATATCAGCAAAAAAAAATTAAAACTAAAAAAAATCAGTTTTGCACTGTTGTTTTAAAAAATGAATAAAAAATAAAAATAGTGCCTCGTTAATAAAATCATACAAGGTACTTATTAAATAAGGTCTGATGGTCCCGTTAACCAAGTTTGATCGATATGAATTATACGGGGTGTCCAAAATTTAGTGTCAAACATTTCAAACTTTAAAGCACTTTATTTTTCTTATTTTAAATTGGAGCCCCTGTATATTTTTATGTCATTCTATGCAGAATTAAAAAACAAAAATTTTTCCTAATAACAACCCTGCCCCAATTCTTAACGCATTAAAAGTTATTTGCAGAAAACTTGTTTTATCAACCGTTTCAATAGCCATTTTACTAAATAAAAATCGAAGGTGGCTTTGAAAAACAATATATTGACAGTAAAATTTAACAAGGTGACAAGAAACTGTTTGGACTTTAGTAATGTAAAAGTTTAAAGCATTGTTAACTTAAACTCTTTGTACTCAAGAATTATTTTTTCCATGACAAAATATTATTCTTGAACTTAAGCTAACAATGCTTTTACAAACTTTTACATTACTAAAGTCAAAACAGTCTCTTATCACCTTGTTAAATTTTACTGTCAATAAATTGTTTTTCAAAGCCACCTTCGATTTTTATTCAGTAAAATGGCTATTGAAACGGTTGATAAAACAAGTTTTCTGCAAATAACTTTTAATGCGTTAAGAATTGGGGCAGGGTTGTTATTAGGAAAAATTTTTGTTTTTTAATTCTGCATAGAATGACATAAAAATATACAGGGGCTCCAATTTATAATAAGAAAAATAAAGTGCTTTAAAATTTGAAATGTTTGACACTAAATTTTGGACACCCTGTATAATTCATATCGATCAAACTTGGTTAACGGAACCATCAGACTTTATTTAATAAGTACCTTGTATGATTTTATTAACAAGGCACTATTTTTATTTTTTATTCATTTTTTAAAACAATAGTGCAAAACTGTTTTTTTTAGTTTTTATTTTTTTTTGCTGATATCCCCGAATCGATTCCAATAAAATTATAGGAGTATGTAGTCAAACATAAAAATTACCCAAATATGCAATAAAATACATAGCATGTAATTTAAAAAAATATATCATCATGACGTCACGCTTTTTTGGGACACCCTGTATAATCAAAAATATTTTCCTGAAATGCATTCTAGGATGCAAATTTATTCTGCAAAATATCAAAATTCCAACTTAATTAGTAAATGAGCTATAGAAGACGGGAGGCGAGATGCAGGACTCTGTATATTAATTTCAGTCTAGCGTAAGCTTAATCTTAACATTTCTAAAGCAGAACTTACTTCGTTGTAATAAGGGCAGTTTGTGCTCTCCTTGACGCTGGTGTACTTCTTCTGGTCACCGACTTGTATACAAACGACGGGATCCATGTTAAGTCCTGCCAGCTGCCGGGCCTCAATTATAGTCAAGCACACTTGAAAGTCTTGGGCTTTGAGGACCGACTGGACGCGCGACTTCAAATCTGATTTTAATCTACAACAAATAATACATAGAATAAATAATAATTGAAATTTTAAAAATGAACTTTTTCTTAAAACTGCTCTAGGAATTCCACATTTATTTCGACAGATGAATGTAATTTTGTCAGATTAATCCGAAATAATGTGTCTTTGCAATTATTAAAAAAAAATCTATCTAAACTTAACGGAAACAAAAATGGCTGCGCTTGAAAAGAAATTTCGAAGACGAAAAATTGACTTTTTCTAAAAACTGCTCCAGGAATTCTACATTTATTTCGTTAGATGTATCAAATTTTTTCGGATAAACTCTAAGTAATGTATCTTTGCAATTATTAAAAAAAATCTATCTAAACTTAACGGAAACAAAAATGGCTGCGCTTGAAAAGAAATTTCGAAGACGAAAAATTGACTTTTTCTTAAAATTGCTCTAGGAATTCTACATTTATTTCGTCAGATGTATCAAATTTGTTCGGATAAACTCTAAGTAATGTATCTTTGCAATTATTAAAAAAAATCTACCCAAAGTTAACCTAAACAAAAATGGCTGCACTTGAAAGGAAATTTTGAAGACGAAAAATGAACTTTTTCTTAAAATTGCTCCAGGAATTCCACATTTATTTTAACAGATGAATGAAATTTTGACAGATTAACCCTAAATAATATGTATTTGCAATTATCGAAAAAAATCTACTCAAACTTTACAGAGACAAAAATGGTTACTCTTGAAAAGTAATTTTGAAGACGAAAAATGGACTTTTTCTTAAAATTGCTTCAGGAATTCCACATTTATTTCGTCAGATGTATCAAATTTTTTCGGATAAACTCTAAGTAATGTGTCTTTGCAATTATTAAAAAAAATCTATCCAAACTTAACGGAAACAAAAATGGCTACGCTTGGAAGGAAATTTTGAAGATGAAAAATGAACTTTTGCATCAAATTTTGTCGGATTAATCCTATACAAGTAAATAATATATACAGAAGTTTGAAATACATTAATATTAAATATCAATCAATAAACAAATATTTACCTTTAACAAAATTATACAACCGGCTCGAATATCTAATTTTATACACATAAATATATACAGCAGATTTTATAAATGCGCTCAGATTAGCTCGATATTCAACATGATTAAAGTTGGGATTCATTAATGCACGTGTAAATGTTGGAGAGATATATAATTGCCAATTTATTACCAGTAATGAAATTTTAATTAAACTTCACTTTTGAATAGCAAATTAGGGATGGGTAGCAAAAAACTCGATTAAAAGTTTATAAAGGTGAAATTAATTTCTCGGTGCGTAAATTTTAATACAGCCCTAAATTAATTAAGTAATTGAACATCCCGCGTACCTGTTCTGTTTCTTAACGAATTGTCAAGTGATAAACAAAAAATATGCAGTGAATAAAATTTAAACTGGAATTAATAGATCGACATATGTAAACAATGTGAATTGTATAGTACAATCGCGCAGTGGTGACAGTGACTCATCGCTCCATATTGCCTGAATTAAGTTTCTAGTAAACGTATGTCCGTAAAATAATTCGATTCAGTCTAGGCGGGAAATTTAAAAATTCTCGAGCGTGCAAATATTTTCCCGACGAAACTTTGCGAGTGCATTTTTCGGCAATCGGTAAAGACGACTGGAAATTTGTCACTAAATTTAACCTTTTTATTAACGAAATGGATACAATCAATTCTGCTCTTAACTAAATCGAAATCGGAGACGGTCAAAACCAGTGAATTTTGAGGTTGGAATAGATAGAATGAGAAAAGACATCCGTTGTTGCACTTAGCCCTTGAATTTACATATCAACATACGTTTCGTATTCCATTTCGTTTTTCTTAAGCATGCGAACGAGTATAAATATTTATCCAGACGCGATGATTAGATCGAAAAAGCATGACTCACTGTCACCTCTGCGCGATTGTACAATAGTTACGAATAAATCATTCTATTCTATTCATACACAGGGTGTTGAATTGCGAAGCGGGCCAAAGGGATTTACATGTAAAATTTTAAATGTGTTAATATTGGCACTCCTAATTATTTAACAGCATTATTTTTTAAAGCTTTTTAAGCTGAATGATTTGGTACCTTAATAATTGCTGCAGAGTATTAATCGAGATATTTGCAAAGAACTTTACTATCATTTTGAATTAAAAACAAAGGTTTGCCATGGAATCATAATGGCCGATATTTCATGTTATTTTAAAAAGTGACAGTCGCTGTCACATTGCGATTTACAACCGGCCGTGTTTTCTACGCAAGAAAAAGTATTTATAAGTAGATGGTTTTACTCAGGTACTTTTTAAGAAGTGTAAGTGATTTGTTTAGTGTTGAATTTCCGAAGAAGACCCAGCAAACGTACTATTCCATGAGTATTAAAAATAATGTAAGTAAACCGATTTTATAAAATAATGAAGGGGGCCAATTGTAACACATTTTAAATTTAGAAAGTAAAGTTGTAATTACTCATTAAATTGTACTTTTGCCTTCTCCGGAAAGTCACGTACAGTTCTCAAATAGTACCCGAGTAAAACGTTTTAATCATAAATACCTTTTTTTTATGTAGAATACACGGCCGATTGTAAATCGTAATGTGACATCTACCGTCACTTTTTAGAACAAAATGAAATATCGGCCATTACGATTTCATGGCAAACCTTTATTTTTAATTAAAAATTATTGTAAAGTTTTTTGCAAATATCTCGGTAAATACTCTGCAGAAACTATTGAGTAAGGTACCAAATAATTCAGCCGAAAAAGCTTTAAAAATAATGTACGAAGCCCGATGCTGTTAATTAATTAGCGGCCAATATTAACACATTTAAAATTTTACACGTAGATCCCTATGCCTCGTTTCGCAATTCGTTGTTCTCGTTACAAATCGTGATTGTGAATTAAATACACAATTCCAGCCTCTGTAATTGTTTGTAATTAAAATAAAACTAGTTAGTATTACTTTATTAATGAAGTGATACCAACAAATAGAGTGTGGGTACACCATGTTTGATAAGGCTATAATCTGATTCCCTACTTTCTACACAAACTTTTTTACACTCTGTTGGTTAAATAAGATTCGATCAGGTTGATACTTCCAGTGCAAAATCCATACTTAGCCAACTTTCTAACTAAAATTTTGATTCACGCAATCGAATGCTTTGCTGAGATCTAAAAATGTTGCCATGGAAATAAAATCGTTCTCAAAGCATTCGATTGTTTCATCTACAAAACACTGAACTGCATCAATAGTCGATCTCCCTTCGCGAAATCCAAAATGACTCTCTGTAAACAGCCTGTTTCTATTTAGAAAATCTAAGATTTGTTCCTTCAATATTGTTTCTATGACCTTAGATATAATAGGCAGTAAGCTAATTATTTAAAACGCATCACGAAGTGAAAGCCTTCACAATTACTTATTAAAAATGTTTGTATTTTTTGGTATATAATTATGAAATGTTAACAATTATGTACATCAAATTTATATTAATAATAATTGTAGAGAATGCCGAAATGAATAACTTGTAAAAAATACTTTTTTATTGAAATCTCATTAGTTTTTGAGTAAAATGAGTATAATTTGTCTTTTATTCCATCGCTGATAAAGTGGAATTTTGAAGATTGGAATAAAACACTTTAACTTTTTTATACCACTATATTTTATTTATGTGACTAGTTTCGACCAAAACAAACAAAAAATACATATGTTTGAAAATGACCAGTGAATGGTCGAAACTAGTCACATAAATAAAATATAGTGGTATAAAAAAGTTAAAGTGTTTTATGCCAATCTACAATCAAGATGTACCACGAAGTAAACGCCGCCAACATTAAACATGGAATTTTGAAAATTAGATTATCAGAAATTACTTGTTAATAGAAATATTTTTTATGTAGGAAGCTTCTACTTCGTTATACATGCTTTTTATATAGAATAAAACACTTTTTTACTTTGTTTGTATAACACTTATTTGTTTATTTTGTTTGACTGCAGTTTCGGCAACTCAGCTTGCCATTATCAAAACTAAAGTCACTTTAGTAAAGTAAAAAAGTGTTTTATTGTTAATAGAAATTAATTTATACGCATTATTTGGCAAAAGCGCAATATTAATTTGCATAATTTGGCCATTTCTGGACATTTTATATCTGATGATGGAATCGCACTTCCGCTTAGTCTATTTGTATTGAATACACGCCATATTCAAATTAAGGGCCGAAAATGTCCGTTGTCATTCAATATTCACTCGACTAGTAAAAGTTGCATGCTCTCGGTTAATAAAAGCAATAGAAAATTTAATTCTGGCTTACATTCTGGTCCTCCTTTATTGTCGGTGTGAAATTGATCGGATTACTAGAGTAAAAGTTCGGGAACTAATTTAAACTTTCGCAGAAGATCGGACGAAACTTTAATTCTATCCAGCGTAATTAAATGGGTTCGTATTTCTAGCATAATTTTAAAATTTGATCACATCTAAAATAATAGTAACAAGAAAATCGAAAATACAGACCAAAGATCTAAAATATGGTCAAACAACATTAAAAATCCTGGTCTAGGAATAAAAAATGCGGACAAAAAAAAAAAAATAATGTACAATATTTAGCCCTCTCTTGATCAAAATACGTTTCCGATCAGAAACTCGAAAATAATGATCAAAAAATAAAAAAATCGCACGTAAAAAACAATAATTCATGTTACAAAATCTAAAATAAAAGGCAAAAAATTAAAAATGTAGACTAAAAAAACTCGAAAATACAGGCAATAAATTAAAAATTCGCTCTACAATATAGGGTAAAAAAATGGCTAAAAATTCGGGTCGAAAAATCAACAGTGCGTACCACAAAATCGAAACTTTTAAGAAACAAATAGAAATTTAGGCCGAAATATTTTATTATTTCGGTAAAAAATAAAAGAAATCAAAAATTAGGAACAAAAAATTCAGAATACAGGTCAAACACAACTAAAATATAAGTCACAAATTCAAAAGATAAAAAATACAAACAGAAAGAAATCAATTTTTTTTAACAAATAAATCGAAAATATTTTATTATTTTGGTAACAAATAAAAGAAATCAAAAATTTGAAACAAAAAATTCAAAATACAGGCCAAACAACTAAAATATAAGTCAAAAGTTAAAAAGATAAAAAATACAAACAGAAAAAAAACAATTTTTTTTAACAAATAAATCGAAAATATTTTATTATTTTGGTAACAAATAAAAGAAATCAAAAATTTGGAACAAAAAATTCAGAATACAGGCTAAACAACTAAAATATAAGTCAAAAGTTCAAAAGATAAAAAATACAAACAGAAAAAAAACAATTTTTTTTAACAAATAAATCGAAAATATTTTATTATTTTGGTAACAAATAAAAGAAATCAAAAATTTGGAACAAAAAATTCAAAATACAGACCAAACAACTAAAATATAAGTCAAAAATTCAAAAGATAAAAAATACAAACTGAAAAAAATCAATTTTTTTTAACAAATAAATCGAAAATATTTTATTATTTTGGTAACAAATAAAAGAAATCAAAAATTTGGAACAAAAAATTCAAAATACAGGCCAAACAACTAAAATATAAGTCAAAAGTTCAAAAGATAAAAAATACAAACAGAAAAAATCAATTTTTTTTTAACAAATAAATCGAAAATATTTTATTATTTTGGTAACAAATAAAAGAAATCAAAAATGTGGAACAAAAAATTTAAAATACAGGCCATACAACTAAAATATAAGTCAAAAATTCAAAAGATAAAAAATACAAACAGAAAAAAATCAAATTTTTTTAACAAATAAGTCGAAAATATTTTATGATTTTGGTAACAAATAAAAGAAATCAAAAATTTGGAACAAAAAATTTAAAATACAGGCCAAACAACTAAAATATAAGTCAAAAGTTCAAAAGATAAAAAATACAAACAGAAAAAAATCAATTTTTTTTAACAAATAAATCGAAAATATTTTATTATTTTGGTAACAAATAAAAGAAATGAAAAATTTGAAGTAAAAAATTCAAAATACAGGCCAAACAACTAAAATATAAGTCAAAAGTTCAAAAGACAAAAAATACAAACAGAAAAAAATCAAAATTTTTTAACAAATAAATCGAAAATTTAGGCCAAAATACAGAATCCCAGACCGGAGATCTGGAGGTTGCAGGTTCGATTCCTGTCGGAGACATGTTCACACTTTTGATCCAGTTTAATACGAAAAATTTGCAAAAAATTATTTGCTTGCAAAATTTTCGATGTAATACACTTATAATTAATAATAATAATAACAAGTGTACTTATATAATTCTAATTTTAAGAACTTTAATTTAATAACTCTTTATAGTTGACGATGTTATACACTCCAGGAGTGTCCAAATACAAATAATAAATAAATTAAAAAATAAATAAAAATAAATAAATAATCATTTCGATATAATTATAACTTCGTATAAAGGGAGAATATGTAGGCCAAAAGTTTACTATTTTTACCTCTAAAAATAACTCTCTTGCTCGAAATAAATTTCCGACCAGAAACTCGAAAATAACGGCCAAAGATATTCGCGCACAAAAAACAATAATTCCGGTTAAAAAATTTAAAATAAAAGGCAAAATTCGAAAACTCTGACCGTTGCATTGTAAATTAAATTATTATTTTATTTTGTAATTGACGCATACATCCGCAAATTGTGGCTAAATATTGAATAATCTAAACGAAACAAAACCAAAAAGAAAATTGACCGAAAATTCTGGCCGAAAAATGTAATTTTTAATTTATAAAGGCTAAAATAAAAAAAAAACGAAAAGGACAGAAAAATTAAATTTATTGTACACTCAAACAAATTACTGTATGTTAAAATTGGTCTCAATAAAAATGCATGTATAGTATATAAAAAAATAAAATTTAAAAAAATCCAAAATTTGGAACATAAAAAATAAGATACAGGCCAAAAAATTGATATGATAATCGCGAGGCAATCTGACGTTCTGACTCAGAATCAAACACTTTGAAGTAATATTTTTGAGAGTGTTGTAATTGCAATTTTTTTTTCTGCGATTTTTGTAAATCCAAATTTTAGAAGCATGCAACTTCTGAATCCTTTGTCGGATTTTTGCAATTGAAACTTCAAAATCTAGCAAATTTTACGTTAAAAAAAAAACATTCAAACGATTTATAGTAATTTTTATGAAAGTGTTGAAATCGCAGTTTTCTCGGTGTAGGCTAATTTTGTTTGTTTTGAAAATCCAAAATTAACAACAGATTTTTGCCTAGCGAATTTTATGTTCTTTTAACAAACATCCAAACGCTTTGAAGTAATATTTTTGAAAGTGTTCAAATTGCAGTTTTTTGCCATTTTTGAAAATCATATTTTATAAGCGTGCAACTTTTAATTACTTCGACAGATTTTTGCAATTCAAACTATTAAAAGCATTCAAATATTTTGTAGTAATTTCTTTGAAAACTTTGAAATTGCATTTTTTTCGCTGCAGCTAGACCTTTCTGAAAATTCAAATTTTATAAGCGAGTTACATTTGAAAATCCGTTGTAGGGATTTTTCCAATAGAAATGTAACAAATTAGGCAATTTTATGTACTTAAAAAAATCATCCAAACCATTTTACAGTATTTTTTTTTAAGTGTTGAAATTGCAGTTATTTTTCTCTGAATTGGTAATTTTTGAAAATACAAAATTTACAAGCGTGTTGCAAGCTTCTTGATCCTCTGACCGATTTTTGCAATTAAAACGTCAAAATTTAGGGAATTTTGTGTTCTTTAAGAAGGTATTCATACACTTTGAAGTCATTTTTTGTGTTTGCAGTTTTTTTTTTCTGCTAGCTATTTTTATTGGAAACTCCAAAATTTACAACCGCGTAACTTCTTAATCCTCTAACAAATTTTTGCAATTAAAAATCAAAATCTAGGAAATTTTACGTTCTTTAAAAACACTTTTTACGCAATAATAATAATAATAATAATAGTAATTACGCAGTTTTTTCGCTGTGAGCTATTATTATTTTGGAGTGTCCAAAATTTACAACCTTGTAACTTCTTAATCCTCTAACAGATTTTTGCAATCAAGCGAATTGTATGTTCGTTAAAAAAGCATTCAAACATTTTGCAGGAATTTCTTTGAAAGTTTTAAAATTGATTTTTTTTTCGCAGTGAGCTAGTAATTTTTATGAAATTTTTTTCGGTGTGAGTAGCCCTTCCAACAAATATCATATATTGAAGGCTGAAAGACCTCTGGTCAATTGCCTGTTGAGGTCATTCGTAAATAAATGTATTGTGCCTTTTTCTCTCTCTCTCTCACACAAAATGTAAATTTTACACAAAAATACCATCACCACGCATCAAACTTATTTTACATCTGTATTTCGAACCCTCATCAAATATCCATTTGTATTCCACATTACCTCGCCGCCTTCCTCCCCTTCTCGGCGATGGAGACGGACGCCTGGCTGTCGGCGTTCGAACTGAGGGACGTTTGGCTGCAAGCCCTAGACATCGTGGCACTCTCGCAGTCCGATTGTCTGGAAGTCCTTCCGGATTCCGGCTGGACGAGGGCCACGCTCTCGTCGTCATCGTCCCTGTCCTTGGGCGGCCTTTGTTTACCTGCAAAAACAGTACAAGTGTCTCTCGTTAGCACCGTTGAGTACGCGGACGTGCAGGGGAAATGTCGCTGGAGATTTTCCTTCGTTTCGTTTCAAAATTTATTGGATAAATCAAGATTGGAATGGCATCTGGCATGTTCGCGTTTTACGGTCGAAACGAATCGATTGTTCGTAAATTACTCGTTCGAGTGCCAAGAGAACCGAAAGCGACATAAAATGTTATAGTTTTATACATTAGGCAGGGATGTAGTATACATTTTATTACTTGGAAAAAATATAAAAGACAATTGCCATCGACTTGAAACTTTCCAAATTTGCTTATAATGAACGACAATTATGTTCCTACAAAAATTATCAACAGTTCGTCCCTAAATTTTGGAATAATTTAATGTGAACAGAGCGTTAAGTTAAAAAAAAATGGAATCATTTTAGTGACTTGAAAAAAATATAAAAACAATTGCAATCGACTTAAAACTTTGTAGATTTGTTTAGAATTAATGCCTAATTAAGTTTCTATAAAAAATATCAACAGTTCGTCCCTAAATTTAGGAATAATTGAATGTGAACGGAGCGTTAAGTTTAAAAAAAATGGAATAATTTTAATGACTTGAAAAAAATATAAAAACAATTGCAATCGACTTAAAACTTTGTAAATTTCTTTGGAATTAATGCCTAAATGAGTTTCTATTAAAATTATCAACAGTTCGTTCCTAAATTTTGGAATAATTTAATCTGAACGGAGCGTTAAGTTTAAAAAAAAATGGAATAATTTTAGTGACTTGAAAAAAATATAAAAACAAATGCAATCGACTTAAAACTTTGTAAGTTTGTTTAGAATTAATGCCTAATTACGTTTCTATAAAAATTATCAACAGTTCGTCCCTAAATTTTGGAATAATTTAATGTGAACAGAGCGTTAAGTTAAAAAAAAATGGAATCATTTTAGTGACTTGAAAAAAATATAAAAACAATTGCAATCGACTTAAAACTTTGTAGATTTGTTTAGAATTAATGCCTAATTAAGTTTCTATAAAAAATATCAACAGTTCGTCCCTAAATTTAGGAATAATTGAATGTGAACGGAGCGTTAAGTTTAAAAAAAATGGAATAATTTTAATGACTTGAAAAAAATATAAAAACAATTGCAATCGACTTAAAACTTTGTAAATTTCTTTGGAATTAATGCCTAAATGAGTTTCTATTAAAATTATCAACAGTTCGTTCCTAAATTTTGGAATAATTTAATCTGAACGGAGCGTTAAGTTTAAAAAAAAAATGGAATAATTTTAGTGACTTGAAAAAAATATAAAAACAAATGCAATCGACTTAAAACTTTGTAAGTTTGTTTAGAATTAATGCCTAATTACGGTTCTATAAAAATTATCAACAGTTCGTTTCTAAATTTTGGAATAATTGAATGTGAACGGAGCGTTAAGTTT
This sequence comes from Ocypus olens, assembly GCA_910593695.2. NCBI lineage: Eukaryota > Metazoa > Arthropoda > Insecta > Coleoptera > Staphylinidae > Ocypus > Ocypus olens. The sequence goes on from OU343047.1 coordinate 68,384,847, forward strand.
AAAAAAAAATGGAATAATTTTAGTGACTTGAAAAAAATATAAAAACAAATGCAATCGACTTAAAACTTTGTAAGTTTGTTTAGAATTAATGCCTAATTACGTTTCTATAAAAATTATCAACAGTTCGTTCCTAAATTTTGGAATAATTTAATGTGAACGGAGCGTTAAGTTTAAAAAAAAATGGAATAATTTTAGTGACTTGAAAAAAATATAAAAACAAATGCAATCGACTTAAAACTTTGTAAGTTTGTTTAGAATTAATGCCTAATTACGTTTCTATAAAAATTATCAACAGTTCGTTCCTAAATTTTGGAATAATTTAATGCGAACAGAGCGTTAAGTTAAAAAAAAATGGAATAATTTTAGTGACTTGAAAAAAATATAAAAACAATTGCAATCGACTTAAAACTTTGTAAATTTCTTTGGAATTAATGCCTAAATAAGTTTCTATTAAAATTATTAACAGTTCGTCCCTAAATTTTGGAATAATTTAATGTGAACGGAGCGTTAAGTTTAAAAAAAAATGGAATAATTTTAGTGACTTGAAAAAAATATAAAAACAATTGCAATCGACTTAAAACTTTGTAAATTTCTTTGGAATTAATGCCTAAATAAGTTTCTATTAAAATTATTAACAGTTCGTCCCTAAATTTTGGAATAATTTAATGCGAACAGAGCGTTAAGTTTAAAAAAAAATGGAATAATTTTAGTGACTTGAAAAAAATATAAAAACAATTGCAATCGACTTAAAACTTTGTAAATTTCTTTGGAATTAATGCCTAAATAAGTTTCTATTAAAATTATCAACAGTTCGTTCCTAAATTTTGGAATAATTTAATCTGAACGGAGCGTTAAGTTTAAAAAAAAATGGAATAATTTTAGTGACTTGAAAAAAATATAAAAACAAATGCAATCGACTTAAAACTTTGTAAGTTTGTTTAGAATTAATGCCTAATTACGTTTCTATAAAAATTATCAACAGTTCGTCCCCAAATTTTGGAATAATTGAATGTGAACGGAGCGTTAAGTTTAAAAAAAATGGAATAATTTTAATGACTTGAAAAAAATATAAAAATAATTGCAATCGACTTAAAACTTTGTAAAATTGTTTAGAATTAATGCCTAATTAAGTTTCTATAAAAATTATTAACAGTTCGTCCCTAAATTTTGGAATAATTTAATGTGAACGGAGCGTTAAGTTTAAAAAAATTGAATAATTTTAATGACTTGAAAAAAATATAAAAACAGTTGCAATCGACTTAAAACTTTATAAATTTGTTTAGAATTAATGCCTAATTAGGTTTCTATAAAAATTATCAACAGTTCGTCACTAAATTTTGGAATAATTTAATGCGAACAGAGCGTTAAGTTTAAAAAAAAAATGGAATAATTTTAGTGACTTGAAAAAAATATAAAAACAATTGCAATCGACTTAAAACTTTGTAAATTTCTTTAGAATTAATGCCTAATTAAGTTTCTATTAAAATTATCAACAGTTCGTTTCTAAATTTTGGAATAATTTAATGTGAACGGAGCGTTAAGTTTAAAACAAATGGAATAATTTTAGTGACTTGAAAAAAATATAAAAACAATTGCAATCGACTTAAAACTTTGTAAATTTCTTTAGAATTAATGCCTAATTAAGTTTCTATTAAAATTATCAACCGTTCGTTTCTAAATTTTGGAATAATTTAATGTGAACGGAGCGTTAAGTTTAAAACAAATGGAATAATTTTAGTGACTTGAAAAAAATATAAAAACAATTGCAATCGACTTAAAACTTTGTAAAATTGTTTAGAATTAATGCCTAATTAAGTTTCTATAAAAATTATTAACAGTTCGTCCCTAAATTTTGGAATAATTTAATGTGAACGGAGCGTTAAGTTTAAAAAAATTGAATAATTTTAATGACTTGAAAAAAATATAAAAACAATTGCAATCGACTTAAAACTTTATAAATTTGTTTAGAATTAATGCCTAATTAGGTTTCTATAAAAATTATCAACAGTTCGTCACTAAATTTTGGAATAATTTAATGCGAACAGAGCGTTAAGTTAAAAAAAAATGGAATAATTTTAGTGACTTGAAAAAAATATAAAAACAATTGCAATCGACTTAAAACTTTGTAAATTTGTTTAAAATTAATGCTTAATTAAGTTTCCATAAAAATTATCAACAGTTCGTACCTAAATTTTGGAATAATTTAATGTGAACGGATCGTTAAGTTTAAAAAAAAAATGGAATAATTTTAGTAACATGAAAATTGCCATCGACTTGAAATCTTTCAAATTCGCTTATATTATATTTAAAAATCAAGTCAAAGGTTTTATGCATTAAATTGTTTTATAGTTTCTTTTTTAGAAAAAAAAAACTTTTTACAAGCTACAAAAATCCTTATTAGAGACTTGTATTTTAAAGTTTCTTTCATATTTCTTAAATAAACCAACTCGTTTCCAGATATATAAACAGTTAGATGAAGCACCGTGTACATTTCCTTCTTCAGACTTGTACGAAGCAACTGACACACGTGACAAGTTTTCCGAGTAGGGAGAAAACCTGAATAATACAAACGCCGAACGCGCAAAGGTCATCTCTGAAAGTATTTTATAACTTAATAATAATTTAAACATTGAAACGGCGGAAACGGAAACGGAAATAAAATTCAGAAGCACTCACCGTTTACATTGGCTCTCCGGTAATGGCGAAACAATTTTCTTACGGGATTAATTTTACGATATTCCCGGCATGCGCCGGAATGAGTTCGGTAATTTCAAGAGATTTTACCCGTAATTGGAATACTAAACGATTTCCTTCGGGTATCAAAAGAAAATATGAGTTTACCGTAAAAAAAAATATTTCCATTAATAGAGAATATTATACATTTTCTTGTTTTTTTTTTGTTGTCTCAAGTTTAACTAACATTCTGTTTTAATGGAAAATTATTTATGAATTATGTATTACTGAATGCTCTGTTGAATTTTTGCCTTGTAAATTATTTAATAATGAAATTACGAGGATTTCATACATAAGTGAAGATTCCTATGATGTTCAGTGGTGCAATTATTATCGAGAATTCTTTATGAATTACGAATGTGATTTAGGTTATGTGACAGGTCGATTTAAGCCAATAAACTGGCGCACATCAGATCACGTGACTTTTGCGTTGTATTGTCGCTATTGGTTCGCTCAGGTTAAATCTCGGTAGTTAATTGGTGTACGCAATACCACGTGACAGATGAGTTATGTTCTGTTTATAATACAAGTATTATAAGGTGTGACCCACAGAATTTTGTTTCTGAGAGAAAGACAAACATAGCAGTCATGTCTGAGATTAATTCATTTTTTTTAAATATAATTCAATTGAACTGATTAAAAAACAAACATTTTTTTTGCAACTATTTGATTGATTGTTGCACTTTATTTCACGAGTGGATAAACTGCCACTTTATTGAACTCTATGGCGTAAAAACGAATTTATAATGTGCACTTTATCGTGAAGTCATAGTTGCAAAATGAAATAAAATTGGTTTGCTTGTGTGTTTTAAAAAAAAGTTATTTCGGGTGGTTATCCATTTTGAACAGAACGTCATGAAATATTTATTCGCCAACATGGAAGCGCGTTGGCGGTGAAAACCAGCAATAAATATTTATGTTTACGGCGCAACAAGTAAAACAACAAAAATGAGCATTAAAAGGGTCGTTTCGTCACACACAAAAGTGCAGTATTTTTCCCATTTGCACCGTGAAAATGCACGTGCATGAATGTGTGTGACGACATCAAAGGATTTATGAGTTCATTTCAGCGAAATAAAGCAAATTGATCATGAAAGGAAAAAGAACTAAACGTATTTTAACATATACATTAATATCAAGCCTATAAATATTTTATTACATTTATTTATCACCTTAAGTATAATTTTCAATAATTTTAGTTAAAATATGACGTGTTTAGTATTGTTTTCTTAGCAATGAACAGACTAATAAATTCTTGTCTTATACAATCTTCTTCCTGAAAATCTAAAATCACTCCCTGAAAGAAAATTCTTTACTAGCATAAAAGAGTATCTTTGCAAGAAAATATTCTGCAACATCAATCAGTGTTTGTCAGTAGATTTTTAGATTTTAATTTAAGCCAAAATCCTTAGAAAACTTTTAATAAGTTGTGTCTTGTTATTCATAATTTTATTGAACACTATTTTATAAACTTGCGTGCATAGAATATCTTTAATTATTTTTCTTTTTTTAGCACAGACATAATTAGTAGTAAAAAACTGGAACGCTAACTGGTTATACAGTTTAACATTTAAATAGTTTGTATGAATAAAACTTAATATTATTGAAAATCTAGAAGATAAATTAAACAAAAATGTAAAGATAAAAATACAACATTAAAAAAAACGTAGAATTTATATTTATATTTGGATTTTGCATATAAAATCTGGTTTCGTTTGTTCAACGTATTTGCGACTTGTGTGAACCTTGCAGTAGCACCCAATAAACTATTATTATTATTATCAATAATTATGTTTACTGCATTTTAGATCTACAACTGGATATACACACTCTTTCAGTGTATACACCCAGTGTACACTTTTAAAGTTATAAATACAGAGAGCTTGTACACTGTGTGCAATTAATACTCCTGAATAATTGGTGGACGCGCCGGGTCCTCGGATGTGTATCCGAGCACTTTTGCTAATTGAATCTTATTTAATTATTTATGGTGTTAAAACATTTGCGTATACATGCTAGTAATACCTTACTTGATTGTATTCAAATAATTTATTGAAATAATTCTAATAAAAATCTATAATCAGCTCAAAGTGTCTTACAGAATAATCACAAATAAAAGTAAATTCAAGGAAGAAATAAAAGAATTACTCTTAAATATAAGACCTTATACAACGGAAGAATATTTCCGGTATAACCGGAAGTCGAATAATCTTTAAAATATTTTCATTGAAAAGGGCGTAAACGCTGAAAATCTCATTAGAATACATTAATTACATATACTTTTAATGCACCATCTCGGTGGGACACCCTGTATGTATTAGGGTGCAAAAATGAAATAAATTGATTCGATTTTGATTTGATAATCCGGAACAGAAATAGTGTATATTATTTTAAGTCGAAATGAGAAACCATTCCTCGTAAATAAATTGCACGCATTAATTATGCCAAGACGGCAATTAAACTTTTCCAGAAGAGTAACTGAAGCGGTGTTTATTATAATGGTTTCTTGAGCACAACGAACGATATTTCAACGATGAGATAATTAGCGTTTAAGGACTTCCTTAATAATATCCACTCTTAGGAGGAATTAAAGAAGGAGCTAAACAACAAAGAGGAAAAATGCGAGGAGAAAAGGTATGTTGATTAAATTTTTTAGAATGTACATTCTCCGTACGCTTCATTATGTTCACTCCTTTGTATTAATGAAATGTTTTAAAATACGAAATTTACGTATTTAGGATTGTTAAAATTAAAATTAAAATGAGGCACAATTTTTATGTTTTTCATTCCAATCAGTTTCCATGTTTGTATCGTTATCTAGGAATGGTACAGAAAATAAATGTTTTCGCTTATTGTAAGGTGTGAGCCACAGAATTTTGTTTCTAAGTTGGCCATGTCTATCAGAGAGAGAGAGAGAAACATAGTAGTATATTTGTATATTTCAATTCTGTTTTCGTTTTATTTTACTTTTTTTACAAATAAAGTGGTTTATTATTATTATTATTATAATTATGTCTGAGATTATTGTGGATGGATTTTGAAAGTTTGAAACTAATTCCTCTAGAGACTAATTTTTTACAAATTTTAAAATTTCTGAATGCAGTTTTCTCTTCATTTCGTACTTTGCGTGTTGCCATTTTGTTCTCAGCAACTGTATGTCAAATATTTTGACAGGATATTCAACGTATAATTATTGTGGATGGATTTCGAAATTTTGAAACTAATTCCTCTAGAGACTAATTTTTTACAAATTTTAAAATTCCTGAATGCAGTTTTCTCTTCATTTCGTACTTTGCGTGTTGCCATTTTGTTCTCAGCAACTGTATGTCAAATATTTTGACAGGATATTCAACGTATAATTATTGTGGATGGATTTCGAAATTTTAAAACTAATTCCTCCAGAGACTAATTTTTTACAAATTTTAAAATTCCTGAATGCAGTTTTCTCTTCATTTCGTACTTTGCGTGTTGCCATTTTGTTCTCAGCAATTATATGTCAAATATTTTGACAGGATATTCAACGTATAATTATTGTGGATGGATTTCGAAATTTTGAAACTAATTCCTCTAGAGACTAATTTTTTACAAATTTTAAAATTTCTGAATGCAGTTTTCTCTTCATTTCATTCTTTATACGTTGCCATTTTGTTCCCAGTAACTGTATGTCAAATATTTTGACAGGATATTCAACGTATAATTATTGTGGATGGATTTCGAAATTTTAAAACTAATTCCTCCAGAGACTAATTTTTTACAAATTTTAAAATTCCTGAATGCAGTTTTCTCTTCATTTCGTACTTTGCGTGTTGCCATTTTGTTCTCAGCAACTGTATGTCAAATATTTTGACAGGATATTCAACGTATAACTATTGTGGATGGATTTTGAAATTTTGAAACTAATTCCTCTGTAGACTAATTTTTTACAAATTTTAAAATTTCTGAATGCAGTTTTCTCTTCATTTCATTCTTTATACGTTGCCATTTTGTTCCCAGTAACTGTATGTCAAATATTTTGACAGGATATTCAACGTATAATTATTGTGGATGGATTTCGAAATTTTAAAACTAATTCCTCCAGAGACTAATTTTTTACAAATTTTAAAATTCCTGAATGCAGTTTTCTCTTCATTTCGTACTTTGCGTGTTGCCATTTTGTTCTCAGCAACTGTATGTCAAATATTTTGACAGGATATTCAACGTATAACTATTGTGGATGGATTTTGAAATTTTGAAACTAATTCCTCTGTAGACTAATTTTTTACAAATTTTAAAATTTCTGAATGCAGTTTTCTCTTCATTTCATTCTTTATACGTTGCCATTTTGTTCCCAGTAACTGTATGTCAAATATTTTGACAGGATATTCAACGTATAATTATTGTGGATGGATTTCGAAATTTTGGAACTAATTCCTCTAGAGACAAATTTTTTACAAATTTTAAAATTCCTGAATGCAGTTTTCTCTTCATTTCGTACTTTGCGTGTTGCCATTTTGTTCTCAGCAACTGTATGTCAAATATTTTGACAGGATATTCAACGTATAACTATTGTGGATGGATTTTGAAATTTTGAAACTAATTCCTCTGTAGACTAATTTTTTACAAATTTTAAAATTTCTGAATGCAGTTTTCTCTTCATTTCATTCTTTATACGTTGCCATTTTGTTCCCAGTAACTGTATGTCAAATATTTTGACAGGATATTCAACGTATAATTATTGTGGATGGATTTCGAAATTTTGGAACTAATTCCTCTAGAGACAAATTTTTTACAAATTTTAAAATTCCTGAATGCAGTTTTCTCTTCATTTCGTACTTTGCGTGTTGCCATTTTGTTCTCAGCAACTGTATGTCAAATATTTTGACAGGATATTCAACGTATAATTATTGTGGATGGATTTCGAAATTTTAAAACTAATTCCTCCAGAGACTAATTTTTTACAAATTTTAAAATTCCTGAATGCAGTTTTCTCTTCATTTCGTACTTTGCGTGTTGCCATTTTGTTCTCAGCAATTATATGTCAAATATTTTGACAGGATATTCAACGTATAATTATTGTGGATGGATTTCGAAATTTTGAAACTAATTCCTCTAGAGACTAATTTTTTACAAATTTTAAAATTTCTGAATGCAGTTTTCTCTTCATTTCATTCTTTATACGTTGCCATTTTGTTCCCAGTAACTGTATGTCAAATATTTTGACAGGATATTCAACGTATAATTATTGTGGATGGATTTCGAAATTTTAAAACTAATTCCTCCAGAGACTAATTTTTTACAAATTTTAAAATTCCTGAATGCAGTTTTCTCTTCATTTCGTACTTTGCGTGTTGCCATTTTGTTCTCAGCAACTGTATGTCAAATATTTTGACAGGATATTCAACGTATAACTATTGTGGATGGATTTTGAAATTTTGAAACTAATTCCTCTGTAGACTAATTTTTTACAAATTTTAAAATTTCTGAATGCAGTTTTCTCTTCATTTCATTCTTTATACGTTGCCATTTTGTTCCCAGTAACTGTATGTCAAAAATTTTGACAGGATATTCAACGTATAATTATTGTGGATGGATTTCGAAATTTTAAAACTAATTCCTCCAGAGACTAATTTTTTACAAATTTTAAAATTCCTGAATGCAGTTTTCTCTTCATTTCGTACTTTGCGTGTTGCCATTTTGTTCTCAGCAACTGTATGTCAAATATTTTGACAGGATATTCAACGTATAACTATTGTGGATGGATTTCGAAATTTTGAAACTAATTCCTCTAGAGACTAATTTTTTACAAATTTTAAAATTCCTGAATGCAGTTTTCTCTTCATTTCGTACTTTGCGTGTTGCCATTTTGTTCTCAGCAACTGTATGTCAAATATTTTGACAGGATATTCAACGTATAACTATTGTGGATGGATTTTGAAATTTTGAAACTAATTCCTCTGTAGACTAATTTTTTACAAATTTTAAAATTTCTGAATGCAGTTTTCTCTTCATTTCATTCTTTATACGTTGCCATTTTGTTCCCAGTAACTGTATGTCAAAAATTTTGACAGGATATTCAACGTATAATTATTGTGGATGGATTTCGAAATTTTAAAACTAATTCCTCCAGAGACTAATTTTTTACAAATTTTAAAATTCCTGAATGCAGTTTTCTCTTCATTTCGTACTTTGCGTGTTGCCATTTTGTTCTCAGCAACTGTATGTCAAATATTTTGACAGGATATTCAACGTATAACTATTGTGGATGGATTTCGAAATTTTGAAACTAATTCCTCTAGAGACTAATTTTTTACAAATTTTAAAATTCCTGAATGCAGTTTTCTCTTCATTTCGTACTTTGCGTGTTGCCATTTTGTTCTCAGCAACTGTATGTCAAATATTTTGACAGGATATTCAACGTATAACTATTGTGGATGGATTTTGAAATTTTGAAACTAATTCCTCTGTAGACTAATTTTTTACAAATTTTAAAATTTCTGAATGCAGTTTTCTCTTCATTTCATTCTTTATACGTTGCCATTTTGTTCCCAGTAACTGTATGTCAAAAATTTTGACAGGATATTCAACGTATAATTATTGTGGATGGATTTCGAAATTTTAAAACTAATTCCTCCAGAGACTAATTTTTTACAAATTTTAAAATTCCTGAATGCAGTTTTCTCTTCATTTCGTACTTTGCGTGTTGCCATTTTGTTCTCAGCAACTGTATGTCAAATATTTTGACAGGATATTCAACGTATAACTATTGTGGATGGATTTTGAAATTTTGAAACTAATTCCTCTGTAGACTAATTTTTTACAAATTTTAAAATTTCTGAATGCAGTTTTCTCTTCATTTCATTCTTTATACGTTGCCATTTTGTTCCCAGTAACTGTATGTCAAAAATTTTGACAGGATATTCAACGTATAATTATTGTGGATGGATTTCGAAATTTTAAAACTAATTCCTCCAGAGACTAATTTTTTACAAATTTTAAAATTCCTGAATGCAGTTTTCTCTTCATTTCGTACTTTGCGTGTTGCCATTTTGTTCTCAGCAACTGTATGTCAAATATTTTGACAGGATATTCAACGTATAACTATTGTGGATGGATTTCGAAATTTTGAAACTAATTCCTCTAGAGACTAATTTTTTACAAATTTTAAAATTTCTGAATGCACTTTTCTCTTAATTTCGTACTTTGTGTGTTGCCATTTTGTTCTCAGCAATTATATGTCAAATATTTTGACAGGATATTCAACGTATAATTATTGTGGATGAATTTTGAAATTTTGAAACTAATTCCTGTAGAGACTATTTTTTTTACAAATTTTGTAATTGTTGAATGCGGTGTTTTCACGGTGTATAATGCTTAATAAACAAAATTACTGATCCTTCTTGTGTGCATATTTCAATTTTTCTTGCTCGTGTTGTTTAAATTATAATTTTTAAACATGCCACAGGATTCTGAAGGATTCAATTTGTTCACTGAAAAATTAATTTGTTGCTAATGGAGTAATTAATGAATATTCATAAATTCAGGTTGACTTTCGTCTTGAATTAATTTAAATAAATAATTCCTCCGGAATATAAAGCGAGGGCGAATTTTAATTTGTTGTTAATGTTTAATATTGAAACGTTTATATTTATATATTTTTACGATCTATTTTTTTATAATAAATATAAATAAAGGAATAAGCCAGAAGAATTTCAGCTACGCTATTTTTCATAAATTAAATTTATTCAATACGTCTGCAACAAGTGAAGTTTTTTTTTTATAATCGTCCTATTTTAAAATAAGCTAGGAATTTATCCCCGATGATGAATTACTGCGCTTTGCGTACAGACACATGTCAAGCATATCAAGCGGGCAATGAAAAGGGTGCTTTCCACGTTTCAACACGTTAATTACACCCATTGGATTATGACACCAAGTTCAAGTAGAATTGCAATAGCTGAATGTAATTATCGACGGAGCCGTTTGCAATTCCGCCGCATTAATTCCAAATCCATTGCAATTAAACCGGAAACAATAGATTGAGTAATTACCACATCGTGGATCATAATTATTATTTAATATATTATACAGCAGATATACTATATATTTTTATAAAAGCCCCATAGAGATTTACATGTTAAAACTCGTATGCCTGTTAATTGTTTTTCTTTTTAATTTTTGGCAGGCTCCCTGAATAGTTTTTAAAATGAAAAAAATCGAAAATACTCCCACAGGAATGTTATCCTTGCAAATTATTTAGAATAGTTTTTAAAATAAAAGAAGTCGATGTACCATTTTTTCTGTAAGCATGGAGTTCTTGTAATTGTAAGATTTGGCTTCTATGAAGGACAATACATAATATAATGTAGAAATAAAATGGTCCCCTGAAAACCCTTCAAAAGTTGTACCCTCCTTTGATCAAAATCTCTTTCTCTTTTACTGTTACTATTCTTAGAATATTTTATATTTTGATATGCTATTAACCTAGATATGCCCATTGTTTTATATGTAGGACGGAAATTTCCTTCTAGAATATTGTCAACACCATCATCATTCATTAACATTTGACAAGAAAACGAAAAATGTTGTCTGTGTTTTTAAATTTTAATCGCTTGATCTGAAGAAACATTTCATTCAAATCGCAGGCAAATATGGGTTCCAAATATAAGAATGTTTAGTAAATGGATTAACGAAATTAATCGCTATTGAAAACATTAGAATATGTTCATTGACTGAATCAAATTAATCAGAGAGTTAAGAAAATTAAAAGATTTTTTTTTATTTCCCTGAATGAAAATTCAGTTCCTGTGTGTACGTATTGATCAAATGCCTTGGTGCGGAGAAGTTGGGCAATTTAAGATGCGTCTTCTCATTAGTTTAATTTCCCTACAGAAATCAGTTCGTTTACTTTCCGCACTATGGAGAACTCCAGTAATTTCCTTAATTAATTGAAAGTGGATTAACCCGGATTTTTTTAACCATTAGCCTAAATTAAATTAATACTTATACAGAGTGACCCATTTGAAAGCGGGCCACCCTCATATTTTTTTTATTTTTGGAGCGATTTTGACGAATTTTTTTTTTAATGTCGAGGGGGGAAAGGTGTATTTTGGAGCCAAGCGGCGTCCAGTTTTTTTAAAAAGCAAAGCCTACACGATAATATTCAGAGCCGTAAAATCCATAATCCATATTAGAGATTGTTTTATTAAAAATCCGCGTACGCCACTGGAATTGCCGTCCTCTGAAATAGATCTGTACCAAGTTTCATGAAAAAATATTCAACATTAACGATTCTATGACTAAATTACTGACAGGTGTTATTATGCATTAAGAATACAGCTACACACGGATGAACAATTCATAATAGTAGGCTTTGCAATTACTAAAGTCACAGATGAAATAAAAGACGAAAATGTCAAATGTCAGTTAAGTAGTGAAATTTACGTACTGTTCCGTAAGTACACTGTCAATAAGTATGGCTCATAATTTAACGGTACAACATAAGATTGAAATAGTAAAACTTCGTGGTGACAGAGACAGGTCTGGAAGGGAAGTATCTCGAATTTTTAATGACAGACATCCAGAACTTCAAAATATTAGCAAGTCTACCGTTGTGCGAGTGTGCAATATTTTTAACGAATACGGAGCTGTATCTCAGCACATTTTAAAAAATATTAATGTAGTACAACGGCCACGAAAAAGCAATGAACGAATTCGAAATTATTTCATCGAAAATCCGAAAAAAAGTTTGAGAATTGCAAGTTTGGACCTCCAGTTACCACGGGAAACAATAAGAAGAAACCTTAAAAAATACAGTAATATGAAGCCTTATAAACCGAAATTTCTCCACACCTTAGAAGAAGGTGATAATGATAAGCGAATGGAATATTGCTTATGGTGCCAAGGAGAATACCTTAATGACATAAATTTTCAAAAAAGAATTTTGTTTAGTGACGAGGCAACATTTACAACCAATGGGACGGTAAATTCACAGAACACGAGACAGTGGGCACAAAAAAATCCAGAATGGGTAATAAACTGTAGGCGACAATATTCACAGAAGGTAAACGTATGGTGCGGTATATTAAATACCAGAATAATTGGCCCCTTCTTTTTTGAAGGCAATTTGAATAGCCAAAGTTTTTTAAATTTTTTAAACAATGGATTTTCGGATGCTGTTGATGAACTTCCACTTGCAGAAGTGGCTGGTCTACTGTTCCAGTTAGATGGCTGTCCTATCCACAATGCCAGGACTGTGAGAGCGTGGCTGGAGGAAAATTTTCCTAATCGGTGGATAGGGCGAAATAGTAGGTTAATGCAGTTTCCTCCCAGGTCTCCTGACTTAACTCCCCTAGATTTTTTTTCTATGGGGGTTTATTAAAGAAAAAGTCTACAATACTCGTCCAACCAACGCAGAAGAACTGCGCGAAAGAATAAGGCAGGCATGCGCTGAAATTACACCACATCAATTATCTAATGTTATGGCAAATATTAAAAGACGATATGATAAATGCATTCAAATAAATGGAGATTTAGTTGAAAAATCCAGAATTTAAAATTAATTTATGTGTTAATTTAATATTATTTTAGAAGAATGTCTGTAAAATACTGTTTATTAAATGTTGTTATTAAATAAAATAATCGTTGAAATTCATTTGTTATCGCATGGGTTACTGGATAAAAAGCTTCTTAATGCATAATAAACAACTCGTCACTAATTTAGTCATAGAATCGTTAATGTTGAATATTTTTTCATGAAACTTGGTACAGATCTATTTCAGAGGACGCCAATTCCAGTGGCGTACGTGGATTTTTAATAAAAAAATCGCTAATATGGATTATGGATTTTACAACTCTAAATGTTATCTTGTAGGCTTTGGTTTAAAAAAAAACTGGACGCCGCTTGGCTCCAAAATACACATTTCCCCCCTCCACATAAAAAAAAAAATTCGTCAAAATCGCTCCATAAATAAAAAAATTATGAGGGTGGCCCGCTTTCAAATGGGTCACTCTGTATAATGAACTTTTAATATTTAATACATTTGCCGAAATAAATGTGGAATTCCTGGAGCAATTTTAATAAAAAGTTAATTTTTCGCCTTTAAAATTTCCTTTCAAGCAAATCCATTTTTGTTTCTGTTAAGTTTGGATAGATTTTTTTTTAATAATCGTAAAGGCATATTATTTAGGGTTAATCCTACAAAATTTGATACATCTGTCGGAATAAATCTGGAATTCCTGGAGCAATTTTAAGAAAAAGTTAATTTTTCGTCTTCAAAATTTCCTTTCAAGCGCAGCCATTTTTTTTGTGTTAAGTTTAGATAGATTTTTGTTAATAATCGCAAAGACACATTATTTGGGGTTAATCCGACAAAATTTGATAGATTTGTCGAAATAAATGTGGAATTCCTAGAGCAATTTTATGAAAAAGTTTATTTTTCTCCTTCAAAATTTCCTTTCAATCAAAGCCATTTTTGTTGCTTTTAAGTTTGGATAGATTTTTTTTAACAATTGCAAAGACACATTATTTGGGGTTAATTCAACAAAATTTAATACATCTCCTGAAATAAATGCGGAATTCCTAGAGCAATTTTTAGAAAAAGATCATTTTTCGTCATCAAAATTTCCTTTCAAGTGTAGCCATTCTTGTTTCTGGTAAGTTTGGATAGATTTTTATTACAAATTGCAAAGACACATTAATTATAATGAATCCGACAAAATTTGATAAATCTGTTGAAATAAATGTGGAATTTCTAGAGCAATTTTTAGAAAAAAGTTCATTTTTCGTCTTCAAAATTTCTTTTCAAGCGTAGCCATTTTTGCTTCTGTTAAGTTTGAATAGATATTTTTAATAATTGTAAATAGACATTATTTAGGGTTAATCTGAGAAAATTTGATACATCTGTCGACGTAAATGTGGAATTTCTACAGCAATTTTCAGTAAATCGATTAAACCCTACGACGATTACGAACTGAAATAATATGTAAATAAAATTTTTAGATTTTTATTACAGGAAAATTTCATTCATCCCCCCCGCAACCCTCATTGGAACAAAACACGCACAGAACTATAACTCCTAATTAACATCAACTAAATCGTTTAATTAGCTGCAGTGTATCAAATATTAATAAAGTAGTAATTGTTTGATAAATACAAGAAAACGAACTGCTTGCAGATTAACGAACAGGTTGAATATTCATATATTCAGGCTACATTTCGTTTTCTTGTATTTATCTAATGCTTTCTGCAACAAGTAAAGTTGTTTCTAATTTGTTTGTAATTGTTTGAGCTTCTGCAGCGAGTCTTACTTAATATAGTAAGAACAACAAGTATCAATTAAAACAACTACTCCCCGTTGTTTTAATTGATATTGGTTGTTCTTCTATATTAAGTAAGACTCGCTGCATAAACTCAAACAATTACTACTTTATTAATATTTAATACACTGCAGCTAATTAAACGATTTATAATTAATATTTTCTAAACATTAACTTAATTTCTAGCCATAAAACCTTTACCCTGTTTCGTCGATAATTTAAATTTGAAGGTGCGTATTAACGAAGTTTGAATAAAATTCTCGCATTAAATAAATTTTACGCTGTAAGCTTAATTACAATAGAGTAAATTACCATTGCTTGAAATTGATTGCTTAAACTCGACGGCTTTAAAATCCACTTTATATAATAAAGTAATCCGCTTAAGAAAATCCGGGCTGCACTCACTGTCTTAAGAAAAGAATTATCCCGGAGTGTCATCCTTCTTTTAAAAATTTATATTATAAGATTCAATATTGGGATTGTGGATCTTTCATGAAACGTTAGTCGTGCTCAATTATTTGCGTTTAAAATTTAATTTCTAATAAATCATTATTCAAAAGGTCGATAGGCCATGTACAGTCTTGTTTGTGTGAAAATTAAATAAAAACTGAATTATTAAAAAAAAGAATGAAAATTTTAAGAAATAAATGGACTGGTCGATAGCCCAGACAGGTACATACTAACACCTTATTGTAAATTAATTGTATTGTTCTGTATCAAAATGTGTCTGTAATAAATATATTGTATACCGTGTGTTCGATAAAAAACGCCCAACGCCATAACTTTGTCATTTTGTCTTTTATTGACCGATTTGAATGAACTAAAAACCAAACAAACACAGCATAAATGATGTATTTGTTAAACATATTTCCAGAGAGACACTGCATACATAAAATTAAACATTCGTATTTGGTGGATGCGCCGGGAAAATTCCGTGACGAAATTCGTTAAGACTTTATACAGATACATGTATTAATTAATAAATATAATTAATAATTTAATTTGATCCACATGACTTGACCACTGCTGCTGCATACTTTTACCGTTAAAGCACTTAAATAACTCACCTAATCTCATAAGATTCCTGACCGTCTTCAGCGTGGAACTTCGTTTCCGGTCGGCGCGTTCCGTCGATGGGGATTTATCGGGGGTCGTCAGCGACCGACCCCGCTTCAACGTCCTCGACGTTTTCCTAGCGGGCTCCTGGTTCGACCCCGTGGCCAATGTCTTCTCCAGATTGGCGATGTTCTGCTCGATGTCTATCAGCATCTGCTGGTCGTCGTCGAGGAAATCGTAGGCGGCACTTCCGGCGAAGGAAGCGCTCGAACCGTCCGGAACGGTGTACAATACATCAAAATGTAAATTAACCTTGAAAAAAAATGAACTCGGTAAGTCGGGTCATTAATCATAACTTTATTTTTTTTTTTGGTGCCGCAATATATTATATCGTGGTGTTTAAATGAAAGCTGTGGGATATTATACATTAATACCGAATGCGTGATGAATTTTAGTTTTGCTGGCGTGACTTATAAGATTAATTAGCTCCAATAAATAATTTAACAAAAACGAAATATTACCTAACGGTGGATTTATTTAAGATAGGTTTTTCGTTATTATATTTTCAGCTATTCTTTATGCGTCACTGTCAGTCACCGAACACATTTTTGAATTGTTATCGAAATTGAGCCTCTAGATGAGGATTTAAGGTCAAAATGCATCAAAATAGAAAAGAATGGGCTGAAAGACCTTCGGTCGATGGCAAACGAAGAAAAAGAAGAAGAAAAAGAAGAGAAGAAGAAGAAAGAAGATAGAGTCGTAAATTATAATAATATGTATTCTTATATGATTAATTAATTTCTCACTTAACCCGTGGTGAAACATAATTATATATTTGATTAATTAACACTTGGTTTTGTTTCACTGATTTTATTTTTCTCTCCGACTAGTTTCGACCTTAGGTCATTCTCAAGGAGATTACCTGATTTTTCAATTCCTGTATAAATACCAGTCGATGTTAATTTTGTACATATCTCCTTGAGAATGACCTAAGGTCGAAACTAGTCGGAGAGAAAAACAAAATCAGTGAAACAAAACCAAGTGTTTTAATTAATCAAATATGTATTCTTCCTTCAATAAAGATGTTTACATATACAGGGTGCCCGTTTTTCGAGCACAAGAGATTCGAGGTTGCTTAAATTAGGGCAAAGTTGTGTATTATAACGTTGATTAATGAGTTGTTGAGAAATTGGAGTTACCTTTTTTTGTTTTCAAAAAATCGCGAAAAAATAAAAAAATTTAATTTTCATTTTTACTTTTTTATTCGAAAACTATTACTATTGAGCATTTTACACTAAAACATTATTAGAGCCCTTTTTAATGAAGGATCTAAATATGTTATTAGATTTATTGTAACTTTCAAGATCGCGGAGAAACAATAGACAACTTTTGTTTTTCTTATGGCCGCCATATTGGATTTCTACATTTTTTAATGCAAGATTTTTTTCTGTTTACACATTATGTTTTAATTTTACATTTGAGCCAAAAATTTTAAATTTATTATTTTTGTAAAGAGTGCCATGTAAACAAAATCAACACTTTTGTTCAAAACAAAATGTGACAGTTCCATTTAAACTTCATTCTTGAAATTTACTTTACTGGTAACTTTATCGTAAAAATGAAATTTTGAAGTGAAGAATAACGCGATATGTTACAAATTTATTACAATTTCCATAAAAATGTGTCTCAATGGAGGTGTATCTTTAGAAATATCCGAGAAATTTATCCCCAATGGATTACTTTTTATGGGGAACTTTGAAAAATAAGATTTATCAAAGCGTTCCAGCCAATATTAATGAACTGCGTAGAAGTATTGTTGATTCTATCAATAATATTAGAAGGAGAAATATTAGTAGGGTAATTTATAATTGAAGAAAAAGCGCAGAATTGTGTTTGGAAGTGGAATGTGAATGTGAATAATTTGAGCACTTATTGTAGCATTATGTTCTCTAGTAGTTTTAAATGTTGTAATAAATTCCTGAGATTCGTTTAGAAATTGTATTTTTTATGTAAACCCAACCTTACACAAACAGAATTGTTAATAAATGAATGCATATCCCTTGCTTGATTGTAGATTAATTAAATAATAAAATAAAATGCCACAGTTTGTTTTATAGGCTTTGTAATACTCATTGTTGTAGAAAAGTGTGATGTTTGCATGGCACTCTTTGCAAAAATAATACATTTAAAATTTTGGCTCAAATGTAAAATTAAAACATTATGTGTGATATATCATCGTAAACAGAAAAAAAACTTGCATTAGAAAATGTAAAAGTCCAATATGGCGCCCATAAGAAAAACAAAAGTTGTCTATTGTTTCTCCGCCATCTTGAAAGCTACAATAAATCTAATAACATCTTTAGATCCTCCATTAAAAAGTGCTCTAATAATGTCTTAGTGCAAAATGCGTAATAGTAATAGTTTTCGAATAAAAAATTAAAAATGAAAATTGAATTTTTTTATTTTTTCGCGATTTTTTTTAAAACAAAAAAAGGTAACTCAAATTTCTCAACAGATTATTAATCAACGTTATAATACACAACTTTGCCTTAATTTAACCAATCTTGTATCTCTTAAGATAACTGAAATCCCCATGGTGCCGCTCGAAAAACGGGTTTGTTAATAAACATTGTGAAAGAGTAAATATTAATTAAAATATGTGTAATGTAATCGCGGAACCTAACCTTAAATTATGCATTCTGGTTACGATTTGAAAGATCGTTTACACAGCCGAAAATATAATATCAGTGTTATGCCAATTTAAGCCAGAGTTATATTTATTACCGCCTTTGTGAAATAATATATAAAAAATAATTCTCACTTAAGACTCATTGAAATTAATTGATTCATTTTTAATTAACGTCACACCAAATATTTATTGTTATTTCCATGGCTTAAATGGTATTGTTATTGATACATCGTCGATTGCATAACAAATGATCGTACAACCAATATTGGATAGGATATGCTGCAAAATCCATAGCCGGCGCAGAGTTGCCCCAGATCCCGCCTGATTTCAATATATGACTATTTAATGGGAGCAAAGTGAATGATCAAACGTTGAACTTTATACCCATCATCATAATAATTTCAAAAATCACTGAATAAAACACTTACTATGTTTTTTACCACAATTTATTTGATGTATGTACAAATATTTCATATACATACATATCACGACTTAAGTTTCGACGTTTTACTGTCATTATCAAGTCTTGATAATAAATTGTGGTAAAAAACATAGTAAGTGTTTTATTCAATGATTTTATAATGAATTACCACGTAGTAACAGTCGCAACCATCACCATGAATAATAATTTCAATTTAAAGCAGGTCATCGTTTGATGAGTACGTGTCGTGCTTGAATGTGTTATGTAATTTTTTTCTAATTTTAATTCAGAATTATTTTAAATACGATTACATTTTCTCACGTTGATTCGTGATTATACTGGGTTCCCCATAATAGGCTACCCATTTTAATATTTGAATTAATTTTTTTTCAGTTATCAAAACAAACTTTTTATTATACAAAATTACAGCTAACTCTTTGGGATTTATGATAACATAAATATTTGGCTAATTTAATTCTAACTTTTAAAAATCACGTCTTCTAAATGACCTCCACCAACTTCAACACATTTTTCGATATTAGGTAAAAAGTGGTTCATTCCACGGCGTAGCAAACCTTTGTCTATTCCTTCAACTTCTTCACGAATTTTGACTTTGAGTTCCTCGATTGCACCTGGACGACTCGCAAACACTTTGGCTTTTAAAAATCCCCACAGGAAAAAATCGGGTGGGGACCTCGAAGGCCAAGGCAAATTTCCGAATCGAGAAATGAGTCGTCGGCCATTAAACGTTTCTCGCAGAACCCGCATTGAGTTTCTGGCGGTATGAGCTGTTGCCCCATCTTGTCGGAATAGTAAGGCATTGTCTATTTAATTCTGGAATGAGGAATGTCTCTAGCGTGTTTACGTAGCGCTAGGATGTTACTGTTACAACGCGGTTATTTTCATCCTCAAAAAAATATGGACCAATAATACCAAAAGATCCCACTCCACACCACACAACAACTTTTGGATTATGGAGGTTCTGTGTAAAGATTTCACGAGGATTTTCATTTGACCAGTATCTAAAATTCTGTTTATTAACCATGCCGTTCAAATAAAAATTTGCTTCGTCGCTCATTATTGCTCCTTGATGTAAATTCAAAAATTCTTGACAAAATGCTAACCTTGCTTCTTTATCTTGATTTATAAGTTGCTGTGCCATTTGGTATTTATAGGGATGAAATTTTAAATCTCTTTGAAGAATTCGATCTAAGCTTCCCTTTGATATTCCTAGGATAAGGGTTTGTCGATTAGCAGACCTTTTAGGACTTCTCGTAAACGCAATTCTAACTCGCTCAATATTTTCTGGTGTACGAACTGTCCTTCGACGTCCAGGCTTCTTCAAATTTTGTACAGAACAATTTTCACGCCAATGACGAATCCATAACTTAACAGTTTTACGATTTGGCGCGTGACCTCTATTGTTGCCGGAATGCACGCCTAACTTCTTCTATCGAATTGCTTCTTATGTAAGTTTCTACACAAAACACACGTTGTTGGACTGAGTAATCCATGAAAGTTAAATAATTATGATGAAAATTAACAAACTTCTCGTAGAAAAATAACGTTCCACAAAATTATTAATATAAAACTTATTTGTGACAGGTGCCTACTTGATCAATAATTAACTTAAATCCCAAAGACTACAGAACATAATCCTACAGAGATAAACTTATTTAGTTATCTCGTAGGGAATTAATTAATAAAATAAAATGGGTAGTCTATTCTGGGGAACCCTGTATAAATTAATCTAAATTACTAAAGCGTGGCATAAACTATTCTAAAACAGACATTCCTGATTACTTGCTTTTATTTTATAATCTTAACGAGATATTGTAATTTTAATTTTATGTTAATATTTTTTCTATGATGACGCGTCACTGTAACATTATATATGTATATTTTACTGTAGTTCATGGAATAAAGACTATTATTATTATTGCTAATTACATTTTCACTGCAATATAAACATTTTTGTTTCAAACTGTAATTATTCGGAGCAACATATTCAACATACACTGCTGAGCATAAAAGTAGGGTCACTTCGTAATTTGATTTTTCTTTTGGAAATTTTTAGTTTTTTTACTTGTTTTTTTCGGTTGTAACAGTTTACTACTCATTTCAATTATTTTTGCTTTGCTGGATCGTATTTTGTACGCCCTTTAAAATGAGGTATCACACAATAGAGGATGCCATTTGAAATTATAAAGATGGGGCGGCTGGGGGTGAAGGGGTGAAAGATAAAATTCTAAAAACAGTGTTTTTTAAATTTCCCCTCGAAAACAAAATTGACGTATTTTTTCTTAAAACCGTAACTACTTCAGATCGAAAGTTATGGATGGCTCCTTTTGAAATGAAGACCCTGCATGTATAATTAATTAGTTCTTTCAACTTACAGGCATGGGTTTGTTGTTTGCGTCGACCAGGCAGTCGTTAACAGAGAGCCTGCCATCACGTACCACCCTCTGCAGGACGACTCCATACGTCCCGATTACTTTATCGGCGAAGAGACGATTCCTGGAGTACAATTCGATTAGCAGGACCTCGTGTTCGTCGACCGGGCGTGCGATGCACCAATCAAATCTCTGAAAGAAAACAAAAAAATCTAGTGAGCTACAACGATATTTTACGTTTGGTAATATCCATGCAGAATAGAATTAAAAAAAAATCGCATCTTATTAAATAATATAAACGTTGTTAAATCGTTTTTGATTGAGAAAGTTGTCCATTATTCGGCCGAATCATTTTCTCCATAGGTGACGTCCAATCAAATGATAGCAATTTCATTGCCCAACAGGTGACGTCCTATCAAATAATAGCGGTTTCATTACCCAACAAGTGACGTCCAATCAAATGATAGCGGTTTCATTGCCCAACAGTTTAGTTGTTACTATAGTTACGATTCGTTTTTTGTCAGCGAACTGCCGCAATTTCCTAATAGAAAAATTATTCGTTATAATTTAATACAAACAGAAAAATCTTTAGGTAATTATTTAATATGATGCGAAAAAGTATAGCATTAAACTCGTGAACAAATTGGCCATTACCACTCGGGTAAATTGCAACACTCGTCTACGGCTCACCAATAAAATCTCTGAAAGAAAGAAAACGAAATATCCGAGTGAAATTTGTTGTATGTTTTACGTTTGATAAGATATATATGCGAAATAGAATCAAAATTTATATCCATTTTAATGGTCGTAGCCACACACAAAGAAGGTAAAAGTATGACGAAGCGCTGCATATACCCTGCGGGGAATCTTTTGATGCAACTTAGGAAATATCAGTGGCGGCTCTAGAACGATTTCTAGAGGGGGCAAGATCTCCTAGTTGCGCTCCAGAGAATCTTATATGCAGTGATTAACCTATTAGCCCTTAATGAACGAGCGCACCTTTGTTAAACAATTACCAATAGATCGATGGAATCTTAGCAAATTAATTACTGGAGCGAGAAAAAGTGCACAAGTGACCCTAAGCTAACGAGCTAGTTTATAATAGCTATAATGAGCTCAATTGTGAATTGATATTTTGCTGGATGCGCCGGTAAAGTAATTTTTCTACTTTGGTTTAACAATCGACCTTTTGTTATATCAAAAATAATTTAATAATGAGATTTTTTATTTTACAGTTTTGCCCATTATTAAACTATTTGTGGTAACATTTTAGTTGTTGCGATTGGCAGTACTTAAACGTGACAGGTGTCGACATCAAAATGTAAAATTGCCGTTAATTCATATGATAATTGGAACCCCCCAATGCGTTACATACTGAATATGTTCGAATGCATATTGGGGAGTTCGCCACCACTTCCACTAAGGTTAAAGAAAACGGAGGCGTCATATTGTTCACTTTTTATCCGCGTGGAAAATGTAGGAACTCGGTGACAATGGCCGGTCGCATGAATTCACTTGGCTCTCGGTGACGACGTTTAGGCAACACAACATACACAGAGGGAAGCTTGTAATTTATTACATGTATTATCACTTTGTTTGCGAAACGAATATCACGGAAGAAACAGCGAGAGTATAATGCATGTTTCATTCGCGGCGAAAAAGAGCCGCTTGAGTCGGTGTGGATTTTTAATTAGCGTCGACCAATCCCCGACACTAGGAACGAGAAACAAATGTAAACATAACCTTAAATTTCGATTATCATTTAAGCGCTGCATTATTTTATAAGCTTAAAATAGTTACAACTTACGTGGAAATAATTTGTTTATCGCACCCTTGGCAACCTCCCTTATTTCTGGAGGTGTGTAGGTAATATTCTTGATTTAATATGTTTTAAAATTAACTATTGAAATCGCCGTAGAAATACGTATGTCAAATATTAAATTCGTTCGAAAGGATCAAATGTTTTTAGTGCTGCCAAATGTTAAAAGATAAAACTCACTAGGTTTAAGTATATATTTTATTTTAGAAATAATTCCTTAACAAAAACCAAAGTAGAAAAAATAATATATTATACTTGTTTGAGGCATTGTGGGACACACAAATAATGTCTGACAGTCCTATTAACCAAGTTTGATTGATATGAATTATACAGGGTGTTCAAAATTTAATGTCAAACTTTAAAGTACTTCGTGTTTCTTATTTAAATTATCTCTGTAAAAAGTTCTCGATTACGGTAAATTCCGTTTATATAGCAACGTGCAAACCCGCATGTATTTATTCCGGGGAAAAATGAAACTCGGCCGACCTTTTTCCACCTATTTTTTTTCTCTCGCCGCCGGCTTCTTTATGCGGAAAATTTGGGCAGGTTAGTGGAAAGGGGTTCGATATGTGGGCCACGGGCAACGGGAAAACGGCCGGAAGGGCCGAATCCTCACGCTCGGCGATGCAGGAAAAGCGCAGGAAAATCAACTCTCTGCCTGACGGAAATCGAAATCCTGAAATTCGCGAAATCAGAGCCGGGGGATTTACGTTTCAAAACGTATGAATAGAGGAATGAAAATACGAACTTATTGTTGAAATGCGATACCGTTTCATCGGCGATTGTTTCATCAAAGCGTATTCATTTGACGTTTTAGAGGGAATTTAGTATTTATTTCCAGTTTTAAATAATAATATTTTTTACAGTATACACCTTTTACATGGAATTGCATTATTTGTTGATGTATCTTGAGCTTTTTAAATAATTTCCTTAATTATTTCTATTTTTTACAATTTTTCAAATCGCCGAATGTATTTTTCATTTTCTCATTTTAAGTCTGGATCGTTGCCGCTTTGTTTCTACTCACGATATGGCAATTGTTTTGATGGAAAATCAAAGATGCATTGTTTGTTGATGTATCTTGAGCTTTTTAAGATATTTCCTTAATTATTTCTATTTTTTACAATTTTTCAAATCGCCGAATGTATTTTTCATTTTCTCATTTTAAGTCGAAATAGTTGCCGTTTTGTTTCTTCTCACGATATGGCAATTGTTTTGATGGAAAATCAAAGATGCATTGTTTGTTGATGTATCTTGAGCTTTTTAACAAATTTCCTTAATTATTTCTATTTTTTACAATTTTTCAAATCGCCGAATGTATTTTTCATTTTCTCATTTTAAGTCTGGATCGTTGCCGCTTTGTTTCTACTCACGATATGGCAATTGTTTTGATGGAAAATCAAAGATGCATTGTTTGTTGATGTATCTTGAGCTTTTTAAGATATTTCCTTAATTATTTCTATTTTTTACAATTTTTCAAATCGCCGAATGTATTTTTCATTTTCTCATTTTAAGTCGAAATAGTTGCCGTTTTGTTTCTTCTCACGATATGGCAATTGTTTTGATGGAAAATCAAAGATGCATTGTTTGTTGATGTATCTTGAGCTTTTTAAGAAATTTCCTTATTTATTTCTATTTTTTACAATTTTTCAAACCGCCGAATGTATTTTTCATTTTCTCATTTTAAGTCTGGATTGTTGCCGTTTTGTTTCCACTCACGATATGGCAATTGTTTTGATGGAAAATCAAAGATGCATTGTTTGTTGATGTATCTTGAGCTTTTTAACAGATTTCCTTAATTATTTCTATTTTTTACAATTTTTCAAATCGCCGAATGTATTTTTCATTTTCTCATTTTAAGTCTGAATTGTTGCCGTTTTGTTTCTGCTCACGATATGGCAATTGTTTTAATGGAAAATCAAAGATGCATTATTTGTTGATGTATCTTGAGTTTTTTACGAAATTTCCTAAATTATTTCTATTTTTTACAATTTTTCAAACCGCCGAATGTATTTTTCATTTTCTCATTTTAAGTCTGGATTGTTGCCGTTTTGTTTCCACTCACGATATGGCAATTGTTTTGATGGAAAATCAAAGATGCATTGTTTGTTGATGTATCTTGAGCTTTTTAAGAAATTTCCTTAATTATTTCTATTTTTTACAATTTTTCAAATCGCCGAATGTATTTTTCATTTTCTCATTTTAAGTCTGGATTGTTGCCGTTTTGTTCCTCCTTACGATATGGCAATTGTTTTGATGGAAAATCAAAAATGCATTGTTTGCTTTTTAAGAAATTTCCTACATTATTTGTATTGTTTATATTGCCTTGAGTAACTCTTAAAATAAACTCCCTTTAAAAAAATGCTGCACATTTTATCTTACATTTATGTAAAATATGTATTTCCCTGGAGGCGGGTTGGACTGGAAAAATCCATTAATACTCACTTTAGAGTCGGCACAGAAAAATGAGCATGTTTGAACTTTATTTAAATGCGCTATTTTCCCTCGAAGACAAATTGCTGTTGAAACGAGAGGGTCATTAAAATGCAATAATTATAGCGTTGTTATGTGGTCGGTGGTAATTATGCAGACCGGTCGTGTTTCAGGTCGTTTCAGTAAATATCCGTTCAGACTGTTTTATATAACTGCGAAAAATATGATTCTATTTAAGGTTTTACTTTCAAATAAAATATGTGTTTTCAATAATTATGTGATATTCATTAAAATAAAGGCTGAAAAACGAGAACGTTAATTTCCTGTAAAAGTGTCTCAATAAATGTATCGTGTGTGTCTTTCTCTCTCATTAAAATAAATGCAAAGAATAAAAGAGCTCTTGACTTTTTCATTTATTATTCCACCGTCATTACAGTCAGCATCCCTTCTAATAATAACTTTTCTTTTCTATCGAACATTCCACCG
Organism: Ocypus olens; assembly: GCA_910593695.2. NCBI lineage: Eukaryota > Metazoa > Arthropoda > Insecta > Coleoptera > Staphylinidae > Ocypus > Ocypus olens. The sequence continues at coordinate 68,411,171 of OU343047.1, forward strand.
AGAGTTACTTGATCCATTACCGTCTACTTACACATTTATTTTTCCTTTCTTTCTGCTTCTCCCTTTTTATTTGTGGTGCATGCATGCAACTAGCAGTTAATCAATTCGCCTCCGGTGTACAATACATATCCGTATCCTATTTTTCTTCTCTCTTATTTGTTCTGATACATCCTTACTATCGACTACCACACAATTCCCCACCGAGACCCCTAAAACCTCCACAATTTTCAAGTAAGCAATTTTTTCATAGTTTCATAATTTCCATTTTATTTTAATTTTTTTTTAAATATAAATTACGCTTTAATATAATTAAGCATGTGTCTGCACGTTTACATTTTGTAATGAACAAGTTTTAGGTGTTACGTTAAAATAATGGATTTTGTTGACGGCTATTAGGAAACTTTAGGATGAGCCGGACTATCACACGCACAAAATTTAAAAACTTTTTTTTTCTACATAGACGACAAAGGGACGCCGAGAATGAGCTTGATTAAAAATTCCACGGAGATAAAAACGCGCAGAGGTAACCTTATTTATGTTAGGGCCGGTAATGAGCTTTGTTGTCGACACGTGAAGTCTGAAAGGAAAACTTTTGATGTTGATTTAGAAATGCAAATGCTCAGCCTTGTTTCTTGTAAAGCTAATGTTTATATATTTGCACCTTAATAAGGTAAAATACATTAGGAAATAATTAGATATGAAAAAATGTAATAATTTTGTTGGCGCGAAAAAAAAAATAAATAAAAACAATTACAATCGACTTGAAACTTTCCAAAATCACTCAATGTTAATTCAAGAATGATTTGGTGAAAAATTACAATATATTCCGCCAATAGATTTTACGATATTTCATGCAGACACGGTGTAAAGTTACAAAAAATTGTAATAATTTTGTCGACTCGGAAAAAAAATATAAAAACAATTACAATCGACTTGAAACTTTCCAAAATCACTCAATGTTAATTCAAGAATGATTTGGTGAAAAATTACAATACATTCCGCCAATAGATTTCACGTTATTTCATGCAGACACGGTGTAAAGTCATAAAAAATTGTAATAATTTTGTCGACGCGGAAAAAAAATATAAAAACAATTACAATCGACTTGAAACTTTCCAAAATCACTCAATGTTAATTCAAGAATGATTTGGTGAAAAATTACAATATATTCCGCCAATAGATTTTACGATATTTCATGCAGACACGGTGTAAAGTTATAAAAAATTGTAATAATTTTGTCGACGCGGAAAAAAAATATAAAAACAATTACAATCAACTTGAAACTTTCCAAAATCACTCAATGTTAATTCAAGAATGATTTGGTGAAAAAATACATTACATTCCGCCAATAGATTTTACGATATTTCATGCAGACACGGTGTAAAGTTACAAAAAATTGTAATAATTTTGTCGACGCGGAAAAAAATATAAAAACAATTACAATCGACTTGAAACTTTCCAAAATCACTCAATGTTAATTCAAGAATGATTTGGTGAAAAATTACAATATATTCCGCCAATAGATTTTACGATATTTCATGCAGACACGGTGTAAAGTCATAAAAAATTGTAATAATTTTGTCGACGCGGAAAAAAATATAAAAACAATTACAATCAACTTGAAACTTTCCAAAATCACTCAATGTTAATTCAAGAATGATTTGGTGAAAAATTACAATACATTCCGCCAATAGATTTCACGTTATTTCATGCAGACACGGTGTAAAGTTACAAAAAATTGTAATAATTTTGTCGACTCGGAAAAAAAATATAAAAACAATTACAATCGACTTGAAACTTTCCAAAATCACTCAATGTTAATTCAAGAATGATTTGGTGAAAAATTACAATATATTCCGCCAATAGATTTTACGATATTTCATGCAGACACGGTGTAAAGTTACAAAAAATTGTAATAATTTTGTCGACGCGGAAAAAAATATAAAAACAATTACAATCGACTTGAAACTTTCCAAAATCACTCAATGTTAATTCAAGAATGATTTGGTGAAAAATTACAATATATTCCGCCAATAGATTTTACGATATTTCATGCAGACACGGTGTAAAGTTACAAAAAATTGTAATAATTTTGTCGACTCGGAAAAAAAATATAAAAACAATTACAATCGACTTGAAACTTTCCAAAATCACTCAATGTTAATTCAAGAATGATTTGGTGAAAAATTACAATACATTCCGCCAATAGATTTTACGATATTTCATGCAGACACGGTGTAAAGTTACAAAAAATTGTAATAATTTTGTCGACGCGGAAAAAAATATAAAAACAATTACAATCGACTTGAAACTTTCCAAAATCACTCAATGTTAATTCAAGAATGATTTGTTGAAAAATTGCAATACATTCCGCCAATAGATTTTACGATATTTCATGCAGACACGGTGTAAAGTTACAAAAAATTGTAATAATTTTGTTGACGCGGAAAAAAATATAAAAACAATTACAATCGACTTGAAACTTTCCAAAATCACTCAATGTTAATTCAAGAATGATTTGGTGAAAAATTACAATATATTCCGCCAATAGATTTTACGATATTTCATGCAGACACGGTGTAAAGTTACAAAAAATTGTAATAATTTTGTCGACGCGGAAAAAAATATAAAAACAATTACAATCGACTTGAAACTTTCCAAAATCACTCAATGTTAATTCAAGAATGATTTGGTGAAAAATTACAATATATTCCGCCAATAGATTTCACGTTATTTCATGCAGACACGGTGTAAAGTTACAAAAAATTGTAATAATTTTGTCGACTCGGAAAAAAAATATAAAAACAATTACAATCGACTTGAAACTTTCCAAAATCACTCAATGTTAATTCAAGAATGATTTGGTGAAAAATTACAATACATTCCGCCAATAGATTTTACGATATTTCATGCAGACACGGTGTAAAGTTACAAAAAATTGTAATAATTTTGTCGACTCGGAAAAAAAATATAAAAACAATTACAATCGACTTGAAACTTTCCAAAATCACTCAATGTTAATTCAAGAATGATTTGGTGAAAAATTACAATACATTCCGCCAATAGATTTTACGATATTTCATGCAGACACGGTGTAAAGTTACAAAAAATTGTAATAATTTTGTCGACTCGGAAAAAAAATATAAAAACAATTACAATCGACTTGAAACTTTCCAAAATCACTCAATGTTAATTCAAGAATGATTTGGTGAAAAATTACAATACATTCCGCCAATAGATTTTACGATATTTCATGCAGACACGGTGTAAAGTTACAAAAAATTGTAATAATTTTGTCGACGCGGAAAAAAATATAAAAACAATTACAATCGACTTGAAACTTTCCAAAATCACTCAATGTTAATTCAAGAATGATTTGTTGAAAAATTGCAATACATTCCGCCAATAGATTTTACGATATTTCATGCAGACACGGTGTAAAGTTACAAAAAATTGTAATAATTTTGTCGACGCGGAAAAAAATATAAAAACAATTACAATCGACTTGAAACTTTCCAAAATCACTCAATGTTAATTCAAGAATGATTTGGTGAAAAATTACAATATATTCCGCCAATAGATTTCACGTTATTTCATGCAGACACGGTGTAAAGTTACAAAAAATTGTAATAATTTTGTCGACTCGGAAAAAAAATATAAAAACAATTACAATCGACTTGAAACTTTCCAAAATCACTCAATGTTAATTCAAGAATGATTTGGTGAAAAATTACAATACATTCCGCCAATAGATTTCACGTTATTTCATGCAGACACGGTGTAAAGTTACAAAAAATTGTAATAATTTTGTCGACTCGGAAAAAAAATATAAAAACAATTACAATCGACTTGAAACTTTCCAAAATCACTCAATATTAATTCAAGAATGATTTGTTGAAAAATTGCAATACATTCCGCCAATAGATTTTACGTTATTTCATGCAGACACGGTGTAAAGTTATAAAAAATTGTAATAATTTTGTCGACGCGGAAAAAAATATAAAAACAATTACAATCGACTTGAAACTTTCCAAAATCACTCAATATTAATTCAAGAATGATTTGTTGAAAAATTGCAATACATTCCGCCAATAGATTTTACGTTATTTCATGCAGACACGGTGTAAAGTTATAAAAAATTGTAATAATTTTGTCGACGCGGAAAAAAAATATAAAAACAATTACAATCGACTTGAAACTTTCCAAAATCACTCAATGTTAATTCAAGAATGATTTGGTGAAAAATTACAATATATTCCGCCAATAGATTTTACGATATTTCATGCAGACACGGTGTAAAGTTATAAAAAATTGTAATAATTTTGTCGACGCGGAAAAAAAATATAAAAACAATTACAATCGACTTGAAACTTTCCAAAATCACTCAATGTTAATTCAAGAATGATTTGGTGAAAAATTACAATACATTCCGCCAATAGATTTCACGTTATTTCATGCAGACACGGTGTAAAGTTACAAAAAATTGTAATAATTTTGTCGACTCGGAAAAAAATATAAAAACAATTACAATCGACTTGAAACTTTCCAAAATCACTCAATATTAATTCAAGAATGATTTGTTGAAAAATTGCAATACATTCCGCCAATAGATTTTACGTTATTTCATGCAGACACGGTGTAAAGTTATAAAAAATTGTAATAATTTTGTCGACGCGGAAAAAAATATAAAAACAATTACAATCGACTTGAAACTTTCCAAAATCACTCAATATTAATTCAAGAATGATTTGTTGAAAAATTGCAATACATTCCGCCAATAGATTTTACGTTATTTCATGCAGACACGGTGTAAAGTTATAAAAAATTGTAATAATTTTGTCGACGCGGAAAAAAATATAAAAACAATTACAATCGACTTGAAACTTTCCAAAATCACTCAATGTTAATTCAAGAATGATTTGGTGAAAAATTACAATATATTCCGCCAATAGATTTTACGATATTTCATGCAGACACGGTGTAAAGTTATAAAAAATTGTAATAATTTTGTCGACGCGGAAAAAAAATATAAAAACAATTACAATCGACTTGAAACTTTCCAAAATCACTCAATATTAATTCAAGAATGATTTGTTGAAAAATTGCAATACATTCCGCCAATAGATTTTACGTTATTTCATGCAGACACGGTGTAAAGTTATAAAAAATTGTAATAATTTTGTCGACGCGGAAAAAAATATAAAAACAATTACAATCGACTTGAAACTTTCCAAAATCACTCAATGTTAATTCAAGAATGATTTGGTGAAAAATTACAATATATTCCGCCAATAGATTTTACGATATTTCATGCAGACACGGTGTAAAGTTATAAAAAATTGTAATAATTTTGTCGACGCGGAAAAAAATATAAAAACAATTACAATCGACTTGAAACTTTCCAAAATCACTCAATATTAATTCAAGAATGATTTGTTGAAAAATTGCAATACATTCCGCCAATAGATTTTACGTTATTTCATGCAGACACGGTGTAAAGTTATAAAAAATTGTAATAATTTTGTCGACGCGGAAAAAAATATAAAAACAATTACAATCGACTTGAAACTTTCCAAAATCACTCAATATTAATTCAAGAATGATTTGTTGAAAAATTGCAATACATTCCGCCAATAGATTTTACGTTATTTCATGCAGACACGGTGTAAAGTTATAAAAAATTGTAATAATTTTGTCGACGCGGAAAAAAATATAAAAACAATTACAATCAACTTGAAACTTTCCAAAATCACTCAATGTTAATTCAAGAATGATTTGGTGAAAAATTACAATATATTCCGCCAATAGATTTTACGATATTTCATGCAGACACGGTGTAAAGTTATAAAAAATTGTAATAATTTTGTCGACGCGGAAAAAAAATATAAAAACAATTACAATCGACTTGAAACTTTCCAAAATCACTCAATGTTAATTCAAGAATGATTTGGTGAAAAATTACAATACATTCCGCCAATAGATTTCACGTTATTTCATGCAGACACGGTGTAAAGTTACAAAAAATTGTAATAATTTTGTCGACTCGGAAAAAAAATATAAAAACAATTACAATCGACTTGAAACTTTCCAAAATCACTCAATATTAATTCAAGAATGATTTGTTGAAAAATTGCAATACATTCCGCCAATAGATTTTACGTTATTTCATGCAGACACGGTGTAAAGTTATAAAAAATTGTAATAATTTTGTCGACGCGGAAAAAAATATAAAAACAATTACAATCGACTTGAAACTTTCCAAAATCACTCAATATTAATTCAAGAATGATTTGTTGAAAAATTGCAATACATTCCGCCAATAGATTTTACGTTATTTCATGCAGACACGGTGTAAAGTTATAAAAAATTGTAATAATTTTGTCGACGCGGAAAAAAATATAAAAACAATTACAATCGACTTGAAACTTTCCAAAATCACTCAATATTAATTCAAGAATGATTTGTTGAAAAATTGCAATACATTCCGCCAATAGATTTTACGATATTTCATGCAGACACGGTGTAAAGTTATAAAAAATTGTAATAATTTTGTCGACGCGGAAAAAAATATAAAAACAATTACAATCGACTTGAAACTTTCCAAAATCACTCAATATTAATTCAAGAATGATTTGTTGAAAAATTGCAATACATTCCGCCAATAGATTTTACGATATTTCATGCAGACACGGTGTAAAGTTATAAAAAATTGTAATAATTTCATCGACGCGGAAAAAAAATATAAAAACAATTACAATCGACTTGAAACTTTCCAAAATCACTCAATATTAATTCAAGAATGATTTGTTGGAAAATTACAATACATTCCGCCCATAGATTTTACGTTATTTCATGCAGACACGGTGTAAAGTTATAAAAAATTGTAATAATTTTGTCGACGCGGAAAAAAATATAAAAACAATTACAATCGACTTGAAACTTTCCAAAATCACTCAATATTAATTCAAGAATGATTTGTTGAAAAATTGCAATACATTCCGCCAATAGATTTTACGATATTTCATGCAGACACGGTGTAAAGTTATAAAAAATTGTAATAATTTTGTCGACGCGGAAAAAAATATAAAAACAATTACAATCGACTTGAAACTTTCCAAAATCACTCAATATTAATTCAAGAATGATTTGTTGAAAAATTGCAATACATTCCGCCAATAGATTTTACGATATTTCATGCAGACACGGTGTAAAGTTATAAAAAATTGTAATAATTTTGTCGACGCGGAAAAAAATATAAAAACAATTACAATCGACTTGAAACTTTCCAAAATCACTCAATATTAATTCAAGAATGATTTGGTGAAAAATTACAATACATTCCGCCAATAGATTTTACGATATTTCATGCAGACACGGTGTAAAGTTATAAAAAATTGTAATAATTTCATCGACGCGGAAAAAAAATATAAAAACAATTACAATCGACTTGAAACTTTCCAAAATCACTCAATATTAATTCAAGAATGATTTGTTGAAAAATTGCAATACATTCCGCCAATAGATTTTACGATATTTCATGCAGACACGGTGTAAAGTTATAAAAAATTGTAATAATTTTGTCGACGCGGAAAAAAATATAAAAACAATTACAATCGACTTGAAACTTTCCAAAATCACTCAATATTAATTCAAGAATGATTTGGTGAAAAATTACAATACATTCCGCCAATAGATTTTACGATATTTCATGCAGACACGGTGTAAAGTTATAAAAAATTGTAATAATTTTGTCGACGCGGAAAAAAATATAAAAACAATTACAATCGACTTGAAACTTTCCAAAATCACTCAATATTAATTCAAGAATGATTTGGTGAAAAATTGCAATACATTCCGCCAATAGATTTTACGATATTTCATGCAGACACGGTGTAAAGTTATAAAAAATTGTAATAATTTTGTCGACGCGGAAAAAAATATAAAAACAATTACAATCGACTTGAAACTTTCCAAAATCACTCAATATTAATTCAAGAATGATTTGGTGAAAAATTACAATACATTCCGCCAATAGATTTTACGATATTTCATGCAGACACGGTGTAAAGTCATAAAAAATTGTAATAATTTTGTCGACGCGGAAAAAAAATATAAAAACAATTACAATCGACTTGAAACTTTCCAAAATCACTCAATATTAATTCAAGAATGATTTGGTGAAAAATTACAATACATTCCGCCAATAGATTTTACGATATTTCATGCAGACACGGTGTAAAGTTATAAAAAATTGTAATAATTTTGTCGACGCGGAAAAAAATATAAAAACAATTACAATCGACTTGAAACTTTCCAAAATCACTCAATATTAATTCAAGAATGATTTGTTGAAAAATTGCAATACATTCCGCCAATAGATTTTACGATATTTCATGCAGACACGGTGTAAAGTTATAAAAAATTGTAATAATTTTGTCGACGCGGAAAAAAATATAAAAACAATTACAATCGACTTGAAACTTTCCAAAATCACTCAATATTAATTCAAGAATGATTTGTTGAAAAATTGCAATACATTCCGCCAATAGATTTTACGATATTTCATGCAGACACGGTGTAAAGTTATAAAAAATTGTAATAATTTCATCGACGCGGAAAAAAAATATAAAAACAATTACAATCGACTTGAAACTTTCCAAAATCACTCAATATTAATTCAAGAATGATTTGTTGAAAAATTGCAATACATTCCGCCAATAGATTTTACGATATTTCATGCAGACACGGTGTAAAGTTATAAAAAATTGTAATAATTTTGTCGACGCGGAAAAAAATATAAAAACAATTACAATCGACTTGAAACTTTCCAAAATCACTCAATATTAATTCAAGAATGATTTGTTGAAAAATTGCAATACATTCCGCCAATAGATTTTACGTTATTTCATGCAGACACGGTGTAAAGTTATAAAAAATTGTAATAATTTTGTCGACGCGGAAAAAAATATAAAAACAATTACAATCGACTTGAAACTTTCCAAAATCACTCAATATTAATTCAAGAATGATTTGTTGAAAAATTGCAATACATTCCGCCAATAGATTTTACGATATTTCATGCAGACACGGTGTAAAGTTATAAAAAATTGTAATAATTTTGTCGACGCGGAAAAAAATATAAAAACAATTACAATCGACTTGAAACTTTCCAAAATCACTCAATATTAATTCAAGAATGATTTGTTGAAAAATTGCAATACATTCCGCCAATAGATTTTACGATATTTCATGCAGACACGGTGTAAAGTTATAAAAAATTGTAATAATTTTGTCGACGCGGAAAAAAATATAAAAACAATTACAATCGACTTGAAACTTTCCAAAATCACTCAATATTAATTCAAGAATGATTTGGTGAAAAATTACAATACATTCCGCCCATAGATTTTACGTTATTTCATGCAGACACGGTGTAAAGTTATAAAAAATTGTAATAATTTTGTCGACGCGGAAAAAAATATAAAAACAATTACAATCGACTTGAAACTTTCCAAAATCACTCAATATTAATTCAAGAATGATTTGGTGAAAAATTGCAATACATTCCGCCAATAGATTTTACGATATTTCATGCAGACACGGTGTAAAGTTATAAAAAATTGTAATAATTTTGTCGACGCGGAAAAAAATATAAAAACAATTACAATCGACTTGAAACTTTCCAAAATCACTCAATATTAATTCAAGAATGATTTGTTGAAAAATTGCAATACATTCCGCCAATAGATTTTACGATATTTCATGCAGACACGGTGTAAAGTTATAAAAAATTGTAATAATTTCATCGACGCGGAAAAAAAATATAAAAACAATTACAATCGACTTGAAACTTTCCAAAATCACTCAATATTAATTCAAGAATGATTTGTTGAAAAATTACAATACATTCCGCCCATAGATTTTACGTTATTTCATGCAGACACGGTGTAAAGTTATAAAAAATTGTAATAATTTTGTCGACGCGGAAAAAAATATAAAAACAATTACAATCGACTTGAAACTTTCCAAAATCACTCAATATTAATTCAAGAATGATTTGTTGAAAAATTGCAATACATTCCGCCAATAGATTTTACGATATTTCATGCAGACACGGTGTAAAGTTATAAAAAATTGTAATAATTTTGTCGACGCGGAAAAAAATATAAAAACAATTACAATCGACTTGAAACTTTCCAAAATCACTCAATATTAATTCAAGAATGATTTGGTGAAAAATTACAATACATTCCGCCAATAGATTTTACGATATTTCATGCAGACACGGTGTAAAGTTATAAAAAATTGTAATAATTTCATCGACGCGGAAAAAAAATATAAAAACAATTACAATCGACTTGAAACTTTCCAAAATCACTCAATATTAATTCAAGAATGATTTGTTGAAAAATTGCAATACATTCCGCCAATAGATTTTACGATATTTCATGCAGACACGGTGTAAAGTTATAAAAAATTGTAATAATTTTGTCGACGCGGAAAAAAATATAAAAACAATTACAATCGACTTGAAACTTTCCAAAATCACTCAATATTAATTCAAGAATGATTTGGTGAAAAATTACAATACATTCCGCCAATAGATTTTACGATATTTCATGCAGACACGGTGTAAAGTCATAAAAAATTGTAATAATTTTGTCGACGCGGAAAAAAAATATAAAAACAATTACAATCGACTTGAAACTTTCCAAAATCACTCAATATTAATTCAAGAATGATTTGGTGAAAAATTACAATACATTCCGCCAATAGATTTTACGATATTTCATGCAGACACGGTGTAAAGTTATAAAAAATTGTAATAATTTTGTCGACGCGGAAAAAAATATAAAAACAATTACAATCGACTTGAAACTTTCCAAAATCACTCAATATTAATTCAAGAATGATTTGGTGAAAAATTACAATACATTCCGCCAATAGATTTTACGATATTTCATGCAGACACGGTGTAAAGTCATAAAAAATTGTAATAATTTTGTCGACGCGGAAAAAAAATATAAAAACAATTACAATCGACTTGAAACTTTCCAAAATCACTCAATATTAATTCAAGAATGATTTGGTGAAAAATTACAATACATTCCGCCCATAGATTTTACGTTATTTCATGCAGACACGGTGTAAAGTCATAAAAAATTGTAATAATTTTGTCGACGCGGAAAAAAAATATAAAAACAATTACAATCGACTTGAAACTTTCCAAAATCACTCAATATTAATTCAAGAATGATTTGGTGAAAAATTACAATACATTCCGCCAATAGATTTTACGATATTTCATGCAGACACGGTGTAAAGTCATAAAAAATTGTAATAATTTTGTCGACGCGGAAAAAAAATATAAAAACAATTACAATCGACTTGAAACTTTCCAAAATCACTCAATATTAATTCAAGAATGATTTGGTGAAAAATTACAATACATTCCGCCAATAGATTTTACGATATTTCATGCAGACACGGTGTAAAGTCATAAAAAATTGTAATAATTTTGTCGACGCGGAAAAAAAATATAAAAACAATTACAATCGACTTGAAACTTTCCAAAATCACTCAATATTAATTCAAGAATGATTTGGTGAAAAATTACAATACATTCCGCCAATAGATTTTACGATATTTCATGCAGACACGGTGTAAAGTCATAAAAAATTGTAATAATTTTGTCGACGCGGAAAAAAAATATAAAAACAATTACAATCGACTTGAAACTTTCCAAAATCACTCAATATTAATTCAAGAATGATTTGGTGAAAAATTACAATACATTCCGCCAATAGATTTTACGATATTTCATGCAGACACGGTGTAAAGTTATAAAAAATTGTAATAATTTTGTCGACGCGGAAAAAAATATAAAAACAATTACAATCGACTTGAAACTTTCCAAAATCACTCAATATTAATTCAAGAATGATTTGGTGAAAAATTACAATACATTCCGCCAATAGATTTTACGATATTTCATGCAGACACGGTGTAAAGTCATAAAAAATTGTAATAATTTTGTCGACGCGGAAAAAAAATATAAAAACAATTACAATCGACTTGAAACTTTCCAAAATCACTCAATATTAATTCAAGAATGATTTGGTGAAAAATTACAATACATTCCGCCAATAGATTTTACGATATTTCATGCAGACACGGTGTAAAGTTATAAAAAATTGTAATAATTTTGTCGACGCGGAAAAAAATATAAAAACAATTACAATCGACTTGAAACTTTCCAAAATCACTCAATATTAATTCAAGAATGATTTGTTGAAAAATTACAATACATTCCGCCCATAGATTTTACGTTATTTCATGCAGACACGGTGTAAAGTTATAAAAAATTGTAATAATTTTGTCGACGCGGAAAAAAATATAAAAACAATTACAATCGACTTGAAACTTTCCAAAATCACTCAATATTAATTCAAGAATGATTTGGTGAAAAATTACAATACATTCCGCCAATAGATTTTACGATATTTCATGCAGACACGGTGTAAAGTCATAAAAAATTGTAATAATTTTGTCGACGCGGAAAAAAAATATAAAAACAATTACAATCGACTTGAAACTTTCCAAAATCACTCAATATTAATTCAAGAATGATTTGGTGAAAAATTACAATACATTCCGCCAATAGATTTTACGATATTTCATGCAGACACGGTGTAAAGTTATAAAAAATTGTAATAATTTTGTCGACGCGGAAAAAAATATAAAAACAATTAAAATCGACTTGAAACTTTCCAAAATCACTCAATATTAATTCAAGAATGATTTGGTGAAAAATTACAATACATTCCGCCAATAGATTTTACGATATTTCATGCAGACACGGTGTAAAGTCATAAAAAATTGTAATAATTTTGTCGACGCGGAAAAAAAATATAAAAACAATTACAATCGACTTGAAACTTTCCAAAATCACTCAATATTAATTCAAGAATGATTTGGTGAAAAACTACAATACATTCCGCCAATAGATTTTACGGTATTTTATGCAGACACGGTGTAAAGTTATAAAAAATTGTAATAATTTTGTCGACGCGGAAAAAAAATATAAAAACAATTACAATCGACTTGAAACTTTCCAAAATCACTCAATATTAATTCAAGAATGATTTGATGAAAAATTACAATACATTCCGCCAATAGATTTTACGATATTTCATGCAGACACGGTGTAAAGTTATGAAAAATTGTAATAATTTTGTTGTTATTAACCGCAATAACATAATTTACCATCGATACCTCTTAATACAAATCCCTATAACATCGAACTATACGCTTTTCCAACCATGTTTTACACTCAACGCTAAAGAAAGAACGGCATCGTAGGCACACCATTTCCTCTTTTACGTTTACCGCATAAGAATTTATCACTGGATGAATGGAAAATCGGAAAATCGGCAATTTGAAAAATCTCACCTCGTTTATAATGAAGAGCTCGTCCACGCTATCCTCCAGGATCTTCGTGTGGGAGACACCTGAAACAGAAAGAAAATTGGGTCGCGTGAATATTTCAATGGAACCTCCTCGGCGGTGCTCGCGGCTGGGTCTTTAGATTGTTTCGGGACTTTCGTTTAATTATATTTCGGCGAAGATGTGATGGCGGCTTTAAAGTTTAATGTGTTAAGCCTGAGATAATTTGCAGAGGCTGCGAACGCATCGTTATGGAAATTGCAAGCGTTGGCGGCAGCAATAAATGTCGCATGAGATGAAAACATCGCATGTGACGGAATTATAGTAAATATGTTTACTGTATAACGTGTTGGAAATGTGTCAATAGAAGATGTATTAGTATGCAGGAAAATCGATTTAAATCAATTAACCTGAAATTTATTTATCAGCTGCACCACGCGAGAAGGCAGTAATTGAATAGATTACGAGTTTTATTCGCGCGATACTAAAGATTAATTAAAAGAAAAACAATGATTTCAATTACAGATACAATTGTATACGTAACTTGGGTTTGTAATAATTCTTAGATGTGATGGAATTGCTGTTTAAAATATTTTTTAATCCTTATAAAGGTAGAAAAAATGGCGGAATCTATTGCCTGAATGTTGTACGTTGTATGTATTTTAAAAATTGTTGCGTATTCAGTCTATTTCTAATTGTATTTTTTAGAATAAGAATAGCACAGTTAAGCTGTTTGATAAGCTGTCAAATGAAATAATATTTGAAACAGTGCTTAATTTTAAAGTTAGTCAAACTTAAAGAGAAACATGAAGGTGTGGATGTTAAACTCCATTTTGCGGCTTAATTAATTAAAACAAACGTTTTGTATGCAAAGCTTTATAAACGGCGGAGGCACCTTACAGGCAAAAATCTATTGTCTAAACCTTGTACTATGTTCCCTTGTCGAGTGAAATTATCCACCGACAAGCAAAGAAACTGCCTACAGCGTGAATTTATTAATAATAATGGTGAAAATTATTATTACCTTATCTGAGCCACTACAGACCGGTTTTGTTTCTTTTCTGCAGTTAAAAATTCAGTCACCATTTTGGCCACCATTTACAACTATAGAAACACGCAATACATATTTTCTGACGCACCTTTAAAATTTTCAAGTTGCGCATTTTATTTTCCTTAATAAAAGAAAAATAGAAAAACAGTTGCTACAAACTTGAAACTTTTCTAAATTACTCAAAATTGATTCAACTTTATGATTCTTTTAAAATCCGTAAACACCCTGTTGCCAGATTTCTAGTTAATGGCACTCGAACGCACCGTTAAAATTTTCAAGTTGCGCATTTTATTTTCCTTAATGAAAAAAAAAAATTAGAAAAACAGTTGCTACAAACTTGAAACTTTTCTAAATTACTCAAAATTGATTCAACTTTACGATTCTTTTAAAATCCGTAAACACCCTGTTGCCAGATTTCTAGTTAATCGCACTCGAACGCACCGTACATTTTCGGAGTGTGGCGGATTGCTTTTTTTTTCGGGTGGTGGGAGGGCCCTATCCCACCATCCAAAGAGTAGAACATAAACAAAGAAATTTACAGAAGTAAAGTAATCCACAAAGGAAGAAAATTAATGAATTAATTTTATAAACTAATTTACGTGAGTAAAGATTGTTTTATGCAGGGGCGGCTCGTTATATAGAGCCACGGAGCCATGGCACTAAAAATTGGAGAATAATAGTGATTTTTGAGACTAATTTACAATTTACTTACTAAAATATTATGCATTTTTTATTATTAAGCTAGTATTTTCGATTTTTTTGATGTAAATTTTTTTACTTTCCAATATTTATTATGACAAATTCAAAATGCTTAAAATGTTAAATATTAAAAAAATCATATCTTCCAAAATACATACTTGATTTAAAAAAATTCATCAATGATTGCTTAAACAATGTCTTTAGATTAATAATAATTACTTAAAATGTTGTTATTTTAATTTGTTAATATTTTAAATAATTTATTTTCGACTCCCGCATGCAAGTTATACTTACGCAATATTAAAAAAAAATCAAATCTCCCAAAGTATATACTTGATTTTCAAAATATCTTCACTGATTGTTTAAACAATATCTCTAGAATAATAAAAATGCTCCAAATGTTGTTATTATCATTTTTTAATATTTTAAATAATTTATTGCCGACACCCGCACGCGAGCCACACATACAAAATAAAAGAAAAATCTTGTAACAAATTGTTTAAAACATTGACAAATCTGAATTTAGGAATTTAGAAGGCAAGTTATCATTCTAGATATAATTATCAAATAATTAGTGAATTTTTAAAATGGCTGTTTTTCTTTTTAAATAATTAGAATTTGTTGCTCGCATACGGAAGTCAGCAATACATTATTTAAAATATTAACGAATCAGAATGACAACCTTTGGAAGATTGATTATAATTCTAGAGACTTGTTTAAATAACTAGTGAAAAAAAATTGAAAATGAAGATATGATATTTTCAATATTTAGCATTTTAGACATTTTTAATTAATCGTAAAAGATATTAGAAAGTAGCGTCTTTATAAAATTATATTGTTTTTGTTACGTTTAAACACTATTAGATAAATTAATAATAAAAATATGCCTTTCGCGTAATATTTCTCATTAAAAAATATAATTAAAAGTAATTCGTAAAAAATGGTGCAGGCGCCGGGCATTGCGTTACACATTACTTTTTGTGTTTTTTCAGCATGCTTTTTTTATTTCTTTGTTTTCAGTATTTAAAATTCGTGGTCCGTGATAATTTTTTAAATCTGTCAGATACTGTGGTAGTAAGGATTGAGGTTTGATGTAATTTGCAGAGAGAGAGATTTCGGCAAATCCGCTTGTATTTAAATAAACGAACGTGTTTAACAAAGTTAAAAAGAGTATTTTATTGATCATATAAAACATGTATGAAGTAGAAGCTTCCAACGTAACAAATTTTCTGTTACCTGAAGGTGTTTCATTGTTAAGGTGCTATACAGGGTACGCATAAGTTTAGTTTTTTAGTAATCCAGGAGGAATGTTTTTGTCTCTTTAGTGTAGCGCATTACATTGCTTTAATGTGTTTGGTGAGATAATTAATGTGTTCCGCCGTTGGGATGGGGAGGTTATTATGTGTGATATTTGGGACGTGGAAGTCTTTCTGAGATCGTGTGAAAATCATGCCTTTCGGTTTGTTATTTTTGAGTCGGAGGATTCATTTTTTTTTTGAGGTGCGTAGTCAATGTTGTAGGATTTGTGAAATGATTATAGAAGATTTAGGATAGAGTACTGCAGTTGAGATAAAATCAAAGTTGGCACTGTTTGTAGCATTACCTTTTAAATTTAAGTAAGTTTATGGTGGAATTAATTTGGTAACGTATAAAAACTTCTAATACTTTTATTAGAATTAATTGTATGTCTCCAAACTTACTTAAATTTAAAGGGAAATGCTACACGTTTAGTACAAACATTAAATTTGCTCATAAATAATTTTAAAGTGTGTGATCATTCAAGAAAATGTAATCTTGCTCACGGCAACATACCTAATTGATTATCACCCAGAAAATCGATTAGATCATCATAATAATAATCATCTTTATTGCCAAAATAATGTAAATGGCAAACTGTTTCATATTACATTACAAAGAATAACAGTTCCACGATTTTTGTACTCACTTGAGCCCCAGTGCCACGTTCTCAAGACAGCTGGGGTCAACCGGCGGATAACGATATCACGCCCGAGAGGTCACTAACTGGGATCAGCCGGATAACGTTAAGATAAGACCAAGTCCGATGTTTACGTCACAAAATCACATACAACACTGGAACACTGAGTGTTCGTACTAAGGTTTTATATCATATTGCAATCACTACATATTAATACCTGTTGAAAAGTTGCCATCAAGTATATTAAATACCTTTAATGGACCTGAAAATCTTGACAAAATAACGAACAAACATATCAAACATATTCTCATGTACAACGAACCAGCGCCGGTGCTGGGGTTTACGCCGCTACAGGCAAAAATAATGTTGCCGTTTGGATAAATAAGGTTTTGCGAAATTATTTTAAACACGCAATTTTCGGTTTTCAAATTTCTTAAGAAATGTGGCCACCCCAAAAGGGATTTTTATGATAAATTTATTTGTCGATTTTTTCAGAATTTTGAAAAATATTTCTTGTTAGCCAATATGAAAACAATCGACGCAATCCGCCTGGAAACGAAATGTCATCACTCTGAACTTGAATTTGAGAGTGAAATGTGCACCAAGTAATTAAAAAATTTCTAAAAAAATTATCACCTGCAGGATATGCTTTTTCCAAATTTGCTTAAAAATAACATATTTTTGACATACCAAACGGTAATTGACGCAACTTGCTTGTAAACAAAATGGCAGCTCCCTGAACTCGAATTTGAGTGAGTGAAACGTGCACCACGTGATTAAAAAAATTCTAAAAAAATTATCACCTGCAGGATTTGCTTGAAAATTTCCAAATTTGCTTAAAAATAACGTATTTTTGACATAACAAAAGATAATTGACGCATCTTGCTTGTAAACAAAATGGCAGCACTCTGAACTTGAATTTGAGTGAGTGAAATGTGCACCACCTGATTAAAAAAATTCTAAAAAAATTATCACCGGTGGAATATGCTTTAAAATTTCCAACTTTGCTTAGAAATAATATATTTTTGACATACCAAAAGATAATTGACGCAACTTGCTTGTAAACAAAATGGCAACACTCTGAACTCGAATTTGAGTGAGTGAAACGTGCACCATCTGATTAAAAAAAATCTAAAAAAATTGCCGACCGCGGAATTTGCTTTAAAATTTCCAACTTTGCTTAGAAAGAATATATTTTTGACATACTAAAAGATAATTGACGCAACTTGCTTGTAAACAATATGTCAGCACTCTGAACTCGAATTTGAGTTTCCAGACTTTTTTCTGTGGGAGTACCTGATCAAGTTCTGCATCAACAAACCACAGACTTTACAGTTAGTTATTTCAAGTTAGTCCTGTGGGTAAAAATAAACGATCTTAAGCCATTATCCATTTTTAACGGGTATATTGTAACTGTTACAATACTTCTAGTTATATTTGAAATTATTGTACTCTGTGTGGACAGCAAGAAGTGCTCCGCCATCTCTGCGCGTTTTACGATCTCATTCCTGTAAACATTGTAATCCGGAGTAAATATTTACGAGTTGCGAATGGTAACGCGAGAGAGAAAAAAATACAACACTAAATTGAATTGAATTTAATTAACGGTGGAATTTAACTACCACAAATGCACTGATAATAAAAGCAAACAAGCTTGAAATGTTTATACGCCTGTAAATCTTTTTATTTGTGAGTACTGTTGCTTTAAAACAAAATCCAGATAAAATCTAATTTACAATTCCATCATTTATATTACTACAATCTACCCTTTTCTTTATCGTGCGCATAAATCATACGTTCCTTGCCGGTGCATTTTCTTTTTGATTCGTTTTACGCATTTTTTTTTAATCCGGTTTTATCCGCTTCTGTGAATGTGTATGATGCAATGGAATTTTACGTAATATGCAAGTCCTGCACTAATGGGGCTGATTACGATTGTATTTATCCGACACGCAATGCAAAAATATTCTTGATTGAAAAAATTACGTTACAATGTTTGTCGGTTGATGTTGTGAGGAGATAAAATTTCAAATCATTAGGGGAAATCAATATTGGAAATGCGTGTTGGCACGTTATTTTATTTAATGAATATACCAACAAGATACACAAGGTGTATTAGATTAGGTGGCTGCCAACAAGTTTTTATGTAAAATGTCAAAAAAAGTTTTCTTCGTTTTATTTTAATAACATGAGTAAGAATATGCTTATTTCATTCATTTTGATGCATTTTTGACGAAATTACGGGTTTTTTATGTGTCAGTCACTCCAATGACAAAAGACTGTGCGTTTCGTCCCGTCAGGCAATGTGTCAGTCACGTGGCTCACTCTCACAAACATTATCTCTAAAGGTGAGTATAGACTAGAGCATTTACTAGTAACAGAACAACGAGCCGCTCTATGATATGTTCTAGTGTGTCACCCTCACGAACCAAACGTCTTTTGACGACATCTTTTGAAACTGAGCATTTTCCTGTATTGTACCATTCGTTAGAACGTTACATTACATAGAAATGCTCGAGAAAATGCTCTAGTGTATATCCACCTTAACAAATTCAACGGCCAATCAAACAGTCATCAGTGACTGACGTTGCCCAATTTGAATAGTTCAGTGTCAGTCACCGATGACTGACAAATCGGTCACCGTGTTAAGGATGTAATTAAAAGAATTTTGTTTACAAGCTTATAAACCTCTATAGCCTTATGCACTGTATAGCTTTTAACTCCACTTCTAATAATGTGCTAACCATTAATTTTGCCTTTATAGCTTTTAACGCATATATTTGGAAGTGGAGCACACTTCTAATAATGTGATCACGTATAAGAATTATATAAATAAAAAAAATCTCTTAATCAATTTAGAGGATACTACAGAATTATATATGCGAATCAATTTTAACAAATATTGTTAATAAATCGAAATTGAGAAAAACTATGATTGCGTTCGCCTGTATGCAAAATTTCCAACGTTCGCTTCATTTCGGTTTTTATAAATACAAATATCCGACCGTTGCAGAGCGCCCTACCGAGCCCTTCGAGTCATTCGTTCAGGTGCAGTTTCCGCTATTTCATTCCGGAAAATAGAAATATCCGTCCCCATTTTTTTCTCTCTCTTCCCATTTCTTTCCCTTTTATCCAGCCTTTTTAACTAGCCGAGCGTATATTTCGCTTATTTCGCAAATCAATTCAATTGGAAGAGCGTATATTATGTCTACAGAGTGTTACAAATTCCATGAATCAGCATTGCTACCTTGATAACTATAAGAGATAAACAGTTGGTTAAATAAAAACAAAGTTGCGAATTTTAATGCTGAATAATTTGTTGAAAAGAAATAAAACAGCGACGAGATATTCGAAAAAAAACGAAACGAAATAATCAATTTTGCTTTTTTACGATTTTATCACTGGTTATTTTGAAGAAACAAAAGCACTTTTTGAATACTTTCGTGAGATTTTCCTTAAAATAATTTCATTTTTCCAATATGACGTATCGCTATTTAGATAATTTTGAAAAACCAAGAGTACTTTTTGAAAAACACTTTTGTGAGATCTTCCAGAAAATAATTTTATTTTTCAAATACTACGTTTCGTTATTTACATAAACCCTATACTCTTCAGAAAATAGCATAAATACATAGGGGTGGAAAAGTACCATTCACGCACACACACACATCACCAATAATACTTGTTTAATCCATCTCTTCTTTTCAGCCTTGAAGTTCGTGGGTCACATGGGGGATGTAAATAAAATATCGATTCGACCTGCTCTAATTTGTTGGGATGGAACGTTATCAACACACATTAGCGAAACTTTTTTGTTTCGGCAAACAGGAAACAATCACAAGCGGCGGCGAATGCGCCGGGCGCTCGAAGCATTTGGTTAACGGTATTTAATCAGAAATAATGTCACGTGTTATTTCAGTGGAATAAACCTTTTCCTTTGCTGAAATCTTTTATAATTTTTATTTTATCCTATAACGTTAACATGCCAATAACGCCTTAGCAACCGATTCTGTGCCTATATCTACATAATGTTCACTGAATAATTATGAGTTTCAGGTGTCTGCTCTCTCTTGAAATTTAAGATGTTGACTATGCAATGTGACACAAGATTTTGAGATGGCTCTGCTATACAAATATTAATGTTATTAACTTAACCTAACTATTGTCACAGTTAAACTAATTATAAGGTGAGAGCCATAGAATTTTGTTTCAGAGTTGGCTATGCCTGAGAGGGAGAGACATAGCAGTCATGTCTGAGATGAATTCATTTTTTTTAAATCTAATTCAATGACGTACTAATATGCGACATACCTCATTTATCTCACAGCCAACTCTGAAACAAAATTTTGTGGCTCACACGATAATATGGCACAGAGTATCCAAGCGTTATGTAATTACTATGCAACATAACCGAATTTTTATCTTAAGATAAAGATTTTCAAATCTGTGGTGTCTCGAGTGGTAATATTTTAATGTTAATAACAACGAACTACTTAAATAATACTTATTTATTCAAACACGGGGAACACACTGATGTGCCATTTTTATATCTGTTACAAAAAAAAAACCATAATAATAATAATAATAATGTATTTAGTTGTGCTAACAACAATTAAGTTTTTAGTGAAAAACAAATACACTAGAGCGCATATCGATAGACGTCGCTACTAATACTAAAATAATCATAAATGTTGCAATGCATCACAAAATCCTAGATAATTTTCCGTTTCATGCTTTGATAAAAATTCCATCGTACCTCGGAAAAAGCATTGTTCCCGAGACCTGAAAACGGTTCACACCATTAAAACGTTCAATTGAGTTTGTAATAATAAACGGATCGCATCGCGGGATACAGTTATATCCATACATTCAATTTTGTTAACGCAGTTTCTATACAACACGTCCCCATGAAATAAAACTTTTATTGTTTGGTTTAACTGAAATTCAACAATGGAGAGCGTTCGCGGTGAGAATATTACAGCCTCGAGCTAATTACCATCATCATTGCCTCGTTACAGTATTTGCCTTGCACAGCAGCTAATTAACGATTGTCCGTGCTATTGACGCTCAACCATTCTGGTGCAAATGGTCTGGTGGTGCGTGAGCGCCGCGACGCCGACGCCGCCGCCGACGCAGATGAATAATTAATGGGGACGTGTTCGCGTGCAGCGCCTCTTTCGGTGCGTGACTTCCGGCTAATGCGACCCTTGTTTTATCTTAGCCAATTCAATTAATATTTTCGCAATAAAATGAATGTTAGCATTCCACGCTGAATTTGATATACCGTGTGTTCGATAAAAAACGCCCAACGCCATAACTCTGTTATTTATTGACCGATTTGAATGAACTGAAAAATAAAGCCAATGGCTGTTTAAATACTATAAAATGACGGTAATTATATATTTTTTCAAAATCAACTTCATTGCCAAATGATAGTCAACTTTAAAATTTTAAATGGCTGCATATACTTTTCTAATTTTATAATATTAGACATTATTTTTCTGAATCCAATTATGCCCGTTATGTTGGTTTTAAGTTAATATTTATGCCAGAAAAAGATAATAATAAATCTTGTTCGCATGATTTTTTTGGTAATAAATGTGGTGTGCCTTGAAAAAAATTCGAATCGACAAATGTCATTTATTGTATAAGTAATGTCAGCCATTTGTTATTAGTGTGTGTTTCAGACATAATCATGAAGATAGCGAATTAACAGACATGTTAGAAATTTATTTTCTATGTAATAGAAATCGAAGAGCTGCGGCACGGATTTATCATCTAAGGTTTCCAGAGCGGTACTAAATTTAGAAGGTTAGAAGGAAATTTGAGATGATGTGAAGCCTTTAAAAAGTCGAAGAGAGTGGATCGACAATTTCGTGGACTTGCAGAGTTGGACGTTCTACAATAATCACAGAACATCTAAATCTCAAGTGAATTAATACTTGCACTACTTATTTATTCTACTCTACATTGATTTGTAACATAGATACTTATTTATTGTGTCCTTATTATTCATGTTTGACATAACCTTACAACAAATGACATTTGTCACTTTTTTCCAAGGCACGCTAATTATAATTTTTGAAAAATATAATTTTAAATGGAAGATTTATATTAATTTTTTCGACCAAAATATTGAACGAAAAACAACATATTTGGCAATATTGGATTCAGAAAAATAATGCCGAATGTAAAAAAATTAAAACAATATATGCTGCTATTTAAAAATTTTAAGTTGGCTATCATTTGACAATGAAGTTATTATTGAAAAAAATCAATATTGATGTCATTTGTTAGTATTTAACCTACCATTGACTTTATTTTTCAGTTTATTTATATCGATCAATAAATAACAAAAAAAAATCAATATTGATGCCGTTTGTTAGTATTTAAACCACCATTGACTTTGGTTTTTAGTTCATTCATATCGGTCAATAAATAACAAAGTTATGACCTTGGGCGTTTTTTTTATCGAACACACGGTATGGCTCGTTTGGTATCAAGTAGGCCGCATCGACCAGAATTGCTATATGTGCGGTAATTCTGGTGGTTGCGCCTGATAAAGTTATTTAAAAAAGTATAGATTGGAATAAAACACTTGAACTTTTTTATACCACTATATTTAATTAAATATAGTGGTATAAAAAAGTTCAAGTGTTTTATTCCAATCTACAATCAAGATGTACCACGAAGCAAACGCCGCCAACATTAAACATTTAAAAAAGTATAATAATAAATTACAAAATATCTTGTGTTAACAAATTGTTTTTCAAAGCCGCTTTCGATATTTAATTATTAAAATTGCTATTGGAATAATTGATAAAGCGAATTTTCTACAAATAACTTTTTATGTGTTGGGAATTGAGATAGGGTTGTAAGTAAAAAAAAAAGTTTGTTTTTAATTCCGCATGGAATACCTTAAAAATATACAGAGGCCTCAATTAAAAATAAGAAACATAAAGTGCTTTAAAATTTGAAAAGTTTGACACTTAATTCTGGACACCCTGTATAATTCATATCAATCAAACTTGGTTAACGGAATTATTAGATCATATTAATTAATAACCCTGCATAATTTTATTGACTGAGCACTATTTTTATTTTTTATAAATTTTTTAAATCAACAGTACAAAACTGATTTTTTCTAGTTTTTATTATAAAACGAATTTTCTACAAATAACTTTTTATGTGTTAGGAATTGAGATAGGGTTGTGAGTAAAAAAAAAGTTTGTTTTTAATTCCGCATGGAATACCTTAAAAATATACAGAGGACTCCCTGTATAATTCATATCAATCAAACTTGGTTAACGGAATTATCAGACCTTATTGATTATTAACCCTGCATAATTTTATTGACTGAGCACTACTTTAATTTTTGATGAATTTCTTAAACCAACAGTACAAAACGGGATTTTTTCTAGTTTTTATTTTTTTATACGGATATCATTAACCTATTTCAATAAAATTTTAGGGATACGTAGGTAAATTTAAAAGGCACCTAAATAAGCAACAAAATATACAGCATATCATTTAAAAAGATGCACCATCATGACGTCACACTTTTTTGGGACACCCTGTATAAAAAAAATATATTTTCCTAAAATACGTCGTAAAATACAAGTAAAGTCTGTAAACTATCAAAATCCTAATTTAATTACCAACTGAGTTATAGAATTATTTATTTTTTTATTTATTTCCCTTCGTTACAAATGCTTGAACAATCTTTCTAAATAAGATATAAAATGGTATAATCTTACAAGAATTTAACTTTACATTGTAACGGGCTGAGTTCATTACCAAGATGATCTTCCACTCTGGCCCAGGTTGCTGCTCTTTCAAGTGGACTGTCCATCAAGGGTTTCCATCTTGGTCAGCATATTTTTTGGCTAACAGGCTATTTATGCTCCCAACGGAAGCTGTATTTGTCCCTAATAGGTATACTTGTAAATTATTTGAAGATGGTAAATTAAATGTATGGTAATTA
This sequence comes from Ocypus olens, assembly GCA_910593695.2. Classification (NCBI taxonomy): domain Eukaryota; kingdom Metazoa; phylum Arthropoda; class Insecta; order Coleoptera; family Staphylinidae; genus Ocypus; species Ocypus olens. The sequence goes on from OU343047.1 coordinate 68,436,287, forward strand.
TGGTGCATGCGCCGGGCACTACATGGTTATTTCAATAACTATTCAGAAATGCAGGACCCTGTGTAATGGAAACATTGCTCTAATATGAATAATATTTGCCTCCGGCGTAAATCCGTCCCTAAAGTTATTCATATATAAGCATTTACAGACTTAAATATGCTGCTTGCTGCTAAATTAATATAATTAAAACATTGGCATAGACTGAACGTGGAATCATCTGCAAACATGATAATATTTGCATGTATGGTAAGTGGTTGTAACTTCTAATTAATGAAGAGTGGAAATAGTAACGCGATCAGAATGATGATAATAGTAATAATAATAATAACTTAATTATGTCTGTGTACCTACAACATAATACAATACCATTATTTAAAATAGTTAAAATTAGGTTATATTATTATAATTCGAATAAGATTAATCATTGATAATTTTGCGAGGATAATCCCCATAACGAATGATGTAGTATACAGTTCGAGCCTAAAATATGTAATAATTAAACCGAAATAAAATATTTTTAGGAAAAAATCCTCGAACAGGTCAATTTTTTTTGATGAAAACACATATTTCTGCATGAAAAATTTTTACCCGTAATTTGTTTTTGAGTTATGACGTTATCCATTGTTTTTTAATGACAACCCCTTATTTTTGTTCTTGATTTTGAGAGATCTTTTCAATGTCGAATTGGTAGTATAAAAATGTTGCCATCTTACATAAGAAATTTTTCAAGCGTTTACCTTCTATCTCTTCTAATAAGCGAGATCCCCATGGTGAGCCTCGAATTTGAAACACCCTGTATACTGATAAAATGTGCACCTCACCTTATTATTGATCTGTAGAAATACAGCAACACTCAATTTAAATTGAGCATAAGATTTAGTATATCGTAAAGTTTGAATATCGCCATAAAAAAATGACTTATATTTTATTCTAAAATGCCTATCGAGTTGAGATCATTCGTCATCTGAATGCTAAATGATGACAGTAAATAATACGAGAATTCAATAAATGTATCCGTTTAACAAAAATACCGATCAATTTCTCTACCTTTCACTTGCCAAGGAATTTATCATACAAAAAAAAAACCGACAATAAATTCAACGGGACCGTCTCCAGTAAAATATTAAATATCACTTAAGCTGTTCGATATAAATTTCATATTTAATATTAAAAGCTTTTAAGGAAATTGAAATGATAAAATCAAGGATGATATATGAGAAAAATAAAAATGTAACGAATGTATTCTAAAAGATTCATTGTTTGTAAAAAAAAAAAACTGCACGTGTACATAGAAAAATGGGTTATTTTTGGTTTTTAAATTTGACTTTCGATATAACAAGACAATTGTAGACAATTTACATATATCGTGTGTTCGATAAAAAACGCCCAACTTTAATTTTAGTTTATTCAAATCAATAAATAACAGAGTTACGGCGTTGGGCGTTTTTTTTTTATCGAACACACGGTATTTACCGAAAATAGTACATTTTCACTATCTATAATAAGTTTATTTCTTTTCTACTGCGTCTAGTTTTTGTAACTATTCCAAATAAGATTTCATTTTTACTGACTTGACGAATTTTATATTTATATGTATGTAATTGAACATTTATTTTATACAATATGTATGTATCTATGTAAATAATAAAGTATATATCTATCTATCTTTACATAAATCCGTCAAATATTAATTTTTCGCCAACTATAAAAAACAATCTAACTTTACGCCATGTCATGGGTCTGATTATGACTAAATGTTACTCCTATTAATTTTTAGGAAGTGAAATATCTCAATACTTTCTTACGGTTTAAATTGTTAACAGGTATGGCGGAGATTTAGACGACCTTGAATGACCTTCAGAGTGACCGTGTGTATGAAGTTGCCTAACTTTCAGGGGAGAAATAGCCCGGACGGGAGTGCTACCTGTTTCTAAATTACAGCTACCTGTTTTTTAATAACAACTACCTATTTCTATATAATAGCCACCTGTTTTTGAATAACAGGTAGCAGTTATTTGGAAACAGGTAGCTGTAATTTAGAAACAGGTAGCACTCCCGCCCCTGCACGTTAGGCATCTTCAAAATTTTCTTTCAAACGTAGCCATTTTTGACTCTGTTAAGTTTGGATAGATTTTTTTTTTAATAATTGCAAAGACACATTACTTAGGTATATAAACACCTAAAATATTTGTGTTTTATTATAAAATTTATGATACAGTTTGACACTAACAGTTTCTCTTAATGGAATGTTTAGGAATTAAATTATTCCATTAGAATTTTGCAGGTTAGTCTGAATCGTAGCATAGCTAGATATTTTATATAGCGCAAGAATATCAAATTTAACAGTGTATATTTTGTTCTTCTAAGTGCACCGAAAGTGAAGTGTTCGTTGATCCATCGCCTGGATATATCAAGTGACGCAGAGAAAGAATTCGAATTCAAGTTGCTGAAATTTACATTTCGCGAAAAACGATTCAGACTTGCAAAGTGTGTGTGTGCCGGGAAATTGGTATCACATTATCGACAACTTTTTAAAATTCAAACTGTCCATAAGGTCCAGAGCAATAATATTATAGTAATTTACGATACAAGTAACGTTATGAAGGTTTTTACATTACGAGAGAAAAGTTTGAAAACACCAGCGACGTAGGAGTTCTCGAATTCTCGAGTAATGTAAAAGAAAATAACGTTACGTGTGTCGTCCTATTTCTATATTTGTTTAATTTAAAAAAATGTTTAATAACCGTCAAAAAGAGAAATCATGTTTGTTTGCCAATATCTCCATAGCAAGGAGTTGCGTTAAGATAATATAACAACACTAGTGTTGTTAAGAATTTCTTAACAACACTAGTGTTGTTAAAGGTACCGTAACGTTACTCGTTGCTAAGGAGTTATTGATATGATAACGGTATAGGATAAAATAAATTGTACTTAAAATTGTGAAAAATATTTATTATACTATACAGGGTTCTGCATCTCACCTCCCGCCTTCTACAGCTCAGTTACTAATTAAGTTAGGATTTCGATACTTTGTAGAATATATTTGTATCCTATAATGCATTTCAGGAAAATATTTTTGGTTTTACAAGGTGTTCCAAAAAAGCGTGACGTCAAGATGGTATATTTTTTAAAATTACATGCTATGTATTTTATTGCTTATTTGGGTACCTTTTATAGTTGCCTACATACTCCTATAATTTTATTGGAATCGATTCAGGGATATCGGCAAAAAAATTAAAACTAAAAAAAATCAGTTTTGCACTATAGTTTTAAGAAATGAATAAAACATAAAAATAGTGCCTTGTTAATAAAATCATACAAGGTGCTTATTAAATAAGGTCTGATAGTCCCGTTAACCAAGTTTGATCGATATGAATTATACAGGGTGTCCAAAATTTAGTGTCAAACATTTCAAACTTTAAAGCACTTTATTTTTCTTATTTTAAATTCGAGCCCCTGTATATTTTTATGTCATTCCATGCGGAATTAAAAAACAAACATTTTCCCTCATAACAACCCCATCCCAATTCCTAACGCATTAAAAGTTATTTGCAGAAAACTCGTTTTATCAACCGTTTCAATGGCCATTTTACTAAATAAAAATCGAAGGTGGCTTTGAAAAACAATTTATTGACAGTAAAATTTAACAAGGAGGCAAGAGACTGTTTTGACTTTATATATTTTCAATTTTCAAGAAATAGAGGAGATTCAGTTTTGAGTGACTCTTGACACTCACTATTCTTTCCAGCCTAAAAAAAAACATATCAATTTTGATTTTTACTTTACATAATGCTAATAATAGTTTAACATAGATTAAGATATTTTATTGACGTTATTTTTTTTTTTTTTATATTTTTATTTCTGACATGTGTAAATGGTACCTCTGGCAGAAAGGACTATAGTTTCCTATGCCAAAAAAAAATCTGACATGTGTGAAACTACGTTAATAGCACTAATAAATATTATTATTATTATTATTATCATCGACCTCTCGCCGGTCTTTTGGCGTTATTTTTTCAATTATTTAACAATTGATCAATTATTGCTTATTTTGATGTTTTGTCTTGGACGCCCAAACAACAAGTTACACGCGGCTTATTAAAATTTCATATACTCTTGGAATTAGTTTGTGGGACGAAATTGCCTTTGAAATTGAAATTAAATTTTACTTCTCTACCCTTCTTGCTCTGGCGAGCAAACTATTTACCCTTAATTATAGAACAGGTTGTTTCAAATTGATACGAAATAATGAAGTAGTTATCACTTGCTTGGTTAGTTTAATACATGCTCCGTCTTAGTTTTAAGTGTATTAGTTGGATTCAATTGAAATTTTGACGAAATCGTGAAAATATAAAAAGGTCCTCTCTTTCTACTTTTGCTCAAAAATTGCACTAAAAATTATTTCCTGAAAAAACCACTGGTTCGATTCGGGGTTTCTATACGCCATTCGAAAGATCTCATTAAGACGCTTCAGAAAATGCACTTTCGTAAGAACAAATGTCAATTTGAAGCCCGTGATGCGTCAGCAAAGAAAACGCGAAAATGGAAAAAATCGAAAAAATCAACTTTCTTAATAATCATCGCAGACCTTTATGTAATAATACTTTTTTCATCAGAAGAACGAGATAAATCAATTGGCGTAAACAAATTTCATCCAGAAAAAAAAATTAAAAAAGTTAGCCATGAACCATGAACTTTATAGAAAATTTTGAAAAAAGTCGATTTTTTCAGACTTTGAACGGCCGTAGCGGCTCAACGAAGAATTCAATTTGAACGCGGATTTTAAATCTGTGTTCCTCGTGTGTGAATTAGTCGTATTTAATTAAAATAAGCGATTTGAAATTTTTGACGAAAACCTGAAAAATCATCCAAGGGTCCCCCCTTCTTACTTTTTCCCAAAAATTGCATTTGAAATGATTTCCTGAAGAAACCACCGGTTCGATTCGGGGTTTCTATACACTATTCGAAAGATCTCATTACGACGCTTCAGAAAATGCACTTTCGCAAGAATAAATGTTAATTTGAAGCCCCTGACGCGTCAGCAAAGAAAACTCGAAAATGGAAAAATCGAAAAAATCAACTTTCTTAATAATCATCGCAGACCTTTATGTAATACCACTTTTTCATCAGAAAAACGAGATAAATCGATTGGCGTTAACAAATATTATCCAGAAAAAAATTTAAAAAAATTAGCAAGTCACCATGAACTTTATAGAAAATTTTGAAAAAAGTCGATTTTTTCAGACTTTGAACGGCCGTAGCGGCTCAACGAAGAAATCAATGTGAACGCGGATTTAAAATCTATGTTCCTCGTGTGTCAATTAGTCGGATTTAATTAAAATTGGCGATTTAAAATTTTTGACGAAAACCTGAAAAATCATCCAAGGGTCCCCCCTTCTTACTTTTTCCCAAAAATTGCATTTGAAATGATTTCCTGAAGAAACCACTGGTTCGATTCAGGGTTTCTATACGCCATTCGAAAGATCTCATTAAGACACTTCAGAAAATGTACTTTCGCAAGAACAGATGTCAATTTGAAGCCCCTGACGCGTCAGCAAAGAAAACGAGAAAATGGAAAAAATCGAAAAAACCAACTTTCTTAATAATTATCACAGACCTTTATGTAATACCACTTTTTTCATCAGAAAAACGAGATAAGTCGATTGGCGTTAACAAATTTCATCCAGAAAATAATTCAAAAAAGTTAGCAAGTCACCATGAACTTCATGGAAAATTTTGAAAAGTCGATTTTTTCAGACTTTACGACCGTGAACAATGATTAGCAGTTAACGTTGTTATTCATAGGAAAAAAAAGTACATTTGTGTAAAGGGGGGAGTCAAAATAAAATTGCCATAAGAACCAAACAAACCTTACACAAACATTGCCCCATTTACATCCAACTTCAGTAAAATATACATGCGGACACACTCTATTCAGCCCCGAACTTATCTAAGCACCCCCTGAGCCCGGCGCATCCACCATTTCGAAAAAACCGAGTATAAAAGACCCTCCTCTAAAGGAATCCGCACACACACAACTGAATAAATATTTAATATTAGGCCCGGGGAGGTTTGTTACTTTTTAATTGCTTTATTGTGTACGGCAAATCGAACACATTCATAAAATAAAATGAACAGTACGACAGACTCGAGGATTAAAGCGCAAGCAGGACATTTCGCATATTAAATTCATCGCCGCGGGCAGGAAGCTAATTGAACTGACCCGGTTGCAGATTAAAACCGGGCAATTAGCAATTGGAGGAACATTCGCAATTTTAATGTGATCGTAAAACCGGAATTGTCAGTTAGCTCGAAGAATATTCCCATTGTAAAATTTTCCTTATTTATTTATTTATTTATTTATTTAGTTCTCAACAGATACAAATAGATCTAGATATTAAGTTTATTAAAACGTGTATGGGCAGAAAGACCTACGGTCGATAGCCCTTTTGGCATAAGCAAATTGTATTATACCCAGCGTTCAACATTGTTTGATAGGCATTTGAATTTGGCGCGTTGTTTTTCATATTGCAATGTTGGTACCTTGCGTGCGAGAGTGTCAAATCGATCATTAGCGCCCGCAGAATTAACTGTCAGTGCGATCGTGTGTGCGTGTGCTTTATAGATATTTAGTTTTACATTAACGTTTTATACCATCTCATCTTACTGCAGATATTTTATTAGTAAGTTATAAAATAACCACATTAACACATGCAAATCTTAATTATGAAATGTGATTTTAGGTCAAGAATGCCGTTCGAAGATCACCACAACAGGTTTATCCTTGAAGCATATTTTCGAACAGGGACACGCAACGCAGAAGGGAGTTGGAATTATTCCTATCAAAATTGCGAGGAACAATTTCATGAGCAGTTTCCTGATGTTGAGTTTGGTCACAATTACTTTGCGCAACATGTTCGCCGTATTGTTATCAGATTCCATGAAACCGACAATCTACAGGCCGATCTACTGTCCTTACGGAAGCAGTCGTTGAAGATATTCAACAAAGACTAGATGTGAGTCCGAAGAAATCGCTCCGATGTTTGTCTGCTCAGACACATTTATCGCTCGGTACAAAAGGCTTGCAAAAAAATTTTACATTTACATCCATACAAGGTAACTACAACTCAACAGTTGCTGCCGCCTGATTATCCTCGCCGAGTGCAGTATTGCAATTGGTTTAACGAGTTCCTGAATGATGACGATTTGTACAGTGACGAAGCTTGGTTTCACCTTAGCGGCTATGTGAACTCGCAAAACCATAGAGTGTGGGCTGCAGAAAACCCCCATATATTTGTTGAGGTTCCATTATATCCTCAGAAGGTTGGTGTATGGCTGGCAATGTCCCGAAGGAGAATCTATGGCCCTATTTTTTTAATGACAATATTAACGCAGCTCGCTATCGGGAATTACTCGATCCTTTTATCGAACAACTTCACGATGATGAATTGCAGTAAGGATACTTTCAGCAGGACGGGGCTACTGCGCATCCTGCAAATACAACGTTAAATCACCTGCGACAGTTCTTCGGAGATAGATTAATTAGCAAAGATCTATGGCCACCTCGCTCACCTGATTTGACTATTTTATGTTCGGATATTTAAAAAATAAAGTGTATACTGATCGACTCCACACTTTACAAGAACTGCGCAATACAATAACAGAAGCGGTGCACAATGTTACATCTGAAATTCTACAAAATGTCTTCAACAACATGAAACGCCGGGTAAATTTATGTTTGGATCAAACTGGGCAACACTTTGAACATCTGTTATAGTTTAGTTCAAAATAAATTCCCTAATAGTCCTGCCACTGGTAAGTACCAACATTAAAAGTTTTTTTAGGAGCGGGAAATTCAAACAGCTATCAAACAGTAACGAACACAGGGTATAATTTAGACACAGGAACTGTTAACTGTACATAAATATGTCAAATAAAGATGTTGATGTTAAAAAAATACTTATAATTACTAACATCGAATTTTAATAGATGTAACGACACATGTTTTATAGTATAAATCGTTCTTGCATTATAAGCAAAAACATAAAACTTTCCACCATTATTACACTTGCAGATTAGATTTGTTTTTCTTTCTTTTTTTCTTCGAATTCCCATTTCAGCGATGTTCCAAGACTTGATTTATATCCGCGATATCTCGGATAATATATTCCTTTCCAATTCGCGGTTTTAGAAGCGACAAAACCGAAGGATCAACACGTTCCAATCTCAGTCTCAACGACAGAAATAAAGTTAATATACGAATGAGTGTGTTCGTCATGTTTCCCGAGTCGAAAACTTCAATTACACGAACATCCCGCAACTTTGTATGGCAGACGACGTATTTTTTTATTCTCGTGGGAAATTGCGTAAACACATAACCGAAGTTGACATTTCGAACGCGCGTGTTACCGAAATTTCCATTCGAAATGGCACGTAATTTCGTGATTAGATTATGCGTGTGAATCAATAACATTTGATCCTTTCGAACGAATTTAATATTTGACATACGTATTTCTACGGCGATTTCAATAGTTAATTTTAAAACATATTAAATCATACACACCTCCAAAAATAAGGGAGGTTGCCAAGGGTGCGATAAACAAACTATTTCCACGTAAGTTGTAACCAATTTAAGCTTATAAAATAATGCAGCGCCTAAATGATAATCGAAATTTAAGGTTATGTTTACATTTGTTTCTCGTTCCTAGTGTCGGGGATTGATCGACGCTAATTAAAAATCCACACCGACTCAAGCGGCTCTTTTTCGCCGCGAATGAAACATGCATTATACTCTCGCTGTTTCTTCCGTGATATTCGTTTTGCAAACAAAGTGATAATACATATAATAAATCACAAGCTTTCCTCTGTGTATGTTGTGTTGCCTAAACGTCGTCACCGGGAGCCAAGTGAATTCATGCGTCCGGCCATTGTCGCCGAGTTCCTACATTTTCCACGCGGATAAAAAGTGAACAATATGACGACTCTGTTTTCTTTAACTTTAGTGGTACTGGTGGCGAACTCCCCAATATGCATTCGAACATATTCAGTGTGTAACGCATTGGACGGTTCCAATTATCTTATGAATTAACGGCAATTTTACATTTTGATGTCGACACCTGTCACGTTTAAGTACTGCCAATCGCTACAACTAAAATGTTACCACAAATAGTTTAATAATGGGCAAAACTGTAAAATAAAAAATCTCATTATTAAACTATTTTTAATATAACAAAAGGTCGATTGTTGAATAAAAGTAGAAAAAAATAATATTCTATTCTATTACACAAGGATGAAGTAGTGAAGTGAAGAAAAATAAAATGAATTTATACAGTACCCATTTCTCGAGCTTAGCAATAGGTATCTCTCTTAGATTAAGATTAACGATGTCATTTAAATTATTGTAACTGACGAGTGTAAACTTATTACAAGTATGAACACGAATAAACTACATTACATTACATTAGGGCAAAGTTGTAACTGAGAAAATGGCAAAAACTTAGACAGTTTCTATCCGTACACGCATTAACATTCATCCTCGCTCTTTGTCTGTATTTAAGGTAATCTTGTGGTCGTAACTCAAACGTGTTAGAACCTAAAAAAACATAGTATGAACCTCTTAAAACAAAGTATTTACGGTAATCCTGTTGTCGTAGCCACTAAAAAACTTAAACAAAAAATAGTTTGAACACCTTAAAATAAAAAAAAATACAGTTCCCGGCCTCCGGCTAATTTTGCCCTCCCTGTTTACACGGTTCGTCGTTTTCCCTTGAAGTATCTACAATGCTAATTCCACTAAAGCCGATAAGCAACGAGAAACCCCACTTACATCGCACAATAGAATTATCATAAGATCTCGAAAGCGTTTTCCCGGGCACGCACTGAAGCTTATATTTAAATAAAGGTGTCTGTAATACGGAAAATTATTCGGGAAATTCATCGAGTGCTCTTCGCAGAATTCTTTATTGGGATTTATATGTATACCGTGTGTTCGATACAAAACGCCCAACGCCATAACTCTATTATTTATAGACCGATTTCAATGAACTAAAAAATAAAATCAATGGTGGTTTAAATACTAAAAAATAAGATCAATATTGATTTTTTTCAATAATAACTTCATTGTCAAATGATGGCCAACTTAAAATTTTTAAATGGCAGCATATAATGTTTTAATTTTTTTACATTCGACAATATTTTTCTGAATCCAATAATGCCCAATATGTGGTTTTTCGTTCAATATTTTGGTCGAAAAAAATTTAAATAAATCTTCCATTTAAAATTATATTTTTCAAAAATTGTAATTAGCGTGCCTTGGAAAAAATGACAAATGTCATTTGTTGTAAGGTTAATGAAACATGAATAATAAATACCCAATAAATACGTACCTATGTTACAACTCAATGTAGAATAGAATAAATAAGTGGTGCAAGTATTAATTCACTTGCGATTTAGATGTTCTGTGATTATTGCAGAACGTCCAACTCTGCAAGTCCGCGAAATTGTCGATCCACTCTCTTCGACTTTTTAAAGGCTCCTTCTTACCTTCTAAATTTAAGTTCTGGTATTCCCCGCTCTGGAAACCGTAGATGATAAATCCGTGCCGCAGCTCTTCGATTTCTATTACGTAGAAAATAAATTTGCAACAAGTCTGTTAATTCGCTATTGTTCATGATAATGTCTGAAACACACACTAATAACAAATGGTTGACATTACTTATACAATAAATGACATTTGTCGATTCGAATTTTTTTCAAGGCACACCACATTTATTACCAAAAAAATCATGCGAACAAGATTTATTATTATCTTTTTCTGGCATAAATATTAACTTAAAACCAACATAACGGGCATAATTGGATTCAGAAAAACAATGTCTAATATTATAAAATTAGAAAAGTATATGCAGCCATTTAAAAATTTAAAGTTGACTATCATTTGGCAATGAAGTTGATTTTGAAAAAAGATATAATTACCGTCATTTTATAGTATTTAAACAGCCATTGACTTTCTTTTTTAGTTCATTCAAATATGTCTATAAACAACAGAGTTATGGCGTTGGGCGTTTTTTATCGAACGTGTACATTTTTGATATCCCCTTAAAAAAATTGATATAAAATGACAATTCTTTAAACTTAAATAACAGAAAAGAAAATAACATTCGGCGATTCGAAAAATTGTAAATAAATTGTGTTCCTTTTTAACTCACACTCGTTACACATCGTGGTAAACGTTCTGCTACGAAAGAATAAATTAGGACTCCTTCACAAAAACACGTAAACGCATACGTCGTCATTTGTTTTCCATCAGGTTATAAATTAATTAATTAATTTAGTCACGAGAATTGGTTTCCCACCGTGTACTTCAATTATAAGATCCAAGTGTTTTTCCAAACACGTACCGAATCCAATTGAAATAAAAGCGACCGTAATCCGAAACTTTATTTACATAATTTATAGGGCAGTAATACCGCATTTACTGCCAGTGGCCATTTTGAACGTGAATTCACGACTTACGAATATTTTCAAAATCCGTGGCTGGAAAGTCGTGGCTAACTTCTCGTCGGTGATGAGCGGCTTATAATATTGAAAATTGGATCGGAGGTAAGTTGATATTTTAAGGATCGGGGCGATAATTTGTATTCAATTAGTTTTGGCGTTTTTTTCCCGCCTAAAGCAATTTATGGAATAGGTTAATATTAATCATCACGTTTTATGTAGCCATAATCGATTTATCGCCCCGAAAATTAAAGCACAATTGATAATAGCAATATTATCTAATGAAAAAAAATGATTACATTTATTATTATTATCTAATAGTGAATTATTTATTTATTTAACGATTGTCAGAAATATTATTTATTTATTTATTTAATTACCGGTAGCACCTTCTATACAAAAAACTTACACTTAAAAATTAATGCTGAATAAAACTTTGACAACTTCACTGCAAGAAAAATGGCTAAAATTTTAAGACCAAAAAACTACTTTCTGCAATAACATGATTATAACTTCCGTATCCAATACGACAATTACATGAAACTCTGATAGGTTATTCCTAGAAAGTGTATCTTTAAAATTTGCTGAATAAAACTTTGACAACTTCACCGCAAGAAAAATGGCGTCGGTCAAAACTGAAATTTTAAGATCAAAAAACGACTTTCTGCAGTAACATGATTATAATTTTCGTAAATTGCCTATCGACTACTTTGTGGGACACCCTGTATGTACAATATCATCATGACTATATTTTTTTACGATCCACAGATAGACAGACAAACAGATTTTTTTTTTGATACTAGATATATATTCAATTTATGTTGTATAGTTAAATGAATCAATAAAGTTTATTATTATTTTTTTATTATGTTCTGTATATTTAAAATAGCGGTTGTTTGTTTAATTCGTGAATTGACTCGTTGGTATTTTTTTTCACATTTGAAATGTTTTACTTTTGGGAGTCTGTGATACTGTGTGATTCTGCTATTGTTTTCCGGCATTGCCTTTTCCACCATATTCGCAGTTGTTATTAGAAATAATAGATGTGGTCTCCACAATTGGTATTATGTTTTCTTTAGAAATATAACATTGTCCCTTATTCAATAATAGAACATGCATGAACCTTTTTAGTATCCTCGGCGGGTTCTCGAAATTACAGTTGTATTTTCATGAATTTTATGTTTTAAGGATTGTTTTACAGATAACATTCCTGTTATTACAATTTTTTTTCACAATTTATAATTGCGAATATTAGCGTCGCTTCATCTGCCTTTATACAAATTTTATTAAAATATATAATTCTCATCCATGTTTAAGGAAATTGAGGTCTTTCAGCCTAAACTAGTCGATTTTTGTAAAGCTATGGCACTTCGACAATCAATCAGAAACTACCAACACCAATAATATCCAAACATCAGAGAAGAAGCGAATAAATCTAGAGGAGAAGAAACATTACATGTATCTGTCATTCCGGAAGGAGATGAAGATGATGTTGGTGCGGAAGATAATTTAAAATTTTCTACCGATTTATAGAAAACATTAATTCAAACACGACGGAATGCACATAATGCGGTATATGTGGCGTGAGCAATTATAATTCGCAAGAGTAAAAGGCGAAATCGATTTCATTTTAATGTAAATTTTCTGTTATAACGGTGTACAAGGTCGAAGCGGCTTACAAATTGCAAAATGTTGACCTAAATCAGATGTTTTTACTTTTTTTCTGTTTGGAGTGTTGCCATTTTGTTTCCAGTTAGGGCGCGACGGTTATTTTTTATTACAGCAAAAATACATTAATTCTAAGTATATTTAGAGATTTTGAAGCTAATTCCCCGCGTGATAAATTTTTAACGATTTTTTTAAACCGCGAGATGCAAATTTTCCACTACAATTCTTGTTTAGGGTGTCGCCATTTTGTTTCCAGTTAGGATGCAACGGTTATTTTTTATTACAGCAAAAATATATTAATTCTGAGTATATTCAGAGATTTTCAAGCTAATTCCTCGCGTGTAATTTTTTTTAAAAAAATTTTAAACCGCGAGATGCAATTTTTCCACTGCAATTCTTGTTTAGGGTGTCGCCATTTTGTTTCCAGTTAGGGTGCAACGGTTATTTTTTATTACAGCAAAAATATATTAATTCTGAGTATATTCAGAGATTTTGAAGCTAATTCCTCGCGTGTAAATTTCTTAAAGAATTTTTTAAACCGCGAGATGCAATTTTTCCACTGCAATTCTTGTTTAGGGTGTCGCCATTTTGTTTCCAGTTAGGGTGCGACGGTTATTTTTTATTACAGCAAAAATATATTAATTCTGAGTATATTCAGAGATTTTGAAGCCAATTCCTTGCGTGTAATTTTTTTAAAGAATTTTTTAAACCGCGAGATGCAATTTTTCCACTGCAATTCTTGTTTAGGGTGTCGCCATTTTGTTTACAGTAAGGGCGCGACGGTTATTTTTTATTTCAGCAAAAATACATTAATTCTGAGTATATTTAGAGATTTTGAAGCTAATTCCTTGCGTGATAATTTTTTTAAGAATTTTTTAAACCGTGAGATGCAATATTTCCACTGCAATTCTTGTTTAGGGTGTCGCCATTTTGTTTTCAGTTAGGGTGTGACGGTAATTTTTTATTACAGCAAAAATACATTAATTCTGAGTATATTTAGAGATTTTGAAGCTAATTCCCCGCGTGATAAATTTTTAAAGAATTTTTTAAACCGCGAGATGCAATTTTTCAACTGCAATTCGTGTTTAGGGTGTCGCCATTTTGTTTCCAGTTAGGGCGCGACGGTTATTTTTTATTACAGCAAAAATACATTAATTCTGAGTATATTCAAAGATTTTGAAGCTAATTCCTCTCGTGTAAATTTTTTTAAGAATTTTTTAAACCGCGAGATGCAATTTTTCAACTGCAATTCGTGTTTAGGGTGTCGCCATTTTGTTTCCAGTTAGGGCGCGACGGTTATTTTTTATTACAACAAAAATACATTAATTCTGAGTATATTCAGAGATTTTGAAGCTAATTCCTCTCGTGTAAATTTTTTTAAAGAATTTTTTAAACCGCGAGATGCAATTTTTCCACTGCAATTCTTGTTTAGGGTGTCGCCATTTTGTTTACAGTAAGGGCGCGACGGTTATTTTTTATTTCAGCAAAAATACATTAATTCTGAGTATATTTAGAGATTTTGAAGCTAATTCCTTGCGTGATAATTTTTTTAAGAATTTTTTAAACCGTGAGATGCAATATTTCCACTGCAATTCTTGTTTAGGGTGTCGCCATTTTGTTTTCAGTTAGGGTGCGACGGTAATTTTTTATTACAGCAAAAATACATTCATTCTGAGTATATTTAGAGATTTTGAAGCTAATTCCCCGCGTGATAAATTTTTAAAGAATTTTTTAAAGCGCGAGATGCAATTTTTCAACTGCAATTCTTGTTTAGGGTGTCGCCATTTTGTTTACAGTAAGGGCGCGACGGTTATTTTTTATTTCAGCAAAAATACATTAATTCTGAGTATATTTAGAGATTTTGAAGCTAATTCCTTGCGTGATAATTTTTTTAAGAATTTTTTAAACCGTGAGATGCAATATTTCCACTGCAATTCTTGTTTAGGGTGTCGCCATTTTGTTTTCAGTTAGGGTGTGACGGTAATTTTTTATTACAGCAAAAATACATTAATTCTGAGTATATTTAGAGATTTTGAAGCTAATTCCTCTCGTGTAAATTTTTTTAAGAATTTTTTAAACCGCGAGATGCAATTTTTCAACTGCAATTCTTGTTTAGGGTGTCGCCATTTTGTTTTCAGTTAGGGTGCGACGGTATTTTTTTATTACAGCAAAAATACATTAATTCTGAGTATATTTAGAGATTTTGAAGCTAATTCCCGGCGTGATAAATTTTTAAAGAATTTTTTAAACCGCGAGATGCAATTTTTCAACTGCAATTCGTGTTTACGGTGTCGCCATTTTGTTTCCAGTTAGGGCGCGACGGTTATTTTTTATTACAACAAAAATACATTAATTCTGAGTATATTTAGAGATTTTGAAGCTAATTCCTCGCGTGTAAATTTTTTTAAGAATTTTTTAAACCGCGAGATGCAATTTTTCTACATTTAATTTTTAGCAGTTAAAATCGCTTCTAGTGATATCAAAACGGATATTTCCTTTAAAAAAATTTCATTTAATTCATCATAGTTAAACTAATCTCCGACAACAGAGCAGCGATAAATTTATCGAAACCAGACATAATTCATTAATTTACGGAACGGGAATTGCGCAGTTCTCGCTGAAGATCTTTGCAAATGCCTGGTGGGTGTTTAATTTTAATAACTTCCATGCCAAAGCAAATAAGGCGTGATCAACTTCTGGGTAAAGTTTCCCGTGCGGAATGGATCGGTTTTGCCGTTTGCAGCTCTAGGCCATTGTTGTCACACGCCAGGATTTACAATGAATAAATGTGATGACATAATTGAAAACGAGGATCAACAAACATGGTACGGCTTTAACTGGGTTAATATGTTGTGGTAGTGTGTGCGAGGGTTAATGTTTGGGCGGGGTGGAATCTGGAGTGTTAATTACATTTTAATTTTCTTTCAAAAGAATTGTCTATTGATTGGGAAAAGACTTCGGTCGATGGCCATTGGTAACTCGTGTGTGGAGGTGCAATAAATTGTATTACTACTACTAAAAAAATGTGATGTGTCCATCATGTTACTTTCTCCGATTTAATTAATGAATGACTTTTTTTCAAAATCTCCCAAGATTTCAAATTATTACGAAATATCTTTATTAACAGACTGACATATACAGAAATGTAATGCTTAAAAATGATAATATGATTAGTCTGATAAATAAATTCGATAACGACGAAAGTAGCCTGAATATCGAATGTATTTAATGCTTCTGCAACAAGTGAGGTTGTCTCAAATTTATTTATCATTCAAATCGTCAGTCTGATAAATGCCTATCGACTCAAATTATTATTTTACAATTATTTTCGAAAACAAAAAATCAATAATTATTACTTTATCAATGTCATGTAATAATTCAATTCAATTCAATTCAATTCTTTATTTCACGTAGCCACCATACACAAAATACAAGAAGCCAAAGCAAAATGCGTTTGCAGTGGATGTGAGCGTCAAGATATATAGTCTAAATAAGATAAAATAATTAAATACAACATATTAAAATCAAAAATAAAATTAATAAAATTAACGACAACATTGTTTCAATTATAAATAAATACAACACATTAAAATCAAAGTTAAAATCAAAAACAATATTGTTACAGTTATGGAATAAATATAACACATTAAATACCTTTATTCCTTTTAAGACTAGCTAAAAATATGCTTTGAAGATCCCGTGAGACATCCCACCTTTTTCCTTCGGGATGGAACTGATAATCCCAATAACACTAGCACCGATCACCGAAGAAATTTCCAGGGTTTAACATCTTGTTTTATGAAAGCAAACACAAAATTGAAACTGTAACGGTTGTCACCTTTTGCAAAAATTGAATGATTATTAAATCCCGTAAACCGGACACAAATGGTACCGCACAAACAGCCCACTTAGTTTTGATAAAAGCAACGCGAACTCGGGACTAAACACTTTTAATTTTTCAAAAAAATCGTTTTCGAAAAAATCAACCGACGCGATCCGCACACGTTCTTCGTTTGCAACCGCAATGGGTATACTGGTCCGCGGTATCGTTATCAGTCGGTCAAGTGTGAATGGCGCGTTGATAAGAATCGCAAATCTTGTCTCGACGCGGTTTACAGTTTTAAAACCCTGAGGCTTGATTTTTTTTTGCGTAGGCCAGTTACTAACGATATTTAAAAGAAAACATTTCCGCATAGAGAACTTAAGCGATCAATTCGTAGAAATTAAATTTTAAAAACAGATTTTTAACACCACAAGAGGTTATAATTTATTTTGCAAGAGATAAAAATTTTGAGAATTAATTCAGATGGAAAAACTACGGACGCTGCACAGTGGAACAGAACGCCCAAAAAGGTGATCATCGAGGTTTTCGTTGTCACCAAGGGTGAAAACGGTTCACATTGCATGAAAATCATAAGAAATTGTTTAAATAATTAATATTACTTCCAATTGTACGAAAATATTAATTTATTAATTATGCACATATGGGGAATTAAACGATTTAGACAAACAATAATTTTCGATTCGATTTTTTTAGATTTGCTATGTCAAAAAAAATAGGAAAAACGGAAATTTTATCATCTTGGAATTAATGTACTACATGTTTGCGCTAGATTAGGGACTTTTATTAGTCCTTTCAGATGTGGTTAGCGGAATTCGCGCTATACATTTCGTTCTCTAAGTCACGTGTCGGTGCAGCCAACAATAACAAAAAACGAAACTATATTAAATTCTCTTTAATTTCTGAAAGTTATTCAATACCATTTTATACCACTTTTTAGATATCGTAGTTAAAAAAAAAAAAATTCGAATTGATATTTGTGATTGGCTACAAAAAGGTGCCGATGGTCAAAAAGTAAAATTTACATCCTTAGGAATGTTTACAGTGTCATGCAACCCAAAAGTTTAACGTTAACTGCATATAATACAATTTTTTTGAAAAACTTTCGAATTATTTTTTCGACGTTTCCGTTACTTAGTAACGCAATTACGGTTACTAAGTAACATATTATTACTTAAAATTATTAAAAATATGTTTTAGAATTGTATTAGGCTATTTTCATTAATATTTCCAACATAATATGATTCAGCCTAATGATCACTTTTTTGGCCGTTTTGTCCCACTGGGCGCTGTAGGAATTCATTCGAGAAATTTGGGTTTAACATAACGAGTGATTAAAATAAAATTGATCGTGTAGAAATTTAACCACGAATGGTATTTGTTTAGATAATTTATAGAATTTAAAAGTTTACACGTTAAATAAATAAAGCAACAATATCTAAGTTCAAATCGTTCAGATCGTTGCCACCGCGAGGGTAAATAAAACTTTGCAAGTGGATATTTTTTTTATCGGGTTCTTCGGCTATTTTAATTGCGCATTTACATACACGAATTAAATTCTGACGTCGAGCATTTTCCAAACCGCTTAAAAAATATAAAATCGATTGAAAAAAATTTTAAACTTTTAAAATCCACTTGAAATGGATTGAATTTTTCTGTAGAAATCAGACTCCGGTTCAATTCTGAGATTAAGTATTTTACAAGTCCCAAAAAAACATTCTCGAATCTTTTCCAATGAATCAATGTATCAAAATATATTGCGTTTCATGGTCATCAAAGTGAGAAAATATATTTTATGCTTCAAAAATAATCATTTTTAATATATTTTAATGAAATTGCAGATACAACCCCTACATGCTATACAGGGTGCCCGGATTTCGTAGGGACAACATGGGCAACTTCTGCATTTGAAGAGATAGAGAGATGGTCAAATTAGCAAAAAGGTGCAGGTTTGAGGGCTCGTCGAGAATCCACCCCCAAATCCTACTTGTCATGGCTCACACGGTTCAAAATGAGAATTAAAACAAAATCTCCCAATTTCTTCAATTTCAGATTTTCTTTTAATTTTTATTGTGGAGGCCATGACAAGTGGGATTTGGGGGTGGATCTTGCGATTATTTTGAAATTTAGAGAAAAATGTTTGCAGATTTTAACTAAATCGAGCAAAAAATAAGTTATGATATACCTGCACACAGTATATTAAGTTCTCTACAACACTTTTTCTCTAAAATAATTTGTGGAGGCAATATTTGAACATTAAAAATTTAACATGGTAAGTGAACCAAGTCCACCCTCTATACAAGGTGCTGTGAAAATGGCGGATTAACTCAATGGTGCGTTGTCGAGGATTACTTCGAGAGTATGGAAAAATAATGAAAAAAATCGGAATTGTATTTTTTCGAAGATATGAAGACTTTAGTGTAAATTATTTCATTGCTTAAAATCTTCATAACATGAATTATGTCCACTCCAGCTCATCAAATAAACTTTTCAGAGATACATACTTCCATGCTTGTCAATATTATGTACAATTGGTATTTTCAAATGCGATAATTTAAATGTTAAATAATTGATTTTCGCATTAAAATAAATCTGCCGATGCTAGGTTTTTTTCAATGGGAAAATCAATTATCTAACATTGAAATTATCGCATTTGAAAATACCAATTGTACATAATATCGACAAGCATGAAAGTATGTATCTCTGAAAAATATATTTAAGGAGCTGGAGTGTAAATAATTAATGTTAGGCAGACTTTAAGCAATGAAATAATTTACACTAAAGTCTTCATATCTTCGAAAAAATACAATACCGATTTTTTTCATTATTTTTTCCATACTCTCGAAGTAATCCTCGACAATGTACCATTGAGTTAATCCGCCATTTTTACAGCACCCAGTATAATTAAGTCGATAAATCTTTCAGCTCTCATCTTTCATCTAAGACCGTAAAAATTACACTCGCATATTTCGCGGAATGTACATTCCTTAAAATTAATATCCTCAATTAATTTTACCGTCGTGCACAGAACCAACAGAAGTATCCCAGATATTTAGACAACACGTAGCGTTCCGGGAACGTGCGGAATTCCAGGCTGTAACGGTGTACAGGGTAACTGCACCTGCACCTAAAATCGACGCAATCGAACCCCCGACATAGTTTTACCGGGTACCTAAAAGGGAAACTTAAACATTCACGAGCTATTTGGGATTTTATCAGTTTCATGCAGGAAACGCAAACGGGCCTCTCACGTGCACCCCACCGAATTAAACGACCCTTCCTCGGGTCTACCGGAGGAGAGAATGCAAATAAAACATTAAAATAAATTGAGTGGGTGGCAAGTTTACACAATTTTATACCGCATTGTGATAATGCAAATCGATATGCAATATTAGTGTTTGAATATTTTAATGTGTTCCGGTTTCATGGAAAGTTTTCGTCGTTATTAACAAAATTACAATAAAAATAGAAACGCCACAGTGTGCAGTGGCGGAATCTATTGCCTGAATTATTAAACCCAGAATCGGTTCGGTAAACATTCAGGCAATAGTAAATTCGATAAAGACGAAAGTAGCCTGAATATATGAATATTCAACATGTTCGTAACTCTAGAACTCTAGGACTCTAGGACTACTGATTTTGCAGAGTTAAGAACATGTTGAATATTCATATATTCAGGCTACTTTCGTCTTAATCGAATTTATTTAATGCTTCTGCAACAAGTAAGGATGTCTCAAATTTATTTATTTTCAGGAAATAGATTCCGCTGAAGAGGAGACGTAAATTACAACTGGAATATAAATATTCCGAACAACGTTAAAGGTAGAAACAATACAGTGGCGGAATCTATTGCCAGACCCAGATAGGGCCTGGGTTCAGTACAACATTCCGGCACTAGATTCCGCCACTTTGGTGTTTCCACCTTTAATGGTGTTTGGAATGTTTATATTCCAATAATAATTTCCGTTTCCGCATCGGCTGTACTGTTGAGACCTGAAAGATCGAAACCGATCTGTAGGTGTTCTGATGGGGAAATGTTTTCAAATTTGCATTTTATATAAGGAAGTCGTGAGTGTGATTCATGTTTTAAACGAGAAAAGCGGATTTTGTGGAAAAATGCTACGAAATAGTGTAGTGTAATTATACCTGCCCTTTATATTAATCTGCAAAAGATATGAATATACAAATTGTATTAACGTATAACTTTTGTACGCACGGTTCGAATGGAATTATGTCGAAATTAGGGAATGGGATGCTTTAAGTTTTTTTTTTTGTAGAAGCGTAAACCTAAATGAATTTTCAAATTTGGTCTATAAATAATATAATAATAGTTACATATTTATATAAACAAAAATTGCTAATAATGAGAAAAAGTAACATAAACTTGTTTAATAATATATTGCCTTATTATTATTTAATTCATGACTTATTTACAATATATTTATACAAACATCTTTATTTAAGAATTGATACAATTAAATATAACATACATATAAAAAATTATGTTTTCCGCAATTTTTAATTGGCTATCGACCGGAGGTCTTTCAGCCAGTTATTTATAATATTTAAGACTGTATTTCAATTATGTTTTTTTAAGTACGTGTATATTGTTTTTAATTCGTGACTTCTTTGTGATGTTTTAAACTGTATTTAAATTAGTTTTCAATTCGTCTTAATTGTCCTAGTATTGTATTTATTCTGACGTTTACTTTTAGTTTATAAGACTGTATTTTACTTCACTTGTTTAATTGCACACGGCCTACCTATGTTAATAAATACATTACATTATAGAAACAAGCAACATAAACTTATTCCAATACAGCTTTATTAAAGAGAGACATTTATCTGGTCAAAACGTAAGGTATACACATTCAGAATTTGATGCATCTATCAACATGTATTCTATTGAATTCGAGGATGGGAATTAATACGTTCGTATTGTAGATTCTCGTATGTATCTATGTATCTATGTAGATTAATGTATCTACAGTATATCGATTTTGATGCGATGAATTATGTCCTTATTCCGTACATGGAAATTGCAGTTGATTCCATCAGTATCATACAAGATATATTTGGTATTCAAATGATGATTACATTTTTTAATAATTGTTGCATCCAGAGTTGAAAATAAGTACCAAACAAAAATGTGTTTCATTATTAGTTTTTACTTTCTCCGTTACGAAGTACGAAAAACTATTGTGATCGTGAAAATGATTTCAAACATTTTTTAACGGAATTATCCTTTTTGAGGTGCTTCTAAAATTTCTGGAACAAAAAAATGTGTGTGTGTGTGTGTGTGTCTGTATCTCAAAAACTGATAAAGCAATTGACATGTTAACTTTTCTTGAATAGAAAATGCATTTTTGATTTCACTATGTTCTTAATTAATTTAAATATCTGTTATCTGAAATATTTTCTATTTGTTCTACTTTTTTTTCGATAACTAATGAAGAGGAATTAATTTGAAAGTTTTTTTAATCAAAATAATTGACAAATCTAAGCTAGAAACAAAACCACAACGCCTTACACTTAATCTGGAAAAAATTAGAAACTTGAAACTTTGCAAATTTACTCAAAATTACTTCTGCTTTAAGATTTTGGTAAAATCTGCAATAATTTTTCACAACATTTCAAAATAATAGCAGAAGAAAAAAATTGCGAATTTCTCGAACGTTAAAAAAATATACAAAAACAATTGCTAGAAACTTGTACTTTGCAAATTTACTTAAAATTAGTTCTGCTTTAAGAGTCAGTTACAATCTGCAAACAGTTTTGTCTAGATTTCAAAATAATCGCAAGAGGACTAAAGTTTTTATAAATAAAAAATTGCGATTTTCTCGAGCGTTAAAAAAATATACAAAAACAATTGCTAGAAACTTGAAACTTTGCAAATTTACTCAAAATTACTTCTGCTTTAAGATTCAGTTAAAATCTGCAAACATTTTTCTCTAAATTTGAAAATAATCGCAAGAGAACTAAAGTTTTTATAAATAAAAAATTGCAAATTTCTCTAGCGTTAAAAAAAACATACAAAAACAATTGATAGAAACTTGAAACTTTGCAAATTTACTCAAAATTACTTCTGCTTTAAGATTCAGTTAAAATCTGCAAACATTTTTCTCTAAATTTCAAAATAATCGCAAGAGAACTAAAGTTTTTATAAATCAAAAATTGCAAATTCCTCGAGCGTTAAAAAAATATACAAAAACAATTGCTAGAAACTTGAAACTTTGCAAATTTACTCAAAATTACTTCTGCTTTAAGATTCAGTTAAAATCTGCAAACATTTTTCTCTAAATTTGAAAATAATCGCAAGAGAACTAAAGTTTTTATAAATAAAAAATTGCAAATTTCTCTAGCGTTAAAAAAAACATACAAAAACAATTGATAGAAACTTGAAACTTTGCAAATTTACTCAAAATTACTTCTGCTTTAAGATTCAGTTAAAATCTGCAAACATTTTTCTCTAAATTTCAAAATAATCGCAAGAGAACTAAAGTTTTTATAAATCAAAAATTGCAAATTCCTCGAGCGTTAAAAAAATATACAAAAACAATTGCTAGAAACTTGAAACTTTGCAAATTTACTCAAAATTACTTCTGCTTTAAGATTCAATTAAAATCTGCAAACATTTTTCACTAAATTTCAAAATAATCGCAAGAGAACTAAATTTAATAATTTAATAAATAAAAAATTGCAAATTTCTCGAGCGTTAAAAAAACATACAAAAACAATTGCTAGAAACTTGAAACTTTGCAAATTTACTCAAAATCACTTCTGCTTTAAGATTCAGTTAAAATCTGCAAACATTTTTCACTAAATTTCAAAATAATCGCAAAAGAACTAAAGTTTTTATAAATAAAAAATTGCGAATTTCTCGAGCATTAAAAGAACATACAAAAACAATTGCTAGAAACTTGAAACTTTGCAAATTTACTCAAAATCACTTCTGCTTTAAGATTCAGTTAAAATCTGCAAACATTTTTCACTAAATTTCAAAATAATCGCAAAAGAACTAAAGTTTTTATAAATAAAAAATTGCGAATTTCTCGAGCATTAAAAGAACATACAAAAACAATTGCTAGAAACTTGAAACTTTGCAAATTTACTCAAAATTACTTCTGCTTTAAGATTCAGTGCAATTCTGCAAACATTTTTCTCTAAATTTCAAAATAATCGCAAGAGAACTAAAGTTTTTATAAATTAAAAATTGCAAATTTCTCGAGCGTTAAAAAAATATACAAAAACAATTGATAGAAACTTGAAACTTTGCAAATTTACTCAAAATTACTTCTGCTTTAAGATTCAGTTAATATCTGCAAACATTTTTCTCTAAATTTCAAAATAATCGCAAGAGAACTAAAGTTTTTATAAATAAAAAATTGCAAATTTCTCGAGCGTTCAAAAAATATACAAAAACAATTGATAGAAACTTGAAACTTTGCAAATTTACTCAAAATTACTTCTGCTTTAAGATTCAGTTAAAATCTGCAAATATTTTTCACTAAATTTCAAAATAATCGCAAGAGAACTAAAGTTTGTATAAATAAAAAAATGCGAATTTCTCTAGCGTTAAAAAAAACATACAAAAACAATTAATAGAAACTTGAAACTTTGCAAATTTACTCAAAATTACTTCTGCTTTGAGATTCAGTTAAAATCTACAAACATGTTTTACTAAATTTCAAAATAATCGCAAGAGAACTAAAGTTATTATAAATAAAAAATTGCAAATTTCTCGAGCGTTAAAAAAATATACAAAAACAATTGCTAGAAACTTTGCAAATTTACTCAAAATTACTTCTGCTTTAAGATTCAGTTAAAATCTGCAAACATTTTTCACTAAATTTTAAAATAATCGCAACAGAACTAAAGTTTTTATAAATCAAAAATTGCGATTTTCTCGAACGTTTAAAAAATATACAAAAACAATTGCTAGAAATTTGAAACTTTGGAAATTTACTCAAAATTACTTCTGCTTTAAGATTCAGTTAAAATCTACAAATATTTTTCACTAAATTTCAAAATAATTGCAAGAGAATGCAAACATTTGTTTTTAATTTTCATAATTTCTCGAGTATCCTCCTTTTATCCAAAAAATAATTGGGCTAAAAAAGCCGCAAATATAATACCAGAGTTATGTCAATATAAGCCAGAGAGATCTGATGTATGTATACAGAGTGTTCCAAACATCCTCGGAAAATTGTGCCCACACTAGAAGCTATAAGAAAAATCTGTTGATGGATTATCCCAAGTTTAAAGAGTTAGTATTATTAAAATACATTATTTTTATGAATAGACCGGATGATATAAAAAAAAATCGATTAAAATGTAAATATTACATATAAAACAAATTATATTCCCATTAGACCCATTGACCCAGTTTTCTGTTTCCACAAACGAAAGCGTTTCTCTCGAAAACACAATAAACGCTTCGATTTTTCTATACGATGAATCAATTATTTTTTAAAAAATTTACTTTATCTCTTGATGGAACATTTGTCTTTCTCGCCGTATACTTTAACTTTCTTTTTCCTCATCATACACTCCAGCACATCACAAGTGTTCATTCACTTAGGTGCTTATAGTATAAATTTTAATTTTAGAACTAAGTAATAATATTGTAATACTGTAATTAAATAAATCAAATAGAATAAAATACTATAAACATTTTCAGATAATTTTCATTTTTTTTTTTAAACTTAACATTGAAAACTCACCTCTAAATTCAACTTTAACAATTTTTTCACCTTTGCATTTCGGAATTTGCAGGTGTTTGAGTCTGACGGCGAGCGACATGTTGCGTGGGGTGCGCGCGCGATCGCAGGACTGCGGCAGCACACACGGACGACACAAACACTGGGGCACGTCGCGACGGAGTCCCGCCGACTTGTTGATCGAGCGACGCTCTCCAGCCACTGCTCCGCAGGAGCAAACGGGATAACCGGCACACAAACACACACACAGATACACACACACACGCAAAATGGGAACGACGCGCAGTGGATTTGGGGGTGCGCGCAGGTCGCCTGCTGGATTCAGCAGGACACCTTTGCCGTCCGTGCCGCACGAAACAAAAGTAGGACCCCAACATTGGACGCGGCGTGCACGTCCCCGAGGAGAGAGGAAGTAGAATTATTAATTAAGCCGCCCCCCCCGCCGGTGTATCGATTACGCATTTTTCACAGTTTGTTTGGCCCCCGTGCGACATGCGTCGGGTATGATGGATCCGTGTCGGATGACGAGCTCGACCATTCATCCTCGCGGTTGCACCATAAATTTTCAATTTTTTTTTTTTATTAACCGCCATCGACGACACTTTATAATTCTGATGGTGAAATATCGGGACGTTAATCAGGAATTGAGCTTCCGACTCGTAAAGTGTCATCCCAAGTAATTACTTACGAGGATATAATTATTCGACAAGAGACTATTTGAATGTTAAATAGACTCAGTTGTGCACTTATAAATTTATAGGTTAGGTTAGGTTAGGTTAGGTTAGGTTAGGTTAGGTTAGGTTAGGTTAGGTTAGGTTAGGTTAGGTTAGGTTAGGTTAGGTTAGGTTAGGTTGGGTTAGGTTAGGTTAGGTTAGGTTGGGTTAGGTTAAGTTAGGTTAGCTTAGGTTAGGTTAGGTTGGGTTGGGTTAGGTTAGGTTAGGTTAGGTTAGGTTAGGTTAGGTTAGGTTAGGTTAGGTTAGGTTAGGTTAGGTTAGGTTAGGTTAGGTTAGGTTAGGTTAGGTTAAGTTAGGTTAAGTTAGGTTAGGTTAGGTTATCTTAATATCATAAGGCGGAATCCACAAGATGCCCCAAATACAGGAAATCATCAAGGAAACGAGGAGTCTTAAAAAGGTGACAGATACCCAACATAATGAGAATACTACAAATTAATGTCGATAGATCAAGAAGAGCAACAGATATTTTGGTAAAGAATTGTGCAGACATAAGTTTCGATCTAGTAATAGTACCGGAACCAAACAAAAGAGTAACAGAGAATAGTACTAAATGGTTGACAGATAACAACTCAGATGCGGCTATATATATATATACCGACAAAAACTAAAATAGAGAAAGAAGGATCAGGGACAGGATATACATGGGTAGAGATAAAGGGGATTCGGATAATATCATGTTACGTATCCCCCAGAGCAAATGAAAAAGAGCTCCAAAAATATCTAGACGGCATAGGCAATGTACCAAAAAGAAAAAATATGATAATAGCGGGTGACTTTAACTCGAAATCATATAGTTGGGGATCACCCAAGGAGGATAAGAAAGGAAGCGTGCTCGCCGAATGGATAGCCAGGAGGGACCTGTTTATAATCAACTCCGGAAGAAAGCCAACATTTGAATGGAGAGGAGGGTCATCCTTTATTGATGTTACGATAGCGACAGAAGAAATGGCGCGAAGAAATATCCTATGGGAAACGAGGGAAGAGGAGAATCTTAGCAGGCACAAAAACATCTACATAGAATTTACGGAAACGTGCGATAATGTAAGGAAACAAGAAACGGTAGCCAAAAAAAAAGGATGGATACATGAAACAATAAAGGAAAAAAAATATCGAAAACATAAAAAAAACACACCTGAAAACATATCAATTAAGAACATGGACAAAATAATAACCAGAGCATGCAATGATACTTTTAGAAAAAAGGGTGCAGAAGGGAAAAAGAAAGGAACGTACTGGTGGAATGACGAGATCAGGGATGCAACAAAATAAGAAGGACTACAATGAAAGCAAATAAAAACGGCAACGGTAGGGACAAGGCCAGGGAAAATGCTAAATATTCCGCGGCCAAAAAGAAACTGAAAGACATAAAAACAGCTAAGAAGAGGGCATGGAATAACCTTTGCAACGAGATAGACAACGATATTTGGGGCCAAGGATATAAAATCGTAATGGGCAAAATAGGCAAAAAATCGCCAATAGTATTAAGCAAAGATGACCAGATTAAAACAGCAGAAAAACTCTAAAAACACAAAATGGACAAGAGAGCATATAGACAAAGATGAAATCCCGGCATGTACAATCGAAGAGATAAACTAAAAAATAAGAAAACACCGGGCCCGGACGCAATACAAACGGAAATCATAAAAACATTAGTCAGGAATTACCCAGAACTTTTAACAAAAATAATTAAGTGCTCACAGAGGGAATTTTTCCTAAAAAATGGAAAGAAGCAGATCTAATGCTAATAGAAAAACATGAGAACCAAAAACTTAAGGCCTACAGACCTATATGTCTTACAAATGCCATTTCGAAATTGGCAGAACATATTATAATAAATAGAGTGAAGGCCTCTATAGAAGGAGAGGAAAACTTCTTACTTAATCAATACGGGTTTAAAAAAGGTGCATCGATGGAAGACGCTATAAAAGAAGTCATCAAGGCATCAAAAAACGAAAAAAAGCAAGAAAAAATCGCGATCTTGGTAACCTTCGATGTAAAAAATGCGTTCAACTCCGTTCCGTGGGAGGGAATACTAAAGAAAATGGGGATACCTATACAACGTATTATGTAGCTACTTTGAAGAAAGAGAGCTAATAATAGACCAAACATATAGGATGGAATTAACAAGTGGAATTCCACAGTGATCTGTAGCAGGAGGATTCCTATGGAACGTATACTATGATGAGATACTAAACAAGGAAATGCCGAAAACCGTTAAAAAAATTGGATACGCAGATGATCTTGCGATAGTAGTAAGAGAACAAAACAGGGAACAGCTGATAGAAGATACGGAAGAAGCAGCGGAAATTATAAGCAAGGAACTAAGAAAAAGAAGACTTGAGTTAGCCCCACACAAGACAGAACTAGTAATACTGAGAGGGAAAAAGAAACTGGGCGACATAACGGTGAAAATAGAAGGGAAGGAGATCAAAAACAGCAAGGGGATATATCTAGGAGAAAGTCTAAAGATGGACCATCATATTAGAAAAACGGCCGAAAAAGCTGAGTCCATCGCCACAAAACTGAGAAGGATACTCCCTAATATAAATGGCACTAGAGCGAGCAAAAGAAAAACCATAACAAGTGCGGTTTACTCGACAATCATGTACGCGGCACCGATATGGTGGGAGTGGGCAAACTTAAAAAGGTATAAACAAATACTAGAAGAAGTTCAAAGGAAAGTAATGCTGAGAATAAGCTCGGCATACAGAACAGCAGCCACTAAAACTCTACAAATTGTCACATCGTCTATACCGATCCACCTAATGGTAAAAGAAAGGGCAAAAATAAGAAACGAGAAAATACATAAACACGTAGCCAGAGAACAGATCATGCAAGAATGGAAAGCAGAATGGGAAGAGGATGCAAGCATAGCAAAGTGGACAAAAAAAATGATACCAAGTATGAAAGAATGGACAAGCAGAAAGCACGGGGAAATTGGATATTATTTGACTCAATTACTAACAGGACACGGATGCTTTATGGAGTACCTACACAGATTTAAGCTCCGGAATTCAAGCCAGTGCATGTACTGTGATAACGTTGAGCACACACTAATAAAATGCCCTCGTTGGGAAACCAATAGAAACAGTATGAAGGAAAAGATTGGGAAAGAAATAAGACCAGAAGACATAATAAACGCCATGCTAGAAAGCAGGGAGAAATGGCAAAATACTAAGAACAAAGGAAAGAGAAGAAAGAGAACTTTCACAACGATAAGTTTAAAAACAAAGAGAAAAGAAAATTTCAATTGAACTAAAAATGGGAAGTGTGCAGGAAGAATGCCTAACGGTGATACCTTACACAACTTCTGGCTAGTACACGAGTGGTTTTTTAGTGCGGTCGGGTGAGCTGTACATCTGATCAAGCCCAATCCCACACAGCGCCTTTGGTAGATTTTGAAGAATCTCCGGTGAAGGTTTTTCCACTCAAAATTAAAAAAAGGTTAGGTTAGGTTAGGTTAGGTTAGGTTAGGTTAGGTTAGGTTTAGGTTAGGTTTGGCTTGGTTTGGTTTGGTTAGATTAGATAGAGCTTTTTGGAAGCTTCGGTTTTTGTCTGAAACATTTTTCTCTAAAATCAATATTTTTGAAAATCAGTGAAAAAACAGGTAAAACTCGTTTTGTTAATAACTTTTTAACAAACAATGAGCGCTGATTTTGCTGAAAAAGTTACTTGTCTTGCAAAAACGCGTCGAATGAGCCTACTTAGAAGGTCCTTAGAAGGTGCTACCCGTAGGTAAATAATCACAAAAAAAAAATGGAATGTAAATCTCTGTTGCCCGCGTTACAATGCAACATCCTGTATAAACAAGAATAGTAGAAAAAAATGCCAAAATGAACAACTTTTTCGAGATAACTTTAGTTTAAAAAAAACGATATAAAATTATTTTAAAACCACGAAATCGGAGAAAGTAACGTGGACATGTTTTCTATTAAAACCATTTCGCAGTTCTCTTTGAGAAAATATCAGCCGGATTGGTTATTTAGGTTAGCCCAGGGCCCCCAAACTTCACGGTCCGCCCCTGCATACTTATATGTATATTTGTGCCCCGCATATAAGATGCGTAATACATCCAGTTCGCACAACAAAAGGGTTAATTTTTCGATTTTTTTAAAGAAATTACAACACTAATACGTATAAGGAAAAATTAACGAGTCGTACATTTTTAAAATTAATTAATCACATAAATTCATTCCAGATATAGCGGCGACATCGTAACAAAATTTGATTTCTTTGCGGGATCGCTTAAAGTTTTACGTCGGATACTCTCTTCATATTTTAATTTGTTGTAATGTCTTGAACTATTTATACATTTTAATCTGTCTTTGCATGTCTTAAACTGTATATATATTTATATTTTAATCTGTCTCGTAACATCTTGTATTGTAATAATAATAATAATAATAATACATTTATTGACGTAGTCAACTTTTTACAAGAAATACATAAAAATAAGAAATGCTCTAAAAATAATATAAACAAAATTATACCAGTTTACAAAATATCATGTAATCAAAGTGTAATAACCCTAAAATAAAGAAAAAAGAAAATGAGATTCAAATTTCAACTGTGGAAGAATTAATTGGTAATGATATCGGATAATAGTAGCATGCAACGATTCCGAAAGATATGAATTGGTACATGAAAAATATCAATCTTACTCGAGAGAGAATTAAAAATATATATGTTTATTTTATTTTAATTTATTACTGTATTGAAATGGCTTCCGTAAATAAATACCAAATTACCAAATACCATTTATTTCAAAAAGTAACCAATAATACAGTCAATTGGTACGGCACAAACATGGAAACACGTCAAGAACAATTTGCAATAATAAGATAATTACACCACCAACCTTAAAACTTCCAAATTGCAGCTTCCAACAGTGAATTCTGTGTCCATGGTATCAGCACGGTTCCACATTCACAAACATCACTTGCACTGTTAATCACTCGATATATTTACAACAATTAACACCCGTAATTATTACTCCAGCGTTACAATTTAATCGATAAATAAACAAATGTTTTGAAGACCAGCGGCCTGCCGCCGACTCGATCGATGCACGCGCGCTGTTCATTTTGGCGAGAGCGAAAAAAACAAAAACGGATCGCCGGCCCTCAGCCACTCGATAGTAATCATCGTCATTTTGTGACGCGGTGGCCTCTCGCTATTTTCAATGAATTTCGGGTATTTTTTGGATATAATCGCGAGTGTATTAGGTGAACGTGTAGTGTAAATACGGAAGAAGAGTACGGTGTGAAAATTGCCGCTGGTTATACATTGCAAAGTGAAGAGATCGTGAATAATAGTTGTGGCGTCTCGGATGTTCGTCGACCGGGAGCGAAAACGGGCAAATATTAGGAAACGAATAGCGCCGGAGATATGCAAAAGGTTAGTACTTTTGATACAATACAATACAATGTGTAATAATAATTGGTTAGTAATCGTGTTTATAATCATAAGAAGAAGTGATGTGTACAAACACACAGACACATACGCACACATAGACGACAAGGGTAATAAATTAATCGTAAAATTAATTATACACATTATCAGTGACGGTTCGCGGGTTTTTTTCTGGTATGGCCGAGGTAACAAGGGTGGCAATACAGATAGGTAGGTTCAGTTGCAGAGACGGCTGGCTGCGTGACCGCACCTTTCAATTCAAACGTTTTTTGCTGGTTGCTGTAAACCATTGTGAGTACGGAATAATTGTGACTTCTAGAAAGATCTGACGTTTATATGTCAAATCCCAACAAGTGTCAAGTGTGTCAACTGAAATTTTTAAAACGAAAAAGTCATGGCACACTTGAGGTTTTTTTTTAATGAACATACGATATAAGAAATACAACAAAATATTTCTACACAATGGAACCAATGAGCGAATTACCTACAAATAAGCAACAACGAAGGTGTTGCATAGTAGAAGTGGAAAGTAAACCGAATTTCCCCGTAAACTTCAAAATATAAATCCCTCATAAGGTGGAAATATTCTCAAGACTTTTTTTAGTATGCGACCTTATTCGATTTCGGCTTTCAGAGCTTCCGGCGAGTAAAGTGCACACCGGCAATATCAAGACTGGGCGTCGAACAAAGGAATCAGAAATGAAGTTCGTACGCCCAATCGTGCATCCCAATTGCGTTTTGTCTTATCCTTTTTTTTTCATTTTACATTAGCATCACTTATTCCAAATGCAAGTCGAATCTTTTGCCGAGACAATGGATAGAGGCAAATCGATAAATTTTCCATATCGCAATTTCTGCGCCCGTGTTTCGCAGTTTAATAACATCCGGCAAGGGTCAGAAGCTGAACGCTGAACACTGAGGGATGATTGATGGGGGTGTTTCGGACTAATAACGGAGCGAAAGAAATAACTTTTATTGCGGGGTTAATTTGAACGAATGCGAATTTATTCGTGCGTATGAATTAAAGTCATCTTAAATTAACTTATTGCAGATTTATTGAATAAAAGTAATAAAGATGAAACATAGCCTGAATATGTGAATATTGCAGCCTGTTCGTGACTCGGCAACATTAAGTCCTTACAAACAAATAGTTGTTTCAATAAGTTATTTGTTTGTAGTCTTAATAAAACTCAACAAGCAAATCAAAGAGTTAATTCTATGACTCGAGTCCTCACGCACTTTTACAGTAAATCGAATTCAGCCCAAATTAGCTCTTAGTTTTTCACGACATTAAAATAAACGACTAGGTCTAGTATTTTTTTTTTTTGAGAATGTATAACATTACAATACCCTTGGATAGTGGCTCAGTGGCTGGAAATAAGCAACTGGATCTTTTAAGTTCTTTTTTGCTTTTGAGAAAACATAATGTTTACACAATTCTTGGATTGGGAGTAAAGAAAATAAAGACGGTAAGTTAATATTAGATGATGGGAAGGACTTTGGCGAGCACGAGAACTTCAATTAACGAACTGATACGACCACATCCGACTAATTAAATTGACTCGTTCCAGAAGTTCTGCAACTGTTGAAGTGCATTCCTTAGTAAATTCACGTGCGTGCATCATCTGAAATTCAAGATCACTCTCGGAAAACTAAATAATAGTTTTTTTTTTATTTATCTTGCAATAAGCTAGATGATTGCTTATTAAATTTATTAGATCTTGTTTAATATCATCTTTTATTTCAAAAATATGTGAAACGATTGGTTTTGCAATCGCAGACATTAAGTTAATTATTAACGAAACATTGAACGATTTCTGAACGTAGATTTTTGTGGCCAAAGATTTCAGTTAATTATTGGAATACAGAGAAGCCTTCAATCACCAATAGTCATTTACTGAAAAGTCATTAAAGTTAGGCTTTAACTGAAGAGGCGAAATTTAAAGTACTAATTTTTTTAAAAATTGAAAATATTTCGATGGCTCGAAAAAAATATAAAAACAATTGCCATCGCATTGAAGCTTTCAAAATTAACTCAAAATACATTTAGAGTGGTAATTCTAAAAAAAATACGGAAACATTAATTCCTATATTTCAGAATAACGCTATGCAAACAGAGCGTAATTTTTTTAAAAAATTGGAAATATTTTGATGGCTCGAAAAAATATAAAAACAATTGCCATCGCCTTGAAGTTTTCAAAATTAACTCGAAATACATTTAGAGTGATAATTCTAAAAAAATAGGAAAACATTTATTCCTATATTTCAGAATAAGGCCATGAGAACAGAGCACAATTTAAAAAAAAAATTGGAAATATTTTGATGGCTCGAAAAAAGTATCAAAACAATTGCCATCGCCTTAAAGCTTTCAAAATTAACTTAAAATACATTTAGAGTGATGATTCTAAAAAAATACGAAAACATTCATTCCTATATTTCAGAATAATGCTATGCAAACAGAGCGTAATTTTTTAAAAAAATTGGAAATATTTTGATGGCTCGAAAAAAATATAGAAACAATTGCCATCACCTTAAAGCTTTCAAAATTAACTCGAAATACATTTAGAGTTATAATTATAAAAAAATACGAAAACATTAATTCCTATATTTCAGAAAAATGTCATGCGAACAGAGCGTATTTTTTTTTTAAATTGGAAATATTTCGATGGCTCGAAAAAAATATAAAAACAATTGCCATCGCCTTAACGCTTTCAAAATTTACTCAAAATACATTTAGAGTAATAATTAAAAAAAATACGGACACATTCATTCCTGTATTTCAGAATAATGCCATGCGAACAGAGCGTAATTTTTTTTTTTAATTGGAAATATTTTGATGGCTCGAAAAAAATATAAAAACAATTGCCATCGCCTTGAAGCTTTCAAAATTAACTCAAAATACATTTAGAGTGATAATTCCAAAAAAATACGAAAACATTAATTCCTATATTTCAGAATAATGCCATGCGAACAGAGCGTAATTAAAAAAAAAAATTGGAAATATTTTGATGGCTCGGAAAAAATATAAAAACAATTGCCATCGCCTTGAAGCTTACAAAATTAACTCAAAATACATTTGGAGTGATAATTCTAAAAAAATACGAAAACATTCATTCCTATATTTCAGAATAGTGCCGTGCAAACAGAGCGTAATTTTTTTAAAAAATTGGAAATATTTCGATGGCTCGAAAAAAATATAAAAACAATTGCCATCGCCTTGAAGCTTTCAAAATTAACTCAAAATACATGTAAAATGATAATTCTGAAAAAATACGAAAACTTTCATTCCTATATTTCAGAATAATGCCATGCGAATGGAGCGTAATTTTTTTAAAAAATTGGAAATATTTTGATGGCTCTAAAAAAATATAAAAACAATTGCCATCGCCTTGAAGCTTTCAAAATTAACTCAAAATACATTTAGAGTGATGATTCTAAAAAAATACGAAAACATTCATTCCTATATTTCAGAATAATGCCATGCGAACAGAGCGTAATTTAAAAAAAAAATGGAAATATTTTGATGGCTCGAAAAAAATATAAAAACAATTGCAATCGCCTTAAAGTTTTCAAAATTAACTGAAAATACATTTAGAATGATGATTCTAAAAAAATACGAAAACAATCATTCCTATATTTCAGAATAGTGCCGTGCAAACAGAGCGTAATTTTTTTAAAAAATTGGAAATATTTCGATGGCTCAAAAAAAATATTAAAACAATTGCCATCGCCTTGAAGCTTTCAAAATTAACTCAAAATACATGTAAAATGATAATTCTGAAAAAATACGAAAACTTTCATTCCTATATTTCAGAATAATGCCATGCGAACGGAGCGTAATTTTTTTAAAAAATTGGAAATATTTTGATGGCTCTAAAAAAATATAAAAACAATTGCCATCGCCTTAAAGCTTTCAAAATTAACTCGAAATACATTTAGAGTGATAATTCTAAAAAAATACGAAAACATTCATTCCTATATTTCAGAATAATGCCATGCAAACAGAGCGTAATTTAAAAAAAAAATTGGAAATATTTTGATGGCTCTAAAAAAATATAAAAACAATTGCCATCGCCTTGAAGCTTTCAAAATTAACTCGAAATACATTTAGAGTGGTAATTCTAAAAAAATACGAAAACATTCATTCCTATATTTCAGAATAATGCCATGCGAACAGAGCGTATTTTTTTTTTAAATTGCAAATATTTTGATCGCTCGAAAAAAATATTAAAACAATTGCCATCGCCTTGAAGTTTTCAAAATTAACTCAAAATATATTTAGAGTGATGATTATAAAAAAATACGAAAACATTCATTCCTATATTTCAGAATAATGCCGTGCAAACAGAGCGTATTTTTTTAAAAAAATTGGAAATATTTTGATGCCTCGAAAAAAATATAAAAACAATTGCCACCGCCTTGAAGCTTTCAAAATTAACTCAAAATACATGTAAAATGATAATTCTGAAAAAATACGAAAACTTTCATTCCTATATTTCAGAATAATGCCATGCGAATGGAGCGTAATTTTTTTTAAAAATTGGAAATATTTTGATGGCTCTAAAAAAATATAAAAACAATTGCCATCGCCTTGAAGCTTTCAAAATTAACTCAAAATACATTTAGAGTGATGATTCTAAAAAAATACGAAAACATTCATTCCTATATTTCAGAATAATGCCATGCGAACAGAGCGTAATTTAAAAAAAAAATGGAAATATTTTGATGGCTCGAAAAAAATATAAAAACAATTGCAATCGCCTTAAAGTTTTCAAAATTAACTGAAAATACATTTAGAATGATGATTCTAAAAAAATACGAAAACAATCATTCCTATATTTCAGAATAGTGCCGTGCAAACAGAGCGTAATTTTTTTAAAAAATTGGAAATATTTCGATGGCTCAAAAAAAATATTAAAACAATTGCCATCGCCTTGAAGCTTTCAAAATTAACTCAAAATACATGTAAAATGATAATTCTGAAAAAATACGAAAACTTTCATTCCTATATTTCAGAATAATGCCATGCGAACGGAGCGTAATATTTTTAAAAAATTGGAAATATTTTGATGGCTCTAAAAAAATATAAAAACAATTGCCATCGCCTTGAAGCTTTCAAAATTAACTCAAAATACATTTAGAGTGATGATTCTAAAAAAATACGAAAACATTAATTCCTATATTTCAGAATAATGCCATGCGAACAGAGCGTAATTTAAAAAAAAAATGGAAATATTTTGATGGCTCGAAAAAAATATAAAAACAATTGCAATCGCCTTAAAGCTTTCAAAATTAACTCAAAATACATTTAGAGTGATGATTCTAAAAAAATACGAAAACATTCATTCCTATATTTCAGAATAATGCCGTGCAAACAGAGCGTAATTTTTTAAAAAAATTGGAAATATTTTGATGCCTCGAAAAAAATATAAAAACAATTGCCACCGCCTTGAAGCTTTCAAAATTAACTCAAAATACATGTAAAATGATAATTCTGAAAAAATACGAAAACTTTCATTCCTATATTTCAGAATAATGCCATGCGAACAGAGCGTAATTAAAAAAAAAAAATTGGAAATATTTTGATGGCTCGAAAAAAATATAAAAACAATTGCTATCGCCTTGAAGCTTCCGAAATTAACTCAAAATACATTTGGAGTGATAATTCTAAAAAAATACGAAAACATTCATTCCCATATTTCAGAATAATGCCATGCGAACAGAGCGTAATTTTTTTAAAAATTGAAAATATTTTAGAAGCTTGAAAAAAATATAAAAACAATTTACATAAACTTAAAACTTTACAAATTGATTTACAAAATGATTCTTTAAAAATCAAAAATTACCCTATTTTCAGATTTCGAAATAATCCCATGCGAACAGAGTTTAAAGTTTTCGGGTGGTTATCTCTAATTCTTGCGAGGGGAAATTTTAAAATTTTATCAAAATTATAATGTACAATTAATTTAGATTGTATTTCGCGAGTTACCTAGTTGTGGCGATTATTTTTATATTCTTTTTGGCCCATGGAAAAAAGATAAATTGCTCGGGTGGTAGTTATCTAGCGAGGGGAAATTTAAAAAAAAATTCAAAATTATAATGCATTATCAATTTAAATTGTATTTTGCGAGTAATTTTCTATTTCTCTATTTTCTTGATTGTACTTGTATAATTTTGATGAAATTTGAAAATTTCCCGACATTTGCCTGAAATCCGAGCATATTATAATTTGAAGTAATTTTTTTCCATGGGCCAAGAAAATATAAAAATAATTGCCAGAACTAGCTAACTTCACAAATATACTCAAAATTGAGTATAATTAAGTTAAAATAATTTGTATTATTTTTGGTAATGTATTTTGTATATTTACCCTATAAGTGGACTCGCAGTCTGTTGGGTTTAAATGGAATAAATAAATATTTTTTTAATTTTATTTTACAATTATCTTTGTTATCTCATTATAATCTGATTAATTATAATACATCACGAGATAATGTTTCACCAAGAAGACTAACAAATTTTAGTGTTATTAATTAAATAATTTAAAAAGTTTAGTCGCAAGTTTACGGATGGCTTCTCGCTGGGAAAAATGATTCCCTAAGAGCACTCAAACATCCAGAGAGTGTACCGTCCGTGTCTGCCGCGGAAATTGATTTATCGCGATTTGTTTGTACAGCGATGATTTATTAAGGGTCGTCTAGTTGGCCGTGAAATGTTGAATTTACTCGAGACTCGTCTGCCTTTTAGAGTGATAAATTAGGGAGCGGTAATGTTATAAAAATAAGTTTTAAGAAAGACATACATTCCAGTAAATAGGAAGATGTAGAATTTTTGTATCGGTTATAATTATATAGTAGTTTAATCTACCTTAACCCTTTAATAACCGAAGAGTTTTTTTTTTCTGGCGTAGTAACTGAGTTCTGCTGAACTTATCAATCCGCAAATAACACGTTCCGTTCTATGAATAATATAAGAACTCAAAATAAGAAGAGCCAATAGAAGATATAAAAACAGGCTTGAAATTACACTAATTATTTATTTGAACTCATGATAACATGGGTAACTAAAAAATTAAATCTGAACCATTGTAGTGGCTCATGGTATACAGATGCAAAAATATGAAAGCCACTATAATGGCTCACGGTCTTTAAAGGGTTAATAAGGTGCAGAAAAAAGCTAATCGTGTATCGACAATACTTGTTACGCAATGTTACAGTTAACAACAAATATTTATTTTGTGTGTTATGTGCCATTTGTATAAGAGACCTCTGTAATTTTATTAATGATGATTTGAACAGTTTTAAAGATTAAATCCTTTAATCCTTTTTAATTCATCTTTTTGACTAAAAATATATTATCTTTTTACATATCTAGCAACGCGGAATTCTCGTTCGCACTAACTACGCCGGAAATCTTCAGCAACCCCATGGCACATATTCCTCAAAAGACTTTTACTGAAGGTTTTTACTGGTCCACGTGCTCTGTCGCCCCTCTCGTGTGTTTATCTTTACTTTTAAATTCTTTCACGCGTTCTTAAAAGAGAACTCTATAAGAGTAAGTCGTGCGGCACGAGCGACAACTTTGTCTTAGCCCTCCTTACGGAAATCCACGAGCCGCCCCTGAGTTTGAAGACGTTCTAAGTAGTTTTGTGTTAAAAAAAACTCAAGATAGCAAATTTATAAGCAATTATAAAATTTGACGACAATCATTTTTACAAATGGACTGAACTTTGTTGTGAATATATTTTTATTTATTCTCCTCGTTATTTAAAGTGTTACATTTCCATCGACTTGTGGGATTTGTAGATTTTAAGGTTTACTTTGATGAGTTAAAAGTAAAGTTGCTTGTCTTGCTTCAGGGCCCCAAAGGTTATTAATCCGGTACTGATTTGTGTTAGTAGCTTAAATAAATGGCTTTAATTTTACAGCTAAATAAAGAGAAGCATTAGACCTCAATAAACTGGGAGCTATTCGACACCATAATCGAGTTATTCGATTCCCAATGAATGTAACAATTAAACCCTTTTTAAGTAGCAACCTGATACTCACGTTATATACAAATCACGAAACCGGATGCTTACGTCATCAATGAACGAATCAATAAAATTTGTGGCGCATTACTTATTTCAAATTATACTAAAATAGACAATTAAATATGTACCGCAAAAAACTTAAGGTTTTAGTTTAGTTTTTACTGTAAGTTATATTAACGAAATCAAATAAAAACGAATAACTTTGTTGGTATCACTTTATTAAATTGGAGTAGTTACTATAGAATCGATCATTTCAGTAGTTACTATAGTTTCGACAATTTCAGCTTGTCATTTTCAAACATGACAAGCTGAAATTGTCGAAACTATAAGTACTACTCCAAGTTAATAAAGTGATACCAACAAAGTTATTCGTTTTTATTTGAATTATTCAAAATGCCTCCACAATTATTTATATTAAAGAAGTTAAAACTGTAGCAGCAATAAGTAAAAAAGTAGAAACCAGCATATTTTCTTAAAAATATAGATATTAATGTCTTATGTTTATTTTGAATTAAAGAAGTTATTTCTTCTAAAAGATCTACTTGAAAGATGTATACTGAAGGAAAAAAAATTAAACACTTGAAATTCGTGAAATTTCGACCATTTTCAAATCGCCATAACTCGGCGTATTCTCAATCGATTTTGATGAATCTTTGAGGGCGAAAAACTTTGAAGTGTCTTCTTTAAATTCATGCATGCGAAATTAAGTGCAACCCTTTCCGCCCCCCTCTAGCGCCCCCGTGAAAAAAATGTTTTTTTCAGGAAACCATATCCACCACAAAATTCGCCTTTTTTCACACACCCATAACTTTATGCCAAATCGCCGTAGGAACTTCGTTCTTTGAGTCCTGCGCAGGTAATTGAACACATTTCAATGCCCTTTTGTTGGATCGAGTCGACACATTTTTTCCAACTCGGTACACGTTGCCAAAGTTGGACGTTTTTTTGCCAAAAAACGTGTTTTTTTTTGTTCGGGGGTTGAAGGGTTCGAAAAGGGATCATTCCAATCTGAGTTTACTCCCTTAAAGTAGAGAATAAATGGATTTTTTCCCGAAATAATCATCAAATTTGGTTGAAAAGTCACTGAGTTCTGCGCGAAAAACCTCAAAATGCACTTTTTTCAAACACCCATAACTTTGTGCCAAATCATCGTAGGAACTTCGTTCTTTGAGTCCTGCATAGGGAATTGATCAAATTTTAATGCCTTTATGGTAAATCGAGTCGAAAAAAATTTTCCAACTCCGTAGACATCGTCAAAGTTGGATATGGTTTCCAGAAAAAAACTTTTTTTTTCACAGGGGTGCTAGAGGGGGTCGGAAGGGGTTACGCTTAAGTTAACATGCATGACTTTAAAGAAGACACTTCAAAGTTTTTCGCCCTTCGAGGTTCATCAAAATCGATTGAAAATACACCGAGTTATGGTGGTTTGAAAATGGTCGAAATTTCACGAATTTTAAGTGTCTCATTTTTTTTCCACCAGTGTATATAATATTCAGTAAATATGTAGCAAAGGAGATTCACTTCTGATGACCTTGAATTTGACATATAGTGTCAAGAACATCCCTACCAGTCACACGCAAGTGATTTTAAACGGCGGTCACTATCCCTTCAAAAGTTAGGGACAAATATTAGCGAAAACAGGGGGCCAATTTCCGATGACCTTGAATTTATAGTAAACTAGAATACAGGGTGTATTTGAAATAACGAGCAGGCTCGTAACCACAAAGAGATTATATTATTTTTAAACAATATTCGCAATTATTTTGTTTATAACTGTAAAAAAAGCCCGCAATTAATTATTAAAGTTAATGAGTGAAAATACGCAACATGTTTGGGGGCAGTGGTAATGTGACCTAATATTTAAACGGCATCGGCTTTAGATATCGAATTACAACAAGCGCGTAGGAAATATCTGAGTGCTCTTTAAGCGTCAATGAACTTGAGGACTGTTTATCTTTTACAAAAAAAAATGTTGCGATAACACTTCAAATTTCGGAGGCAAGAAATCGTATCTCGCGATTTGAATAAACAAACACACATTCCATGCAGACCTAATTAAATGAGAAAAGCATCGGTTTTTAAAATGTTTAAAAAACCTCGAAAAATTAGGAAAATTCAAATTTTTTTTTCGAATAAATTTTGACGGAAATGGGTTCACAAATATTTTGTGTGTGTGCCCTTAAATGCCTGTTCGTTATTTCAAATACACCCTGTATGTAGCAAAGGAGATTCACTTCTGATGACCTTGAATTTGACATATAGTGTCAAGAACGCCCTCACCAGTCACACGCAAGTGATTTTAAACGGCGGTCACTATCCCTTTAAAGGTTAGGGACAAATGTTATCGAAAACAGGTTCTTCTGAAGCAAAAGGGGCCAATTTCCAATGACCTTGAATTTATAGTAAACTAGAATATATTTGGATTAAATCTGTGCACTACTAAAATTTTCCAACGAGTCATATTACAACCAATATATATATATATATATATAAATAAAATACAACAATTCACCATAAACCTACAAATTTAACCTATAAAATAAAATGTGCCAATCAACACTCCACAAATTTTCTTAACAATGACGTTTATCCGCTGATGATGGTTTAATAAAATAAACCGAAACTAGTTCACACAATAAAAATAAAATTGTATCAGGAAGTACCTGTTCATTAATCCTAATACAAAACCTGATAAAAAAATGGATCTATTACTCCGAGATATAGAATATATTTCTACTTTACTATATATTTCTATGATTATTTATTATAAACTTCTTTTTAATAAGGCAAATCGTGTAATAGAAATATATCGACAAATTGGCGCTTCAGTTATTAATAATTCCGTTCGTAAACCGTTTGTTAGGTAAAATGCTAATTGAATAAGATTGATTAGTGTAATCAATTTTAATTAAATAGACGCGTAGATAACGGAAATTTCCATGAATTTCGTATGTGTATAAATTAATAATGTGGGGTATCAGTGTCTGGCAATGTTATACATCCTGATATGATACACACACAATATATGTTATGTTATATTGTAAACAAGGGAACATGTATTTTAAAATAAAATGTGTTTGTCGTACATATTTGCAGTGAAATATTAGCAGGATGTACGAATACGATATAAACACAATATTATAAAATGATTGTATAGGATATTAAAAAATGAATACATGTTAGAAGAATACTACTAATTAATTGCTAGTCTGTAAACAATGGTAAATGGAAACCAAACATACTTCTTCTAATCTTTACAGACAAAATAATTGAAGGGTTTGAAATAAAATGGGTATAAGTACATAAATTCTGTTTTGAGGTAATTGAATCTAAATTTAATTACTAAGAAGGTTAAATTAAACACTTTGCTAGTATCACGTTTTTTTCACAATAAAGTGCAAACCAGCAAAGTGTTAAATTCAATCTCCTTCGTAATTCAATATACCACCACAAAGTAATGGCTTTAAGGGGAGGCGCTACACCCATTAATTTTTTTTTTCGATATCTCCTAAACTATTTAATATTTAAAAAAGAATCTCTGCATTAGTTCTCCATTATCTCCAATTGTCTAAGGCTTACCGTGAAGATTTCTAACGAATTCATAATAATAACAAAGATAATTTAGAAAAAATAATAACATTGAGAAAATCTAGACGGTATGTTCTGGTATTTATTATTTTAAATTTATTATATTAGTAACGTTTTGCTTATTTTTGGGTATTAATTGATATATCTAATAAAATGTAACTTCGAAATTTGGACCCAGCATACGGCGCCACCAAGCGGCCTGGCTTAAAACAAGTGGTGCGGACTTAAGCCGCCTTTAGATTGAACGCAGCACAGGCTACGTTGCGTTTCGTTAATAAGCGAAATACAGCGGTCTTATATTTACTAAATGAATTTAGATCTTGTATATTCCTTGGTAGAGTATTGTACATTTTAATGCATCTGTAAAATGCATTCCGTTCTGTCGTTGTTAATTTATGTACAGGATACGTTATATTATTTGACCTTGTCTCGTATATATTGCTTTTATTTTTAGGCGGAAATTTAGATCTGTTTTTGAAAATAAATTTTAAACATTCATAAATAAATAAACCATAAATCGTAAGTATTCCATTCTCCTTGAATACTCCTTTACAGGATTCTCTGTATGTTAAACCAAAAATTGAACGTATACATCGTTTTTGTAATTTAAAAATATTTTCTATGTGGCTACTATTCCCCCAAAAAATGATTCCAAATCTTAGGATTGATTCAAAACAGGAATAGTAAATTACCTTTAGTGACGCTTTATT
Source organism: Ocypus olens (assembly GCA_910593695.2). Taxonomy (NCBI): domain Eukaryota; kingdom Metazoa; phylum Arthropoda; class Insecta; order Coleoptera; family Staphylinidae; genus Ocypus; species Ocypus olens. Next base: position 68,480,488 of record OU343047.1, read on the forward strand.
GAGATATTTTTTTAGTGTTCACTAAATAACATATCTTCGCCGCTTTCGAGGACAAGTGTTCTACATGCGAGCGCGAATCTAACGACTCATCAATAACTACACCCAAGAATTTAACGTTAGAACTTAACTTGATTTTTTTATTGGATAGTTCGATAAATTCAGGGGAATTAATTTGTGACTGTTTTGTTCTGAATAGAACGACATTAGTTTTGTCTTTGTTAAGTCTCAGCATATTTGAGGCAAACCATTCCTCAATTTTAACAAATATATTATTCGACATTGACACAAGTTCTGCATATAACTCAGTAGAGACTAATAAATTTGTATCGTCTGCGTAATTAGTTATACAACATTTTGTGTCCAACCTTAACTGATGTAAGTCGTTTATATAGATTATAAAAAGAATAGGTCCTACTATGCTACCTTGAGGTATTTCTACATTACCGCTATTCCCAATATTAGATTTAAACTGCTTTCCACCATTAAAGCCATTTCTTGGTAATGTGTTTTCTAATTTATGAACTAAACATTAGCATTGGTCTCAATAACTGCAGATGCACGTTGCTTCTTCTTTGTTCCTTTTGATTCGTAAGGTATTTTTTTTTTGTAAAAATCGTAATGAAGTGGAATAAATTCCAGAAGAGTTTGGAGATTCTGCCATTTCTTGACGTTAATTTTCACGCTCTTAGCAGAAGACGAATTCGTAATGAGCATATGATTTATATCAAAGGAAAGATGCCCAGATAACCAGTTGGACATACACATTGTGTAAAGGCAAATTCTTGATCCAAATTTCGTTTGAAAGAGAAAAAAAAATAGTCATATTCTTGTCGTACCTGAAATACTGCATGTCTCGAAATTTGAAGGTCTTGTTATTGGAATCCTTTTTTGGATCTTCTGTGATACTAAGATTTGAAAAAGTTATATCATCCGCAGACATAAAATCAACAAGAAACCGTTTTGATGATGCTTGGATCACGTTAATCCAACACTTGTGGATTTTTCGTTTTAACTTTTCGACGAGTCCGAATGCCCCGTCACATTCCACACAGATGTGACCAGGTTGTGGGAATTTGTGGTGCATTTCTTCCAGTTGAGTGGCCTTGACTAAAAACACAAATAGCTTACAGATACTTTTGATTTTTATTCCGTCTACCACACTGTATGCCACTATTCGCGTGATATTTCAATGATGACAAATTTAACAATAATTAATTAACCATTTAACCGTACTCCATGTTACTGCCAAAATCTGCACACCCCTTCCCTACATTTCGAGATAATCCCTCGATTGGAGGGGCATATCCACTTTTCAAAATTGTTACTTTCGGTGAAAGAAAATTCTAACTTACATGAAAGGAAAATCCTTTCGAGACATTTTGGCGGTTAGATGATGCTTCTTTGCTTCCCTCGGATTGATGGAAAACACCCACACTCACACCCACACACACACACACATTAATCCTGAAGATGTATCACAACACAACGGGCACTAAAACTTTCGAAGAATAAAAATTCCGGCGGCGTGCAAACTGAATTGTTATCAAAATGATTTGCACCTTGTGTATTTCAACAGATTTGACAGATTTATTTAGTATCTTCTCTACCATTGGCACTGGGCACTAACCCCATTTTAATCTGAATTGTGCTACACTTAACTCAAATTTTAAAAATAGCACTTATATCTGTTTTATTTCAAACCCTTCAATTGCAAAAAACTTTACAATTATTTTGAATTGAAAACAAAGGTTTGCCATGGAATCGTAATGGCCGACATTTCATTTTGTTCTAAAAAGTGACGGTAGATGTCACATTACGATTTACAACCGGCCGTGTTTTCTACACGAGAAAAAGTAATTATAATTAATGTAACTACATATTTAAGAACTGTACGCGAATATCCGATGAAACTATACAATGAATAATTACTACTTTACTTTCTTGCTTATTTTATAATATCGGTTTACTTACCTTATTTCTAATACTCTTTGAGTGGTACTTTTGATGGGTATTGCATTTTCCGGAAATTCATCACTAAACAAATCACTTACACTTCTTAAATAGTACCCGAGTAAAACCATTTACTTATAAATACTTTTTCTTGTGAGGAATACACAGCAACGGCGACTGTCACTTTTTAGAACAAAATGAAATATCGGCCATTATGATTTCATGGCAAGCCCTTGTTTTGAATTCAAAATAGTTGTAAAGTTTTTTGCAATTATCCCGGTAAATACTCTGCAGTAACTATAGAATCTTGATGAACACAAAACCATTAAATAACTCCAAAACTACAAGAATAATTTTGCTATAATTCTAGCCAGAAGGAACCTGTAGATATAAAATAGTTGCGACATATCCAAATAATCTATCGATAATAGAATAAAAATCGACGACGAAGTTGGTGTTGTAAATCTCGTTCAGATATGATTTTAGCAGTGACGGTTCGCGGGTTATTTTCTGGTACAGCCGAGGAACAAGAGGTGGTAATACAGATAGGTGCGGTCACGCAGCCAGCCGTATCTGCAACTGACCCTACCTATCTGTATTGCCACCTCTTGTTCCTCGGCCGTACCAGAAAAAAACCCCGCGAACCGTCACTGGACTTTAGATATATTTCCTGCGCCAACTTTCGATTTTTGTTGTACGCTCGTTTTTATGAAAGCACTGTGTCGAAAAAATTAAAAAAAAACATTATGCAAGGTTTCCACTTGGTATCTGAAGTTGGAGTTTTCGTTGTATCAGCATCGTCACTGGAGCAAGCCTTTTTACTTGTACTTGCAGAGACAGCCTTGTCACCAGCGGCGACTCGTGAATATTCGGCGGTGGGAGCAACGGAAGAAATTTTAACCGAAACAGCAACGGGATATTTGCTTCCTCTATTAGAGTAAGTAGTACGGCACGAGCAACGTCTTCGTCTTTGCCTCCCCTACGGAAATCCACGAGCCGCCGCTGCTTGTCACATTAGCCACATCGTTTAAAGAAGCATAGATAGAATTCAGACTCCAATAACAACAATTTGTACAGTTGACTTGTGTTGGCATGTGTGGCTACTGAGCAGAAGATAATTGAGAAAACGGTATGTCAGATTGTGGCAAAAGTAATCCTTCATAGAGATTGATCTACTTCTACAGATATTTGATGAATTACATTTATTGGTCATTACAAAACTCCTTCAGATTCAATATTGGATTGATGAGGCTGTTACTTGGTGAAATTCCATAATATATGTGGTAAGTAAAACACGATTAATGATTTAATCATCTGTCTGATGAAGCCACTGTGTTGCAAAGCATATGTCGCAGTGATTCGACATTAAAAATTTGTGAAAATTCTCAACACACGTCCTTCAGATTCTATTGCATTGTTATAGGCCATAATTCTTGAAACCTTTCTGAACTCATTGCTTTAAATTTAAATAAATACAAACCCAATTATTTATTTATTTGATGTACACTGAAACAAACAATCCAGGTAAACTCTTCAGGAGAATCGCTGCACTTAGAATAATAACATCGCAGTAAATAACTCATTTGGTTCAATTTGTGCTTGTGCTTTAGCCTAATAAAGTGCACAGCAGTGACAGGATACAGGTAGTAATACTGATTTCTGCAACCGACCCGGTTTATCTGTATTGCTATCTCTGCTACCTCGGTCGTATCATGAGATACCCTGCGAGCCGTCACTGGTGCACACTGGTGGTTACAATAGCTCCAAGAGGAAAATATCTTTTAGGAATATCAAAAACCCGATTCTCACCAAAGGTGTTAAGTATATCAATTTATAAAAAAATCTGGTGGTTAGAACGGCTCCAGGTGGAGCTCTCAGAAATATCAAAAATTCGATTCTTACCAAAGTTGTTAAGTATACCAATTTATTAAAAAAAATCCTTAATGTGAAGTCTTACCTTTCTTATTCACTCTTGATTTCCCTACATTTCTGAAACTACCTAGTAAAGTACGTTTGAATAGAGAAGATCCTTGCGCACGAACGAGTCTAGCCGTTAGTCGAGTCTATTATGCAGATTACGGTGTGGCAGTTTAGTTTAGTTTATTTATCTTTGTTAGCATTGCTTACAAAATAGTTATAAAATAATTTGCAAATACATATAAATTCATATACAAACAATTTAGATCGCAGTGTTTTATTAGCGTAGTTGCTTCCGAGTGTCATTCTGCTTATTGTTCGTTGTTTTGCTTTGATTCGTTCTTCCTGTGTTTATAAAAATTCAGTTCTTTTCAGAACTTACGAGTTAGTGAACTGTACGATAGTGGTTTATATTAGTTGTTTTATTTTTGATTAAATAATTTATCGCTGCATTCTGATGGCCGCCGAAAGGAAGTGTTTGTTGTGGAAACGAGGACAAGTTATTCACTCTCAATCTCGTGAAATTATCTGTACAAAGTTTATGGAATACGAAGCAATATAGATACTTTTGAAGGGGGCACTTATATTGGGATTTTCACGTATTATTTTCTGCCCTCCCAAATATATTTACTTGAATTGCGCACGCCACTGGCACAAGCGACCATTGAAATCTCGCGCAACCTTGGGCTCTTCTCTATTCAAACGTACTCTACTGTTAGTGTCTATGTTACGATAATACTGCCATAATAAAAACTTTAATATTTTATTTATTTCCATCAATCAAAAGGTAAATCGATAATACCGCCAAAAAAAAAAGTTTAATGTTTTATTGCTTCTTTTTTTAAATCAAAAGGTAAATTAAGAGACTCCTGGTATAATTGGACGTGTTATTTATTTATTGCAAGCATCAAGGCATCAAGCTCAGAAATAGTCTATGTAACTTTGAAAGTGTATTGTAAATAAAAGATATCTTAAAACGTACGACGCAAAAAAAACTGGTCTCGCGAGTTGGAAGGAGAAATTACAATAATATAATAATAATAATAATAAAACGAAACAAAACGATCACAATTGTAACAACTTAATTAACTCAATAATTAAAAAATATAATAATAATAATAATCATAATATGCTTACTTTTGTTTTTTTCACCAGAGCACCATTCTATTCGTTAAAATTACACACAATACGGTATTTACAAGTTTTTTGCGAATTTCACATTCCCATATGCTCATCTCTCGTCTATACAAAATAATAAAAAAATAATAATAATAAAGATATATTTTGCATAAGACTAACGTTAATTAAATACTTGATAGGAAGATGTTTTGCTCTTATAATTAAATAATTAACTTAAAGTTAGATAACATATACATGTTGATTATTCGTGTATATTTTATTAAAATAAAAATGCACATGTAACAGCCTATATATATAAATATATGTATAACCATAAAAAGTTTCCTATCAGGGTAAGGTAACTCTGATACGAAACCATATTTATCTTTGTGCCGGGGTGCACCGTCTTTGCCGTTTCCGAAAACGGTAAGAGGCCACCCGATCGGCTGACTCGACCCAAGCCTACTCCTCGAAATAGGCGCTGCGAGGTTTTTCCCTACTTGAAACGACCGCGTCTGTGCTTTTGCCGGAGATCTCACCAGGCGTAGCGGGATCTTTAAATAAATGAATTATATTACATATATATTATATGCTCGATTCGAAAGATTCGAGATCTACTGAAAGCGAAGGAATTGTCACTGGACTAGGCACGTTTAGATAAAACTCGAAACGTAAAAAGCGAGAGAGATTAATTAACTTAAAAACGAATTCAAGGCGATTCGGACACGATCAGCGTCTCTTTCAGCGCCAACAGCTGCTCCTCGCCCAACTTGATCTTGTCGGAGATCTCCTTCGAGTCCATGATCAGTTTGGCCTTCATGTTGATGAAGTGGTCGTAGTCCGCGTACTCTTCGGAGTTTAGGTACTTGTAGAGGATGGTCGCCACGTTCACGCTTCTCTTGTCGATGCTCTCCTTTAGCTTCTTGGCCTCTTCGAGCTGGTCCTGGAGCTTGTCGCGTTTGCCCTCCAATATTCTCTGTAAATAATTTTTAAATTCAATCTTCAATCTTCAACCAAATAGAAATAACTATCAGTAATTAGGAAGATTATATTTAATTTCATTAAACATTTTCGTCTAATGCTGCAATTACATATATTTTTAACTTAAAAAATATACATGTTGTGTCGAGTATTTTGTGAAGTGAGTACAAGTGTATAATTTTTAAGGAAGTACACTTTGAAAAATATGGATTATATCAATTAAAATACAAATAAGCTTACTCTTTCTGGATGATTGTCCGGCATTGTCATGAGGGCGTTCTCGGCTCGGGCCAGTCTACCGGATAGGCCCAGAAGAAGGCTCGTGATCTTTCCCACTTCTTCAACGTGCAGCCTGAACTTGGCTGCTTCGTGAGGACGAGCCAGTTGGGCCACGTGCGATTCCACGTTCTCGCCCAGTTCGTCGTTGATCCTGCATTCTTCTATCACTACGAGCTGTTCTCCTCTTAAGACCTCCAGTTTTCTATCCAATCGACTCACCAATTCATCCTGAAAGAAATTGGCATAGCTTAAACATAACGAAACTACATCGAGGAAACAGTATTAGCTGATAATATGCCAAGCAGGATACATTTAATGGGAAACTGAAAAACTGAAAACTTAGTAGCAAGATTTAAATTTTCGTTGGCACCAAATAAGATTTTAAATAAGGACGTGATGCAGAAATTGTAGGCACTCCATGTATTATTTGCACCACGGTTTAGAGACTAAATACATTTGAATTTGAGAAAAATTTCAAAACAAAATAATGTTTTTTTACATCATATTTACCATTTAAGGACTATAAAAAAAAGTATTCATTTGAAGTTGCAGCTTAAATTTGAATTATTGACATTTTAATTAAAACATATACAGGGTCATTTTTTTAACTCAGAACATATGATTGTTAATGTCTATGTTCTATTTTATAATAATCACATCAACGCATTGCAATGTATTAACAATGTAGGCAACCAAGTACACAAAGGTGCCAGTGAATGCTTCTTCTTCTTCTCTCGGCCCCGTCGACCTGTCACAGTACAGTGAAAGCCTAAAATTATTACGAATAAGTGAGGTTATTGAAACAAACAATGATAAATCGTAAGTAATTATAATAAATATTCAAAATGACCATCTTGACGTTCTAAGCAGTAGCCAAGTCGATTATAAAATCCTTGAGCATTTCTAATGTGTTGCGGATTTCTTCTTCAACCGAAAACAAATCTCTAACACGTCGAATGCTGTTTCCACTTTTATACCAATTAATTATCTGTATTCTTTCTTCGGTGGTGTAATATATTTTTTATTAATAACACAATTTCGACACATTTTCATAAGTGATGAAAAAAAAATTGAAAAACAATTGCCATCACTTTGAAACTTTACAAATTTACTTAAAATACGTGACTCTCGAAGATTCTGTAAAAATCCGAAAACACCGCATCTCTAGATTTTGAAATAATTATCGTTAAACCGAGCAGAGTCAATTTCTGAAGTTACACATTTTCATAAGTGACTAAAAAAAAATTGAAAAACAATTGCCATCACTTTGAAACTTTCCAAATTTACTTAAAATACATTACTCTCTAAGATTCTGTAAAAATCCGAAAACACCCCATCTCTAGATTTTGAAATAATTCCCGTTAAACCGAGCAGAGTCAATTTCTGAAGTTACACATTTTCATAAGTGACTAAAAAAAATTGAAAAACAATTGCCATCACTTTGAAACTTTACAAATTTACTTAAAATACGTGACTCTCGAAGATTCTGTAAAAATCCGAAAACACCGCATCTCTAGATTTTGAAATAATTCCCGTTAAACCGAGCAGAGTCAATTTCTGAAGTTACACATTTTCATAAGTGACTAAAAAAAATTGAAAAACAATTGCCATCACTTTGAAACTTTCAAAATTTACTTAAAATACGTTACTCTCGAAGATTCTGTAAAAATCCGAAAACATCCCATCTCTAGATTTTGAAATAATTCCCGTTAAACCGAGCAGAGTCAATTTCTGAAGTTACACATTTTCATAAGTGACTAAAAAAAATTGAAAAACAATTGCCATCACTTTGAAACTTTCCAAATTTACTTAAAATACATTACTCTCTAAGATTTTGCAAAAATCCGAAAACACCCCATCTCTAGATTTTGAAATAATTCCCGTTAAACCGAGCAGAGTCAATTTCTGAAGTTACACATTTTCATAAGTGACGAAAAAAAAATTGAAAAACAATTGCCATCACTTTGAAACTTTCCAAATTTACTTAAAATACATTACTCTCTAAGATTTTGCAAAAATCCGAAAACACCCCATCTCTAGATTTTGAAATAATTCCCGTTAAACCGAGCAGAGTCAATTTCTGAAGTTACACATTTTCATAAGTGACGAAAAAAAAATTGAAAAACAATTGCCATCACTTTGAAACTTTCCAAATTTACTTAAAATACATTACTCTCTAAGATTTTGCAAAAATCCGAAAACACCCCATCTCTAGATTTTGAAATAATTCCCGTTAAACCGAGCAGAGTCAATTTCTGAAGTTACACATTTTCATAAGTGACTAAAAAAAATTGAAAAACAATTGCCATCACTTTGAAACTTTACAAATTTACTTAAAATACGTGACTCTCGAAGATTCTGTAAAAATCCGAAAACACCGCATCTCTAGATTTTGAAATAATTCCCGTTAAACCGAGCAGAGTCAATTTCTGAAGTTACACATTTTCATAAGTGACTAAAAAAAATTGAAAAACAATTGCCATCACTTTGAAACTTTCAAAATTTACTTAAAATACGTTACTCTCGAAGATTCTGTAAAAATCCGAAAACATCCCATCTCTAGATTTTGAAATAATTCCCGTTAAACCGAGCAGAGTCAATTTCTGAAGTTACACATTTTCATAAGTGACTAAAAAAAATTGAAAAACAATTGCCATCACTTCGAAACTTTCCAAATTTACGTAAAATATGTTACTTTCTAAGATTTTGCAAAAATCTGAAAATACCCCATCTCTAGATTTCGAAATAATTCCCGTTGAACCGCGCAGAGTCAATTTCTGAAGTTACACATTTTCATAAGTGGCTAAAAAAAATTGAAAAACAATTGCCATCACTTTGAAACTTTCCAAATTTACTTAAAATACATTACTCTCGAAGATTCTGTAAAAATCCGAAAACACCCCATCTCTAGATTTTGAAATAATTCCCGTTAAACCGAGCAGAGTCAATTTCTGAAGTTACACATTTTCATAAGTGGCTAAGAAAAAATTGAAAAACAATTGCCACCACTTTGAAACTTTCCAAATTTACTTAAAATACATTACTCTCTAAGATTCTGTAAAAATCAGAAAACACCCCATCTCTAGATTTTGAAATAATTCCCGTTAAACCGAGCAGAGTCAATTTCTGAAGTTACACATTTTCATAAGTGGCTAAGAAAAAATTGAAAAACAATTGCCACCACTTTGAAACTTTCCAAATTTACTTAAAATATGTTACTCTCGAAGATTCTGTAAAAATCCGAAAACACCGCATCTCTAGATTTTGAAATAATTCCCGTTAAACCGAGCAGAGTCAATTTGTGAAGTTACACAATTTCATAAGTGACTAAAAAAAAATTGAAAAACAATTGCCATCACTTCGAAACTTTCCAAATTTACTTAAAATACATTACTCTCGAAGATTCTGTAAAAATCCGAAAACACCCCATCTCTAGATTTTGAAATAATTCCCGTTAAACCGAGCAGAGTCAATTTCTGAAGTTACACATTTTTATAAGTGACTAAAAAAAAATTGAAAAACAATTGCCATCACATTGAAACTTTCCAAATTTACTTAAAATACATTACTCTTGAAGATTCTGTAAAAATCCGAAAACACCCCATCTCTAGATTTCGAAATAATTCCCGTTAAACCGAGCAGAGTCAATTTCTGAAGTTACACATTTTCATAAGTGACTAAAAAAAATTTGAAAAACAGTTGCCATCACTTTGAAACTTTCCAAATTTACTTAAAATACATTACTCTCTAAGATTCTGTAAAAATCAGAAAACACCCCATCTCTAGATTTTGAAATAATTCCCGTTAAACCGAGCAGAGTCAATTTCTGAAGTTACACATTTTCATAAGTGACTAAAAAAAAATTGAAAAACAATTGCCATCACTTTGAAACTTTCCAAATTTACTTAATGAAATAAAACTTAGTGTAAGTGTGGTTGCCTGCATTGTCAATACATTGCAATGCGTTGATGTGATTATTATAACATAGAACATAGACATTAACAATCATATGTTCTGAGTTAAAGTTTAGTTTATCATTTTGCAAAATTCACTTACCTTCTTCTGATTGAGATCTTTGGTATCCTTAACGACATTTAAATGATTCATATCTTGACTGTACCGCGTTAAGAATCTTGCCTTGGGTTCGGATGTGGTGAAATAAGGTGATGTGGCTGAAAGGGGACTGGCGGGTTCAAGTGTTGGCACTATAGAAGTTGGATCACTGCAAAATAATATCAAATTAGTAAAATAGTAAATATAATAATAATAATAATAATAGGTTTATATCCCAACAGAACAAAAATATGTCTTCAAGAAATGCTATGATATAAGAATCGACCCTTCACCGAGTTAAATATAATACATAATACAGTGGTGTTAATGATTATTTTCACAATATTTTTATGCGCTACATTTACCTAGTTTTCGTTGTACTTAAGGTGGGTGTATTCGATGTTGGTGGGGGACTACTGCTGGGAGTGTTGGTCCGACTCCTAAATGGCGAATTGGCAGGCCTGGGTCTTGAAGTAACTTCCAATCGAAACAGACCAGAGACGTAATCTGTGGGTTTTTTGTGTTCTGGTCCTTGCACTGTAACAAATAAAAAAAAAAATGACTATATCAGTACAAAAAATTTGAAATAAAACTTGTAGCGGTGAATTTACATTCTCTTTGGTTGACCAAGGAATTTAATTTCCAATAGAAACTTACCGGGTTCAATAATTAAAAGTAATTTAAATTAATATGGGCAATATAAGCTTGGATCATTAAACGCCATGAATCAACAAGATAGCAGTTTCTTAACCTGCATTGATAATTTCTGAATTTTTTGTTACCAGAAAATTAATATCTAATTATAGATTTACTGTCTAAGCCAATGTCCCATATCATCCATAATTCCCCAACACAAATTTCCATCAATCATCCTTCCTTTAAAAAGAAAAAAAAACAAAAAAAACAAAATTATAGATTTATTAACTTTGATTTCACAAACACAGGGCCGGATTACGAATTTTTTCACCCATAGGCAACTGTATTAAAGCGCTCCCTCTCCCTCTCCCTCCATAAAATTCTATTAAATTTTTTATTTATACTGTAATATATACTCAGCACAAACAAACGAAGAAAAAACATTAAATGGAAAAAGTTAACAGATAAATTATTAACTCTGCACTCGAGCGGCGCCACTACGGCGCCCAGGCGATTTGATGCGTCCACTCGAGCGGCGCTGCTATGGCGTCCGGGAGGTGTGATGCATCCTAACCTCACCTAACCCAACCTTACCCAAGCCTACCTAACCTAACCCATTTATTTTAAAGTACCTGTAACTCGTCTCGGGCAAACCAGCAATTATTTCTAAAACTGCTGAAGGGGTGTTTTGAGTTTTTTTTAGGAACATAAACTAGAATCACTTTTGAGTATTTCTGGAAATTTTTCAGTTAATGGAAATTGTTTTTATATTTTTTTACGCGCTTTGAAAATTGCGCGACCTCAGAATTACTCAAGTCCAGTTCTCGTGCGATTATTTCGAAAACTGCTGAAGGGGGGTTTTGAGTTTTTTTCAGGAACATAAACTAGAATAAATTTTGAGTATTTCTGGAAATTTTTCAGTTAATGGAAATTGTTTTTATATTTTTTTAAGCGCTTGGAAAATTGCGCGACCTCAGAATGACTTAAGTTCAGTTCCCGTGCGATTATTTCGAAAACTGCTGAAGGGGGGTTTTGAGTTTTTTTCAGGAACATAAACTAGAATAAATTTTGAGTATTTCTGGAAATTTTTCAGTTAATGGAAATTGTTTTTATATTTTTTTAAGCGCTTGGAAAATTGCGCGACCTCAGAATGACTTAAGTTCAGTTCCCGTGCGATTATTTCGAAAACTGCTGAAGGGGGGTTTTGAGTTTTTTTCAGGAACATAAACTAGAATCAATTTTGAGTATTTCTGGAAATTTTTCAGTTAATGGAAATTGTTTTTATATTTTTTTAAGCGCTTGGAAAATTGCGCGACCTCAGAATGACTTAAGTTCAGTTCCCGTGCGATTATTTCGAAAACTGCTGAAGGGGTGTTTTGAGTTTTTTCAGGAACATAAACTAGAATCAATTTTGAGTATTTCTGGAAATTTTTCAGTTAATGGAAATTGTTTTTATATTTTTTTAAGCGCTTGGAAAATTGCGCGACCTCAGAATGACTTAAGTTCAGTTCCCGTGCGATTATTTCGAAAACTGCTGAAGGGGGGTTTTGAGTTTTTTTCAGGAACATAAACTAGAATCAATTTTGAGTATTTCTGGAAATTTTTCAGTTAATGGAAATTGTTTTTATATTTTTTTAAGCACTTGGAAAATTGCGCGACCTCAGAATGACTTAAGTTCGGTTCTCGTGCGATTATTTCGAAAACTGCTGAAGGGGTGTTTTGAGTTTTTTTCAGGAACATAAACTAGAATCAATTTTGAGTATTTCTGGAAATTTTTCAGTTAATGGAAATTGTTTTTATATTTTTTTAACCGCTTGGAAAATTGCGCGACCTCAGAATGACTTAAGTCCAGTTCTCGTGCGATTATTTCGAAAACTGCTGAAGGGGTGTTTTGATTTTTTTTCAGGAACATAAACTAGAATCAGTTTTGAGTATTTCTGGAAATTTTTCAATTATTGGAAATTGTTTTTATATTTTTTTAAGCGCTTGGAAAATTCCGCGACCTCAGAATTACTTAAGTCCAGTTCTCGTGCGATTATTTCGAAAACTGCTGAAGGGGTGTTTTGATTTTTTTTCAGGAACATAAACTAGAATCAATTTTGAGTATTTCTGGAAATTTTTCAGTTAATGGAAATTGTTTTTATATTTTTTTAACCGCTTGGAAAATTGCGCGACCTCAGAATGACTTAAGTCCAGTTCTCGTGCGATTATTTCGAAAACTGCTGAAGCGGTGTTTTGAGTTTTTTTCAGGAACATAAACTAGAATCAATTTTGAGTATTTCTGGAAATTTTTCAGTTAATGGAAATTGTTTTTATATTTTTTTAACCGCTTGGAAAATTGCGCGACCTCAGAATGACTTAAGTCCAGTTCTCGTGCGATTATTTCGAAAACTGCTGAAGGGGTATTTTGAGTTTTTTTTAGGAACATAAACTAGAATCAATTTTGAGTATTTCTGGAAATTTTTCAGTTAATGGAAATTGTTTTTATATTTTTTTAAGCGCTTGGAAAATTGCGCGACCTCACAACGACTTAAGTCCAGTTCTCGTGCGATTATTTCGAAAACTGCAGAAGGGGTATTTTGAGTTTTTTTTAGGAACATAAACTAGAATCACTTTTGAGTATTTCTGGAAATTTTTCAGTTAATGGAAATTGTTTTTATATTTTTTTACGCGCTTGGAAAATTGCGCGACCTTAGAATTACTCAAGTCCAGTTCTCGTGCGATTATTTCGAAAACTGCTGAAGGGGTGTTTTGATTTTTTTTCAGGAACATAAACTAGAATCAGTTTTGAGTGTTTTTGGAAATTTTTCAGTTAATGGAAATTGTTTTTATATTTTTTTACGCGCTTGGAAAATTGCGCGACCTCACAACGACTTAAGTCCAGTTCTCGTGCGATTATTTCGAAAACTGCTGAAGGGGTGTTTTGAGTTTTTTTCAGGAACATAAACTAGAATCACTTTTGAGTATTTCTGGAAATTTTTCAGTTAATGGAAATTGTTTTTATATTTTTTTACGCGCTTGGAAAATTGCGCGACCTTAGAATTACTCAAGTCCAGTTCTCGTGCGATTATTTCGAAAACTGCTGAAGGGGTGTTTTGATTTTTTTTCAGGAACGTAAAGTAGAATCAGTTTTGAGTATTTCTCGAAATTTTTCAGTTAATGGAAATTGTTTTTATATTTTTTTAAGCGCTTGGAAAATTGCGCGACCTCACAACGACTTAAGTCCAGTTCTCGTGCGATTATTTCGAAAACTGCTGAAGGGGTGTTTTGATTTTTCTTCAGGAACGTAAAGTAGAATCAGTTTTGAGTATTTCTCGAAATTTTTCAGTTAATGGAAATTGTTTTAATATTTTTTTACGCGCTTTGAAAATTGCGCGACCTCAGAATGACTTAAGTTCAGTTCTCGTGCGATTATTTCGAAAACTGCTGAAGTAGTGTTTTGATTTTTTTCAGGAACATAAACTAGAATCACTTTTGAGTGTTTCTGGAAATTTTTCAGTTAATGGAAATTGTTTTTATATTTTTTTACGCGCTTTGAAAATTGCGCGACCTCAGAATGACTTAAGTCCAGTTCTCGTGCGATTATTTCGAAAACTGCTGAAGGGGTGTTTTGATTTTTTTTCAGGAACATAAACTAGAATCAGTTTTGAGTGTTTTTGGAAATTTTTCAGTTAATGGAAATTGTTTTTATATTTTTTTACGCGCTTGGAAAATTGCGCGACCTCAGAATGACTTAAGTCCAGTTCCCGTGCGATTATTTCGAAAACTGCTGAAGGAGGGTTTTGAGTTTTTTTCAGGAACATAAACTAGAATCACTTTTGAGTATTTCTGGAAATTTTTCAGTTAATGGAAATTGTTTTTATATTTCTTTACGAGATGGGAAATTGCGCGACCTCAGAATTACTTAAGTTCAGTTCTCGTGCGATTATTTCGAAAACTGCTGAAGGGGTGTTTTGAGTTTTTTTCAGGAACATAAACTAGAATCACTTTTGAGTATTTTTGGAAATTTTTCAGTTAATGGAAATTGTTTTTATATTTTTTTACGCGCTTTGAAAATTGCGCGACCACAAAATTACTTAAGTCCAGTTCTCGTGCGATTATTTCGAAAACTGCTGAAGGGGTGTTTTGAGTTTTTTTCAGGAACATAAACTAGAATCACTTTTGAGTATTTCTGGAAATTTTTCAGTTAATGGAAATTGTTTTTATATTTTTTTACGCGCTTTGAAAATTGCGCGACCTTAGAATGACTTAAGTTCAGTTCTCGTGCGATTATTTCGAAAACTGCTGAAGGGGTGTTTTGAGTTTTTTTCAGGAACATAAACTAGAATCACTTTTGAGTATTTCTGGAAATTTTTCAGTTAATGGAAATTGTTTTTATATTTTTTTACGCGCTTTGAAAATTGCGCGACCTTAGAATGACTTAAGTTCAGTTCTCGTGCGATTATTTCGAAAACTGCTGAAGGGGTGTTTTGAGTTTTTTTCAGGAACATAAACTAGAATCACTTTTGAGTATTTCTGGAAATTTTTCAGTTACTGGAAATTGTTTTTATATTTTTTTACGCGCTTAGAAAATTGCGCCACCTCAGAATGACTCAAGTCCAGTTCTCGTGCGATTATTTCGAAAACTGCTGAAGGGGTGTTTTCAGTTTTTTTCAGGAACATAAACTAGAATCAGTTTTGAGTATTTCTGGAAATTTTTCAGTTAATGGAAATTGTTTTTATATTTTTTTACGCGCTTGGAAAATTGCGCGACCTCAGAATGACTCAAGTCCAGTTCTCGTGCGATTATTTCGAAAACTGCTGAAGGGGTGTTTTGAGTTTTTTTCAGGAACATAAACTAGAATCACTTTTGAGTATTTCTGGAAATTTTTCAGTTAATGGAAATTGTTTTTATATTTTTTTACGCTTTTGGAAAATTGCACGACCGCAGAATGACTTAAGTTCAGTTCTCGTGCGATTATTTCGAAAACTGCTGAAGGGGTATTTTGAGTTTTTTTCAGGAACATAAACTAGAATCACTTTTGAGTATTCCTGGAAATTTTTCAGTTAATGGAAATTGTTTTTATATTTTTTACGCGCTTGGAAAATTTAATACATTTTATGTAGCAATTACAGAAGAGTTCTCGAAATCAATGGAAGCTTTGAAAAACAATTTACTGCCGGCAAAATTAAATTCATTACAGAACACATCAACGAGCTATTTTTAAACACTGTTTGAAACGCAGAGATTACAAACATTTCTTTCAATTATGGACTGATTCATCGCAATTAAAAATAGGAAAATCCTTGTGATCTCATCTTTGGAAAATATTTCATCAATATATTTCTGAATGTAATTTGCAAAATATCAACAAATAATTTTTACTTACACAATATATCTTTGAGCCTATCCGATGTCGGTAGCTGACTAACAAAATCTTCCGCGAACTTCTCGCACTCGATCTCCTCCTGCAGCTTCTTCCTCGTCGGTAGGGGCGTCGGAGGCATTTCCTCCTTCTCAGTCTGTGAGGAAGCATCCGTCGTGCAAGCGTTAACCCTCAGCACCACCTCCGTCCTCTGGATCAGCTGCAGGCCCTCCAAAACTTTCGGACATTCCGGCTCTTTGGGGCTTTGCGGCGGCGACGCTTCCGGCGTTCTCGATTCCAGCGACAACGAGGGCGAGGACAGCGGCGAAGTCTTCAGAGGAGTACTCGTCGTAGACTGCGGCGATATCCTCCTGACCGGTGATTGTTTCTTGGGAGACCCGGGCGACAACGAGGGCCTGATCTGCGGCGGGGAAACCCTCTTAGGACTCTCCGGAGGAGGTGTTTGCGGCGTGGTCGGTGCCGAATGCGACAGCGTTATGTTTCTCAAAGGTGCGAAGGGGCTTTTGGGCGGTGAAGCCGGAGGGCTCTTTGGTGGTGGCGGTGGTGATGTTTTGATATCTTCGTTAACAGCGGGTGCGAGGCTTAGTTGCGATGGCCTGGATATGTATCTGGGCACGAGTTTTGCGTTCACCGGAAGGACGTCGGGAAGGACCAGCTGGGGTTTTTTGATGTCGTCCTTGTCTTCGATCTTGATGGGTTTGTCGTTCATCGAGGCTCGCCTTAGGATGTTCGCGTTGTTGTTATTCTTCAGAATCGTTTCCTTCGTCGATCTGTTGATGGGCCAGACTGTTTCTCGCGAGTTGATCCGAGTCGGTTCCACGAAGGAGTCGTTGGTTATGACGTGGCCATTTGGTGATATCGTCCGCTTGTAGCTTCCGGTGTCGGAATCTGGGACGATGCGCTCTCTTTCGCGTCGCGACGCCAAATATGACGCTTTCGATTGACTCCTGCAAAAAGAAAAAAATTCTGAATTAGATCTCCATAAGTGCTATAAGTTGATTGCTAATAAAATAATGATGGCGAATTAAAAACGAAAATCTTTTTTTTTTCAACTTTATCGGGATTACCAAAAAAATGTTTTTATTGGTTTTTAAAATATAATGCCCACAGACAGACACACAGATCCAAACATTGAAATTTATTCCAAAATGGTCGGAATTGTTTCGGGCGACATCAAAACATATATTTACGTTAAAATTTTGTATTCGAAAAGTTTCCTCATTTCAAAATTGGTTCTTATAAAGTGTTAAAGAAGTTTTGTCAAACTATTGTTTTTACATGGAATACATGACGAATTCTTTATTTCGAATTCAATCCACGTTTCCTACGATATGGCCTTGACTGATGGAAGAGCAGTGTCTTAGCTATTGTTTCGCGAGAACAATGGCGCACGGGCATATCGCACGTCTTCGTAATAGGCTCATTCTTCTTCTTCCTGGTGGCACTACAGGTATAAAAATAACAGTACCAAGAGATTACTCGCTCGCTCATATATCAGGGTCACAGTGTCGCCAAAGAACAGTAAGAACATAGATAATGGATGTCTGGTATCTACACCGGTATTGCGGTACAAGAGTGTTGCTGTTAACACCTCGAAAACATAACTATTTTTCATCGTGCTAATTTCGTAAAAAAAACAGGAACATGTAACAGTAGTAACGATAGTATTTGGTGGGCTTGATCTCATCGACTTAATTCCGTAAAAAAAATGTGTATGTAACAGTAGTATCTGGTGGGCCTGGTCTAAATATTTTATTTTTGTTTGTGGAATGTGTTTGATTGAATTTTATAGATTCGTCCCCGTGCAATTCAACAGTTTATAATAAATTACAAATTACAAAATAAAAAACTCAGAACACCTACGAACCGATTTCAACCTTTCAGTTCTGATGGGGTCATGGGGAACCGGAAATTACTATTGGAATATAAATATTCCAAACATAATTTACAAGAGAAAAAGCAGAAAATGAAAAAGTTAATTTTCAAAAATTCGTAACTCACGGGAAAGTTGACGCATTTTCAAAAATTAAAGTTTGTTTTAAAGGTACATGTTTTGTGAATATATTTAAACTCTTTGAGCAATTTTATCATTTTTTTCGATTTTTTTTTATTGAAGTGTTCCACAAATTAAAACGTTAGTTTTCAAAAAATTCATAACTCACGGAAAAGTTGACGCATTTTCAAAAATTTAAGTTTGTTTTAAAGGTACATGTTTCGTGAATATATTTAAACATTTTGAGCAATTTTATCAAATTAGTATTTTTTTTTTATTGAAGTGTTCCACAAATTAAAACGTTAGTTTTCAAAAAATTCATAACTCACGGAAAAGTTGACGCATTTTCAAAAATTAAAGTTTGTTTTAAAGGTACATGTTTTGTGAATATATTTAAACACTTTGAGCAATTTTATAATTTCTTTCGATTTTTTTTATTGAAGTGTTCCACAAATTAAAACGTCAGTTTTCAAAAAATTCATAACTCACGGAAAAGCTGACGCATTTTCAAAAATTAAAGTTTGTTTTAAAGGTACATGTTTTGGGAATATATTTAAACATTTTGAGCAATTTTATCATTTTTTTTCGATTTTTTTTTATTGAAGTGTTCCACAAATTAAAACGTTTGTTTTCAAAAAATTCATAACTCACGGAAAAGTTGACACATTTTCAAAAATTTAAGTTTGTTTTAAAGGTACATGTTTTGTGAATATATTTAAACATTTTGAGCAATTTTATCATTTTTTTTCGATTTTTTTTTTATTGAAGTGTTCCACAAATTAAAACGTTCGTTTTCAAAAAAATCATAACTCACGGAAAAGTTGACGCATTTTCAAAAATTTAAGTTTGTTTTAAAGGTACATGTTTTGTGAATATATTTAAACTCTTTGAGCAATTTTATCATTTTTTTCGATATTTTTTTATTGAAGTGTTCCACAAATTAAAACGTTGGTTTTCAAAAAATTCATAACTCACGGAAAAGTTGACGCATTTTCAAAAATTAAAGTTTGTTTTAAAGGTACATGTTTTGTGAATATATTTAAACACTTTGAGCAATTTTATAATTTCTTTCGATTTTTTTTTATTGAAGTGTTCCACAAATTAAAACGTTGGTTTTCAAAAAATTCATAACTCACGGAAAAGTTGACGCATTTTCAAAAATTTAAGTTTGTTTTAAAGGTACATGTTTTGTGAATTTATTTAAACTCTTTGAGCAATTTTATCATTTTTTTCGATTTTTTTTTATTGAAGTGTTCCACAAATTAAAACGTTTGTTTTCAAAAAAATTCATAACTCACGGAAAAGTTGACGCATTTTCAAAAATTTAAGTTTGTTTTAAAGGTACATGTTTTGTGAATATATTTAAACTCTTTGAGCAATTTTATCATTTTTTTCGATATTTTTTTATTGAAGTGTTCCACAAATTAAAACGTTGGTTTTCAAAAAATTCATAACTCACGGAAAAGTTGACGCATTTTCAAAAATTTAAGTTTGTTTTAAAGGTACATGTTTTGTGAATTTATTTAAACTCTTTGAGCAATTTTATCATTTTTTTCGATATTTGTTATTGAAGTGTTCCACAAATTAAAACGTTTGTTTTCAAAAAATTCATAACTCACGGAAAAGTTCACGCATTTTCAAAAATTTAAGTCTTGTGAATATATTTAAACATTTTGAGCAATTTTATCAAATGAGTAAATTTTTCGATTTTTTTTTATTGAAGTGTTCCACAAATTAAAACGTTCGTTTTCAAAAATTTCATAACTCATGGAAAAATTGACATACTTTCAAAAATGTTGATTAATTTTAAAGGTAGATGTCTTGTAAATATGTTAAACATTTTGAGCAATTTTATCATATAAGTATTTATTTTTTTTTGATTTTTTTTTATTGAAGTGTTCGACAGATTAAAACGTTAATTTTTAAAAAATTCATAACTCACGGAAAAATTGATACATTTTCAAAAATGTTGATTAATTTTAAAGGTGGATGTCTTGTAAATGTATTAAACACTTTGAGCAATTAAATCATATGAGTACTTTTTTTTTTTTCGATTTTTTTTTATTGAAGTGTTCCACAAATTAAAACGTTAATTTTCAAAAATTCATAACTCACGGAAAAATTGACACATTTTCAAAAATGTTGATTAATGTTAAAGGTGGATGTCTTGTTAATGTATTAAACACTTTGAGCAATTTTATCATATGAATATTTATTTTTTTTCGATTTTTTTCTATGGAAGTGTTCCACAAATTAAAACGTTAATTTTCAAAAAATTCATAACTCACGGAAAAATTGTTACATTTTCAAAAATGTTGATTAATGTTAAAGGTAGATGTCTTGTGAATATATTAAACATTTTGAGCAATTTTATGATATAAGAATTTTTATTTTTTTGATATTTTTTGTTCATGTCTTCAACAACTGAACATATATAACCTCGCAGTCACGTGACATACAATTTGACCATTTCATTTTCTTCTTTATGCAATATATAATAATATGTCACACGTTAACAAACACGTGATAAATAATGTCGGCGTGACCCTTGCTCCCGAAATTTCTAAAAAAAAACTATGTGAGAATTACACCGTTTATTTTCGTTACGCAACGTATTTTCGTATTGTGAAAAACAATACATATTGTTGGTCGCCGTTTTGAAATCTGCAACAAACGTGATCCATTATGGATGTAAAACCGTGCACTCATTGGCCATGGGTAAAAGTTTACACTGATTTATTAACACTCGGGTCGTAGAGTATTTCCAAGTTTCCACATCTTTGGCGCCGTAGAGTTGTAGATTCTTACATATTAATGGCTGTGTGTGTGTGTGTGTAACACGTTGGACAAGAAGATGAAGACGTGAAAACAATATTAAATTAAACCAAAGGCCACGCCATAGTTATGCAAAACATTCATTGAGAAGTTTAATGAAGAAGGCGGTAAATGAAACTGTGTAAAAAAAAACTGTTAAAATTTATTAGAAGTTGATCTATAATCTCTACAAATTTTCCAAAAATGATAACTCTCGAATTGGAGATTTTATTAGTTGCCGATTCTTTAATCCAGCGGCGGCTCGTGGATTTTCGCAGAGGAGGCTAAGACATGCACTAATTATTCTTATAGAGGAAGCAAATATTCCACTGCAGTTTTGGTCAATTTTTTTTTCCGTAGCCTCCTTCGTAGCGTATGGATGAACCACTGCAAACAAGAGATGATTGTTGCTCATGAATTCGTTCTCGGGATTGAGTGGTGAACAGACGCGACTCTTCAAAGTTGTAGGTGTAATTTTTTAAAAATTTAGTCGGCATGGGATCAGGCTGTATTTGGTCATTGTTTTTGGATTGTGTTTACGATAGCTCTTGAAATAATGGCCAAATTTGAAAAAAAGTTTGTCGCTATTGTTTAAAATCTCTAATAGCGCGAATAATTTATGTGAAAGATTCTATAATATTGTCTTGGTATGAGAAAAAAACGTATATTTAATGTCAGTTCAGTTCAAACATTTGTCAACTGGTATATGAATCCACCTATCGGAAATTCACCAATTCTTGTAACACCGCCACCGGCGCAGGTTAATTTGTCAACATGCGAGAAGCACGACCCCAAAGTCTTAGCGACATAACAGGTCGAAGTGACCCCTGAAATGCCATCGCGTTGTATAACCCAATCGAAATGTCACCGTGCAATGTTAATCTCTTTGTTGTCGGCGTGTGTCCCGGATCGGACACATCAAGAGATTAACTCCAGTTACGTCACGGCGGACACCGCGGCTAATTATGCGACGTTGCAAAAGCTCTTTCTTCGAGATACGCATTTATTCGGGCTAAACGGCCCAAGAAATTTCGAACGCGTCGAAAATATGCGGCCGTTGCAAAACAAGGAACAATCGACGGCGTGTCATTGTTATGGTAACAAAAGATTAGCGATGATCTAGAAATGAGGTGCTTTTACAATAGATGGCGCCCGGCATTAGACAATCGCGTTGTGTAATGACGATCATTATAAAACTTTCGCTATGGATTTATCAGTTTTTTTTTTGTTTCGTGTAAAATCTGATTATGACTTGATGTAGATTATACACGTGTGTATTACATTTTACGCAAACATAAGGTGTGAAATTTCTGGTGCAATATTCTTTAAAAATTTTGTTTTTTTTTTGTTTGACCTCACGGTAGTTTATCGGGTGAATACCACTTTTTAACAAATTACGATTTGTCCACGTGAAATTATTGCAAAATCTAGTGAGTGTGTATGTTTGCAACGTTTCACGGAATCTTAAACCAAAATGAGTTTTGAGTAAATTTAAATAAATTTCACTCGATGACAATTGTTTTTGTTTGAATGCACATTCATGAACATGAATTTACAGTTTTCAAAGAATACTCTAGTATTCCGAATTTGATGTCCTCTTCTAATTTTTTTTTTTTTGGGGACATGACCACGGTCATCACACTCTGACCGTAGCTTGCCGCACACATGCGCATCACTCACAGTCACACGACCACGCGAAATTTACACACTGGAAACACGAGATACGCCATTTTTTTTGTGCGTTCAAACTAATTAGTTTAATTGATGCGTGTGATTAAATTAATGGCGACTGGAATCACCATGGAAATGATGGCCGCGGACCGCCTCGGCGACGTCGGGTTATCACCGGCAAAAAAATAAAAAATTACACGGTAACGGGCTTCAAAAGTTATCAATTACGGCCAATTTGCACGTGTAATTGATGACGAGAATAGACGAGGAATGAACGAACACGTGGCGGCTAATTGGTGCCGGCGCGCGGAGGAGACGCGGCAACGCCGCAATTACGGGAACTGGTCTCTCTCTCTCCCTGTGAATATTTACGGTGGGAAATTGTTTTATATTCTCCGAGGGGGCAAAAAATAATGTACAATCGAGTGACTAATGAAATCTTATTAGAGGTATTTAAGCGTTACCGTGATGTTATAAATCATGTTTTATGGAATGCCGTAGCGCCGTGGTGAATTTAATTGAAGCGAACAACGTACCAGAGATATCGCAGAGTCGAGGAAACGGCGCCCGGGGGTTCGATTCAGCCCCCTTGCTGATTGTATGTATGCATATTGTATTTTAAAAAAAGGAAAAAACAGCTATACACTGCTTGTTTAGCAAACATGGGAATCTTGAAGATTCCTTTATGGCAATCATTTTTCATCTCCAAAATTTCGTTTCTGTAAGGTTTGGATTGATTTTTTTTTCATAATTGCAAAGACACATTATTTAGGGCTAATCCGACAAAATTTGAAACATCTACCGAAATAAATGTGGAATTCCTGAAGCAATTTTAAGAAAAAGTACATTTTTTATCTTCAAAATTTCCTTCCAAACGTAGCCATTTTTGTTTCTGATAAGTTTGGATAGATTTTTTTTAATAACTGCAAAGGCACATTATTTAGGGTTAATCCGACAAAATTTGATACATCTGCCGAAATAAATGTGGAATTCCTGGAGCAATTTTAAGAAAAAGTACATTTTTCGTCTTCAAAATTTCCTTCCAAACGTAGCCATTTTTGTTTCTGATAAGTTTGTATAGATTTTTTTTAATAATTCGAAAGACACATTATTTAGGGTTAATCCGACAAAATTTGAAACATCTGCCGAAATAAATGTGAAATTCCTGGAGAAATTTAAGGAAAAAGTACATTTTTCGTCTTCAAAATTTCCTTCCAAACGTAGCCATTTTTGTTTGTGATAAGATTGGATAGATTTTTTTTAAGAATTACAAAGACGCATTATTTAGGGTTAATCCAACAAAATTTGATACATCTGCCGAAATAAATGTGGAATTCCTGGAGGAATTTTAAGAAAAAGTACATTTTTCGTCTTCAAAATTTCCTTCCAAACGTAGCCATTTTTGTTTCTGATAAGTTTGGATAGATTTTTTTTAATAACTGCAAAGACACATTATTTAGGGTTAATCCGACAAAATTTGAAACATCTGCCGAAATAAATGTGGAATTCCTGGAGAAATTTAAGGAAAAAGTACATTTTTCGTCTTAAAAATTTCCTTCCAAACGTAGCCATTTTTGTTTCTGATAAGTTTGGATAGATTTTTTTTAATAACTGCAAAGACACATTATTTAGGGTTAATCCAACAAAATTTGATACATCTGCCGAAATATATGTGGAATTCCTGGAGGAATTTTAAGAAAAAGTACATTTTTCGTCTTCAAAATTTCCTTCCAAACGTAGCCATTTTTGTTTCTGATAAGTTTGGATAGATTTTTTTTAATAACTGCAAAGACACATTATTTAGGGTTAATCCGACAAAATTTGAAACATCTGCCGAAATAAATGTGGAATTCCTGGAGAAATTTAAGGAAAAAGTACATTTTTCGTCTTAAAAATTTCCTTCCAAACGTAGCCATTTTTGTTTCTGATAAGTTTGGATAGATTTTTTTTAATAACTGCAAAGACACATTATTTAGGGTTAATCCGACAAAATTTGAAACATCTGCCGAAATAAATGTGGAATTCCTGGAGAAATTTAAGGAAAAAGTACATTTTTCGTCTTCAAAATTTCCTTCCAAACGTAGCCATTTTTGTTTCTGATAAGTTTGTATAGATTTTTTTTAATAATTCGAAAGACACATTATTTAGGGTTAATCCGACAAAATTTGAAACATCTGCCGAAATAAATGTGAAATTCCTGGAGAAATTTAAGGAAAAAGTACATTTTTCGTCTTCAAAATTTCCTTCCAAACGTAGCCATTTTTGTTTGTGATAAGATTGGATAGATTTTTTTTAAGAATTACAAAGACGCATTATTTAGGGTTAATCCAACAAAATTTGATACATCTGCCGAAATAAATGTGGAATTCCTGGAGGAATTTTAAGAAAAAGTACATTTTTCGTCTTCAAAATTTCCTTCCAAACGTAGCCATTTTTGTTTCTGATAAGTTTGGATAGATTTTTTTTAATAACTGCAAAGACACATTATTTAGGGTTAATCCGACAAAATTTGAAACATCTGCCGAAATAAATGTGAAATTCCTGGAGAAATTTAAGGAAAAAGTACATTTTTCGTCTTCAAAATTTCCTTCCAAACGTAGCCATTTTTGTTTCTGATAAGTTTGTATAGATTTTTTTTAATAATTCGAAAGACACATTATTTAGGGTTAATCCGACAAAATTTGAAACATCTGCCGAAATAAATGTGAAATTCCTGGAGAAATTTAAGGAAAAAGTACATTTTTCGTCTTCAAAATTTCCTTCCAAACGTAGCCATTTTTGTTTGTGATAAGATTGGATAGATTTTTTTTAAGAATTACAAAGACGCATTATTTAGGGTTAATCCAACAAAATTTGATACATCTGCCGAAATAAATGTGGAATTCCTGGAGGAATTTTAAGAAAAAGTACATTTTTCGTCTTCAAAATTTCCTTCCAAACGTAGCCATTTTTGTTTCTGATAAGTTTGGATAGATTTTTTTTAATAATTGCAAAGACACATTATTTAGGGTTAATCCAACAAAATTTGATACATCTGCCGAAATATATGTGGAATTCCTGGAGGAATTTTAAGAAAAAGTACATTTTTCGTCTTCAAAATTTCCTTCCAAACGTAGCCATTTTTGTTTCTGATAAGTTTGGATAGATTTTTTTTAATAACTGCAAAGACACATTATTTAGGGTTAATCCGACAAAATTTGAAACATCTGCCGAAATAAATGTGGAATTCCTGGAGGAATTTTAAGAAAAAGTACATTTTTCGTCTTCAAAATTTCCTTCCAAACGTAGCCATTTTTGTTTCTGATAAGTTTGGATAGATTTTTTTTAATAACTGCAAAGACACATTATTTAGGGTTAATCCGACAAAATTTGAAACATCTGCCGAAATAAATGTGGAATTCCTGGAGCAATTTTAAGAAAAAGAACATTTTTCATCTTCAAAATTTCCTTCCAAATGTAGCCATTTTTGTTTGTGATAAGTTTGGATAGATTTTTTTTTAATAATTGCAAAGACACATTATTTAGGGTTAATCCGACAAAATTTGAAACATCTGTCGAAATAAATGTGGAATTCCTGAAGCAATTTTAAGAAAAAGTACATTTTTTATAATCAAAATTCCCTTCCAAACGTAGTCATTTTTGTTTCTGATAAGTTTGGATAGATTTTTTTTAAATAATTACAAAGACGCATTATTAAGGGTTAATCCAACAAAATTTGATACATTTGCCGAAATAAATGTGGAATTTCTTGAAGAAATTTTAAGATAAAGTTCATTTTTGTTTCTGTTGGGTCACATCAAATTATCATAAGTACTTTTACGTTTAAAATATAAAACATCTTTGATTTCAAACTCGGTGAACACACAAATGTCCAAGATGCGTGACGGCGCGAATTCCTCTATCGTTTATGAGACGTGGCAACGTCGCGTGCCGCATTTCCACGGAGAGCCCGAGCTTTTATTTGCAAACGGCGAAAACAAAAAAAAAAACGAAAATAAACGCCGCGGAACAAAGATGCATCGTCGCCGTCGTCTTGAGATCGCGCTTTTAGTTAATTAAAGCAATTAATAATAAAGAGCAGTCTCGGTGCACCGGCGTGAGACGAATCATTGCCATAAACTATTTTCTTGACGATTATTATAATGCGCGCTTGGGCAGTAATTATAAATTACGCAGAAATTTTATATCATATAAATTATCTGTTGCGTTTCTATTAAGATGATGCGCGTTTAAGTTCGTTTTCTGTTTAAGCGTAATTATTGCATTCTGGTGATTACGTCGAAGTCGTTTCACTGCTGATGGTTTATTTTAGAATTTTTTTCCATTTACACCACGATAAATTTATTAGGTATAATAAATAATGATTATCGTACAATACATTTTTAAGGGATAAAACGATAAGGAACGTAAAATATCAAGGAAAATAATTATCGCACAGCGAATTGAAGACAAGTAAAATATTAAGGAAAATGAAGAAAGCCCTAATCGATTTGACAAAACTACTTCAACGGACTGAAGTTGTAATGTGCTTAAGATTTGAGTCAATCTCGCACCTACGATCAAATTTTTCCATGATTATATTACTTTAATTTTATTATTATTTTTATAAAATGGATTTTCCGTAAATAAACATTATTATTATTATTATTATAAATCATGGATGCCAAGTTATCTAGCTCTGCTTTTCAAATAAACGTATTGATCAAAATTTTGGACCTTTTTTTCTATCTTCATGCATCTAACTCGGATATTTGATATCAGAATATTCGCACTTGACGTCCAATTGCAATTATTGCGCTTACGTAAATTGTGAAATCTATAAACATGTTCACCATTTTGTAATTGGAATAATTTATCGGGTTCAGTACCTCCTCATTCCGCACACTTTGCGCTGCGAGACTCGAGCCGAGTTCCTTTCTTCCAACTCTGGGAACGGTCGCGTGACGATAAATCAAAGACATCATAAAGGTGAATCCATGCAGACCAACAATTGGAGCGGAATAAATCACCTCGACAATGCGAATTTTAAACGAGAATCGCGGAGCACGACGATCTTGCATTCATAAAAATTATGAATGTATAATCGTTTTGAAAATATTTTCAAAATGTTTCACCAAGAGATAAGTTATTCAAGAAATACAATCGTTTTGTATTCATGATAATAATAATCCTTACAAATAGTAAAGTTAAAGTCGGATGAAACTGACGTTTAAAACGTCAAAATTATAAAAGATGGAAAAATTATACTTCAAATTAAAAAACTCAGTTTACTCAAAAACTAAAGGGATTTAGAAAAAAACTTATTCTTTATAAGTTGTTCATTTTAGCATTCTCTACAATTATTATTAACATAAATTTGCTGTAACTATTATCGTTTTTTAATTATAAACCAAAAATAAAAAAAAATATATAAATTTCTTTCTCGAATAAAAATAATTTTATGAAAAATGTTTTCAAGCAAAAGATGTTCATTTCTTCGTTGTCTTCAATGTTTGTTTAAATGTTTTTGTGATATTTTTCATATTTAGGAAAATATTGGCAAAAAACAAAAAACAGTTGAGGTAAACACCCACTTCCGGTGTACGAAATTTTACCAAAAGCTTTTCAGTCCTTCAGATTATCAAATAAGATTTATGTTCATAGTTTCATATCAATTGCTCTATTAGTTTTTGAGACACAGCGCGACACACAGACAGACACACACACACACACATACCATTTTTTTCCAGAAATTGTTGAAATGACATTTAGGGACCCAAGAACGCATATTTCCGCAAAAATAATTTTTGAAAAAAAATTCACGATCACAATACTTTCTCGTACTTCGTAACGTAGAAAGTAAAAACAACCGCTTAACCCTGCAAATGAACTGTTTACCATGCAAATTACTTAATTGTTTTATACGAAATATTTAACAATTCCGGAAACTCATCCAAATGCATCCACGCTATCTACGAACTCATGTATAAACAAAATTCTGCACAACGAATGACGCAAATCAAGCAACCAGAAACAAAATATCGCGTGTGTCGGATTAAATATTGGGAAAGAAATTGAATAAAATTGGTTATATAATCCTTCCTGCATCCAAAATCATTCGACCCACTTTGCTCGTATGAAATTACTTAAATAGAACGCGGAAATGTGCGGTTTGGCAATAGCGCGTATTTATTTGTTTTATTTATTGTGAGATTTCGGCGGGCACTAAAACAACGGATTTTAATATGAGGCAATCGGCGACGGAAAAGAGGTAATTATGGTCTTCGAAGAATCACGAATTTTTACTTTACTTTATTGAAAATATTTTTCATAAAATCATTGTTATTCGATAAAAAAAAATCTTCTTTTTTCATTTTTGGTATATAATTATGAAACACTAATAGTTACAGCAAATTTATGTTAATAATAATTGTAGAGAATGCCAAAATGAACAACTTATGAAGAATAAGTTTTTTCCGAAATATCTTTAGTTTTTGAGTAAACTCAGCTTTTGAATTTGAAGTATAATTTTTCCATCTTTCATAATTTTGACGTTTTAAACGTCAGTTTCATCCGCTCGATGTACATTTAAAATATGATTTAAATTGAAAATAAACCATGAAAGCGTAAATATGAATGATACCATCAAGTCGGAGAAAGTAACGTGATGGCCACATCACAATTTTTCTGGATTTGGAGGGAATGTGTCGTTGTATAATTCTGTATTTGGCAACGGAAAAACTGTGCGGAATTGATGTGGTAATGGTGACTATTGCTAATCATCCGTTTGATGGGTGGATATTTCGTATTTCTTCTTACGTGGATAACAAAATGGGCAAAGTTCAGTAGCCTGGAGATTTTGCAATACATACGTATCCCATAATACTTAAATAGGAAATGCAATATGAACGTGTTGAAATTATAAATAAAGTAGGATAGAAGGTATAAATCAATTTACCACTAGTAAAATGTGTAATTCTCCATTTCTCAATAAAATTTTATGCGAGTGTTTATTTTAAGTTAGATTAGGGGTCGAGTAGAATTTCAATATGCCTTAAGCTGTTTGTATTATGCGAAGACGATGTTTAAAAGTATTCGTGTTTTTGGCTTGACCTAAACTATGCCGGAATTGAGAAATTACGGTTATTTCTTCTTTTTTGTATAATTTTAATAATATAATAAAACACTTTTACTTTGTCGGTATAACACAAATTTTATTTTATTGTTAACTATAGTTTCGGCAACTCAACTTGCCAACAAAGTAAAAGTGTTTTATTATATTTACAACATGTATAACGAAGTAGAAACCTCCTCCATAAACAATTTTAAATTGCCACCCCAAATATCTCGAAACTTGAGCAACATGGCAAAAAATGTTTCAGATGAAAGTTGTAGGGTTCGGAGGGGGACATACGCTGGTGACCTTGAAAATGACCTTGGGGTCAATTTTTAAGGACAAACGAAGATCAATTTTGATTTTTCAAACGGAACCCCCTATTTTTTATTGCAGTATCGTATTCTACGGGATAAAATACAAACTTTTTGTAGGAAACGTTTTTTTTTTAAAGAGTTTTTTCACAAATTTTTTCACTGTATTGATTTTAGAGAAAAACATTTCAGACGAAAACTAAAGCTCCTGACCCAAACTAACCTAACCTAACGCTGGAGTGTGATCAAAGAGTTGGAGGGTGGGATAGGGCCCACCCACCCCCCTTAGTTTCCATTTTTCTTTGACCTATAAACTGTATTTCTTAATAGTCTTGAAGCTTTTCAATCTCAAGTGATTTGACTAAGAATTTTCTACATGTTGTAAAGATTGGAAGGTGGGATAGGGCCCACCCACTGCCCATCTTTTAAATTTAAAATCAACTGCAAACCCTCTTTTTAGTGGTTTTGTAATTTTTATATTTTCAGCGATTTTTTATGAATTTTCTTTAATCAGGCAACGTTTTCTAGGTTAAGTTTACGTGGAAATCAAGGGTGGTGGGTGGTCCCTATCCTATCTTCCAATATTCAGAACACAAACTAGGGTTTCGCAATTGCAAATTGCTCGTAATTGACAGTGGAAGAATCGTAACGGTTTTTTTGTTGCTTCGACGAACAAATTTATTTTTGGAAACGCTGGAGTTGATCAAAGGGCTGGAAGGTGGAATAGCGCCCACCCACCACACTTCGTTTCCATTTTAATTTGACCTACAAACTGCATTTCTTAATAGTCTTGAAGCTTTTCAATCTTCATTGATTTGACTAAGAATTTTCTACATGTTGTAAAGATTGGAGGGTAGGATAGGGCCCACCCACCGCCCATCTCTTAAATTTTAAATCAACTGCAAACCCTCTTTTTGGTAGTTTTATAATTTTTAAATTTTCAGCGAGTTCACTATGAATTTTCTTTAATCAGGCAATGTTTTCTAGGTTAAGTTTGCGTGGAAATCAAGGGTGGTGGGTGGGCCCTATCCTATCCTCCAATATTCAGAACAAAAACGAGGGTTTCGCAATTGCAAATTGCTTCTAATTGACAGTGGAAGAATCGTAACGGTTCTTTGTTGCTTCGATGAACAAATTTATTTTCGGAAACGCTGGAGTTGATCAAAGGGTTGGAGGGTGGGATAGGGCCCACCCACCGTCCATCTTTTAAATTTTAAATTAACTACTACAAACTCTCTTTTTGGTGGTTTTGTAATTTTTAAATTTTCAGCGAGTTTTTATGAATTTTCTTTAATCAGGCAATGTTTTCTAGGTTAAGTTTGCGTGGAAATCAAGGGTGGTGGGTGGGCCCTATCCTATCCTCCAATATTCAGAACACAAACTAGGGTTTCGCAATTGCAAATTGCTCGTAATTGACAGTGGAAGAATCGTAACGGTTTTGCGTTGCTTCGACGAACAATTTTTAGAAACGCTGGAGTTGATCGAATGGTTGGAGGGTGGAATAGGGCCCACCCACCGTCCATCTTTTAAATTTTAAATCAACTGCAAACCCTCTTTTTGGTGGTTTTGTAATTTTTAAATTTTCAGCGAGTTCACTATGAATTTTCTTTAATCAGGCAATGTTTTCAAGGTTAAGTTTACGTGGAAATCAAGTGTGGTGGGTAGGTCCTATCCTATCCTCCAATATTCAGAACACAAACGAGGGTTTCACAATTGCAAATTATTCGTAATTGACAGTGGAAGAATCGTAACGTTTCTTTGTTGCTTCGACGAACAAATTTATTTTTGGAAACGCTGGAGTTGATCAAAGGGTTGGAGGGTGGGATATCGCCCACCCACCACCCATCGTTTCCATTTTAATTTGACCTACAAACTCTATTTTTTAATGGCCTTGAAGCCTTTCAATCTCCAGTGATTTGACTAAGAATTTTCTACATGTTGTAAAAATTAGAGGGTGGGATAGGGCCCACCCACCGCCGATCTTTTAAATTTTAAATCAACTGCAAACACTCTTTTTGGTGGTTTTGAATTTTTTTAATTTTTAACGAGTTCACTATGAATTTTCTTTAATCGGGCAATGTTTTCTAGGTTAAGTTTACGTGGTAATCAAGGGTGGTGGGTGGGCCATACCCTACGCTCCAATATTCAGAACACAAACGAGGATTTTACAATTACAAATTGCTCGTAATTGACAGTGGAAGAATCGTAATGGTTTTTTGTTGCTTCGACGAACAAATTTATTTCTAGAAACGGTGGATTTGCTAACGCGTTCTCTCACTCCGCGCAAACTTGACCCCCGGTGTCAAGACATTTTGGGATGGCTCTACCATGAATAAATAAAGTTGTTTCTAACTATTTGACAGGAAGGTGGTATCCAGTAATACGGGTAGTTTCTCTTCCTTAGGATATTTTAAATTTGACGAAAACAATAAATCAATAACAAAGGAAGAGTTAGGCATATCTAAACCATTTCTGTAGATTATAAACAAAATAAGGAATACCAAAGAAAGAGTTTTGTAGATTTGCGAATGGGCTAGACAGCAGATTGGACAAAAACCTATTGTAAAGTTACATTTGACGCATACAAGTAAAAAAAAACAAAACTCCTTTTTCGTGTTTGGATCAAGACAGATAATTTCTCCGCTTCCAATGCTGGTGGTGGATCACGTTCCGTTGATATAACGAAATATCCCCGGGGAGGCAGGCTTTCTCCACTTGGACGTAAAATTGTTCAAATAACCGTAATGCTAATTTGAATATAATGGCGGCAATAATCGGCTCCAACTGAAATTCGTTTCCGTTATTAAATTATGAGTATTTTCACTTAAAAACAATAATAGAATTGAAAAATTCGCTTAAATAAAAAAAAGGGCTGAAAGACCCCAGAACGATGGCCATTTAGCAAAAACCTATTTTTGCAATTATATATTATAAACTTTTGCTTTTGTATAATATCTGCTTAATAAAGATGTTTGTATACATTTCGCCAATTTTAGTTACTTTTTTGCGTAGGTACGAATTTACATATGTCTGTATGTTTACCAAGTCAAGGCCAAGAAAAGTAAAAGATGACCATGTGACTCACGCTGATGCTCCTTGCACGGCCGTTAGTCGGTTAATAATAAATGAACGCTGAAACCGCAACACACAATGACTGAGCTGTTGATGATGAAAGGAGAAAGAGAGTCGGGGAGAAGTCTCGAAAATTCCTTTCGCTGGCCATTTTTATAAATTTTCGCGAACGTGACTCCAGGGGCGCATTCCACCGCTTCGGTTTAATTGATTACGTTTTAATGGAGTCCGGCAATTAAAACGCGATGAAAACGAAAGTCACGGGCCGTCGGATTTTCGAATGTGGGTGTCTGTCGCCGGTGCCGACTTTCAGTTTTGACAGATACCCGCGGAAACGGCATCTAATTCGTTATAGAAATGGACAATTTTAATCTGTCAATTAATATGGTAAAAATGCAACTGATTAATTAATTATTACTACTGGCACAAAAAAGGCGGTATAGTAAATGAAACGATGTAGAGCCATATCAAAATATGGTGTCACATTGCGCAGTGAACAAATTTCAATTTGTTCTGCTGCAACGCTTGGATACTCTGTGAATGAGCCGCAATGTAATTCGTTTAACTGTCACAATAGTTAGGTTAGGTTAATAACATTAATATTTGTGTGGTAAAGCCATCCCAAAATCTGGTGTAACATTGCGCAGTAAACATCTTAAATTTCAACGCCGGAAACTCATAATTATTCAGTGAACATAATGTAAATATCGACACAGAATCGGTCGCGAAAAATTATCGCATTTTCTCCGAATATTCTTTCAGTCTACGCAAACTCTATCCACAGGTGACACGACATTTTGAGATGACTCTACGCGATAAGTAAATAGAAATATTTTTTATTGTGATCCTCTTCTCCAGAACTTTATCGACAAAAATGCGTTCTTTTTCTATGAATTTAGAAGTCCTGAAGCTGATTCCACTTGCGATAATTTTTTTAGAATTTGTCAATTTGCTCGATGCAATTTTCACTTTGCCCAGATCAAGTTGCAAGTGTTGTAATTTTGTTTCCGGGTGCGATAAGCTGTATGTTTTTGTTTGTGTTCTACCATTGAAAGAGAGAGAGAGAGAGAGAGAGAGTCCTTCGCTTATTTATTCTTATGAATTTTTGGGACAAGTTCTTTCAACAATATTAATTTACTGGTACATCATTCTTTTGTCTACTAAATCCCGGTGCAACATCTTAAAAAGATTGGGAACTTCTTCTCCTTATCGACTTCCATCATTGACAGGGAAAGAGAGAGAGAGACCTCCGCTTGTTTATTTATTTATTTATTTTATGTAACGCGCAGATTTCTAATATGCAACATCTGTCCGATCCGACGGCATTCCAAACGAATTAAACAACGAACCGGAGGAAGAAAGTGGACAGACCAGTGAGAACGGCTCTTTCCGTTTCGATTACGGCCGAACGACCTCAACGTCTTCGTCGATTTTGATGGTGATGATGATGATGATGAAGAGCGGTCGAAATTCGGTAGTACCGCGTGGAGCGTGTCCGCTCGAGGGCATTTCACTTGGAAACAGAGAAAGAGAGAGAGAGAGAGAGAGAAAAAGCGAGCGATGGGTATCAATTTTGGTGCACGACGGTGTTTTTTTTTCACTCGCGAAAATGCGCAATTTTAAAATTAGCACAAGTTCGGTTCTCTTGCGATTATCTCGAGATCTAGAAAAGGGGTGTTTTGAGATTTTTCTTAAAATATGAAGTATCATTAATTTTGAGTAATTCCAGAAAGTTTCCCGTTTGTGGCAGTTGTTTTTATATTGTTATTTTCACTCGCGAAAATTCGCAATTTTAAAATTAGCACAAGTTCGATTCTCTTGCGATTATCTCGAGATCTAGAAAAGGGGTGTTTTGAGATTTTTCTTAAAATATGAAGTATCATTAATTTTGAGTAATTCCAGAAAGTTTCCCGTTTGTGGCAATTGTTTTTATATTTTTTTTTCACTCGTGAAAATGCGCAATTTTAAAAATTAGCACAAGTTCGGTTCTCTTGCGATTATCTCGAAATCTAGAAAAGGGGTGTTTTGAGATTTTTCTTAAAATATGAAGTATCATTAATTTTGAGTAATTCCAGAAAGTTTCCCGTTTGTGGCAATTGTTTTTATATTTTTTTTTCACTCGTGAAAATGCGCAATTTTAAAAATTAGCACAAGTTCGGTTCTCTTGCGATTATCTCGAAATCTAGAAAAGGGGTGTTTTGAGATTTTTCTTAAAATATGAAGTATCATTAATTTTGAGTAATTCCAGAAAGTTTCCCGTTTGTGGCAATTGTTTTTATATTTTTTTTTCACTCGTGAAAATGCGCAATTTTAAAAATTAGCACAAGTTCGGTTCTCTTGCGATTATCTCGAAATCTAGAAAAGGGGTGTTTTGAGATTTTTCTTAAAATATGAAGTATCATTAATTTTGAGTAATTCCAGAAAGTTTCCCGTTTGTGGCAGTTGTTTTTATATTTTTTTTTCACTCGCGAAAATGCGCAATTTTAAAATTGGCACAAGTTCGGTTCTCTTGCGATTATCTCGAAATCTAGAAAAGGGGTGTTTTGAGATTTTTCTTAAAATATGAAGTATCATTAATTTTGAGTAATTCCAGAAAGTTTCCCGTTTGTGGCAATTGTTTTTATATTTTTTTTTCACTCGTGAAAATGCGCAATTTTAAAAATTAGCACAAGTTCGATTCTCTTGCGATTATCTCGAAATCTAGAAAAGGGGTGTTTTGAGATTTTTCTTAAAATATGAAGTATCATTAATTTTGAGTAATTCCAGAAAGTTTCCCGTTTGTGGCAGTTGTTTTTATATTTTTTTTTCACTCGTGAAAATGCGCAATTTTAAAAATTAGCACAAGTTCGGTTCTCTTGCGATTATCTCGAAATCTAGAAAAGGGGTGTTTTGAGATTTTTCTTAAAATATGAAGTATCATTAATTTTGAGTAATTCCAGAAAGTTTCCCGTTTGTGGCAGTTGTTTTTATATTTTTTTTTCACTCGTGAAAATGCGCAATTTTAAAAATTAGCACAAGTTCGATTCTCTTGCGATTATCTCGAAATCTAGAAAAGGGGTGTTTTGAGATTTTTCTTAAAATATGAAGTATCATTAATTTTGAGTAATTCCAGAAAGTTTCCCGTTTGTGGCAATTGTTTTTATATTTTTTTTTCACTCGTGAAAATGCGCAATTTTAAAAATTAGCACAAGTTCGGTTCTCTTGCGATTATCTCGAAATCTAGAAAAGGGGTGTTTTGAGATTTTTCATAAAATATGAAGTATCATTAATTTTGAGTAATTCCAGAAAGTTTCCCGTTTGTGGCAGTTGTTTTTATATTGTTATTTTCACTCGCGAAAATTCGCAATTTTAAAATTAGCACAAGTTCGATTCTCTTGCGATTATCTCGAGATCTAGAAAAGGGGTGTTTTGAGATTTTTCTTAAAATATGAAGTATCATTAATTTTGAGTAATTCCAGAAAGTTTCCCGTTTGTGGCAATTGTTTTTATATTTTTTTTTCACTCGTGAAAATGCGCAATTTTAAAAATTAGCACAAGTTCGGTTCTCTTGCGATTATCTCGAAATCTAGAAAAGGGGTGTTTTGAGATTTTTCATAAAATATGAAGTATCATTAATTTTGAGTAATTCCAGAAAGTTTCCCGTTTGTGGCAATTGTTTTTATATTTTTTTTTTCACTCGTGAAAATGCGCAATTTTAAAATTAGCACAAGTTCTGTTCTCTTGCGATTATCTCGAAATCTAGAAAAGGGGTGTTTTGAGATTTTTCATAAAATATGAAGTATCATTAATTTTGAGTAATTCCAGAAAGTTTCCCGTTTGTGGCAATTGTTTTTATATTGTTATTTTCACTGGCGAAAATTCGCAATTTTAAAATTAGCACAAATTCGGTTCTCTTGCGATTATCTCGAAATCTAGAAAAGGGGTGTATTGAGATTTTTCTTAAAATATGAAGTATCATTAATTTTGAGTAATTCCAGAAAGTTTCCCGTTTGTGGCAATTGTTTTTATATTTTTTTTTTCACGAGTGAAAATGCGCAATTTTAAAATTAGCACAAGTTCGATTCTCTTGCGATTATCTCGAAATCTAGAAAAGGGGTGTTTTGAGATTTTTCATAAAATATGAAGTATCATTAATTTTGAGTAATTCCAGAAAGTTTCCCGTTTGTGGCAATTGTTTTTATATTTTTTTTTCACGCGTGAAAATGCGTAATTTTAAAATTAGCACAAGTTCTGTTCTCTTGCGATTATCTCGAAATCTAGAAAAGGGGTGTTTTGAGATTTTTCTTAAAATATGAAGTATCATTAATTTTGAGTAATTCCAGAAAGTTTCCCGTTTGTGGCAATTGTTTTTATATTTTTTTTCACGCGTGAAAATGCGCAATTTTAAAATTAGCACAAGTTCTGTTCTCTTGCGATTATCTCGAAATCTAGAAAAGGGGTGTTTTGAGATTTTTCATAAAATATGAAGTATCATTAATTTTGAGTAATTCCAGAAAGTTTCCCGTTTGTGGCAATTGTTTTTATATTTTTTTTTCACTCGCGAAAATGCTTTTCACCACGAGATCCTATTTAATAATAATTATTATTGTTTTGCCATTGTAAGAATATTGCAGTAGAATTGCAAATCATTTTCCCATCTCATTTAATTTAAAGTAAGGATTATAACTGGAACTATTACAATAAAAATTATATTTCCTTTTCCAGTTAAAAAAATGCACTTAAGGCAATCGCTGTCTGACGTATTGAATGAAACAGACGGATTTATAATTAGCATTTTATTAATTGATTGGTGGTTGAGGTGTTAACTTCGTGATACATTTTGGAACTTTAAATAAAACATAGTGGTAAAGTTTGCGCAGAGCGAGAAAGAATGCGACAACAAATCTTCGCGACGATTCTGTCTACATTTACATTCTGTCCGTTGAATAATTATGAGTTTTCGGTGCCCCCTCTTTTGAAACTCAAGATGACCACTGCGCAATGTGACACCAGATATTTGGAGGCCTATACGTTGCATCTTTACAACTACTTATTTGATTTATTTAATTTAGTCTGTTAAAGAAGAAGAATGAATACTTTTTTTAGCAAGTTTTCTTTAAATATTGTTTCCCGATCAAAACACCCACAGACCGGTTTCGATCTTTCAGGTCTCATCAGTGCAGTTAATTGCTGATGGGGAAATGGAAATTAACATTCAGGCGTTTCTACCTTTAAGTTTTCTTTGCTGATTAGATAATTTATTGAGTTATTATTTATTTAACGATTTAGGAAACATCATTACATTAGTTATTCCACAGTAGGTTGGAATTATTTACAGCCATCACGCTAAAATATTGTTCATAATCTATAACAAATAAATCTCACAGTGCGCGCACAATGCAGACTTCCTCTAGCACATACACACACAGTAAAATACGAGCATGATAAACACCTATAATCCCATATCCCGTAACCGACAATCTATTTTAATTTCCGAAATGGCAATAAACATTTCTTCTAATGCGCACCGACAATTCCTCCGCGGTTCCCACAATAAAATTCGCATTCCGCACTGTTGCCATTCCGCGCTGTAAAGATAATAAAGACTTCCTAGTGCCACGCGTCCACCGTCCGGCGACGTTGCCGGTTCTGGCTAATTATCCTCGCAGCAAAGACAAATAGACCGTTTACGGCGCAATAATCGTAATACACGCACATTCTGCGATGATTATGGCTCGGTGGAATCGAGATTTGAAGGATCTCTTTGTTAATTAAGGAAATTACGCGATGTGGAGTTGTTTTAATGGTGCTTCGCGGAGTGCTCGTTAATTTACACGAGTCGCTTTGTTCGTTTATGCGATGGGTTTTATCTAGAGAAGGGTTTTACGTAAAAATTACGCAGAAGTGCAATTTTATTAGACTATTTAAGTATCAGGTTAAGACAGAGATGGCGCTCGTGCGGCACTATTTAAAAAAAATACTGTGGGAAATGTCGATCATTTTCCAGTTTGTTAAAAATACAATATTTCTGGATGGATTTGAGAAGTTTGAAGCTAATTCCGGCAGTCACTATTTTTTTAGAATTTTTTAAATCAAAAGATGCAAATTTCGTTTTTACAAAAATCAAGTTTCGAGTCTTGACATTTTGATTCCAGTGGGGGTACGTCGATCATTTTCCAGTTTGTTAAAAATACAATATTTCTGGATGCATTTGGGAAATTTAAAGCTAATTCTGGCAGTCACTATTTTTTTTTTGAATTTTTTTAATCACAAGATGCAAATTTCGTTTTTCTAAAAATCAAGTTTCGAGTGTTGACATTTTGCTTCCAGTGGGGGTACGGCGATCATTTTCCAGTTTGTTAAAAATACAATATTTCTGGATGGATTTAAGAAGTTTGAAGCTAATTCTGGCAGTCACTATTTTTTTAGAATTTTTTAAATCAAAAGATGCAAATTTCGTTTTTCTAAAAATCAAATTTCGAGTGTTGACATTTTGTTTCCAGTGGGGGTACGTCGATCATTTTCCAGTTTGTTAAAAATACAATATTTCTGGGTGGATTTGAGAAGTTTGAAGCTAATTCTGGCAGTCACTATTTTTTTATAATTTTTTAAATCAAAAGATGCAAATTTCGTTTTTCCAAAAATCGAGTTTCGAGTGTTGACATTTTATTTCCAGTGGGGGTACGTCGATCATTTTCCAGTTTGTTAAAAATACAATATTTCTGGATGGATTTAAGAAGTTTGAAGCTAATTCTGGCAGTCACTATTTTTTTTTGAATTTTTTAAATCAAAAGATGCAAATTTCGTTTTTCTAAAAATCAAATTTCGAGTGTTGACATTTTGTTTCCAGTGGGGGTACGTCGATCATTTTCCAGTTTGTTAAAAATACAATATTTCTGGATGGATTTAAGAAGTTTGAAGCTAATTCTGGCAGTCACTATTTTTTTATAATTTTTTAAATCAAAAGATGCAAATTTCGTTTTTACAAAAATCAAGTTTCGAGTGTTGACATTTTGTTTCCAGTGTTTTGAGCAGCGCGCCATTTTTCTTTCATTGAAGGTGCGAACGTTTTATTACGTAATTTCTAAAGGCACACTTTTTAGGAATAATGCATCACAGTTTCATTCGATTGTTACGTTGGATTTGGAATCTACGACATGTTTCTGCAAAAAGTCAGTTTTGAATCGTTAAATTGCATTTTTCATTTAGTCTATTTTATCCAAAAATTTCAATAAGCTGCAAGACCTAAATCTCACTTTCTTCTCTCTCATATTTTCACGTGTAATTGATTTCTTAGAGTACGGGTATTGTTTTCGTGTTTCTTGTGCGCGAAGATTCTTCTTCCGTTTCCCACAATGGGTGGATTTTTTGGTCGGTGACGTGGAAAGGCCGGATTCACGCTTCCATCTCTCGCGCTCCATATAGCACGCCACTGGAGACGGAAGATGTCGCGCCGCCAATTTGCATGGGCGTATCAAAAAGTTTGGTTCCATTTCGTTGCGGCTGCAGATTATGTTGAATAAATATTTTTTTTATTATTCAAGTGGTTTCTCTCGCACTAATATAAGAAATTAACAGCGTCGAGGATAAAATTGTTTAAAATTGATTAGGACGAATAATCGTTTGAAGAAAGGAACAGTGACTCGAATACAGATGGTAAATCTCTCTTTTTTTTTAAATAAAATCAAAATTCCTTGACTTCTTGTACAAAAATACAATAAAATGAGATATACGGTACTTTTTGTGTTCTACAATTTAAGAGTCTCTAAGAGACTACAATTAAAAAATCATTAACCGAAACTACTTTTCTGGCTCGAGCAGTCGATTTCTGTTGATGCACATTCTCCCACTTGACTGAAATAATTGAAAAACAATTGCCGTCACTTCGAAATTTTCCAAATTTACTTAAAACACGTTAGGCTTTAAGAATCCATGAAAATCTAAAAACACCCCTTCTCCAGATTTT
The DNA here is from genome assembly GCA_910593695.2 of Ocypus olens. Taxonomy (NCBI): domain Eukaryota; kingdom Metazoa; phylum Arthropoda; class Insecta; order Coleoptera; family Staphylinidae; genus Ocypus; species Ocypus olens. The sequence goes on from OU343047.1 coordinate 68,521,691, forward strand.
GAAATAATTCCCGTTAAACCGAGAAGAGTCGATTTCTCTTGTTGCACATTCTCCCACTTGACTGAAATAATTGAAAAACAATTGCCATCACTTCGAAACTTTCCAAATTTACTTAAAACATGTTGGGCTCTAAGATTCCATAAAAATCTGAAAACACCCCATCTCTAGATTTTGAAATAATTCTTTTTGAACCGAGCAAAGTCGCACATTCTCCCACTATATGCCTATATTTACATTATGTAAATTTATGAGTTTCTTTAGTTCCCTCTCGTAAAATTTAAGATATTCGTTGCGCAATGTGACACCAGATTTTGAGAAGGTTCTACTAGTCATACCATTTTAAATCAATTATTCGTTTTCACTTTCAATATTGTCATCAATAATCTTTTGTTGGGTGCCGAGCGCGCCATCTGGCGAGCTGAGTCGACGTTGATTGTATACGTAAGAATTAAAATTACGTTCTTTTCTTTTGCGAGGAAAAACATTTCCTTCATGTAAGAAATACATATTCTAAGCGAATTAAAGTGTTTTTAATGCTAATCGATTCAAACTATGCAAATCCTAGTTATGTTACCAACACAAGAGTAACAATCCTCATCTGCATAGATATCCGCACGGATTAAGCACGAGTCCCGTAAGTGAATTTATTTTCCTAACGGCGACAGTCTAATGTTTTCTTTCCAGTTACGCATTAGGTTACGATATCTGCATTCAGGCCATGATCTGCTTCTTGTAATTTTTTGCGTGCGACATTTGGCACGCGAAGATATTACGCAATGCACCTCAAGGACTCTTGTGATAGAATAAATGTCTTTGGAGGTACACGGAGGTAAAAAACAAAATATTGTGATAGAATAAACGCGTTTTTAGTGAAGTATACCTCTCCAAATGGGTCACGAACCTAAAAACCGAAAGATGGATGAGGTCTAATTTGGATTGTACTGAAGAAGCTTAAAATGCATACTCGCTTGAGTAATCAAAGTCGAAAAATATTATTAGATTGCGGCTAATTTGGCGTGAAGACGGTTTCAAGGTCGAGCCTCTGGACCGAATAATTTCGCCTAAAATCGTGACATAAATTATAACTGTCGTGGTTGTATGATTATGACCATGATAAACTATCTACAAATTTGATTTTTTCCATGACAAAATATTATTCTTGAGTATAAAGAACTTTTAAACGTTTACATTACTAAAGTCAAAATAGTCTCTAGTCACCTCGTTAAATTTTAATGTCAATAAATTGTTTTTCAAAGCCACCTTCGATTTTTATTTAGTAAAATGGCCATTGAAACGGTTGATAAAACGAGTTTTCTGCAAATAACTTTTAATGCGTTAGGAATTGGGACGGGGTTGTTATTAGGAAAAATGTTTGTTTTTTAATTCCGCATGGAATGACATAAAAATATACAGGGGCTCCAATTTAAAATAAGAAACATAAAGTGCTTTAAAGTTTGAAATGTTTGACACTAAATTTTGGACACCCTGTATAATTCATAACGATCAAACTTGGTTAACGGGACTATCAGACCTTATTTAATAAGTACCTTGTATGATTTTATTAACAAGGCACTATTTTTATTTTTTATTCATTTTTTAAAACAATAGTGCAAAACTGATTTTTTTTAGTTTTCATTTTTTTTGCTAATATCCCTAAATCGATTCCAATAAAATTATAGGAGTATGTAGGCAATCATAAAAGGTACCCAAATAAGCAATAAAATACATGGCATCTAATTAAAAAAAATAAATCATCATGACGTCACGCTTTTTTGGGACACCCTGTATAATCAAAAATATTTTCCTGAAATGCATCACAGGATACAAATATATTCTACAAAATATCGAAATCCTAACTTAATTAGAAAATGAGCTATAGAAGACGGGAGGTGAGATGCAGGATTCTGTATACAAAATAATCGTTTTCCCCACTAATCTCGATATCTTTTACTGTCAGGGGCGGCTCGTTATATAGATCCAAGGAGCCATGGCACTACCTGTAGCAGTTTTAAGCTCAGCAAGAATTTTTAATTAATTCTTAAAACATTTTTTCGCCAGTTTTTTTTTTACTTTACTCTAGGAAGATAAATCGTTCTTTGTTTCTTCGGAAAAGGAGGGAGGGGAGGGGGATATTGTATAAGTGGCTTTACCATTAACATATTCCACGAGCCGCCACTGCTTATTGTCAGGTTTTATTACCTGAACGGTAATATGAATTATGAACGATAGCCCGCGCCAATTCATCAGTGGAGTACTATATCAGAATTTTTACTTTCTCCGTTACGAAATACGAGAAAGTATTGTGATCGTAATTTTTTTTTACGGAAATATCCGTTTTGGGGTCCCTAGATATCATTTCAATAATTTCTGGGAAAAAAAAAATTGTGTGTGTCTGTCTGTGCGCGCTGTATCTCAAAAACTAATACAGCAATTGATATGAAAATTTGAACATACGTCTTATTTGATAATCCAAAGAACTGAAAAGCTTTTGGTAAAATTTCGTACACCAGAAGTGGGCGTTTACCTTAACTGTTTTTTGTTTTTTGCCAATATTTTCTTAAATATGAAAATTATCACAAAAACATTTAAACAAACTTTGAAGACAACAAAGAAATGAACATCTTTTGCTTGAAAACATTTTTCATAAAATCATTTTTAAATTTATTATTATTTTTTTAATTTTTGGTTTATAATTATAAAACGATAATAGTTACAGCAAATTTATGTGAATATTAATTGTAGAGAATGCTAAATTGAACAACTTATAAAGAATAAGTTTTTCTCGAAATCTCTTTAGTTTTTGAGTAAACTGAGTTTTTAAATTTGAAGTATAATTTTTCCGTCTTTCATAATTTTGACGTTTTAAACGTCAGTTTCATGCGAGTCTACAAAACGCTCGATGTACATTTAAAATATAATTTAAATTTAGAATAAACCATAAAAGCGTAAATATAAATGATACCATCAAGTCGGAGAAAGTAACATGATGGCCACATCACCATTTTTTTAGTAGGGGTAACATATTTGTCCCAACTATCACCACCAGTAAATAGTTTCTAAAAAAAAACTTTTATTTTCCATTTGTTGATTTCGATGTTGCTTTCTCCTCAAAACCCACATATCATTACAATTGAAATCACTCTTGTTTAATTTGGCACGAAGGTAGGTATGCACGGCGGCCAGATGTTATTTTTCGCGCGAGAAAATATATATTAATCCAAATCCGTTTTCTATTTTTGCAATGCCTAGATATTTATACGCGATGGAGGCATTTAAAATAACTCGCGGTATTTATTTTAGCCGCCACATTACTCGAATACCATCGAGCGCAAATGACGCATTTCAAATTGTTTCGTACGGTTGCATACGATGAAGATTTTGGTTTGTCCTGGCATTTTATCCTGCCATGACATCTATTACTTCATACAATTATACTAACACAAATTTTAAAGGCCTGTTAACACAATAACCAGTTATTAGACACATGAACTAGCTATTAATATTATTATTATTATTAATATTTCCAATAACTATAATATTGTGTGAGCCACAGGATTTTGATTAAGAGTTGGCTGTGAAATAAATTTGGAGCGTGGAGCGCATAGAATAGAGCATGGAGTGTGGAGTGCGGAGTGTGAAGTGTAGTGTGGAGCATGGAGTGTGGAACGTGGAGTGTGGAATCTTAAAAATTAGGCCATTAAGCCTACAGGCTATTGAAAGGGTTAATTGGAGAAATATTTATTAGGTAAGATGGGTTATATGCCCACCATGTTTATGAATAACACAAATTGTTTCCACTTGACAATTTGATTTTAAAATGAAAATTCACTTCATGAAAGACTAGATTAGTTCAGATGAATAAAAAAAAAATTAATCTCAGACATGAGATAAATAAATAAATAAGTAAAAATAAATAAATGACTGCTGTTTCTCTCTCTCAGGCATGGCCACCTCAGTAACAAAATTCGGTGGTTCACGCCTTACTATCGGGATAGGATTTTCTCATCAATTCTCTAGATGAAAGAATAGTTATTTGTTTAACAAGACAATAAAGTGACAGATTTACGGACGAGGGCTGAAGTTCCACCGCCGAGCGAGCTTGCGAGCGAGGCTGTGAATCCAGCCACGTCAAGGAATCTGCTTTATTTTTATTTATTTTTTATTTATTTATTTATTAACTTTACATTTCCTGTTACTCTAATATGTGCTAAACAATATATAATTAAAGTTAATCACTCAACAAATTTAGGACACAGGATTTGCAGGTGGAGTTCACAGTGTGTTCTTCCACTCAGACCTATTATTTTCTTCCACATGATGGTGTTCCCGATCAGCTTCAGATTATTACCATTTAGGCATTATTTTGGCCATTCCTGGCGTATTTATAGCCATTTAATATGGAACTATTTTATTGCGACATTTTATGTCAGCATGACAGCAAAAAAAAAAATTGCCGAGTTAAACACATAATTTTTTCGCGGATTGTTCAGAAGAAAATAGTAATAACTTGCAATGCGATAATTTTCAATATATTTAATTCTATCAACATATCGCAGGTAGCTTTGTAAACATTTCGTAGGTACCCAAGTAAAACAAAAATTGACATTTATAATAGACATTGTGGTGTCCGCATTTTGACGGTGTGTGTGGTGTAATCATTTATAATCATAATGATCATGATTTCATAAATGACATGCAATGAATATTTAAATCGGACGGACCGTATAATTATTTCGAGTAAAACCTTCAATACATTTCTTTACTGATATGGTTGATGGTGGAAGCCATTACTTTATGATACATTTTGATTCAGGAATTCAGGAAGTTTTCAATAAAATGCACTTTCTTGGTATCACACACATTTCTTTACGATTAAAAATGTTACAGTGATTATGTTCATATTATTGTTGTTCAATGATTAAATTGAAATAAAACTTACAGAATACGTAACCTCCAAATCCTTTTCGATCATAATCGCACGCATCAGTTACAAAAACGCACCAAACAAGGCTAAACAAAGTGTCGCCACAGAAGCGACAGTTCATATTTTAACCCTTCAAGTCCGAAATTTTTAAATTTAAAAAACCTTATACTTGGATAAATTATTTTATTGCTTTTGGTAGATTGTGGCTTAAATATTGATTGGCTAGCTTGTGATATTAGGAAAACATTTCAAGCGCCATCTGACAATTATAGCTTAAATTTATTTTATTAACAAATACAGAAACCTGTTACAATTACGTTACCGTATGGTAACGCTAGCGCTTGATGGGTTAAAGGTCGCGTTAGCGGCGACAAGGGAGTGCAAAGGGTTAAATTATAAATGCACTTACTTTGGAAGGAACGGGACGTGCAGCAAGGGAAAATACCGGGAGGAGCAGGAGGCAGGAGATCACCACAAAATACCGGCGCCATCGTCAGGATTGGAGTGCGGTGAAATTCCCAGGGTAAGAGGTGGCAGAAAACGAGAAGGAATCTTGACTGGAACCAGGATGCACGCGGGCTTGTTGATTTGGCTCGTCGTTATTAGCAACGTCGTGGATGTGTTTGTTAGGGGCGCGCGTCGCCATTGACAATTGTGGAGCGTTTGTTTATGTGCGCGTTGCCAATTCAGATTTTCTTGAATTATAAATGCATTTTATAATGAATACAACAAACATTGAACATCCATGGCTTGAACGGTGATTTTTCGTTAATGAAATTTAACGCCCGAAACCGCAGCTCCTCGCACCGTTTCGCCATCGAGATAAAGTATGTTCATTAAAAAATAATAGAGTGTGCCATGATTTATTATTTAAAAAAATGTAAATTAATATTTTTAAGGCAATTGATTGTGCAACTTATAAGTGTTGATACTACTGGGATGCCATGGAGTGCCCCTACATATTCTATAAATCCCTTTATAAAACGTGTTGCCAATTATATCCGCTATAAATCAAGTAATTTTATGTGGTATGAACTTATAATTTTTCTTTAATTTGCGATATTTCCGGTTTTACTTTTATATTTGACGTTTTTGCGCACGCCTATGGTGGAAAATTGCAACGGACACTACTTGATTCGAACGGACAAGACACCCCGACCGCCATCTCTGCTGAATAGTTCCATAACAAAAATATTCGTAAGGAAATTGATTAGTACAGGAGTGCTCCTACGCAAAAAATATTCTGAGGGAAACTGATTGACAACAACTTGTTAGTATGTGTACTACCGGGATAGATTTTCTCTCATCAATTCATTAGATAAAAGCAAAGAACATTTATTATCAAGTCTGCACAATTACATGCAATTGCACGTGTACACAGTGCATCATAATTACAAATAAGAAATTAACGTTTACGACGAGTATTACATATACAGCCAATAACTTCTTTGATTATTGTTAGCCGACCGTGTACTAATGTCATAATTATTTCGAATTTGACGTTGTAACTCGGATTTTATTGGCAGTTAATTTGAAATGATCTTCATCTCGTTTAAGACGTAAATGCAACAGTAAATCGTGTGTGTAAACAAAACGACGGGGTCAAAGTCGTTAAAATTATACGTTTATTATGAAAAGAGAATTGGAAAATTTGAAGAGCCTATTAACATCTAACGTTGCCTGAAAAAAAATGTAGGTAAGGCGGCACTTGGGACGACCTTGTATGACCTTCAGCGTGACCGTGTGTATGAAGTTGCCTAACGTTTAGGGGCGAAGTAGCTGCCTGTTTCTAAATCAAAACATTTCCATAAAAAATAATTTATGGTTCACAATTTTACACGGGCGAGTGAAAAAATCGTCCGATAGGGATACCCACAGAAACACAGGTAGACCCCCACTACGATGAATAGATGATATAAAACGAACTGCCGAAAAAAAAATGGCACCGTAAAGCGCAAAACAGACATGGATGGAAATAATTAGGAATGGCCTATGTCCAGGACTGGACAAACAGGCTGAAGAAGAAGAAGAATACAAGGGCGAGAATTGATCAAATAGTAAAAACTTAATATAATGTAAATATTTAGACTTCACTAAAATCTATAGAAGATTGGTGATGGTGTTTATTTTTTTGGTTAGACGATCTTATTCTCTAAGAAAGTACCGTGAGGTCAAAAAGTCGAAAATAGTTGGTACTACATTTTCTGAAAATCTCTATAAAAATTCGAGTAAAATCGTATTGGTTGTCTGGAATTCTCCAACGCAGTGCTGTGTGCATTTTGTTAATTGTTTTAAAAATACTTTTGTGTGTTTTATCTGCCGATTTTGCCCATTTTGAGCATTGGCAGTTATTTTCGAAACTGAGAGAGACAACACATTTATTGAGACACTTTTTATTTATTTATTTATTTCCCAACAGAAAAACAGGTTAACCATTTACAGGGAAAAGTTACAAAATAACAAACATGAGACACAAAAGTAATCTTACAAATTAATTCAAAAAAAAAAAAAATAGCAAACAAGCTAAAAAAAAAAGCTTAATTTTATAGTAAGGGTATAATTGCTTTAACAAATTGTGCTATGTTACAGCTAAAGATATCAACTGAAAATTGAACATTATTATATAAACGCATCATGTTGTTTATAGGCGAGTTAAAAAAAAAAGTTTTACAAATGACCTCAACAGGCAATTGACTTCGAAACTGATTATCAATATTATTTTTTTTCTGTCATTCTGACACAAAATGTCGCAATAAAATAGTCATAATGAACGGCTGTAAATAAACCAGAAATGGGCAAAATAATGCCTAAATGGTAATAATTTAAAGCTGATCGGGAGTACCATCATGTGGAAGAGAATGATGGGTCTGAGTGGAAGAACACATTATGAACTCCGCCTGCAAATCCTGTGTCCTAAATTTGTTGGGTAATTGGTAACTTGATTTATATATCGTTTTGCACACATTATATTAACAGGATATGCTAATAAATAAATAAATAATTACATTTAGGATTCATAATCTATCTGTTTTATTTGAAGTTATTATTTATTATTATTATAAAATTCCCATTCTTCGTGAAGCCACTGAACTTCCATCAGTTACCTTATGTTTTAAGGGCTGCCAACTATTTTCGACTTTTTGATCTCCCGGCAGTTTTGTATATTGACAAGTTATTGCAAAATAATTGGAAGTATTTATATGATATTATACAAAGTGATTAAATTTTAAGAATGTGATATTCTGTTCGCGCAGATTTCATCCAACTGATGCGACTCAGAATGTTGTGGAATTTGGTCGATAATAATCTATGCATTAGTAAATGTGACCAGCAGTAAAAAAAAAAACAAAAAAAAGTGTAAATACAATGATGTCACCATTCATCGTCTAAAAACACACCCATCTGATGTATTCAAATGGACTACAAATGAGCCACAGAGAACTCGACGAAACGTGCATTTAATTTTAATTCATTAAGTCGTCTTATTTTTTTTTCAGATTTTTTTCTTTAATTTATATTAAAGTTTGTCCCAAATTTGATGTTTTTATACAATATTATTTTGTACGAATGTTAGAAACAATCTGAAATACAAGTTATAACCTCTTTTTCTAAAATAATATTTTTTTTTCTTTTAATTTACATTAAAATTTGGCCCAAATTCGATGTTTTTATAGACTAATTCTGTAAACTTAAGAATTGGAAACAATCTGAAATACACGCTACGACCTCTTTTTCTGAAATAATAACAATGATATTAACGCATCATGGCTTACTCGATTAGTTTCGTAGATATTGAGCGTTTTAAAAGTTTTGGCTATTTTAAAATACCTCTTTTTCTTAATAACCGCAAGACATGCAAAAAAATGGTGATGTGGCCATCATGTTACTTTCTCCGACTTAATGGTATCATAGCCATTTATATTTACGTTTTCATGGTTTATTGAAATCATATTTTAAATGTATATCGAGCGTTGCGTAAACTCAGATGAAACTGACGTTTAAAACGTCAAAATTATGAAACATGGAAAAATTATACTTCAAATTCAAAAACTCGGTTTACTCAATAACTAACGAGATTTCGAAAAAAACTTATTCTTTAGAAGTTGTTCATTTTGGTATTCTCTACAATTATTATTCACACAAATGTGCTGTAACTATTATCGTTTCATAACCAAAAATTGAAAAAAAAATTAATAAATTTTTTCTCGAATAGCAATGATTTTATTAAAAATATTTTCAAGCAAAAGATGTGCATTTCTTTGTTATCTTCAATGTTTGTTTAAATATTTTTGTGATATTTTTCATATTTAAGAAAATATTGGCAAAAAACAAAAAAACAGTTAAGGTAAACACCCACTTCCGGTGTACGAAATTTTACCAAAAGCTTTTCAGTTCTTCGGATTATCAAATAAGACGTATGTTCAAAGTTACATATTTATTGCTTTATCCGTAAAAAAAAAATTTGAAAAAAAAATCACGATCACCATACTTTCTCGTACTTCGTAACGGAGAAAGTGAGAATTGAAAAAAATCAAGTTGATGTTTGTATCTAAATAACGAACGAGTGTGAAGTTAGCAATGAATTTTAATTTATTTAATTTATTTCATTACGGATGTCCATTTAATTTTAAAAATTATTTTGCCACAAAAAATGTTAAACTCAAAATAATTACTTATAAAATTAAGCAAACAAGCAGTAGATACAAATTAAATTTTTCTAAAATATGAAAACTCAATCATTTTTTAATGATTTTGTAAAAGTTCAAGTCTGCACTTATTTTGCATTTTGAAAAATCTATCCTTCGTCAATAGTTTAATGCCGAAAATATCTATTTTTGGATTTGATGATAATTATCTGGAAAACTAAGAAAAAAAATGGTGATGTGGCCATCATGTTACTTTCTCCGACTTTATATTTACGTTTTCATGGGTTTATTTTCAATTGAAATCATATTTTAAATGTACATCGAGCGTTGCGTAAACTCGGATGAAACTGACGTTTAAAACGTCAAAATCATGAAAGATGGAAAAATTATACTTCAAATTCAAAAACTCGGTTTACTCGAGAACTAACGAGATTTCGAAAAAAACTTATTCTTTAGAAGTTGTTCATTTTGGCATTCTGTACAATTATTATTCACATAATTTTTCTGTAACTATTATCGTTTTATAATTATAAACCAAAAATTAAAAAAATAATAATAAATTTTTTTCTCGAATAAAAATGATTTTATGAAAAATGTTTTCAAGCAAAAGCTGTTCATTTCTTTGTTGTCTTCAAAGTTTGTTTGAATGTTTTTGTGATATTTTTCATATTTAAAAAAATATTGGCAAAAAACAAAAAACAGTTAAGGTAAACGCCCACTTCCGGTGTACGAAATTTTACCAAAAGCTTTTCAGTTCTTCAGATTATCGAATAAGATGGATGTTCAAAGTTTCATATCAATTGCTCTATTAGTTTTTGAGATACAGCGGACACAGGCAGACACACACACACACACACACTTTTTTTGGAAAACTAAGTAACCAAAATGTTTGGATTTTTCTGAAATATGAAAACTCGATCATTCTTTAATGATTTTGTAAAAAAGTTAAAGTCTGCACTTTGAAAAATGAACGCTTATTCAATTTCGAGGGGGCGACAATTGCCATTTTTAAATCTGATGATAGTTATTGGAGAAACTAGGCAATTTATGTTCTTAGGTGTTTCTGGAATATGAAAGTTCAATCGTTCTTAAATAATTTTGCAGTAAGTTGAAAAACTACGCTTGTTTCGGATTTTTGAAAAATCAAAACTTTTTCGATTTTTTTAACTCTTAAAATTGGCATTCTTCGGTTTGACAGTGATTATTTGGAAATTAATTTTAAGAAATTGTTGAAATGGCATCTAGGGACCCCTATTCCGTAAAAATTTTTTTGAAAAAAAATCACGATCACAATACTTTCACGTACTTCGTAACGGAGAAAGTAATAATTTATTGAAATAAATAAATAAATAAATAAATAAGGTTTATTTACGGATTCTCCATTACAAAAAAATACATAATTAATTATTTCTTAAAACTAAAATATTGATTAATTACGCATTAACTATTTAACCTGATTAGTTTTAAGTTTTTGACAATCGACGCGTTTTAAATTTCGTAATATTTCTTCGTGCGACATTGCGAAGAAATCTATATTAAAATTAGCGTAAAGGCAATTTGAATAACGCATAAAACGAGATAAGCTGCTATTTATTGAAATATGTGGTCATCTTCGCAGAATCCGGTGCCGTGCTTATTTTTTTATTACCACTTTTAATTTACGAGTTATGACATAAAATTGTATTTTTTTAAATGAAACACCCTGTATATTTTTATGTCATTGAATAGAACTTTAAGTGGGCTTTACGTTGATATAACATGGTTATTAAAAATTCGTAAAAATTAACGAGAAAAACGATATATTAGTACATGAGATTATATATATTGTCGCGCCAACTTGAAAAATTCATAAATTATTTATGGCTCAAGGTTACCCTAATTTTTCGAATTTTATTTATACATAATGTCATGTACTACCTAATTGTTGCAAAAAAAGTTGAGCATAGAACTCCAAATGGAAGTTATGATTTTTTTTTAAATAGTGTCTTACTTATGTGTAAACAATGCATATTCAGACATATCGAGTTTAAATTTTATTAATTAATTTTTTTTTTTTTTTTTGCCTGGGATGCATGTCCATGTGGCCAGCTCTACTTAATTAAATTAAATAGGACTATAGAGAAATGTGAATGAATCATTATTTAATGAAATTGTTTATTATTTTAAGTTTATTTCATAGAAATAAATAATTAAAAAAATGTGACGGGCGAATTCGTGGCTGGAAATTTATGGCTAACTTCTCGCAGGTAACATTAATTGATAATTATTGGGATTGTAACAGTACTATAAATAATTATTAGGATAATAATAATACCATAATTCCATAATGCGTTCAATTAATTCATCTTCTTCGCTCCGAGAGGTCGCCCGGGGTCACGCGCCCGCCGTCCGCGATTTTTCGTGCGAAACAAAAACAATCTACGAATTTCACGAACGCGCCCGAAGATTGGCTCTAATTGAGACGCGTGACTTGCGATTAGTTTGTGTACGTCCGTAATCGTTCACCCGGGGTGCGTTAATTTGGCGTCTGATAATTACCACCGCGTGTTGTAAGGACAATTAAAACCGCAGGAAAGTCGCGTGCAAGTGCGTGAGTGTGTGCAAGTGCCGCCGCCGCAATTTCCCCAACGCCATCTTCGCCCCGTGCCCTTGTGTCGCGGATTAGCCGTTGTTTGTTGACGCCAACGGGAAGCCATTGTTGTTAACCACCCCAACCGCGTCGGGATGGACCAAACCGCCTGGAATCATCGCCAGACCGTACAACAGGATAAAGGTACAGTGACATTATGTTTGGTTTTAAGCGCCGGGAAATTAATATTGTTTTTCGCCGCCGTCTTTGATCGGTAATTTTTGCACAATTTGGATATTAGCGACCCACGCCATAATGGCGTCGGTACGAATCAACAAACTTATATTATCAATGGATCTTAGTTACTCGTTAGTTACGAATCAACAAACTATTGTTTCGCAAATATCATCAATAGATCTTAGTTACTTATAATTCGTTAATTATTGTGGTGTATTTACCCAAACTTCCGGATTCGAACTCCAATTATTACACACATAAAATAACTTAACAAGTTAAAAGTGTTAAGTTATTTTATGTGTGTATTAATTGGAGTTCCAATCCCGAAGTTTGGGTGAATACACCATTTAATAATTCCAATACGATGTCAATAAAGGTCAGATATATACTATATTTCTCATCGCGTTCCTCGAGATATCAAAACACCCGTTTTTGCTTCTCTCGGATTCTGCGCTACGACGCATTACAAATCAAATACATTTGTTTATATTTAAATATAAATGTAAATATACCACAATTATGAATAAAAAAATGTTAATAAGAACGTGCAAACACTCATCTGTTGTTGAAAGTTAAGGCACACTTGTTTCAACGCCAACGCATATTTTTTTAATTTTTAGAAAACTTCAAATAACTCCTATAGTAAAAAAATGCTGTGACAAATGTGACACATCATTGATTTTGGGAGATGAAAAGCTACCCAAAAATTAAATAAAAAATCCAGGTCCGTATTTAAAAAAATTAAGTTGATGTTGATATCTCAATAACGAAACGTCGTATTTGAAAAATAAAATTATTTTCTGAAAGAGCTTACAAAAGTGTCTTAAGAAAGTGCTCTCGGTTTTTCAAAATAACCAGTAATAAAGTTGTAAAAAAATAAAAACCTAAATTGATTTTTTCAATTAAAAAAAAACCTCTACAGCAAACAATTTTGTAGCAAGTGTGGCACATCATTGGTTTTGGAATGTGAAAAACCATCCAAAAATTAAACAAAAAATTCAGGTCCGTATTTAAAAAAATTAAGTTGATGTTGATATCTCAATAACGAAACGTCGTATTTGAAAAATAAAATTAATTTCTGGAAGAGCGCATAAAAGTGTCTTAAGAAAGTGCTCTTGGTTTTTCGAAATTATTGGTAACAAAGTCGTAAAAAAATAAAAATCAAAATTAGCTTCTTCAATTTTTTAGAAAAACCTTTAAATACCTCTACAGCAAAGAATTTTATGGCAAGTGTGGCACATCATTGGTTTTGGGAGGTGAAAAACTACCCAAAAATTAAATCAAAAATCCAGGTCCGTATTTAAAAAAATAAAGTTGACGTTGGTATCTAAATAACGAAACGTCGCATTTGAAAAATAAAATTATTTTCTGGAAGAGCTCATAAAAGTGTCTTAAGAAGTTGCTCATGGTTTTTCAAAATAACCAGTAATAAATTCGTAAAAAATATAAACTTAAATTGATTTTTTCAATTTATAAAAAAAAACCTCTACAGCTAACAATTTTGTGGCAAGTGTGGCACATCATTGGTTTTAGGAGGTGAAAAACTACCTAAAAATTAAATAAAAAATCCAGGTCCGTATTTAAAAAAATAAAGTTGATGTCGATATCTCAATAACGAAACGTCGCATTTGAAAAATAAAATTATTTTCTGGAAGAGCTTACAAAAGTGCCTTAAGAAAGTGCTCTTGGTTTTTTAAAATAATTGGTAACAAAGTCGTAAAAAAGTAAAAACCAAAATTAACTTCTTCAATTTAAAAAAAAAAACCTTTAAATAACCTCTACAGAAAACAATTTTGTGGCAAGTGTGGCACATAATTGGTTTTGGAAGGTGAAAAACTGCCCAAAAATTAAATCAAAAATCCAGGTCCGTATTTAAAAAAATAAAGTTGATGTTGGTATCTAAATAACGAAACGTCGTATTTGAAAAATAAAATTATTTTCTAGAAGAGCTTACAAAAGTGTCCTAAAAAAGTGCTCTTTGTTTTTCAAAATAATTGGTAACAAAGTCGTAAAAAAATAAAAACCAAAATTAACTTCTTCAATTTTTTAGAAAAACCTTTAAATAACCTGTACAGAAAACAATTTTGTGGCAAGTGTGACAGATCATTGGTTTTGGGAGGTAAAATGCTGCCCAAAAATTAAATCAAAAATCCAGGTCCGTATTTAAAAAAATAAAGTTGACGTTGATATCCAAATAACGAAACGTCGTATTTGAAAAATAAAATTATTTTCTGGAAGAGCTTACAAAAGTGCCTCAAGAAAGTGCTCATGGTTTTTCAAAATAACCAGCAATAAAGTCGTAAAAAAATAAAAACCTAAATTGTTTTTTTTGTCAATTAAAAAAAAACCTCTACAGCAAACAATTTGTGGCAAGTGTGGCACATAATTGGTTTTGAGAGGTGAAAAACTATCCAAAAATTAAACAAAAAATCCAGGTCCGTATTTAAAAAAATTAAGTTGTCGTTGGTATCTAAATAACGAAACGTCGTATTTCAAAAATAAAATTATTTTCTGGAAGAGCTTACAAAAGTGTCTTAAGAAAGTGCTCATGGTTTTTCGAAATAATTGGTAACAAAGTCGTAAAAAAATAAAAACCAAAATTGACTTCTTCAATTAAAAAAAAAAAAAACATTAAATAACTTCTATAGCAAACAATTTTGTGACAAATGTGACACATCATTGGTTTTGGGAGGTGAAAAGCTACACAAAAATTAAATCAAAAATCCAGGTCAGTATTTAAAAAAATAAAGTTGATGTTGCTATCTAAATAACGAAACGTCGTATTTGAAAAATAAAATTATTTCCTGGAAGAGCTTACAAAAGTACCTTAAGAAAGTGCCCATGGTTTTTCAAAATAACCAATAATAAAGGGTAAAAAAATTAAAAAAAACAAAATTGACTTTAATTTTTAATTTTTTTTAGAAAAACCTTTAAATAACCTCTACAGCAAATAATTTTGAGGCAAGTGTGTTACATCATTGATTTTGAAACGTAAAAAGCTACTCAAAAATTAAATAAAAAATCCAGGTCCGTATTTAAAAAAATAAAGTTGATGTTGGTATCTAAATAACGAAATGTCGTATTTGAAAAATAAAATTATTTTCTGAAAGAGCTCATAAAAAAGTCTTAAGAAAGTGTTACTGGTTTTTCAAAATAACCGATAATAAAGTCACAAAAAAATAAAAACCAAAATTGACTTCTTCCATTTTTGGAAAAAAAATGTAATAACCTCTACAGCACAGAATTTTATGGCAAATGTGACACATCATTGGTTTTGGGAGGTGAAAAGCTACACAAAAATTAAATAAAAAATCCAGGTCCGTATTTAAAAAAATAAAGTTGATGTTGATATCTAATTAACGAAACGTCGCACTTAAAAAATTAAAAATTATTTTCTGAAAAAACCCTTGCCCTTCAAGTTACAGTCCTCTGTAGCTGAGGGAAAAAAATGTTGTTGTTTCATATATCCACTTTGAAAGAATTTAGAAGAATTTTTGTTTTTTTTTTAAATAAGGACTTTTTTTGCTGTTTTCAGAGGCAGAGAATTAAAACTTTTCTGACATTCTAAAAATAGTCCAAAATTGTATAATCTATAGAAAACAAAAGCCTTAAATATCCACTTTTTCTGGAAATTTGAGTTCAACATAACATTTTGTAAATTTGTTGCAGAAAAATTTAAAAACACGATTTTTACAAGAATTAACGCTGGTAGAGGTTATAAATTTTTCTGGACATACTCAAAATAGTCAAAATTTTTACAATCTGTAGTAAACAAAAGCTTTTTTAGAAATTTGTGATCAACTTAAACGTTGTCTAAATTTTATGCAGAAAAATTTTAAAATTCATTTTTTTCAAGAATTAAAATGGGCAGATACTTGAACCTCTTCTGGACATACTTAAGATGGTCTAGAATTTTATAATTAGTAGAAAACAAAAGCATTTACCAGCTAATTTCTCTGAAAACTTGAGTTCAACTTAAAAAAAAATTAAATTTGTCGCAGAAAAATTTCAAAACACGATTTTTCAACTTAAAAAAAATTAAATTTGTTGCAGAAGAATTTTAAAACACGATTTTTTCAAGGATTAAAGTAGGCAGAGAATTGAAACTCTTCTGGACATATTGAAAATAGTCCAAAATTTTATAATCTATAGAAAACAAAAGCCTTAGAGATCCAGCTTTTCTGGAAATTTAAGTTCAACATAAACATTTTTTTCAATTTGTTGCAAGAAAAATTTAAAAACACGATTTTTACACGAATTAACGCAGGCAGAGGCTATAAATTTTTCTAGACATACTCAAAATAGTCAAAAAATTTATAATCTGTAGTAAACAAAAGCACTCGACCAGTTAGTTTTTCTGGAAATTTCTGATCAACTTAAACATCGTATAAATCTTATGCAGAAGAATTTTAAAATTAATTTTTTTTCAAGAATTAAAATGGGCAGATACTTGAAACTCTTCTGGATATACTTAAGATGGTCTAAAATTTTATAATTAGTAGAAAACAAAAGCATTTACCAGCTAGTTTTTCTGAAAATTTGAGTTCAACTTAAAAAAAAATTCTATTTGTTGCAGAAAAATTTCAAAACACGATTTTTTTCAAAGAATTAACGCAGGCAGAGACCATAAACTTTTCTGGACGTACTCAAAATGGTCAAAATTTTTATAATCTGTAGTAAACAAAAGCACTCGAAATGCAGAAAAATTTCAAAACACGAATTTTTCAAGGATTAAAGTAGGTAGAGAATTGAAACTCTTCTGGTCATATTGAAAATAGTCCAAAATTTTATAATCTATAGAAAACAAAAGCTTTAGAGATCCAGTTTTTCTGGAAATTTGAGTTCAATTTAAATATTTTTAAAATTTGCTGCAGAAAAATTTCAAAACACGATTTTTTCAAAGAATTAACGCAGGCACAGACTGACTAAACTTTTTAGGAACTACTCAAAATAGTCCAAAATTTTATAATTTGTAGAAAATAAAAGCCTCAAAGATCGAGTTTTTCTGGAAATTTGAGTTCAACTTAAACATTTTTTTTTCAATTTGTTGCAGAAAAATTTAAAAACACGATTTTTACAAGAATTAACGCAGGCAGAGATTATAAATTTTTCTGGACGTACTCAAAATAGTAAAAAATTTTATAATCTATAGAAAATAAAAGCCTCAAAGATCTAGTTTTTCTGGAAATTTGAGTTCAACTTAAGTATTTTTTAAATTTGCTGCAGAAAAATTTCAAAACGAGATTTTTTCAAAGAATCAACGCAGACAGAGACTATAAACTTTTCTGGACGTACTCAAAATAGTCCAAAATTTTATAACCTATAGAAAATAAAAGCCTCAAAGATCCAGTTTTTCTGGAAATTTGAGTTCAACTTAAACATTTTTTTTTTCAATTTGTTGCAGGAAAATTTAAAAACACGATTTTTACAAGAATTAACGCAGGCAGAGGCTATAAATTTTTCTGGACGTACTCAAAATAGTCCAAAATTTTATAATCTGTAGTAAACAAAAGCACTTGACTAGCTAGTTTTTCTGGAAATTTGAGTTTGACTTAAGTAGGAAATGAGGACTTTTTTGAACTTTACTATGTTCGTAAACATTCCGTAAATCATCTTCTTAAAATTGTTGACATTTTAAAATTATTTTCCAAATAATCACTGTCAAACCGAAGAATGACAATTTTTAGACTTAAAAAAATCGAAAAAGTTCTGATTTTTCAAAAATCCGAAACAAGTGCGGTCTTTCAACTTCTGCAAAATTATTTAAGAACGATGGAACTTTCATATTTCAGAAACACCTAACAACATAAATTGCCTTGTTTCTCTCTAATGACCATCATCAGATTTAAGAATGGCAATTGTCGGCCCTCAAAATTGATAAGCGCTCATTTTTCAAAATCCCAAACAAGTGCAGACTTCAACTTTTTTACAAAATCATTAGAAAATGATTGAGTTTTCATATTTCAGAAAAATCCAAACATTTTGGTTACTTAGTTTTCCAGATAATTATCATCAAACCCAAAAATAGATATTTTCAGCATTAAACTATTGAAAAAGAGTGGATTTTTCAAAATGCAAAATAAGTGTAGTCTTCAGCTTTTACAAAATCATTCAAAAATGATTGAGTTTTGATATTTCGAAAAATCCAAGCATATTGTTTACTTAGTTTTTTGGATAATTATCATCAAATTCAAAAATAGATATTTTCGGCATTAAACTATTGATGAAGGATAGATTTTTCAAAATGCAAAATAAGTGCAGTGTTGAACTTTTACAAAATCATTAAAAAATTATTAGTTTTCATATTTCAGAAAAATTTAATTTGTATCTTCTGTTTGTTTGCTTAATTTTATAAGTAATTATTTTGAGTTTAATATTTTTTGTGGCAAAATAATTTTTAAAATTAAATGGACATCCGTAATGAATTAAATTAAATAAATTAAAATCCATTGCTAACTTCACACTCGTTCGTTATTTAGATACAAACACCAACTTGATTTTTTTCAATTCTCACTTTCTCCGTTACGAAGTACGAGAAAGTATTGTGATCGTGATTTTTTTTTCAAAATTTTTTTTTTACGGATAAAACAATAAATATGAAACTTTGAACATCCGTCTTATTTGATAATCTGAAGAACTGAAAAACTTTTGGTAAAATTTCGAACACCGGAAGTGAGCGTTTACCTTAACTGTTTTTTGTTTTTTGCCAATATTTTCTTAAATATGAAAAATATCACAAAAATATTTAAACAAACTTTGAAGCCAACAAATAAATGAACATCTTTTGCTTGAAAACATTTTTCGTAAAATCATTTTTATTCGAGAAAAAAATTTATTATTATTTTTTAATTTTTGGTTTATAATTATAAAACGATAACAGTTACAGCAAATTTATGTTAATAATGATTGTAGAGAATGCTAAAATGAACAACTTATAAAGAATAAGATTTTTTCGAAATCCCTTTAGTTTTTGAGTAAACTGAGTTTTTGAATTTGAAGTATAATTTTTCCATCTTTTATAATTTTGACGTTTTAAACGTCAGTGTCATCCTCTCGATGTACATTTAAAATATGATTTCAATTGAAAATAAACCCATGAAAACGTAAATATAAAGTCGGAGAAAGTAACATGACGGCCACATCACCATTTTTTAATTTAATTTTTGTGTAGCCTTTCACCTCCCAAAACTAACGATGCGCCACACTTGAACAAAATTGTTTGCTATACGAGTTATTTAAAAAAATTAAAGATTTTCTCGACCGCATGTAATTTATGCAAATACACGCATCCCTTCCTCACTCAAGCGATTAAAACGTGCCAAAGCCAATTACATCACACAGTAAATTCACACCGATCAGATCCATATTCCGTGCGGACCATCGATCTCATTCCGCAGCCGAGTTCACGCACCGTCGCAGTGGAGAAAATACTTGCCATCGACATTTCCTGCAACTGCACCGGAAACAGCACACGTGCAAATGCAGATGCATATCCACCGAAACGGTCGTGTGTTTGCAAACTGTGGACCGCCGCCGCGATAAATCGGGCACTGAGTCAAAATATACCGGAGGCGAAAACACGAAAATAGCGTCGTGCGATGACAGAGAGACCGACGCACGTGAACGCGGAAAATGGACGCCGGCGGCGGCAACGCAAGGTGCAAGCAACACAGAAGGCGGCGCTGAAAAATAAAAACATGCGCTCTATCTTTTGCGTCTGTGTGCGTTGTATCTCAAAAACTAATAGAGCAATTGATACGAAACTTTTAACATACGTCTTATTTGATAATCTGAAGAATTGAGAAGCTTTTGGTAAAATTTCGTACACCGGAAGTGGGTGTTTACCTTAACTGTTTTTTGTTTTTTGCCAATATTTTCTTAAATATGAAAAATATCACAAAAACATTTAAACAAACATTGAAGACAACAAAGAAATGAACATCTTTTGCTTGAAAACATTTTTCATAAAATTATTTTTATTCGAGAAAATTTTTTTTTAATTTTTTTTATTTTTGGTTTATAATTATAAAACGATAATAGTTACAGCAAATTTATGTTAATAATAATTGTAGAGAATGCTAAAACGAACAACTTATAAATAATAAGTTTTTTTCGAAATCCCTTTAGTTTTTGAGTAAACTGAGTTTTTTAATTTGAAGTATAATTTTCCCATCTTTCATATTTTTGACGTTTTAAACGTCAGTTTTATCCGAGTCTGCAAAACGTTCGATGTACATTTAAAATATGATTTAAACCATGAAAGCGTAAATATAAATGATACCATTAAGTCGGAGAAAGTAACATGATGGCCATATCATCTTTTTCCAAATCATCACCTCCAATTGTACAATTTTGGTTTTAATAATTTTACTAAATACCGTTGAAATATTGATTATTTTCCATTTATATAACCTTGACCGGATCAATTTGTTCGTTTTAGAGACGAGTGAGCTTTTTCACCTTCCTGTTTTTTTTTTTTCTTTTTTTGGAATTCAGGTAAATTAATTAACCAGATTATAATATGCAAATGGCGTGCCTGAGCTCTAATGATTCATTAGGAACACTTCCTCGTGGCAATTATTGCGTGCACAGGCTTTAGTTTTACTATCGAGACGATAAGGCGTGAAGTTATCGATTTTGCACAAATTGCAAATTGCAGAATTTTGGATTCGAGCACGATTTGAATTTTAATTACCGCGAACGGAATGCGATCGCATTAGTTATGCGCATATATTCACCGCGATCGTTGGAATGTGAGAAATATTCATTAGTATTATTTTTAGCACGTGTTATAAATAAATAAATTGCATATTTATTATAAATTAAATAAATTATCGGCCCAGAACGGATGGACAAAAAACAAATTATTTCTGCACACTTCTAATTTGGATGGTTTTATTATTTTAACGGCGAATCAAAAATTAATAGTTTTTCTGTATATCTTCAGTCTTTGAAGCTAATTCCGCGTTTGATTAATTTTTTACAATTTTTCAAATAAGCGAATGCATTTTTCATTTCCACACTTCGTATTTATATGGTTGGGATTTTGTTTTCGCCTAGGATGAGGCTTGTTTTAACGGGAAATCAAAAATAGATTGTTTTTCTGTAGATCTTTAGACTTTAACGGCAAGTTGAAGGAGCGAAACATCTTAAAAGAAAAAAAAAACTTACAAACTCCAGGAAAGATCGATCACTTACCTAGAACAAAAAAAAAAAAAAATTAATAAAACATGTACGGCAATAAAACACGCTTAAATGTGTTTAAATTGAGAATATTTAAATAAATTTGAGACAACCTTACTTTTGTGTGTGTGTGTGTTTTTTTTTAAATATTTGTGTAGCACGGGTAGCACAAAACTTGATTCCGTGCAGTGGTGATAGTTTTTGACTTTCTCCGTTACGAAGTACGAGAAAGTAAATTAAATTTAACGTATTTTGACGTTTGAATTTTAAAAATTGGAGAACGCTTTTGGCAGTTATGAATTTTCAAAAAAATAAAATCGCAATTTGAAATAAATCTTCGGATTTTGAATTTTTTGCGTTGATTTAATAAAAATATTTATGAATCCGTTTTTAAATGGCACTAAATTTGCCACATTTTGACGTTGGAATCATCAAAATCGGACAAAGCGTTGACAGTTGTGCAACATCAAAAATCAAAATCGCGATTTTAAAATCTTTGAACTTTAAAAAAGTGTAATTTTTGCAATTTGTGTTATTTTAACGAGAAAATTTTATATTCTTTTTTAAAATTGCACTAAATTTGTCACATTTTGACATTTGAATCATTAAAATCGACAACGCGTTCGGCAGTTGTGCAACTTAAAAAAATCAAAATTGCGATTTTACAATCTTTGATCTTTAAAAAAGTGCAATGTTTGCATTTTCTGGTATTTAATAAGAAAATGTTTTAACCTTATTTAAAATTATATTAAATTTGTCATATTTTGACGTTTGAATAATCAAAATTAGAGAACGCGTTTGGCTGTTCTGAAATTTAAAATAAATCGAAAACGCAATTTAAAATCATCAAACTTTGAAAACGTAAAATTTTGCATTGATTTTTCGAAAAAATTTTATTTGATGGTAAAAATTGCGCCAATAATAACTTTTGTTTTAAAATTAACTTATGCCTTAAATTTTCTAACTCTAAATCTTTAAATTAAAAACAATTTAAAAAGTCTAAATTTTGATTTTTTTACGTTTTGCGTTGATTTAATGAAAATATTTATCAACCAGTTTTTAAATTGCATTAAAATTGCCACATTTTGACATTAGAATCATCAAAATTGGACAATGAATTCGGCAGTTGTGCAATTTCAAAAATTAAAATCGCGATTTTAAAGTCGTCGAATTTTGAAAAAGTGTAATTTTTGCATTTTGTATTAATTTAACGTGAAAATTTCGTAATGTTATTTTAAATTACAGTAAATTTGTCATATTTTGACATTTAAATCATCAAAATCGGACAACGCGTTTGACAGTTGTGCAATTTCAAAAATCAAAATCGGGATTTTAATATCGTCGAAATTTTTAAAAAGTGTAATTTTTGCATTTTGCGAGAAAATTTTGTAATCTGTTTTAAAATAACACTAAGTTTGTCATATTTTGACGTTTGAATTATTAAAATCAGAGAACGCGGTTGGCTGTTATGAAATTAAAAAAATCAAAATCGCGACTTAAAATCTTCGAACATTGAAAATGTGAAATTTTGACGTTTTGCGTTGATTTAATGAAAATATTTATCGACTAGTTTTTAAATTGCATTAAAATTGCCACATTTTGACATTAGAATCATCAAAATCGGACAACGCGTTTGACAGTTGTGCAATTTCAAAAATTAAATTGGCGATTTTAAAGTCGCCGATAAAAAATTTATTATTTTTAGATGAATTTTGCTTATTTTGAATCTAATTCTTCAGTTGAATAATTCAGCACAATTTTTCTCGTCGTCGAATGCGTCGTCGTCTCTTCAGAGTAAAATTTTGAGCGTAGTTATTTTATTTCCAATTGGGAAACTTCAATTGTTTTAATTCAAAAATAAATCATTTTGAGATTAATTTTGCTAATTTTGGAGCTAATTCTTCGGTTAAAAAATTCAACACAATTTGTTTCCTCGTCGAATGCAATTTTCATCTGTTCCGAATCAAATTTTGTTGTAGTTTTGTTTTCAATTGGGAAATTTTAATTGTTTTTAGAAAAATTAAAAAAATGCAACAGTTTTAGATTAATTTTACTAATTTTGAAGGCAATTCTTCTGTTGAAAAATTTCTTCTCGTCGAATGAAATTTTCGTCTCTTCAAAGTCAAATTTTGAGCGTTGTAGTTTTGTTTCCAATTGGGAAACTTCAATTGTTTTCAGAAAAATTTAAATAATGCATTATTTTTGGATGAATTTCGCTAATTTTAAAGGTAATTTTTCGTCGAATGCAATTATCGTCTCTTAGTAGTCAAATTTTGAGCTTTGTGCAATTTCAAAAAACAAAACTGCGATTTTAAGATCTTCGAACTTTAAAAAGTGCAGTTTTTGCATTTATTGTTAATTTAACGAGGAAGGATTAGGTTTGACAGTTTGGCAATTAAAAAAAAATCAAAATAAAAAAATTTCAAATCTTCAAAAAAAAAAGTTTTGCATTGATTTCTGGAAAAAAATTGTTTTGATGGTAAAAATTGCTACAACAATAATTTTTATTTTAAAATTAATTAATACCTTAAATTTTCCAACTTTAAATCTTTAAATTAAAAACAATTTCAAAAGTTTAAATTTTAGTCAATTTAGCGAATAAATAATTGAATTTTGGAAACACTGAAAAAAAAGTGTTTCTATAATGAATTACCACATAGTAACGGTCGCAACCATCACCATGGTTAATTGAATTTTGTTTTCCGTGTTGTTTTCTTTTTGACTTTCATTAACGGTTCGCTGACTGTTAGCTCGTAAGGTCACCAATATATTTTCTGCAAATTAGCCGATTCCGCGGCTCGGAAACATCCTTAACATTTTGTCCATCCAAATAAGTCCTCGCCGTGGAATTATTCTTTACATTACTTTAAATAGGAATAACTAGGAATTCAGAAACTTCCTAATAAGCGAACAACCGCTTTTACAGCTTTTACAACGAGTCGAGGAATAAGACGTTTTTCTACGGTACATTAAATAATCACCTTTATGTGGTCATCAAATTGCAAAACTAGCTCTGAAATAATATTGAAATTTTGATAATTTACAAACCGCTAAAAGATAGTATTGTCGGTTTCGTGTCATCTCAAAAAATAATTAATTTTGAGTTATTTGTTAAAAAGGATTCTAAAAAACATGGCCGTTTACCTGGAACAGTGTCACCACTGCCCTCTAGCGACAATTCTTGTAAGCTCACTTGTGACACTCTTGCAGTCACCAACAGGTTGAATATTCACATATTCAGACTATATTTCGTCTTTATTAAATTTCTAACTTGTGAATCTGCAAGTGTCACAAGTGAGTTTATAAAAAAAAATCTATATCTCTATTGAAACTTGTTGAATTTGCAAAAACCAAATTGATTTTGAATTAGCTATACTTCGGCCATTGAGGATGATTTTTTATGGAATTTTGTCTGCGCGTTTTATATTTTTTTCTGCGACGTTTTCATTCAAGTGTTTGAAAAATAAAAATTTTTTTTTTCAAAAATTCATATCTCAATTGAAAATTGTTTGATTTACAAAAACCAAATTGATTTTGAATTAGCTATACTTTGGCCACTGAGGATGATTTTTTATGGAATTTTCTCTGCGCGTTTTATATTTTTTTCTGCGATGTTTTCATTCAAGTGCTCAAAAAAATAAAACAAAAATTTTCAAAAATTCATATCTTCATTAAAAATTGTTGAATTTACAAAAACCAAATTGATTTTGAATAAGCGATACTTCGACCATTGAGCATATTTTTTTAAGGAATTTTTTCTACGCGTTTTATATTTTTTTCTGCGACGTTTTCATTTAAGTGCTTAAAAAATTAAAACAAAAATCTTCAAAAATTCATATCTCAATTGAAAATTGTTGGATTTACAAAAACCAAATTGATTTTGAATTAGCTATACTTCGGCCATTGAGGATGATTTTTTATGGAATTTTGTTTGCGCGTTTTATATTTTTTCTGCGATGTTTTCAGTTAGGTGCTCAAAAAAATAAAACTAAAATTTTCAAAAATTCATATCTCCATTGAAAATTGTTGAATATGGAAAAACCAAATTGATTTTAAATAAGCGATACTTCAACCATTGAGGATATTTTTTTAAGGAATTTTTTCTACGCGTTTTATATTTTTTTCTGCGACGTTTTCATTTAAGTGCTTAAAAAATGAAAACAAAAATCTTCAAAAATTCATATCTCAATTAAAAATTGTTGGATTTACAAAAACCAAATTGATTTTGAATTAGCTATAGTTCGGCCATTGAGGATGATTTTTTATGGAATTTTGTCTGCGCGTTTTATATTTTTTCATTTAGGTGCTCAAAAAAATAAAACTAAAATTTTCAAAAATTCATATCTCCATTGAAAATTGTCGGATTTACAAAAACCAAATTGATTTTGAATAAGCGATACTTCGACCATTGAGGATATTTTTTTAAGGATTTTTTTCTATGCGTTTTATATTTTTTTCTGCGACGTTTTCATTCAAGTGCTTAAAAAATTAAAACGAAAATTTTCAAAAATTCAACTCTCAATCGAAAATTGTTGAATTTACAAAAACCAAATTGATTTTGAATTAGCTATACTTCGGCCATTGAGGATGATTTTTTATGGAATTTTGTCGGCGCGTTTTATATTTTTTCATTTAGGTGCTCAAAAAAATAAAACTAAAATTTTCAAAAATTCATATCTCCATTGAAAATTGTCGGATTTACAAAAACCAAATTGATTTTGAATAAGCGATACTTCGACCATTGAGGATATTTTTTTAAGGATTTTTTTCTATGCGTTTTATATTTTTTTCTGCGACGTTTTCATTCAAGTGCTCAAAAAATTAAAACGAAAATATTCCAAAATCCATATCTCTGTTGGTTAATGATTTTATTTCAAAATAATCCTTCGAGAACAGAGCAAATAATCTTTCAAAAGATGCGTTTTCTTCAAACCAAAATAGGAAAACAAAAGTAGCAGTTTTGCCCATCTCTAGTGGTGACACGCTTCCAGGTAAAAGAATATGTTCTATCGAGTCGTTTTTAACAAATAACTCAGAATCAATGATTTTTTGAGATGTGACGTTATTCCACGAAACCGACGCTGTCTGCATATGTAGGAATGTTACTTAAACAAAACCCGAAAAACAGAAACAATCGTCACGGTTCGACGATTGCAAAAAGGAAACAATGAAAATATAATTTCTCGGTAACGCAACGTTGAGTTTTCATTGTTTTACACTCGGCTCGGTGGCCGACGACGATTATCGACGGTTCAGTTCGAACTTAAAATACGAAATTTGGGTTAATTGGCTTTAAATGTCCGAGAGGAAGTTTGTTAGAATTCGTAATATGCCCTATAAATATTTTTTTTTGTATGTTGCTTAATATTCATGTATACAGGGTCCCGTCTTCTATAGCTCAGTTACTAATTAAGTTAGGATTTCGATATTTTGTAGAATATATTTGCATCCTATGATGCATTTCAGGAAAATATTTTTGATGATACAGGGTGTCCCAAAAAAAGCGTGACGTCATGATGATATATTTTTTTAAATTACATGCTACGTATTTTATTGCTTATTTGGGTACCTTTTACGGTTGCCTACATACTCCTATAATTTTATTGGAATCGATTCAGGGATGTCAGCAAAAAAAAATTAAAACTAAAAAAAATCAGTTTTGCACTGTTGTTTTAAAAAATGAATAAAAAATAAAAATAGTGCCGTGTTAATAAAATCGTACAAGGTACTTATTAAATGAGGTCTGGTAGTCCCGTTGACCAAGTTTGATCGACATGAATTATACAGGGTGTCCAAAATTTAGTGTCAAACATTTCAAACTTTAAAGCACTTTATTTTTCTTATTTTAAATTGGAGCCCCTGTATATTTTTATGTCGTTCCATGCGGGATTAAAAAACAAACATTTTTCGTAATAACAACCCTGTCCCAATTCCTAACGCATTAAAAGTTATTTGCAGAAAACTCGTTTTATCAAGCCATTTTACTAAATAAAAATCGAAGGTGGCTTTGAAAAACAATTTATTGCACTAAAATTTAACAAGGTGGCTAGAGACTATTTAACTTTAGTAATGTTGACTTTAGTAATGTTAGCTTAAGTTCTTTATACTCAAGAATAATATTTTGTCATGGAAAAAATTATCGTAGAGGGGGTGAACGCTAAAAATATTTTCGGAACTAAATTCAGCTGTCTATGACGTGTACGCAAAGATCCATTGATGAAAGTATACGCGTGTCGCATTTACAACGTGTGAGACACAGAATTTTGTTTTTGAGTTGGCAACCCAGCAGTCGTTCATTTTTTTAAGTCTAATTCAATTGATCTAATCAAGTCTCATGACGTAATAATATGCGACATACCTCATTTATCTCAAGCCAACTCTTAAACAAAATTTTGTGGCTCACACGATATCACGTATGTCTTTTTAATAATTTTTGGTCGTACCGGCGATGGAATCTACATCAATTGTCTCGAGTTAGATAACAAAAGTGGTTGCTGTGACATAATTTGCATTCCTCAGGTCAAGCCACTTGATCCTTCTTAAAGCATATTGTCTAATAATTTAGTTAATTAATTGGTGGTGTGTAAAAGTGACTAAGGCAAATGTATAAAGTTTTATGCCCGCACTCTAAACAAAAATTAATGACTGACTAACCGGTTAGGCTTAGCCCAATAAAATATGTAATAACTCATTCGAAGGAGTAATATACAGTTTTGTAATCTGATGAAAATATTAACACTGTTTTTGTAAAATAAGTCAAGTTGGGCATAGATCAAGCAGGTGCAGTAATTTTCCAACAGTCAGAATAATCTTAAAATAATTAATTAATCAATTTAAAACCAATAACTTTTTTTTGTTTTTTGTTTTTTTTGGCATAGACAAATAACTTTTGAAACGTCTGTTTCGACATATTTATTTATTTTATAGTATATTTTATGTTCGTTTATAGCAAATTTTGAGGTTATTATTTTTATATGATAGACATAATTCATTTATTTGATTTACGTGGCATCGGCACTATCGATTATAGTGTGACATTCTTTTTAAAATTATTTAAGCCAATAAAAATAAATCGCCACGAGAAAGTACGCCTAACAGTTAATCGTGCGATGGTAAGACATCCGGTGTGTGATGTTGCTTTTATATTGACGAACTGTCATTACGCCGTAAAAACTAATATCTCGTTTACTCAAACACGCACTCGTGTCTTTTGTTTTCAACAATTACATTTCTCATCACGGATTGTTATATAAGAAAATAATTTTTGATGGACGGAGGTGGCGCGAGAGTTTGGACCGGTGTTGCGCGGTGAGGTAATCCGGCTTTCATCTGCAATTAAAAAATTGAAAGCAGTGTCGTCGGCGGCATACCGACCGGCATTCCTTTAAATTGTTCACTTGCTAATTTCGATGTGCCATCGCAACACAATGGGAAAACCGAGAGAGGAAAAGTTTTGCGGACCATTGGTACGTGGGAAGAGTGCGCCGTTTGTTTCTTCGCCTCCTCCTCGGCGACGACGCCACCAGAGAGTTTCCCCGCAATTATCATCGTAGCAACGGTAATCGACGTTTTCTCTTTTAATTGTGCGCGTCTCTGATGATGATGCGAGTGCAGGTAATGGCGCCTCGATTAAAAGTTGTAATTGAAAAGTTTAATCGATGTAATCGATATATGCAGTAACATCTTGTGATAACTGCTGTAAAGGTCACGAAGATTTTCAAAGTTTCGTTGGTAATTTCTGTTTTGGTTTTTGAGATACAGCGCGCACAGATACACGGAAAGACATACAGCTAGATACACAGCCAGATACACAGCCAGACACAAAGCCAGACACATAGTCAGACATACCAGACATACAGCTAGATACATAACCAGACACAAAGACAGATAGACACACAGCTAATACACAGGAGACATACAGTCATACACACAGCCAGACACAAGGACAGATAAACACACAGGAGACATACTCCCAGACACACAGCCAGACACAAAGACAAACAGACACAAATACAGACACACAGCCAGACACAAAAACAGACATATAGACAACACACACAGGAAACATATACCCAGGCACACAACCCGACAGGCACAAACACACAGGCAGACACATAGCAGACAGACAGACACAATAGATCAATCTTCAAGATGGCGTAAAAATTTCGAAACACCCCATCTCTAGATTTTGAAATAATTCCATTTGAACCGAAAAGAGTCAATTTATGAAAATTCGCTTTTTTAAAGTTGACTAAAAAAATTGAAAAACAATTGCTGCGACTTTAAAACTTTCCAAATTTACTTCAAATAGATCAATCTACAAGATGGCGTAAAAATCTCGAAACGCTCCATCTCTAGATTTTGAAATAATTCCATTTGAACCGAAAAGAGTGAATTTATGAAATTTCGCTTTTTTAACGTTGACTAAAAAAATTGAAAAACAATTGTTGCGACTTTAAAACTTTCCAAATTTACTTCAAATAGATCAATCTACAAAATGGCGTAAAAATCTCGAAACACCCCATCTCTAGATTTTGAAATAATTCCATTTGAACCGAAAAGAGTGAATTTATGAAATTTCGCTTTTTTAAAGTTGACTAAAAAAATTGAAAAACAATTGTTGCGACTTTAAAACTTTCCAAATTTACTTCAAATAGATCAATCTACAAGATGGCGTAAAAATCTCGAAACACCCCATCTCTAGATTTTGAAATAATTCCATTTGAACCGAAAACTGTCAATTTATGAAATTTCGCTTTTTTAAAGTTGTCTAAAAAAATTGAAAAACAATTGTTGCGACTTTAAAACTTTCCAAATTTACTTCAAATAGATCAATCTGCAAGATGGCGTAAAAATCTCGAAACACCCCATCTCTAGATTTTGAAATAATTCCATTTGAACCGAAAAGAGTCAATTTATGAAATTTCGCTTTTTTAAGGTTGACTAAAAAAATTGAAAAACAATTGTTGCGATTTTAAAACTATCCAAATTTACTTAAAATAGATCAATCTTAAAGATGGCGTAAAAATCTCGAAACACTCCATCTCTAGATTTTGAAATAATTCCATTTGAACCGAAAAGAGTGAATTTATGAAATTTCGTTTTTTTAAAGTTGACGAAAAAAATTGAAAAACAACTGTTGCGAGTTTAAAATTTTCCAAATTTACTTCAAATAGATCAATCTTCAAGATGGCGTAAACATCTCGAAACACCCCATCTCTAGATTTTGAAATAATTCCATTTGAACCGAAAAGAGTCAATTTATGAAATTTCGCTTTTTTAAAGTTGTCTAAAAAAATTGAAAAACAATTGTTGCGACTTTAAAACTTTCCAAATTTACTTCAAATAGATCAATCTTCAAGGTAGCGTAAAAATCTCGAAACACCCCATGTCTAGATTTTGAAATAATTCCATTTGAACCGAAAAGAGTCAATTTATGAAATTTCACTTTTTTAAAGTTGACTAAAAAAATTGAAAAACAACTGTTGCGACTTTAAAACTTTCCAAATTTACTTCAAGTAGATCAATCTACAAGATGGCGTAAAAATCTCGAAACACCCCATCTCTAGATTTTGAAATAATTCCATTTGAACCGAAAAGAGTCAATTTATGAAATTTCGCTTTTTTAAAGTTGTCTAAAAAAATTGAAAAACAATTGTTGCGACTTTAAAACTTTCCAAATTTACTTCAAATAGATCAATCTTCAAGGTAGCGTAAAAATCTCGAAACACCCCATGTCTAGATTTTGAAATAATTCCATTTGAACCGAAAAGAGTCAATTTATGAAATTTCACTTTTTTAAAGTTGACTAAAAAAATTGAAAAACAATTGTTGCGACTTTAAAACTTTCCAAATTTACTTCAAATAGATCAATCTACAAAATGGCGTAAAAATCTCGAAACACCCCATCTCTAGATTTTGAAATAATTCCATTTGAACCGAAAAGAGTCAATTTATGAAAATTCGCTTTTTTAAAGTTGACTAAAAAAATTGAAAAACAATTGCTGCGACTTTAAAACTTTCCAAATTTACTTCAAATAGATCAATCTACAAGATGGCGTAAAAATCTCGAAACGCTCCATCTCTAGATTTTGAAATAATTCCATTTGAACCGAAAAGAGTCAATTTATGAAATTTCGCTTTTTTAAAGTTGACTAAAAAAATTGAAAAACAATTGTTGCGACTTTAAAACTTTCCAAATTTACTTCAAATAGATCAATCTTCAAAATGGCGTAAAAATCTCGAAACACTCCATCTCTAGATTTTGAAATAATTCCATTTGAACCGAAAAGAGTCAATATATAAAATTTCGCTTTTTTAAAGTTGACTAAAAAAATTGAAAAACAATTGTTGCGACTTTAAAACTTTCCAAATTTACTTCAAATAGATCAATCTACAAGATGGCGTAAAAATCTCGAAACACCCCATCTCTAGATTTTGAAATAATTCCATTTGAACCGAAAAGAGTCAATTTATGAAATTTCGCTTTTTTAAAGTTGACTAAAAAAATTGAAAAACAATTGTTGCGACTTTGAAAATTTCCAAATTTACTTCAAATAGATCAATCTACAAGATGGCGTAAAAATCTCGAAACACTCCATCTCTAGATTTTGAAATAATTCCATTTGAACCGAAAAGAGTCAATTTATGAAATTTCGCTTTTTTAAAGTTGACTAAAAAAATTGAAAATCAATTGTTGCTACTTTAAAACTTTCCAAATTTACTTCAAATAGATCAATCTTCAAAATGGCGTAAAAATCTCGAAACACTCCATCTCTAGATTTTGAAATAATTCCATTTGAACCGAAAAGAGTCAATTTATGAAATTTCGCTTTTTTAAAGTTGACTAAAAAAATTGAAAAACAATTGTTGCGACTTTGAAAATTTCCAAATTTACTTCAAATAGATCAATCTACAAGATGGCGTAAAAATCTCAAAACACTCCATCTCTAGATTTTGAAATAATTCCATTTGAACCGAAAAGAGTCAATTTATGAAATTTCGCTTTTTTAAAGTTGACTAAAAAAATTGAAAAACAACTGTTGCGACTTTAAAACTTTCCAAATTTACTTCAAATAAATCAATCTTCAATATGGCGTAAAAATCTCGAAACACCCCATCTCTAGATTTTGAAATAATTCCATTTGAACCGAAAAGAGTCAATATATAAAATTTCGCTTTTTTAAAGTTGACTAAAAAAATTGAAAGACAATCGTTGCGACTTTAAAACTTTCCAAATTTACTTCAAATAGATCAATCTTCAAGATGGCGTAAAAATCTCGAAACACCCCATCTCTAGATTTTGAAATAATTCCATTTGAACCGAAAAGAGTCAATTTATGAAATTTCGCTTTTTTAAAGTTGACTAAAAAAATTGAAAAACAACTGCTGCGACTTTAAAACTTTCCAAATTTACTTCAAATAGATCAATCTTCAAGATGGCGTAAAAATCTCGAAATGCTTAGTGCTTTGTGGAATTTTATTTAATAGCAATGCCATTGCAATATTTCACTTTTATTGCATTGACAGTATTACAGTTTCCTTTAATTGCATTTTAATAAACTAACGCCTACGATCTTGCACTTAACTCAAAATAAAAGACGGCTCTGAAAAGTTCACACGATTAGAATTCACTACGATAAATCACCACCCGCTGACAAAAAAAAAACAACACCAACGAGAGTCTAACCATTCTTGTGCGTTTCTCAACATTTCCCGATTCGGCGAGGCCAATTAGGCTCTGAAACAAGTGAAAACGTCGCGCGAAAGTGGCGGGGGGAGGGGGAAATCATTGTTTCGCCGCGGACAAGGCCGCTCGGAATGATGATGCTGCTGCTGGGAAGACTCCTAATGAGTTGCAAACGTGATTTCAATGGTCTTCTGCTGCGATTAAGTCGCATCATTGTCAAAATGTGGTTTATTGGATCCGAGGAATGCGGTTCGCATGTCGGCGCGCGTAAAAAGTGAGAACAATCGCGCGCGGTTTATAGGATATACAAAGAAGGAAACGGTATTGGAAGTTGGTATTGGATTTCAAACTTTCTCGGATGTAGCCTATCACGCGCATTGTTGTCATGGCTCATCACAGTTCCGTAGCATAACTTCCATATTTCCGGTTCTTGGGTAGTACTTGCATATTTTTCAACAAGAAAATTGTTTTTTGACATATCGGTGAATATCTCGCGAACGGTTGAAGATAATCAAAAAATAATTTCAAATTCTTATTCTCCGACTTATCAAGATGTAAATTCAACAATAAAACAGTATTTGATTTCTTTTGTTTTTTGACATATAGGTGAATATCTCGCGAATGATTAAAGATGATCAAAAAATAATTTCAAATTCTTATTCTCCGACTTATCAAGATGCAAATTCAACCAGAAAACAGTATTTAGTTTCATTTGTTTTTTGACATAAAGGTAAATTTCTCGCGAACGGTTGAAGATAATCAAAAAATAATTTCAAATTCTTATTCTCCGACTTATCAAGATGCAAATTCAACAATAAAACAATATTTGGTTTCTTTCGTTTTTTGACATATAGGTGAATATCTCGCGAATGATTAAAGATGATCAAAAAATAATTTCAAATTCTTATTCTCCGACTTATCAAGATGCAAATTCAACCAGAAAACAGTATTTAGTTTCATTTGTTTTTTGACATAAAGGTAAATTTCTCGCGAACGGTTGAAGATAATCAAAAAATAATTTCAAATTCTTATTCTCCCACTTATCAAGATGCAAATTCAACAATAAAACAATATTTGGTTTCTTTTGTTTTTTGACATATAGGTGAATATCTCACGAACGGTTGAAGATAATCAAAAAAATAATTGCAAATTATTATTCTCCGATTTATCAAGATGTAAATTCAACAATAAAACAGTATTTGATTTCTTTTGTTTTTTGACATATAGGTGAATATCTCGCGAACGATTGAAGGTAATCAAAAAATAATTTCAAATTATTATTCTCCGACTTATCAAGATGCAAATTCAACAATAAAACAGTATTAGGTTTCTTTTGTTTTTTGACATATAGATGAATATCTCGTGAACGGTTGAAGATAATCAAAAAATAATTGCAAATTCTTATTCTTCGGCTTATCATAATGCTAATTCAGCAAGAAAACAGTATTTGTTTTCATTTGTTTTTTGACATATAGGTGAATATCTCGCGAACGATTGAAGATAATCAAAAAATAATTTCAAATTATTATTCTCCGACTTATCAAGATGCAAATTTAACAATAAAACAGTATTTGATTTCTTTTGTTTTTTGACATATAGGTGAATATCTCGCGAATGATTAAAGATGATCAAAAAATAATTTCAAATTCTTATTCTCCGACTTATCAAGTTGCAAATTCAACAATAAAACAGTATTAGATTTCTTTTGTTTTATAATAATAATAATAATAATAATATGTTTATTCACGGTATAACACCTTTTACATGAAATTAACAACAATTCAAATAGATTACTTAAACAAACAAAAAAATAAAAAATACAACATAAATTTGAACTACATGTGCGTATTATGATAGTGGTTTTATAAATGAACAAACAATTTGTGTTTAAAACCTGCGGTTGCACTGTTGAACATATATATTTTGACATATAGGTGATTATCTCGCGAACGGTTGAAGATAATCAAAAAATAATTTCAAATTCTTATTCTCCGATTTATCAAGATGTAAATTCAACAATAAAACAGTATTTGATTTCTTTTGTTTTTTGACATATAGGTGAATATCTCGCGAACGGTTGAAGATAATCAAAAAATAATTTCAAATTATTATTCTCCGACTTATCAAGTTGCAAATTCAACAATAAAACAGTATTTGGTTTCTTTTGTTTTTTGGCATATAGGTGAATATCTCGCGAACGGTTTAATATAATCAAAAAATAATTTCAAATTATTATTCTCTGACTTATCAAGATGCAAATTCAACAATAAAATAGTATTTGGTTTCTTTTATTTTTTGACATATAGTTGAATATCTCGTGAACGGTTGAAGATAATCAAAAAATTATTTCTAATTCTTATTCTCCGGGTTATCGTGATGCCAATTCAGCAAGAAAACAGTATTTGATTTCATTTGTTTTTTGGCATATAGGTG
The DNA here is from genome assembly GCA_910593695.2 of Ocypus olens. Classification (NCBI taxonomy): domain Eukaryota; kingdom Metazoa; phylum Arthropoda; class Insecta; order Coleoptera; family Staphylinidae; genus Ocypus; species Ocypus olens. The sequence continues at coordinate 68,557,372 of OU343047.1, forward strand.
AATATCTCGCGAACGGTTGAAGATAATCAAAAAATAATTGCAAATTATTATTCTCCGACTTATCAAGATGTAAATTCAACAATAAAACAGTATTTGGTTTCTTATGTTTTTTGACATATAGGTGAATATCTCGCAAACGGTTGAAGATAATCAAAAAATAATTTCAAATTCTTATTCTCCGACTCATCAAGATGCAAATTCAGCAAGAAAACGATATTTGGTTTCTTTTGTTTTTTGACATATAGGTGAATATCTCGCGAACGGTTGAAGATAATCAAAAAATAATTTCAAATTATTTTTCTCCGACTTTTCAAGATGTAAATTTAACAATAAAAGAGTATTTGGTTTCTTTTGTTTTTTTGACATATAGGTGAATATCTCGCGAACGATTAAAGATAATCAAAAAATAATTTCAAATTATTATTCTCCGACTTATCAAGTTGCAAATTCAACAATAAAACAGTATTTGATTTCTTTTGTTTTTTGACATATAGGTGAATATCTCGCGAACGGTTGAAAAAATAATTTCAAATTTATATTCTCCGACTTGCCCGAACATTCAACTATAAAATAATTATGATCATTAAATTTATTTACAATTTAAATGTACGTAAAATGCGGAATAATTTAATGCGGTGTTCGCCGTCGGCACTTTTGCTTGTTTTTGTGTGAAAATTCATTATAAATTCGAAACAAACGAAAGTGATCGTTAGTCACTTTTCAATGTCTGGCGTCGTGAATCAAATCCGTCGCTCGGAGGGACGCACAAGCACCCAACTATTATATTACCCGGGCGATATCTCGATATGCAAATCGTGACCGGCGGCTTTAATCCGAAAGATTGGCGCCTCTATAATAGATATTACAAGTGTCAAGTGTCAAGCGGAAAGAGAGGAGGAAGAGATGCTGCAACACCGCAAAACGCTATTTTTCCAAGTTTATTATATGCGGACAGTCCATTCAGGGTGGTGTCAATGGTTATACCAAGAAACCCAACACTTTTTCTAAGGACAAATTCTATGGTAACTTTGAATTAAACAACTTTCGACGTTAAGACATTTCAATTGTAAAGTGCGTATCGGGCTATATTTTGAAATTGGTGATTTACGTTTTTTCGATCCATTAACACTTATGCGTATAATAGAGATCGGAGATTGCACTGCAATCAATTTTTCCCTTTTAGACAATGCAACACGCAATTAAATCACAGACACAGTCATTAGCGGCGATCGGTTTCAAAACGCAACCGCCGTCGTCGTTTAGCCGTAATAATGGCGAACTTACGAAATTCGCGGCGCACTTATAATTGCGCAAAGGTACCGACGCAATCCCAATATAATTACCAGCCAATAATCACAAGACTGACAAAAAAAGGTGTAGCGTGCCTAAATCTAAATAGTTTTGAGATAAGTAATTATCAATCTCCGTTTTCGTCGAATAATTTCCTTTAATTATTGCGTAATACGAAAGCGCCGTTATGCCATCAAGACAGTGACTCTATCGCGCTGTTCATTTTCCGCATCCTATTTATGCAAGGCAATTTGCAGCGAATGCCAGAAATAGCTCTGGTATATACGACATGTTTAATTTATCGCGGCACGCTCGGTCACTGCGTTTTATGCGAGGAATTTTATTATTAGTGGAAAACGTCCAGTTTCCTCGGCAAAATTTATGTCTTTCCCAGGCGGTTTTATGGTCCATCAAATTTCAAAGCTGAAATGGTTATTATTTAAATTTCAGTTTTATAACACAAGGCAGAAATCGTTGAAATAGTTTTCAAGAGTCCATCGATCTTTTTACAATAACAAAAACTTTTCATCTACTAAGCCAAAGCATTTTTGATACCACCAGAAAAATAATCGACGCAATCTCACTGTGATGAGAATGGCAGCAATCCGAACTTGACTTTGAGAAAGTGAAATTTACACTTCTGGATTAGAAACATTGTAAAAATATTATCTTCCGTGAAATCATCTAATTTTTTCAATCTTAAATTGTAAATTTTTGTTCTCTCTTCACTGAACTTTTCAGTGTTGTAGTTTTGTTTCCAGTTATGGCATGTCGATTATTTTATAGTGGGATGAAAATATGTTATTTTCGAAGAGATTTGGAAACTTTGAAGTTAATTCCACGAGAGATTATTTTTTTATAATTTTTTCAATCTTTAATTGTAAAATTTTTGTTGTCTCTTCAGTTAACTTTTCAGTGTTGTAGTTTTGTTTCCAGTTATGGCATGTCGATTATTTTATAGTGGGATGAAAATATGTTATTTTTGAAGAGATTTGGAAACTTTGAAGTTAATTCCACGAGAGATTATTTTTTTATAATTTTTTCAATCTTTAATTGTAAATTTTTTGCTGCCTCTTAAGTCAACTTTTCACTGTTGTAGTTTTGTTTCCAGTTGTGACATGTCGATTATTTTATAGTGGGATGAAAATATGTTATTTTTGAAGAGATTTGGAAACTTTGAAGTTAATTCCACGAGAGATTATTTTTTTATAATTTTTTCAATCTTTAATTGTAAATTTTTGTTGTCTCTTCAGTCAACTTTTCAGTGTTGTAGTTTTATTTCCAGTTATGGCATGTCGATTATTTTATAGTGGGATGAAAATATGTTATTTTTGAAGAGATTTGGAAACTTTGAAGTTAATTCCACGAGAGATTATTTTTTTATAATTTTTTCAATCTTTAATTGTAAATTTTTTGCTGCCTCTTAAGTCAACTTTTCACTGTTGTAGTTTTGTTTCCAGTTGTGACATGTCGATTATTTTATAGTGGGACGAAAATATGTTATTTTTGAAGAGATTTGGAAACTTTGAAGTTAATTCCACGAGAGATTATTTTTTTATAATTTTTTCAATCTTTAATTGTAAATTTTTTGCTGCCTCTTAAGTCAACTTTTCACTGTTGTAGTTTTGTTTCCAGTTGTGACATGTCGATTATTTTATAGTGGGATGAAAATATGTTATTTTTGAAGAGATTTGGAAACTTTGAAGTTAATTCCACGAGAGATTATTTTTTTATAATTTTTTCAATCTTTAATTGTAAATTTTTGTTGTCTCTTCAGTCAACTTTTCAGTGTTGTAGTTTTATTTCCAGTTATGGCATGTCGATTATTTTATAGTGGGATGAAAATATGTTATTTTTGAAGAGATTTGGAAACTTTGAAGTTAATTCCACGAGAGATTATTTTTTTATAATTTTTTCAATCTTTAATTGTAAATTTTTTGCTGCCTCTTAAGTCAACTTTTCACTGTTGTAGTTTTGTTTCCAGTTGTGACATGTCGATTATTTTATAGTGGGATGAAAATATGTTATTTTTGAAGAGATTTGGAAACTTTGAAGTTAATTCCACGAGAGATTATTTTTTTATAATTTTTTCAATCTTTAATTGTAAATTTTTTGCTGCCTCTTCAGTCAACTTTTCACTGTTGTAGTTTTGTTTCCAGTTGTGACATGTCGATTATTTTATAGTGGGACGAAAATATGTTATTTTTGAAGAGATTTGGAAACTTTGAAGTTAATTCCACGAGAGATTTTTCTTTTATAATTTTTTCAATCTTTAATTGTAAATTTTTTGCTGCCTCTTAAGTCAACTTTTCACTGTTGTAGTTTTGTTTCCAGTTGTGACATGTTGATTATTTTATAGTGGGACGAAAATATGTTATTTTTGAAGAGATTTGGAAACTTTGAAGTTAATTCCACGAGAGATTATTTTTTTATAATTTTTTCAATCTTTAATTGTAAATTTTTTGCTGCCTCTTAAGTCAACTTTTCACTGTTGTAGTTTTGTTTCCAGTTGTGACATGTCGATTATTTTATAGTGGGATGAAAATATGTTATTTTTGAAGAGATTTGGAAACTTTGAAGTTAATTCCACGAGAGATTATTTTTTTATAATTTTTTCAATCTTTAATTGTAAATTTTTTGCTGCCTCTTCAGTCAACTTTTCACTGTTGTAGTTTTGTTTCCAGTTGTGACATGTCGATTATTTTATAGTGGGACGAAAATATGTTATTTTTGAAGAGATTTGGAAACTTTGAAGTTAATTCCACGAGAGATTTTTCTTTTATAATTTTTTCAATCTTTAATTGTAAATTTTTTGCTGCCTCTTAAGTCAACTTTTCACTGTTGTAGTTTTGTTTCCAGTTGTGACATGTTGATTATTTTATAGTGGGACGAAAATATGTTATTTTTGAAGAGATTTGGAAACTTTGAAGTTAATTCCACGAGAGATTATTTTTTTATAATTTTTTCAATCTTTAATTGTAAATTTTTTGCTGCCTCTTTAGTCAACTTTTCACTGTTGTAGTTTTGTTTCCAGTTGTGACATGTCGATTATTTTATAGTGGGACGAAAATATGTTATTTTTGAAGAGATTTGGAAACTTTGAAGTTAATTCCACGAGAGATTATTTTTTTATAATTTTTTCAATCTTTAATTGTAAATTTTTTGCTGCCTCTTTAGTCAACTTTTCACTGTTGTAGTTTTGTTTCCAGTTGTGACATGTCGATTATTTTATAGTGGGACGAAAATATGTTATTTTTGAAGAGATTTGGAAACTTTGAAGTTAATTCCACGAGAGATTTTTCTTTTATAATTTTTTCAATCTTTAATTGTAAATTTTTTGCTGCCTCTTAAGTCAACTTTTCACTGTTGTAGTTTTGTTTCCAGTTGTGACATGTCGATTATTTTATAGTGGGATGAAAATATGTTATTTTTGAAGAGATTTGGAAACTTTGAAGTTAATTCCACGAGAGATTATTTTTTTATAATTTTTTCAATCTTTAATTGTAAAATTGTTGTTGTCTCTTCAGTCAACTTTTCAGTGTTGTAGTTTTGTTTCCAGTTATGGCATCTCGATTATTTTATAGTGGGATGAAAATATGTTATTTTCGAAGAGATTTGGAAACTTTGAAGTTAATTCCACGAGAAATTATTTTTTTATAATTTTTTCAATCTTAAATTGTAAAATTTTTGTTGTCGCTTCAGTTAACTTTTCAGTGTTGTAGTTTTGTTTCCAGTTATGGCATGTCGATTATTTTATAGTGGGATGAAAATATGTTATTTTCGAAGAGATTTGGAAACTTTGAAGTTGTTAATTCCACGAGAAATTATTTTTTTATAATTTTTTCAATCTTAAATTGTAATATTTTTGTTGTCGCTTCAGTTAACTTTTCAGTGTTGTAGTTTTGTTTCCAGTTATGGCATGTCGATTATTTTATAGTGGGATGAAAATATGTTATTTTTGAAGAGATTTGGAAACTTTGAAGTTAATTCCACGAGAGATTATTTTTTTATAATTTTTTCAATCTTTAATTGTAAAATTGTTGTTGTCTCTTCAGTCAACTTTTCAGTGTTGTAGTTTTGTTTCCAGTTATGGCATCTCGATTATTTTATAGTGGGATGAAAATATGTTATTTTCGAAGAGATTTGGAAACTTTGAAGTTAATTCCACGAGAGATTATTTTTTTATAATTTTTTCAATCTTAAATTGTAAAATTTTTGTTGTCGCTTCAGTTAACTTTTCAGTGTTGTAGTTTTGTTTCCAGTTATGGCATCTCGATTATTTTATAGTGGGATGAAAATATGTTATTTTCGAAGAGATTTGGAAACTTTGAAGTTAATTCCACGAGAGATTATTTTTTTATAATTTTTTCAATCTTAAATTGTAAATTTTTGTTCTCTCTTCACTGAACTTTTCAGTGTTGTAGTTTTGTTTCCAGTTATGGCATGTCGATTATTTTATAGTGGGATGAAAATATGTTATTTTTGAAGAGATTTGGAAACTTTGAAGTTAATTCCACGAGAGATTATTTTTTTATAATTTTTTCAATCTTTAATTGTAAAATTGTTGTTGTCTCTTCAGTCAACTTTTCAGTGTTGTAGTTTTGTTTCCAGTTATGGCATCTCGATTATTTTATAGTGGGATGAAAATATGTTATTTTCGAAGAGATTTGGAAACTTTGAAGTTGTTAATTCCACGAGAAATTATTTTTTTATAATTTTTTCAATCTTAAATTGTAAAATTTTTGTTGTCGCTTCAGTTAACTTTTCAGTGTTGTAGTTTTGTTTCCAGTTATGGCATCTCGATTATTTTATAGTGGGATGAAAATATGTTATTTTCGAAGAGATTTGGAAACTTTGAAGTTAATTCCACGAGAGATTATTTTTTTATAATTTTTTCAATCTTAAATTGTAATATTTTTGTTGTCGCTTCAGTTAACTTTTCAGTGTTGTAGTTTTGTTTCCAGTTATGGCATGTCGATTATTTTATAGTGGGATGAAAATATGTTATTTTTGAAGAGATTTGGAAACTTTGAAGTTAATTCCACGAGAGATTATTTTTTTATAATTTTTTCAATCTTAAATTGTAAAATTTTTGTTGTCGCTTCAGTTAACTTTTCAGTGTTGTAGTTTTGTTTCCAGTTATGGCATGTCGGTTATTTTATAGTGGGACGAAAATATGTTATTTTCGAAGAGATTTGGAAACTTTCAAGTTAATTCCACGAGAGATGAATTTTTTATAATTTTTTGAGTCAACTTTTTAGTGTTGTATTATTACTCACTTCCATTATTTAGAAAGAAAGTTCCATTTTCTAATGGACTTAATCGGGCGTTAATAAGGTTTCCTGTGTGCATTTATAATCCGATTAATGGGCCGGAATGGCGAAATTGCGTGCCCGACGACGACGCCCGCGCGCCGAACAAAAGAACGACTTCCGTTTGTCACGTGCGGAAAAGAGGTCGGAAACCGATCTAATTGTGAGACCGATGTCGCGTTTCTACTCGAGCCAATTGGAGTAGAAACCTCAAATGCACGCGCACACGTGTGTTCTAGGGTTTCGGTATCCTCAGTGAAACCCTGCACTCTTGTTAAAAAAAAAAATCGCGAAGACTCGCGTTACCCGCGCTGAGATTAATAGATTGTGAAATCGGTCCGGCTATTTATAGACTCTAGAAGGTGTGTAACGGACACTAATTTCGTCAGATGAGAGATTTTGATTGATTTCTGGTCGGAGAGAGGATTAAGGTTGCGGCCGGAGTCGAGGCTCCGTTAATAATGTCAACAGATGGCTTTAACCGAAACGATGTTTGTACAGCGTGATCAACAATGATTGTTCGTATGGATACATTACATCTTTATTATTAGTGCATTTCAATAGGTACAATCGTAGTCTATTGAAGAGGGGTGTTATTTTTTTTTTTTGTAATTTTTGTTCTTATCAACTAATATTTCTCGCTATTATTTTTATGCTTTTCGTGCAGAGCTTTAAAAGGTTGTCATCTTGTAAATTCAAGCAAAATATTAAAAGTCTCGTAATATCGAGGGCGTTTTATACAATAGAAGAATTCTTAAATCATTTTAGTTAATATATTTTCTTTTTTGTATGTGGTCATAAATAAATATTATTATTATTATTAGCAAAAGATACTGATTCTAGAAAGCTAATAGAGTTGTTTTGCTACTACTCCAACATCTGAATATATTTAGCTGACGAAGTCAGCTGGTTTATGAGGCAAAAACAAATTAACGATTGCATGGTTTAAAGAGTCTTATCGATCAATCCGTCACTCATTTCAATAGCGGTGTTCACACGTACGCACGCTTGGATTGGCCCGTTCCAATCCGGCGCGATTGAACGTACGTGTGAATGCAAAAACATTGCATATCTAAGAACGCACACTTTTCGTCCCGCTCTTGGCGCGCGGGATTAGTTCCAGCGTTAATTTCTTACCGCCTGCTTGGGGCGAAAGCGGAGGATAAAATCGAGTCCACTTTAGCTCAACACGATTGGAACGCGACGTTCCAGTTCTGTGTAAGGAACGCGCGAAAGAGTGTACGTGTGAATGCCGCCAATGGGTCAACGAAGTCTATTGCAGACGTATACCTACGAACACAATTCTTAATTTGCGTTAAAATATAGATTGTGCTGAAATATATTACGATGTTTGTTGAATAAAATAATCACCACGATTTCCATATTCATGCGACGTTTTGTTGAATTCCAATTCGAGTAAAATAGATAATACTCGTAAAATGTGTTTACTTCGAACTAGACGAAAAATACAAATAACGAGGGAGAGAGAGAGACAATACATTTATTGAGACACTTTTACAAATGGCCTCAACAGGCACAAATAACAATTTTATTAAAATGATCCAAATACTTCATTTTAGCTGAAAAAGAAGACACGGCAACGTGTATTAGAAAGTGAATACGACCATTGTGTTATTTTAGCTGTGGATATTGCAGCAGTCTACAAACATTGAGGGATTCATTTGACGTACATAATTTTATGCTCAAAAATTATCTTTTGACACACGTAATTATTCATAGTTAAAGAAAGCTTTACGTATAATTTCTATGTAATAGGGAGAGCTACAGAATTAACTAATGCTGAATTATGCTTATTTCTTCAGACCAGCAGCGAATCATACTGTTACTACTCGTGTACAAAATTGCGTGTAAATAATCATCAATAATTGTTTTGTAAATTTTTGAACGAGAGGGAAAAATTTCACCGGACCTATTACACGTCCTCGAGGTCAAACGCTCGCTGTAATCGAGGCCTGGCGGGGTACGTGTCGCGCGAAACGTGTTATACCCGACGTGGTTTACGGCTTAACCCAGATTTTCACCAAATTCGATCTAAAAAATTTACCACAAATACCCAAAAACGTCAAATTTGGCAATTTTTGCAGTCCATTATTCGCCGATTCTAATGAGTGGTACTCGCGTTGGATTTATCATAGAAGTGGGACGATTTCTTTGCGAACAGTAATGGACACAATGGTCTATAAATACTGTCACATTATGCAAACCGACTCGAACTCGTAAGTTTCCTCGTATCGCCGTATCGTGCTGTCTATACGTTGTGACCTTACATTAAACGATGCCTGTCTTGTCGATATTTTGTGTGCCATGTAAAAGTTTACAGATATGCGGAAAGGAAGTTATTATTATGTACCGAGCCGGTAAAATGGCCCAAGGTAATAAAATGGTATATTATTAAACGAACAACAATGGCCAATTTGTTCACGAGTTTAATACTATACTTTTTCTACGTCCGTTATAAAATGTACAGTTTTTTTTCATTAATTCGGGTTCATAAAATATGTTATTCCTGAACCCTACAAATAGAGTGAAAAAAAGTGCCATAACGGTTCATTTTTTCACTCTTTTGTCGTAGCGGTTAATGTTTTAACGCTACTATAAAATTGTTTGGCAAAGTGTGTCATGAACGCAAGACGCCGCGAGTTCCGCCGATAAATGTCAAACATTCGTTTCCGATCAAGAAAATTTGATGAATATTATTTTTTTCATTTAAAAAAAGTATTATTACTTATAAAAATTGATTAAGGTTTTATTGGATTTATTTAAAGTTACAGACGTAGAAAAAAATCTGTATGAAACTCGAGAGTTAAGCAACTTTTTTTCTTTTGTATCGTCTTCTTGTTTTCATTTTGTTAACTTGCGGCTGCGGCACTCCGCAGGAGTGTTTACACATACAAATGGTAACCATAGTAACAACTACTGTTGAGAAAGTAAAATCTACGTCATTTCATTCGCTGAAATATGTTGGATAATGAAACCGCTATCATTTGATTGGACGTCACCTGTGGAGAAAATGGGGCCATTTGCTCCACAAAAGCCATACCAATACATGAAGAATTTCAAAATTATTTGCTAGCAAATAATAATCATAACTTCGTAAAACGGGCAAATCATCTCCTAAATTCAAATATTTCATCATTCTTAAATGCAAAAATATTTGCAAACTTTAGCTTTCGAATTTTTATTTAAAGTGAAAGACCCGCAGAGGCGACAAATATGGAAATGTACAACAAAAGTGAAAGCCATTGTTCTTGGGGATCCTCGTGTAAGCTTTTGCCATTGGTGCAGTTTTAGAAATATTAAAATCACCGACGAGAAGTTAGCCACGAATTTCCAGCCACGGTTTCCCGGCGCGTCCACCACCACTCTAATTATTACCAATCTGAATAAAATGTTAAGTAATCTTTTGTTTGGGCCTAACCAATTTAATAACATAAGCTATAAACTATTTATGATTTTCTTTTAAGTTAGCGCTACTCGCTAGGCCGCCGACAAGATAGAAGAACTATCTAAAAAAATCATAACTTCCATTTGGGGTTCCTTGCTCGACTTTTTTTGCAACAATTGAGTAGTACACAACATTATGAATAAATCAAAATCGAAAAATTAGGGTAACCATTTCGTATAAACAATTTATGATTTTTTTAAGTTAGCGCTGCACGCTGGGCCACTGACAAGATAAAAGAATTATTTAAAAAATCATAACTTCCATTTGGGGTTCCTTCCTCGACTTTCTTTGCAATAATTGAGTAGTATACAACATTATGAATAAATCAAAATCGAAAAATTAGGGTAACCATTTCGTATAAACAATTTATGATTTTTTTAAGTTAGCGCTGCACGCTGGGCCACTGACAAAATAAAAACATTATTTAAAAAAATCACAACTTCCATTTGGGGTTCCTTGCTCGACTTTTTTTGCAACAACTGAGTAGTATACAACATTATCTTATTCTTAATAACTCCACCATGGAAAAAGCCAATTGCAGAAAGTGCGGTGGGAAGACAGATGAAGTTAAATGCAAGAAGTGCCAATATTTCTTTCATAAAATATGCACTTTTGAAGATTTTTCGGTCGGCTCAGAATATATTTGTTCTTTGTGCAGTCAGTTACATGAACTGTAAATTATAGTAGTCCCTTATACTGATAACTACTAATTTTCTCAATTTTATTTATTCATAATGTCATATATTTCCCTGCAGCCCCAACTTAAAAAAAAAAAATAAATAGTTTATAGGAAATGGTTACCCTAATTTTTCGAATTTTATTTATTCATAATGTTGTATACTATTCAGTTGTTGCAAAAAAAGTGGAGCAAGGAACCCCAAATGGAAGTTATGATTTTTTAAATAATTCTTTTATCTTGTCAGTGGCCCAGCGTGCAGCGCTAACTTAAAAAAATCATAAATTGTTTATACGAAATGGTTACCCTAATTTTTCGATTTTGATTTATTCATAATGTTGTGTACTACTCAATTGTTGCAAAAAAGTCGAGCAAGGAACCCCAAATGGAAGTTGTGATTTTTTTAAATAATGTTTTTATTTTGTCAGTGGCCCAGCGTGCAGCGCTAACTTAAAAAAATCATAAATTGTTTATACGAAATGGTTACCCTAATTTTTCGATTTTGATTGATTCATAATGTTGTGTACTACTCAGTTGTTGCAAAAAAAGTCGAGCAAGGAACCCCAAATGGAAGTTGTGATTTTTTTAAATAATGTTTTTATTTTGTCAGTGGCCCAGCGTGCAGCGCTAACTTAAAAAAATCATAAATTGTTTATACGAAATGGTTACCCTAATTTTTCGATTTTGATTTATTCATAATGTTGTGTGCTACTCAATTGTTGCAAAAAAAGTCGAGCAAGGAACCCCAAATGGAAGTTATGATTTTTTTAGATAGTTCTTTTATCTTGTCAGTGGCCCAGCGTGCAGCGCTAACTTAAAAAAATCATAAATTGTTTATACGAAATGGTTACCCTAATTTTTCGATTTTGATTTATTCATAATGTTGTGTACTACTCAGTTGTTGCAAAAAAAGTCGAGCAAGGAACCCCAAATGGAAGTTATGATTTTTTTAGATAGTTCTTTTATCTTGTCAGTGGCCCAGCGTGCAGCGCTAACTTAAAAAAATCATAAATTGTTTATACGAAATGGTTACCCTAATTTTTCGATTTTGATTTATTCATAATGTTGTGTACTACTCAATTGTTGCAAAAAAAGTCGAGCAAGGAACCCCAAATGGAAGTTATGATTTTTTTAGATAGTTCTTCTATCTTGTCGGCGGCCTAGCGAGTAGCGCTAACTTAAAAGAAAATCATAAATAGTTTATAGCTTATGTTATTAAATTGGTTAGGCCCAAACAAAAGATTACTTAACATTTTATTCAGATTGGTAATAATTAGAGTGGTGGTGGATGCGCCGGGAAACCGTGGCTGGAAATTCGTGGCTAACTTCTCGTCGGTTATTAAAATCTACTCTTTTGGTTATATTGCACGATAAATTTAACATTATGTCATAATATTGTTGCCTCCTACATGTTGATTCGAAAACTGAAACTTTTGAAATTTTTGAATCTCGATTTTGCAACTGATTACATACTTTTTTTGCACGCCCGTGTAAATTTTTAAAAATTGTGAAAATTCTCAACACACGTGTTTTGCACGCCCATGTCAACTTTTAAAAATCGTGAAAAATCTCAACACACGTGTTTCATTTACCACAGAGTCTGGTTCTAATGAAAAGGAAAAAAAATGTGTCAAATCGTAGCCCAATTGATTAATATTAATACATCAATAGAAATTACCCATTTAAAATACGCAGAAAGAATGCACTTCGTATCTTTTTCAGTTTTATTACTAAAAAATGGTGATGTGGCCATCATGTCACTTTATATTTACGTTTTCATGGTTTATTTTCAATTTAAATCATATTTTAAATGTACATCGAGCGTTGTGTAGACTCGGATGAAACTGACGTTTAAAACGTCAAAATTATAAAAGATATCAAATTTAAAAACTCAGTTTACTCAAAAACTAAAGAGATTTCGACAAAAATGTATTCTTTAGAAGTTGTTCATTTTGGCATTCTCTACAATTATTATATTTTTCTCGAATAACAATGATTTTATGAAAAATGTTTTCAAACAAAATAAGCTCATTTTTTCGTTGTCTTCAATATTTGTTTAAATGTTTTTGTGATATTTTTCATATTTAAGAAAATATTGGCAAAAAACAAAAAACAGTTAAGGTAAACACCCACTGCGTGTGTACTTCGTAACGAAGAAAGTAAAAATTTCAGATCGCCAATCTCTTCAGTTTTAGCCATACCACAACTTCATAATTCAAAATAAATTTAGTTTCCAAAAATGTTCAAAAATGGGGCATGAAAATTCATGAAACTGTAAGTAATGTTTCGGCACACAATTATTCTAAAAAATGCAACAAATTTTCTTACCCGGGAGATTAAACTTTCAAAATACTGGATCTAAAAATGTGCATTTTCCACATTTCTCAATTAATCGATCAGAATCTCTGAAGGAGTTTCTAGAATCGCCATTTACGAATCCGATGTATTTATTTGTTTTAAATCCCGAATGTTATAGTGGAAGGAAAGAAATAATACAGGAGAGATATAATGAATTAAACATTCTTCTAAATGCATACAATGCAGTTCGCAACATTTTTCATATCGCAAACTGGAAGTAAAACTAGCCATGGTATTACTTGTTTTGTGTTGGATAACTTAATGATCCGTGAACTACAATATGAGCCTTGTGTAGATAGTGAATGTATTTATGCGTAACGTAACATCAAAGAATACGATAATAGTGCAGACGAGGAGAAGGAGGAGTTATTACAATATATTATTTATAAATACATTATGTTGTTCTAAATTTACAATTCCTTTGTATATCTAACTAATTAATTTATAATGAAAAATCAAGGACAAATTCAAGCTTTACAATTCAATTAATACATCGAACTAATTAATTGTTCTTGTAATGAAGAATCAAGGACAAATTCAAGCTCGCCCAGTTGTTAATTGAGACATAAAATTGGAGCAGATTCGACCAGGAAATGTAAAGATGCGTGTTTTCTAAATAATGACAATGCTGGTATTTTAATGATACAATTTAAAAATGCAAAATTTTACCATTTTACGTAACGCGAATTTCTCGGTCCATTACCCGACGACGACGCCCATTAGCGACGCGCAAACACTTTTCCAGGAGAGAAAGCCTTCGTTCGAATTCTTCTTCTTCTTCGGCGGAATATTCTCACGGATCGAGAGCTTTTCGTCCGAAGCTCTCGATCGCCGCGAGCGAAAGGTGAACGACATAATTGCAAACGCATATATATGGGTGAATGACATAATATCCACTTCGAGCACGGACTTCACGTGCTTTTGCTGTGTTTAGGCAGTAAATGGTAAACGTATCGTAGAAATGGGGGCAGATTACGATCCCCCGACAGTTGCCGGTGTGTGTTTATTCTGATAACGATTGTAAAAGCGAGTTCGTTGCTCTTGGTCGAATTAAAAATGGAAAAAACGTACGAAATTCTTCATGAATAATAATCCGAAGGTACTGTTTTCTAAGAAACGTGTTTTATATGAAAAATGTATATTTGAACATCGTCAGAATATACCGAGTTCTTCTTTTAATAAAGATCATCCTGTATTTGAGGTTAAAATTTTGTGAATTTGTCAAAACAGGTTATAGTATACTTGGGATACTTTAATAATGTACATGCAAGTAGTGTGATTACACTACATACGTATACCCAGCGGTGTACGCTTAAACTGGAATTGATAAGCTTGAAGCAACCAAACAGAGCGTTTATGTCACGTTGTGGTATAATCATAAACACTAGCAACTCGAGTAGAGCCTCTACGAATGTAACAGGGTGTTGAATTGCAAAGCGGGCCATAGGGATTTACATGCAAAATTGTAATTGTGTTAATATTGGCTTCCCTAATTATTTGACAGCATCGGTCTTCTTACATTATTTTTAAAGCATTTTAAGCTGAATTATTTGGTACCTCACTCAATAGTTTCTGCAGAGTATTCGACGAGATATTTGCAAAAAACTTTACAACAATTTTGAATTATAAAAAAAAGGTTTGCCATGAAATTGTAATGGCCGACATTTCATTTTGTTCTAAAAGGTGACGGTAGATGTCACTTTACGATTTACAACCGACGGTGTATTAGAGGAACAGTATTTTAACCCTTTAAGTCCCAGGGATCGTTGTAAGCACATTATCGAAAAACGCCAATAGGGCGTGTCTTTATGGATTGCGAAGAGGCCCGACAAAAAAATCTCATCATCCCCATCGTGCTACTTAAGACTCGGGGTTAAGGGTTAATTACATAGTTTTGCTTAGGTACTATTTAAGAGGTGTACGTAGTAGAACAAAAAAAATTGCACAATGAATAATTACTAATTTACTTTCTAAATTCCCTTAATTGTTTTATAACATCGGTCTACTTACATTATTTTTAATACTTGCTGAATAGCATATTTGTTGGGTATTGCCTTCTCTAGATATTCTACACTTAACAAATCACGTACACTTCTTACATAAAACTTGAGTAAAACTATTTAATTATAAATACGTTTTCTCGTGTAGAATACACGGCCGGTTGTTAATCAATAAATGTGACAGCAACTGTCACTTTTTTCAAACAACAAAATGAAATATCAGCCATTACGATTTCATGGCAAACCTTTCTTTTTAATTTAAAATAATTGTAAAGTTTTTTGCAAATATCTCGTCAAATACTCTGCAGAAACTATTGAGTAAGGTACCAAATGATTCAGCTTAAAAAGCTTTAAAATAATGTACGAAGACCGATGCTGTCAAATGATTAGGGGAGCCAATATTAACACATTTTAAATTTTACATGCTATAATTTATATGAAGAGTTGAAATTTAACTTGGATTAAATTTTCGATTTATATACCGGGTGGTCCATCTAAGAAGCATCACGCGTTTTCTGGTGTTATCTTCTACTCTGCTAATCTCCAACCATCTGTTATTTTGAGCTCTTGCGAAGAGACGCGTTTACTTTAATTTCCTTTAAATCCTATTGTTTTGTTTAAATCAAACAAACCATCTACAATATATCGCTTTGAAATGACGCCTCTCATAAACAAGCTATTCTAATTTATTTTTGAAATATTTTTAATTAAATCTCAAAAGTGCCAGTGCATTCGCAAATTCCAGCGTTTTATTACAATAAATTGTCCCTCTCAAAAAATTCCTCCAGGTCAGTCACAACCACAACTGATTTCCGATAGATGTACAGATATATACAAGTAGGAAGCGTCAAATAGGAGTAGAGTACAAAGTCTACTTTGCCGTTACACTTATATAGTGGCACCTAGGCCATAAAGTCGTTTACAGATTAAACGTTTATAATACAATTATTCAATACCAATCATCATGACATTCAACCAGTTTTGATTTTTGTAGAATACAATTATTCAATGCCAATCATCATTCAACCAGTTTTAATTTTTGTAGTAATAACTAGAAATTCAACACCGAACGAACTGGGTCATCCCGGATTTGAACGCAACGGTACCAGAAGTGGATTAGTCATAATGCGCAATAAATCGAAATGATAACGAAGCGCATTGTTAAGTTCGGCGATTACTCAGCTTCCTGCAGACCATAAACAAATCGAGACTCTGGAATGAGTGTGTGTGTGTGTGTGCGGAGCGACTCTATATATTCTGCATCTATTTATGCGAGCAATTTGCTCGCGAATACCAGAAATAACTTGAGCAGACACGATAAATTATTACCACTTACTCATCCGCGCCTCTTCGAATGTTAACAAACTCGCGCGCGAGAGGAAGTAAGCATCGTGGTTCAAATAGGAAATGAAAGTGATTGTATATCAAAAATACATTATTTCTGCGCGCAATTGGAAATTTCGAAGACAATTCCACGCTTGATAATATTTTTAGAATTTTTTCAATCGCGAGATGCAAATTTCGTTTCCTCGAATTCGAGTTTCCAGTGTCGCCATTTTGTTTCCTGTCGAGGGGTGTTAATTCCTTTGGAGTAAATAAAAAATATATTATTTCTGCGTGCAATTGAAAATTTCGAAGACAATTCCACGCTTGATAATATTTTTAGAATTTTTTCCATCGCGAGATGCAAATTTCGTTTCCTCGAATTCGAATTTTCAGTGTCACCATTTTGTTTTCTGCCGGGGGGTGTTAATTCTTTTGCAGTAAATCAAAAAAACATTATTTCTGCGTGCAATTGGAAATTTTGAAGACAATTCCACGCTTGATAATATTTTTAGAATTTTTTCAATCGCGAGATGCAAATTTCAGTTTCTCAAAGTCGTCATTTTGTTTTCTGCCGAGGGATGTTAATTCTTTTGCAGTAAATCAAAAAAACATTATTTCTGCGTGCAATTGGAAATTTTGAAGACAATTCCACGCTTGATAATATTTTTAGAATTTTTTCAATCGCGAGATGCAAATTTCAGTTTCTCAAAGTCGTCATTTTGTTTTCTGCCGAGGGATGTTAATTCTTTTGGAATAAATCAAAAATACATTATTTCTGCGTGCAATTGGAAATTTTAAAGACAATTCCATGCTCAATAATATTTTTAGAATTTTTTCCATCGCGAGATGCAAATTTCGTTTCCTCGAATTCGAGTTTCCAGCGTCGCCATTTTGTTTTCTGTTGAGGGGTGTTAATTTTTTTGGAGTAAATCAAAAATACATTATTTCTGCGTGCAATTGGAAATTTTGAAGACAATTCCACGCTTGATAACATTTTCAGAATTTTTTCCATCGCGAGATGCAAATTTCGTTTCCTCGAATTCGAGTTTCCAGTGTCGCCATTTTGTTTTCTGTTGAGGGGTGTAAATCAAAAATACGCTATTTCTGCGCGGAATTGGAAATTTTGAAGACAATTCCACGCTTGATAATATTTTTAGAATTTTTTCAATCGCGAGATGCAAATTTCGTTTCTTCGATTTCGAGTTTCCAGTGTCGCCATTTTGTTTTCTGTCGAGGGGTGTTAATTCTTTTGGGGTAAATAAAAAAATATTATTTCTGCGTACAATTGGAAATTTTGAAGACAATTCCACGCGTGATAATATTTTTAGAATTTTTTCAATCGCGAGATGCAAATTTCGTTTTCTCGAATTCGAGTTTCTAGTGTCGCCATTTTGTTTTCTGTTGAGGGGTGTAAATCAAAAATACGCCATTTCTGCGCGGAATTGGAAATTTTGAAGACAATTCCACGCTTGATAATATTTTTAGAATTTTTTCAATCGCGAGATGCAAATTTTGGCTAACTTGATGATTTTATTGAGATTATTATTAATGCCGCTGTAAACCACTCGAAGATGTAAAGCCATATTAATCCTCTAAATCTGGGGATGGTATACTTCTAAATAATTAGCAAACTGTTGATTTTTCCAAGTTAAACGAACGAATGGTACTGAATGTCATTGTTGGTGATTAAGAAATGATCAAATCGAATGTCAAAAACCGAAGGTAAATCATCGTTGGTGATTAAAAAATGATCAAATCGAATGACAAAAACCGAAATCCCTTCTATTGTTCATTTCTACTTGCAATTACCGGCTGCCGAAAATGTCGTAAACCTCGAACCGGTAACTTTCTTCTTCTTCACTTTATTAGGTTTTTGCCGAAACGCAGACGCGAGTAAAAGGTATTGAAAAAAGTAAATTGCGGTATTATTAAATGGAGGGCTATTAAATTTTAAGAGCTCGTAAATACGCAATCTGCGGAGAAATGAGAAGGTGACGCGCAAAAACCTGGGAAAATTTGGACTATAATTAAAACGAGAGTCGATTTTGTAATTGTACACCCGTTAAATGTAAATTTTTATCTAAATGGATTTTTATGATTTGTGAAAAATTAAAGGAATTCAAATCTAAAAAATGATGTGGCCATCATATTATTTTCTCCGACTTGATGGTAGTCATTTATATTAACGCTTTCATGGCTTATTTTCTATTTAAATCATATTTTAAATGTACATCGAGGGTTTTGTAGACTCGGATGAAACTGACGTTTAAAACGTCAAAATTATGAAAGATGGAAAAATTGTACTTCAAATTTAAAAACTCGGTTTACTCAAAAACTAAAGGGATTTCGAAAAAAACTTATTCTTTATAAGTTGTTCATTTTAGCATTCTCTACAATTATTATTAACATAAACTTGCTGTAACTATTATCGTTTTATAATTATAAACCAAAAATTAAAAAAAAATCATAAAAATGATTTTATGCAAAATGTTTTCAAGCAAAAGATGTTTATTTCTTTAATGAAAGTAGGTAGCAAATTTAACTGAGTGGTCGAAATGACCTAAAAAATTAGGCCTGAATTATATAACGTAAGAAGCTTGATTTTTTTTTATTTGAAGAAGTCATTTCCTATAATCCAAAATGAAAATTAATTTCAGAAGTTTAGAATATGTAGTTCATTCGTTTAAAATCTTAGGTAACTGTTTTTTTTTTCTTATTAAGAAAGTTTTATTAACTTATGTAAGGATTGAAAACAGTATGATTTATGGCCAATTGTTCGGCTGTTCATTTATGACTCCTAAATCTTCTATTTGGTGAGCGCTTGAAGTCGTGACCAGTTTCTTAAAAAAAAAAAAACTTGTAACAGATTCCTTTTATACCGCACGTTCTGTTTTTATGTTATAACACTAATAAATTACGGAATTACCTTATTTTTTCCAAAAATTCAGTTGAGAAAAATTTAATGTGAATAAATTTTTTTTACTGGATGGTAATGTTTAATAATTTCCCGTGAATCACATTCAAAAAAATACATTCGTGGGATTTACAATTTTCCCACTCTTATCGCTAGACCGTGAATACGAATTTTGTTCAATTTTGTACTCCGGATAATTACACCGAGGAAAACCTCGATTCACGTGTCACTGCAAATCACAATTACAGGTGATAATTACAGACTAGATTTGTAAACAAAAAAAAAACAATCTGGAGGCAGTTGCGAAATTTCCTGGCGAGAAAAATTTGTGTTTAATTAATCCATTATAATTTTGATAATTGCCTTGACAAAATTGGCACGCAATTCAATATAAAAAAGTGTCGCTTAATTATAATAATTATTGCTTTCGGAAATTCGCGTTTTCTAATAACAACTGAGAATAACTCACGGCGATTTGTTGCAGGTGGAATATATTAGAAATTTTGTACGTGGTGCTACAAAGTTTTGCGAGTTAAACATAAAAAATAAAAATTTTATGATAAAAAAAATGGAACAGCCTACACCTAGCCACAAGGACATGTATCCCGGGTCAATTTTTTTTAATCCATGTGTTTCATTTTAATTGATCAATAGTATGAGTACATGAAGTTGTTGTTATTAAATAAAACCCTTATAAGAATTTCTTCACTTATTTTATTAAATCTAGATGTACATTTCGCTGTTATGATAATCATAATAATCATTTATTTCCCAACAGATCAAAAACCTAGTTACAGGGAAAATACAAAATTAAAGCTGAAGTATAACATAAATACTTGGAATTAAAATTAATCTAAAGATAGCTAAAATAACTAACTAAACCGTGACTTATAATATTAATAATCTTTTTTTTTTTTAAAGAAGACACACAAAACTGCGGAAAATTCACTTAAACTATTTCCAAAGATATTTGTGACCGAAAACTGTAATAAAATAAGTGAAGAAAGTGATACATTTCATGTTTCAACTTACATAACCCCCTTAAACAGTTTGAATTTTTCCACTCGTAAATCGCATTGCGTCAAGCGATCAAGGCTCACTTTCTTCTCTTTCACGGCTGCAGAAGGGTACATAATGGCCTCAAGAGAGCTCAATTGAAAGTGCGTTCGAGCTAATTGCCGGATTGTGCAAGTTTCTGCATAATTAACATTCCTCCGGACGAGAGAAAAAAAAACTTCGTCACCTTTACTAATTAGCACTTTGACTTTTAAAAAATTCGGTAATTTCTGCAAGATTTTTCATCGCCGACACTTTCGTCGACGGCCTTCTAACAATAGCGCAAGGTCTACAAAAAAAAAACAAAAATAGAACTCGGTTGTTATAATTGGCGTAGTTAGATTGATCGTAAACAAACCGGCGTATTGTGTCTGTCGGGGAAATTAATTGTTGGCCATCGATTATTTTTGATGTATTAATTAATTAGATTTTAATTAAGGTCGATTTATTTCTAAAAATTCAACTGCTTTAGTAATCATTGTGCATTCTTTTTCATCCGAAGAACGAGATAAATCGATTGGCGTTAAAAAAATCAGCTAAATTAAATAGCAAACAAGTTGGCGAGTCAGTTTGAAAATTTTAGAAAAAGTCGATTTTTTCAGACTTTGAACGGCCGTAGCGGTTAAACAAAGACTTCAAATTGAACGCGGTTTGCAAATTTGCGTTCCTTGGACACAAATAAGTAGGATTCAATTAAAATTGGCGATTTTTATTTTTTTACGAAAACCTGAAAAACTTTCTTACTTTTGCTCAAAAAACAGTTTTGAAATAATTTTCTGAACAAACCACTGGTTCGCTTCGGGGTTTCTATACGTCACCGTAAAGACCCCTTAAAGACGCTTCAGAAAACGTACTTTTGCAAGAACAAATGTCAATTTGAAGCCCCTGACACGTCAGCAAAGAAAACTCGAAAATAAAAAAATCGAAAAAATCAACTCTTTCAATAATCATCGCAGACCCTTATGTAATACCTTTTTCTTCATCAGAAGAACGAGCTAAATCGATTGGCATTAAAAAATTTCATCTAGGAAAAAATGCAAAAAAATTGGCAAGTCACCATGAACATTTTGAAAAAAGTCGATTTTTTCAGACTTTGAACGGCCGTAGCGGCTAAACAAAGAATACAAATCGAATGCGGATCTCAAATCTGTGTTCCTTGGGTGCAAGTTAGTCGGATTCAATTAAAATTCGCGATTTTTAATTTTAGACGAAAACTTGAAAAATCATCCAAGAGTCCCCCCTTCTTACTTTTTCCCAAAAATTGCATTTGAAATGATTTCCTGAAGAAACGACAGGTTCGATTCTAAGTTTCTATACCTCACTGGAAAGATCTCTTCGAGACCCTTCAGAAAATGTACTTTCGCAAAAACAAATGTCAACCTGAAGCCCGTAGCACGAGAGCAAAGAAAACTGGAAAATTGAAAAAAATCGAAAAAATCAATTTTTTTATTAATAATCGTAAACCATTACAGTGTACCTTTTTTCATCAGAAGAACAAGAAAAATCGAATGACTTTAAAACATTTCAGCTATCTTAAATAGCAAAAGAGTTAGCAAGTCGGCTTCAACTTTTTCAAACTTTGTAGCGGCTAAACGAAGAATCCAAATTAAAGATACGATTTGAAACCACAGAATTACTTATTAACCCACAGTATTACCAATCCATTTAGATTTCTTAATAAAAACCATGTAACAAATGAACGAGTTTTCAAAATTTGAAGAATCTAGAAATGCGGGTTTGGAGAAAAACGTGTGTGAAAAAATATAAGCAGTCGATTTTAATGCAATTTAAAACACCAGAATTACTTGCCAAACTTTAGTTTTACCAATCCATTTTGAACTTTAAATGAAAACTATTCAACAAATGAATAATGATTTTTTTTTATTTGAAAAATTAGAACGCGCATATTTGTAGAAAAATGTGTGGAAAAAATACAAGCAGTTGATTTTTATCCGAATTAAAACCTGATAATTATTTGCTAACCTTCAGTCGTACCAATCCATTTTGAATTTTTTATCTAAAGCAAAAAATAATTTCAAAATTTGAAGAATAAAAAATGCTTGTTTGCAGAAAAATGCGTTGAAAAAATACAAGCAGTTGATTTTAATGCGATTTAAAATATCAGAATTACTTGCCAAACTGCAGTCTTACCAATCCATTATGAATTTCAAATGAAAACCATGCAACAGATGAAAAACAATTTTTTAAAATTTGAACAATCAAAAAATGCATGTTTGGAGAAAGATGTTTAGAAAAATTACTACCAGCCGATTTTGATGCGGTTTAAAATACCAGAATTATTTCATGACGTTCTGTCTTACGCTTACCAAACCATTTTGGATTTTAAAAGAAAACAAATGAATAACGATTTTTCGAAATTTGAAGTATTCAAAAATGCAGGTTTGGAGGAAAACGCGTAGAAAAAATACAAGCAGTTGATTTTAATGCGATTTCAAACGCCAGAATTACTTGCTAAACATCAGTCTTAACAATCCATTTTGAATTTTAAATGAAAACTATTCAACAGATGAATAACAATTTTTCAAAATTTGAACATTCAAAAAATGCACGTTTGGAGAAAATCGTTTGGAAAAAATACAATCAGTTGATTTTAATGCAATTTCAAACGCCAGAATTACTTGCTAGACTTCAGTCTTACCAATTCATTTTGAATTTTAAATGAAAACCATTCAACAAATGAATAACAATTTTTTTAAATTTGAAGAATCAGAAAATGCAGGTTTGCAGAAAATTGCTGGAAAAAATACAAGCAGTTGATTTTAATGCGATTCAAAACGCCAGAATTACTTGCTAAACTTCAGTCTTACCAATCCATTTTGAATTTTAAATAAAAATTATTCAACAAATGAATTGTTTTTTTTTTAATTTGAAATATAAGAACGCGCAGGTTGGGAAAAAATTGTGTGGAAAAAAATACGAGCAGTTGATTTTTTTGTGCGGATTAAACCCCGATAATTATTTGCTTACCTTCAGTCGCACCAATCCATTTTGAATTTTTGATCTAAAGCATTAAAAAATAATTTCAAAATTTAAAGACTAAAAAACGCATGTTTGCAGAAAAATGCGTGGAAAAAATATAAGCAGTTGATTTTAATGCGATTTAAAATATCAGAATTACTTGCTAAACTTCAGTCTTACCAATCCACTATGAATTTCAAATGAAAACCATTCAACAGATGAAAAACAATTTTTCAAAATTTGAACAATCAAAAAATGCATGTTTGGAGTAAAATGTTTAGAAAAATTACAACCAGCTGATTTTGATGCGGTCTAAATTACCAGAATTATTTCATAACGTTCAGTCTTACCAACCCATTTTGGATTTTAAAAGAAAACAAATGAATAGCGATTTTTCGAAATTTTAACAAATTTCAGATAATGTAGGTTTGGATTAAAAAAAAAACTCAGTTGACTGTGATGCTTTTTAAAACTCAAAAATTACGGAACTGAAACCAAAGATTGGTTTTACGTATAGTTTAGCAAATGAATAACGATTTTTCAAAATTTGAAGAATCTGGAAATGCAGGTTTGGAGAAAAACGTGGGTGAAAAAATATAAGAGTTGATTTGAATGCAATTTAAAACGCCAGAATTACTTGCTAAACTTCAGTCTTACCAATCCATTTTGAATTTTAAATGAAAACCATTCAACAAATCAATAACGATTTTTCAAAATTTGAACAATCACAAAATGCATGTTTGGAGAAAAAAGTTTAGAAAAAATACAAACAGCTGATTTTGATGTGGTCTAAAATACCAGAATTATTTCATAACGTTCAGTCTTGCCAATCCATTTTGAATTTCAAATAAAAACCATTCAACAGATGAGTAATGATTTTTCAAAATTCGAAGAATCAGAAAATGTAGTTTTGGAGAAAAATGTGTGAAAAAAAAATTAACAGTTGATTTTAATGCGATTTAAAACACCAGAATTACTTGTTGAACTTCAGTCTTACCAATCCATTATGAATTTCAAATGGGAACCATTCAACAGATGAAAAACAATTTTTCAAAATTTGAACATTGAAAAAATGCAGGTTTGGAGAAAAACGTTTGGAAAAAATACAACCAGCTGATTTTAATATACCAGAATTATATCATAATGTTTAGTCTTACCAATCCATTTTGGATTTTACAAGAAAACAAATGGATAACGATTTTTCGAAATTTGAAGTATCCGAAAATGCAGATTTGGAGAAAAACGCATAGCAAAAATACAAACAGTTGATTTTACTGCGATTTAAAACGCCAGAATTACTTGCTAAACTTCAGTCTTACCAAACCATTTTGAATTTTAAATTAAAACTGTTTAACAAATGAATAATGAATTTTCAAAATTTGACGAATTAGAAAATGCAGGTTTGGAGAAAAATGCGTGGAAAAAATACAAGCAGTTGATTTGTATGCAGATTAAAATCTGATAATGATTTGCTAATCTTCAGACGTACCAACCCATTTGGAATTTTTGATCAAAAACGTTTAAATTTTTTTTCAAACTTAGAAGAATAAAAAATACACGTTTGCAGAAAAAAAACGCGTGGAAAAAATTGAAGCGGTTGATTTTAATGTTGTTTAACACTCCAGAAATACTGACTGACCTTCAGCCTTACAAATACATTTTGAATTTTTGATCAAAACCGTTTAACAATTGAATTGCGATTTTTCAAAATTGTAAGAATCGGAAAATGCGAGTTTTTGGAGGAAATGTGTGGAAAAAAATTCAAGCAGTTGATTTTAATGCAGTTTAAAACACGATAATTATTTGCTAACCTTCAGCCGTGCCAATCCATTTGGAATTTTTGATTAAAAACATTTAAAAAAAAAATCACAATTTAAAAAATAAAAATCACACGTTTGCGGAAAAACGCGCTGAAAAAATACAAGCAGTTGATTTTATTGCGATTTAAAACATCAGAATAACTTGCTAAACTCCACTCTTACCAATCCATTATGTATTTCAAATGAAAACCATTCAAAAAATGAATAACAATTTTTCAAAATTTGAATAATCAAAAAATGCAGGTTTGGAGAAAAACGTGTGAAAAAATTATAAGCAGTTGATTTCAATGCAATTTAAAATACCAGAATTACTTGCTCAACTTCAGTTTTACCAATCTATTTTGAATTTTAAATGAAAACTATTCAACAAATGAAAAATGACTTTTTTTTTTAATTCGAAAAATTAGAACGCGCAGGTTTGGAGAAAAATGCGTGGAAAAAAATACAAGCAGTTGATTTGCATGCAGATTAAAACTTGACAATGATTTGCTAGCCTTCAGTCGTACCAACCCATTTGGAATTATTGATTAAAAACTTTTAAAAAAATTTTCAAACTTAGAAGAATAAAAAATACACTTTTGCAGAAAAAACGCGTGGAAAAAATAGAAGCGGTTGATTTCAATACTGTTTATCACCCCAGAATTACTGACTGATCTTTAGTCTTACAAATATATTTTGAATTTTTCATAAAAACCGTTTAACAAATGAATAACCATTTTTTGAAAATTTGACGAATCAGAAAATGCAAGTTTGAAGAAAATGTGTGAACAAAAATACAAGCAGTTGATTTTTATGCGGATTAAAACACGATAAATATTTACTAACCTTCAGTCGTACCAATCCACTCGGAATTTTCGATCAAAAACGTTTAAAAAATTGTTCAAATTTTGAAAAATAAAAAATACACGTTTGCAGAAAAAACGCGTGAAAAAATACAAGCAGTTAACTTTAGTAATGTTTAACACCCCAGAATTACTGACAGATCTTCAGTCTTACAAATATATTTTGAATTTTTCATAAAAACCGTTTAACAAATGAATAACGATTTTTTGAAAATTTTGCGAATCAGAAAATGCGAGTTTGGAGAAAATGTGTGGAAAAAAATACAAGCAGTTGATTTTTATGCGGATTAAAGCCCGATAAGTATTTGCTAACCGTCAGTCGTTTCAATCCATTCGGAATTTTTGATGAAAAACTTAAAAAAATTCAAATGTTGAAGAATAAAATAATACACGTTTGCAGAAAAGACGCATGAAAAAAATATAAGCGGTTGATTTTAATGATGTTTAAGACCCCAGAGTTACTGACTTATATTCAGTTTTATACGAACATTTTGAATTTTTGATCAAAACCGTTTAACAAATCAATAACGATTTTTCAAAATTTGAAGAATCAGAAAATGCAGATTTGGAGAAAATGTGTGGAGAAAAATACAAACAGTTGATTTTTATGAGGATTAAAACCCGTTAATTATTTACTAATTTTCAGTCGTGCCAATCCATTTGGAATTTTTAATCCAAAACATTTAAAATAAAAATAAAAATTTTCATAAAAAATACACGTTTGCAAAAAAACGCGCTGAAAAAATACAAGCAGTTGATTTTAATGCGATTTAAAATGCCAGCATTGCTTGCTAAACTTCAGTCTTACCAATTCATTTTAAATTTTAATAGAAAAGTATTCAACAAATGAATAATGATTTTTTTTCAATTTGAAGAATTAGAACATGCAGGTTTGGAGAAAATGTGTGGAAAAAATACAAGCAGTTGATTTTTATTCGGATTAAAACCTGTTAATTATTTGCTAACCCTCATTTGGAATTTTTGATCAAAAACGTTTAAAAATTTTTTTCAAACTTTGAAGAATAAAAATGCACGTTTGCGGAAAAAACGCTTGGAAAAAATATAATCGGTTGATTTTAATGCCGTTTAAGACCCCAGAATTACTCACTGATCTTCAGTCTTACAAATACATTTTGAATTTTTGCTCAGAACCGTTTAACAAATGAATAACGCGATAGCCGCAGCGGGTAAACGAAGACTCCGAATCGAACGCGATTTGCAAATTTGTGGTCCTTGGACACAAATTAGTCAGTTGTACAAATATATTATGGAATCAATTAAATCCATACAGTTATTGTCGATTGATGAATCATCACGTTCCTTCCGCCGGTCATTATATAAGTTTGCACAATGTTTGCTAATAAAAATTAGCATATCGAACAGGTTCCAGTCTTTATGTTATTGCTTAAAAGCAATTTAATTTGGGAACGATCTTGAGAGGAAATTTTCGAACGCGAACGAATAAATATGAGTAAATTGGTGATTTAGTAGTTTACAGTAGCGTAGTATCAAATATTTTTTTTCAAAATTGCATAGTGTTGAAAAATGAATTATATTTATAAAATCGGCTGTGGATAAATGGCCTACGTTGCCTAAGCTAATATCCTATATCATCCATAATTCCAAATAACCCGAATTCCTATCAACCATATTTCTTTTAATA
Organism: Ocypus olens; assembly: GCA_910593695.2. Taxonomy (NCBI): domain Eukaryota; kingdom Metazoa; phylum Arthropoda; class Insecta; order Coleoptera; family Staphylinidae; genus Ocypus; species Ocypus olens. The sequence goes on from OU343047.1 coordinate 68,585,074, forward strand.
AAAAAAAAAACAAAATTGTATGTGCAAATATTTAGGAAACGATGGCAGATTGCCTTTGAAAATAAAAAAAGCTATTTGTATATTATGTCTGTATATTAATGTAATAACTAATAAAGATCATTTAGTAGTAGGAAACGATTTTTTTAAATACATTTTCTTAAGAATAAAAATCATATTAATAATAATAAATAAATTTGAGACAACCTCACTTGTTGCAGGAGCATTAAATAAATTTATATTTTTATTATATTTTATTTAATTATGTTTCGTTTTATTAAAATTGATGATAATAATTTTTTTTAACCTTTTACATGAAATTAAATAATTAACAATTAGCAATTGAAATACATGAAATGTACAAAAACGTACGTCTTAAAGGCAATTAAATTTACTCTCAAAACAAATTAATTAATTTATTAAACTAATGAAATTATTAATTAATCTCACTAACGTCATATAATTCTTAAATCATGCCAATATAATTTTTTCAAAGAGAACCAACCGTCAATTAAATTTGGCAAAATTTTGCACGGATAACAATCCTCTAATGTTTGAAGTTGATTCCTCAAATTGTTTAGAAATATTTTTTTTGATTTGTATAAAATTCACATAACTTAAAAACGGAATATCAGCTCGAGGAGGGTTTTCAAATGAAATATTTATGTTTTATCTGGGCTCCTTTTGCTTGCGCCAGCGATTGGTAAATAATCAAATGCTCGTGAAATTTTGCTATATCAAGTGACCAAAATTTTGGATTTAAAAAGCATTGGAAGCATTCTGTGAAAAGTTGTAATGCTTTTGTAGGAATGCTAATATGATGCATGCTTTTATATTTAGTACTCTTTTTTAGGACTTTGAAAAACTTTTCAATAAATTATTGGATTGACAAATATAAGATACGCAAGACAAACTGTCGCACGCCGAAATTGGGTGAAACTCCGTAACCTTCGACGGTTTTCGCATTGTTTCCAATAGCAAAAACAACAAAAACCAATTAACCGGCACCGAAAATTCCCAAAACAATAATTCATTTTCAACCGATCTATTGTAACACTCCTAACCTTCCAAACTCGGGTATATATCAACTTGTAGGTGTGCCGCCCTCGCACAAAACCATAACAAGGTTACATAATGGATTACGGACTACGGAGGGGTATACCTTCTAATCCGAAACTTGTTGCCGCTGCCGAAGACCATCGCGCGTAATCCAAACCAAACGTCCAGGATGTCAAGGTGCACTGTAATTCGGGGTATATAATAATAATAATAAACAGAACACTAACGAACCGGCGCGGTTTTCGGTGTTTTTTTTTGTTGTTGTGTGCAACCGATGATGAGCGCTTGCGGTACGAAACGACATGGACACCGCGAATGCTCACCGTTGACTGGTCGGATGGACGCGCAGCCGGTTTACCTGGGTCCCCCAGAGAGTACGATTTACTCCCACTAGAGTGGAACCAGCAGAGGAGAGAAAAGGATAGTTCGTGTCGCCAGGTGTGTGTTTGTGCGGTGAAAGGTACGGTGGAGGGTCGAAACCCACCGAAGCGGAACCGATAAACAAGCCCCCTTTAAATTAAATCGATTGATGAGGGTGCTTCGGGTAATAATAACGCTTGATGTAAAAAAAAAAAACTTTGAAATTAAATGTCTTCAGGATCTTAGGATTAGATTATATAGAGTGGAATTATCAATCAAATTAAAAGATCCATAGTGAACACTAACAAAATATTGCTGTGGTCATCATGTTATTATTTCTGATTTGATGATGATAGTTTTTTTTTTTGGTCATATTATTGATTTAAAAAAAAATGGCCCAAGGGCCAAGACTATGTGTGTATATATTAATATTTATATACAATTGCTCGTTTAATTACAAACATGTCGTGACTGAATGGCATACGCCTAAGTAAAAAAAAAAAATTGTTCGAAAATATTTGGTAATTTTTGAGATATAGCGCCCATAAATACACACGACACACATATAGACATTTTTCAAAAATTTTGATTTGGCTATCATGTACCTTTACCTTTCTACGATTTCATGATCATAATTTCTAAATTTATTTTCACAAGCAAAACGAAAATAGAAAAACAATTGCCATTTGCTTGAAACTTTTCAAAATCGTCCAAAATACGTTCTCCTTCTCGATTATGCAAAAATCCGTAAAAAATCCTTCACTAGATCAAAATCTAGAAAATTTTTATTTCAAAAAATAATCATCGGAGAACAGAATGCATCGTAATTCTGGGGCTCAACTTTGTGTTCAAGCAAAAAAAAAATAGAAAAACAATTGCTACATAATTGAAACTTTTTAAATTTACTCAAAATACGTCCTTCTTTCCACTTCTGCAAAAATCCGTAAATAATCCTTCACTAGATTTTGAAATAATCATCGGAGAACAGAATGCATCGTAATTCTGGGGCTCAACTTTGTGTTCAAGCAAAAAAAATTAGAAAAACAATTGCCACATAATTGAAACTTTTTAAATTTACTCAAAATACGTCCTTCTTTCCACTTCTGCAAAAATCCGTAAATAATCCTTCACTAGATTTTGAAATAATCATCGAAGAACAGAACGTAAACCGTCATTCAGAGATTGAACTTTTTTTGAGGGAAAATAAAAATTGAAAAACAATTGCCACATTCTTAAAACTTTTCAAATTTATTAAAAATTCATTCTATATTACCATTCCTATAAATCTAAACACAACTCTTAATTATATTTTGAAATAATCATCGAAGAACAGAAGATTGAACTTTTTTTGAGTGAAAAAAAATTGAAAAACAATTGCTACATTCTTAAAACTTTCAAAATTTACTCAAAATACATTCTACTTTACAATTCCTATAAATCTAAACACAACTCTTTGCTAGATTTTGAAATAATCGTCGAAGAACAGAACGTAGACCGTCATTCAAAGATTGAACTTTTTTTCAGTGAAAAAAAAAAAGAAAAACAATTGCCATATTCTTAAAACTTTCCAAATTTACTCAAAATACGTCCTTCTTTCCATTTCTGTAAAAATCCATAAATAATTCTTCACTAGATTTTGAAACAATCATCGGAGAACAGAATACATCGTAATTCTGGGGCTCAACTTTGTGTTCAAGCAAAAAAAAAATAATAGAAAAACAATTGCTACATAATTGAAACTTTTTAAATTTACTCAAAATACGTCCGTCTTTCCACTTCTGCAAAAATCCGTAAATAATCCTCCACTTGATTTTGAAATAATCACCGGAGAACAGAATGCATCGTAATTCTGGGGCTCAACTTTGTGTTCAAGCAAAAAAAAAATAGAAAAACAATTGCTACATAATTGAAACTTTTTAAATTTACTCAAAATACGTCCTTCTTTCCACTTCTGCAAAAATCCGTAAATAATCCTCCACTTGATTTTGAAATAATCACCGGAGAACAGAATGCATCGTAATTCTGGGGCTCAACTTTGTGTTCAAGCAAAAAAAAAATAGAAAAACAATTGCCATATAATTGAAACTTTTTAAATTTACTCAAAATGCGTCCTTCTTTCCACTTCCGCAAAAATCCGTAAATAATCCTTCACTAGATTTTGAAACAATCATCGGAGAACAGAATGCATCGTAATTCTGGGGCTCAACTTTGTGTTCAAGCAAAAAAAAAAAGAAAAACAATTGCCACATAATAGAAACTTTTTAAATTTACTCAAAATACATCCTTCTTTCCATTTCTGTAAAAATCCGTAAATAATCTTTCACTAGATTTTGAAATAATCATCGGAGAACAGAATGCATCGTAATTCTGGGGCTCAACTTAGTGTTCAAGCAAAAAAAAAAAATAGAAAAACAATTGCCACATAATTGAAACTTTTTAAATTTACTCAAAATACGTCCTTCTTTCCACTTCTACAAAAATCCGTAAATAATCCTTCACTAGATTTTAAAATAATCATCGAAGAACAGAACGTAAACCGTCATTCAGAGATTGAACTTTTTTTGAGGGAAAATAAAAATTGAAAAACAATTGCCACATTCTTAAAACTTTTCAAATTTATTAAAAATTCATTCTATATTACCATTCCTATAAATCTAAACACAACTCTTAATTATATTTTGAAATAATCATCGAAGAACAGAAGATTGAACTTTTTTTGAGTGAAAAAAAATTGAAAAACAATTGCCACATTCTTAAAACTTTCAAAATTTACTCAAAATACATTCTACTTTACAATTCCTATAAATCTAAACACAACTCTTTGCTAGATTTTGAAATAATCATCGAAGAACAGAACGTAGACCGTCATTCAAAGATTGAACGTTTTTTCAGTGAAAAGAAAAAAAAGAAAAACAATTGCCACATTCTTAAAACTTTCCAAATTTACTCAAAATACATTCTACATTACCATTCATATAAATCTAAACACAACTCTTAATTAGCTTTTGAAATAAACATCAAAGAACAGAACGTAGACCGTCATTCAGAGATTGAACTTTTTTTGAGTGAAAAAAAAATTCAAAAACTATTGCCACATTCTTAAAACTTTACAAATTTACTCAAAATATATTCTATATTACCATTCCTATGAATCTAAACACAACTCTTAATTATATTTTGAAATAATCATCGAAGAACAGAACGCAGACCGTCATTCAAAGATTGAACTTTTTTTGAGCAAAAAAAAAATTGAAAAACAATTGCCACATTCTTAAAACTTTCCAAATTTACTCAAAATACATTCTATATTACCATTCCTATAAATCTAAATACAACTCTTAATTAGCTTTTGAAATAATCATCAAAGAACAGAACGTAGACCGTCATTCAAAGATTGAACTTTTTTTGAGTGAAAAAAAAAATTGAAAAACAATTGCCACATTCTTAAAACTTTCCAAATTTACTCAAAATACGTCCTTCTTTCCACTTCTGTAAAAATCCGTAAATAATTATTCACTAGATTTTGAAATAATCATCGAAGAACAGAATGCATCGTAATTCTGGGGCTCAACTTTGTGTTCAAGCAAAAAAAAATAGAAAAACAATTGCCACATAATTGAAACTTTTTAAATTTACTCAAAATACGTCCTTCTTTCCACTTCTGTAAAAATCTGTAAATAATCCTTCACTAGATTTTAAAATAATCATCGAAGAACAGAACGTAGACCGTCATTCAGAGATTGAACTTTTTTTGAATGAAAATAAAAATTGAAAAACAATTGCCATATTCTTAAAACTTTCCAAATTTACTCAAAATAGATTCTAGATTACCATTCCTATAAATTTAAACACAACTCTTAATTATAGTTTGAAATAATCAACGAAGAACAGAACGTAGACCGTCATTCAGAGATTGAACTTTTTTTGATTGAAAAGAAAAATTGAAAAACAATTGCCACATTCTTAAAACTTTCAAAATTTACGCAAAATACATTCTACTTTACGATTCCTATAAATCTAAACATAACTCTTTGCTAGATTTTGAAATAATCATCGAAGAACAGAACGTAGACCGTCATTCAGAGATTGAACTTTTTTTGATTGAAAAGAAAAATTGAAAAATAATTGCCACATTCTTAAAACTTTACAAATTTACTCAAAATACATTCTACTTTATAATTCCCATAAATCTAAACATAAGTCTTAATTAGATTTTGAAATAATCAACGAAGAACATAATGTAGACCGTCATTCAAAGATTGAACTTTTTTGAGTGATAAAAAAAAATTGAAAAACAATTGCCACATTCTTAAAACTTTACAAATTTACTGACAATACATTCTACTTTACGTTTCCTATAAAACTAAATTTTTAAATAATCATAGGAGTACCGAACGTATCGTTACTTTAAAATTGTACCATTTTTTCGAGAGAAAATTAAAGGTTAATCCGTTAATAAATAAATAAATAAATAAATAAATAGAAATAAAAAATAGAAAAACAATTGCTACATAATTAAAACTGCAAATACATTGTACCTCTCGCTTTTACAAAAAAAAAATAGCCCTTGACTAATTTTTAATATCCGATAACAGAACAGAACAGAACGTATAGTTATTGTTAGATTAAAGTTTGATTTTCGAATAAAAAATAAATTTCGTTTACAAATAATTAATTTAAATACCCTTTCACCGAAGGGTTAATAAGGAGTAAGAGTAAATAAATATTTTAAATTGTTACTTTTATTAACTAAAATATCAATTAGCATAACTCGCTAACGAGTTTATATTCTAATTGAATAAAATTAATATCGAAAATATTCGCTAAGCTTGTATGAGTTTGAAATTGCTTTTGCCAAATAAGAAATGCAAGATTGTTAATAATAACAAGAAGATGCTAAAAAAAGCAGTTACTGCTTCGCATAATCCCTGAGTATGGGCAGTCTCTCATTAGACCATAAATTAATGGCATACCAGACAGTATCGCGTAATTACATCTATATTTCATCTTTAAATATTTCACCTATATATCCAGCTTGATAAAAGGCAAACTTCCTCATTAACACATCCTTTCCCATAGCTACTGAATAATCGCGGCCGTTCATCAACATCGCCTTAATCATTCTCTCGCTGTTTATTGTGCCGAGTCATTTGTGTTTCCTCTCTTGCTGCTGAAGATCTTTGTGCGTACGGAGGAAATCGAAACAGTAAAATTCAAATTAGATGCAGCGAGAACGTGTCTGGGCATTTAACAACACCTGGACGGGAATTAATTGACCATTAGATATTGTCGGTGTGTATTTGGTGGATGGAAAGGAGACATGGAGAAATTGTTGGAATTTCTTTCTGAGTGACAAAGAGGTTGAAAAATTGTGCAATTGTCTGTTTGATAATGGGCTTTTTTTGTAATCACGTAGTAGCATCTATTTGAACAAAGATTTATTCTTGTAGCAAATATTTTTCAGACAAAAATCGAGAAAATCAACTTTCTTAATAATCATCGTAGATCCTTATGTAATACCTTTTTCTTCATCAGAAGAACGAGATAAATCGATTGGCGTTAAAAAAATTCATCCAGAAGAAATTGCAAAAAAGTTAGCAAGTCACCATGGACTTTATGAAAATTTTTGAAAAAAGTCGATTTTTTCAGACTTTGAACGGCCGTAGCGGCTCAACGAAGAATCCAATTTGAACGCGGATTTCAAATATGTGTTCCTCGTGTGCCAATTAGTCGGATTTAGTTAAAATTGGCGATTTAAAATTTTTGACGAAAACCTGAAAAATCATCCAAGGGTCCCCCCTTCTTACTTTTTCCCAAAAATTGCAATTGAAATGATTTTCTGAAGAAACCACTGGTTCGATTCGGGGTTTCCCTTATGAAATACCTTTTTCTTTATCAGAAGAACAAGATGAATCGATTGGCGTTAACAAATTTCATCCAGAAAAAATTGGAAAAAAAAATAGTAAGTCACCAAGGAAAATTTTGAAAAAAGTCGATTTTTTCAGACTTTGAACGGTCGTGGCGGCTGAACGAAAAATCCAATTTGAACGCGGATTTCAAATCTGTGTTCCTCGTGTGTCAATTAGTCGGATTAATTAAAATTGGCGATTTGAAATTTTTGACGAAAACCTGAAAAATCATGCTTACTTTTTCCCAAAAATTGCATTTGAAATGTTTTTCTGAAGAAACCACTGGTTTGATTCGGGGTTTCTATACATCACCGTAAAGATCCATTCAAGCCCCTTCAGAATATGTACTTTTGCAATAACAAATGTTAATTTGAAGTCCGTGACGCGTCAGCAAAGAAAACTCGAAAATGAAAAAAATCGAAAAAATCAACTTTCTTACTAATCACGGCGTTTAAGTAGGATTATTTTGTAATTAAGGCAACAAATATTTTGGAATTAATATGAAATCACGTGGTACCATCTATTCCGAGTAATTTTAGAAAGTTTCATGATTGTGGCTATTGTTTTTCAATTTATCTTAACCGAATTTCAAAAATTATAACTTTAGAATGAAAGCAAAGACGTTCAAGTAGGAATATCTTGTAATTTAGGGACGGGATGTTTTGAGATTTTTATGGAATTATGAAATAGCATCTATTTAAAGCAACTTCACGAAATTTTATTCTTGTAACAAATGTTTTTCAATTTTTTTTAGTCGAATATCAAAAAAATGTAACTTTAAAATTAAGGCTTTTCTAGTGGGATTATCTTATAATAAACTGAAAGTACATTTTGGGATTTTCATATAATCTCGTAGTAGCATCTATTTTAAGTCATTATAAGAAGTTTTAAGCTTGTTGCCATTGTTTTTCATTTTTTTAAAGGGAAATAAAAAAGTGTTACTTCCGAATGAACACTATGGTGTTTAAGTGGGATTATTTTGTAATTGAGGGAGGGGGTATTTTGTGATTTTTATATAATTACGTGGTAGCATCTATTTGAACTGACTTTAGAAAGTTTTTTTTTTTGTAGCAAATATTTTTCATTTTTTAAGCCTAGTTTAAAAAAATGAAACTTTCAAATTAACACCACGGTGTTCCAGTAGGATTATCTTGTAATTAGGGGAAGGGATACTTTCAGGTTTTTATGAAACCATGTGGTATCATCTACTGCAAGTAATTTTAGAAAGTTTCATGCTTGGTTGTCATTGTTACTTTCTCCGTTACGAAGTACGAGAAAGTATTGTGATCGTGATTTTTTTTCAAAATTTTTTTTTTACGGAAATATCCGTTTTGGGGTCCCTAGATGCCATTTCAACAATTTCTGGAAAAAAAAATTGTGTCTGTGTGTGTGTGTGTGTGTCTCTCTGTGTGTGTGTGTGTGTGTGTGTGTCTGTCTGTGTGTGTGTGTGTGTGTGTGTGTGTGTCTGTGTGTGCGCGCTGTATCTCAAAAACTAATAAAGCAATTGATATGAAACTTTAAATATCCGTCTTATTTGATAATCTGAAGAACTGAAAAGCTTTTGGTAAAATTTCGTACGCCGATAGTGGGCGTTTACCTTAACTGTTTTTTGTTTTTTGTCAATATTTTCTTAAATATGAAAAATATCACAAAAACATTTAAACAAACTTTGAAGACAACAAAGAAATGAACATCTTTTGCTTAAAAGCATTTTTCATAAAATCATTTTTATACGAGAAAAAAATTAATTATTTTTTTTTAATTTTTGGTTTATAATTATAAAACGATAATAGTTACAGCAAATTTATGTTAATAATAATTGTAGAGAATACTAAAATGAACAACTTATAAAGAATATGTTTTTGAAATGCCTTTAGTTTTTCGGTAAACTGAGTTTTTGAATTTGAAGTATAATTTTTCCATCTTTCATAATTTTGACGTTTTAAACGTCAGTTTCGTCCGCTCGATGTACATTTAAAATATGATTTAAATTGAAAATAAACCATGGAAGCGTAAATATAAGTGATACCATCAAGCCGGAGAAAGTAACACATCACCATTTTTTTTCAATATTTTTTTAACCGAATTTAAAAGAATGTTTTCGCCAGGATCAGAAACGAACGAAATATTTTTCGTTTTTGGTCCCTCGTCTATTAGTTGAAATGAAATATGTTAATGTGAATGATAAAAAATCTGCCTTGCCCATTTATAATAACATAATTCAAGCTGATAATGGTACATTTAAAATTAACGTATTAAGTCAAAATTTGAATTTAAACCGAGTCGTGGGAATTCTTCGAGATTTTATAGTCGAAGCATACATTAACATAATTAATTAGTTATTTGGGAAAGAGTTCTCATCATATTTTTATTTGGAATTGAATAAATGTCTACAAAACCACTTTAAATTTTTATTTGCGCCAATTTTCATCCGTTTAGAAAATATCGACCGTGTGTTTATCTCGGCTGACCTAATTTTCACAACAACACAAAGTTTGTTCTTAATACAAATGGTATTAACTTGTGTAAAATGAGCCGAGCTTCCAATCACGACATTTTCAACCTTTTTTTTTTCAAATATCAACTAGATCTTTCGTACGTTCGTTCTCACTGCCTCGACCATTGTGTTTATTATTCCGACTAGATCCGAGATAAATGGTCGCCGAGTTGAGTATACTGGCCGAAGGTGATGTTAGATGGAATCAAGTGTTAAGAAAAATATAAAACTGTTAACCTTCGGAAGTATTTGCAATGCAATGTAAGGACAATGGGGTCGTCCTAGATCCGGAGCAGATGTTCGTCGTAATGGAGGGCAAAGAGCTTCGGCAGCTGCTGGCAGGTCTTACGGCACGCGAACGAAACAAACATGAGGTTGAGAATGGAGTGAGCATATTTTTGTGGAAACTTAAAAATGTTGGAAATGTAATTGATTGATGGTTGAGGCGTTAACTTCGTGATACATTTAGGAACTTTAAATAAAACCGTTTCGTCGTCGACTTCGGGAGCAAAGTATTTTTGTCTTTGCCTGGCGGCGCTTTCAATTATTATGAATTAAAATCGAAAAGTTCAGATCACTTGAATAAGTTTGGAAACAAATTTATTAAGCCGAAACTCCGGCTCAAATATTTCTGATCCCATAAAAAAATGAGTGAGATCGGAAACGTAAAAAAAAATAATTTCAGTTTGATTTTATTCATATATTTCACACTTTTTGACAATCCAAGATTGTTAACGAGTGTTTATCAAAATGTACATTTTCAATCTGTAATTTAAAAAAAGTGCTCCATGACTGAATTCACCTGCGAGGCACAAGTGTATTGATAACATTCGGTACGAAAAAAAAAACTAATACTCTCGCTTACTTATCTTCGATTTATCACCGTTGCGCGTGTGCGTCTTAGCGCAGCGCCATCTAGTCATTAGATCGGCCCGTACCCCGTGACGATATTTATTGCGTAATTGCTAACGTCGCCAGATCGAAATCGAAGTCGAGTCGGGAGAGACCAAGAGGAGAACAACATTATTATTATTATTTCATCGTTTATCGGACAGAGCGGCGCGCGATAAAAATAAATCGCCTCCATTAATCTGGCCGCGGGACGATAGAGGGCGAGAGAGCCGAGCGCACTCTTTTATATACGTCTCACTCCTCTATCCGGGCGCGCGATTTATTAATCCGCGCGGATTTTAATAAGCACGTACGTCTCTTCGCCCGGATCGCGATCGTCCGCTCGTTTTTCAGCGGATTATTATTATTATTATTGGGTGCGGAGGATTTATTTGCGGCGGTAATTGCCGAGAAAAGACGCGCGCGCGACTATCGCGCGGTTCGATCTCCGGCAGCGGAGAGCGCGCACCGGTGGTATCGGCCCCAGCGCCATCTGTAAACCGCGACGCTAACTGTCTCTCGGGAGCGATAAACAATGACTTAAGCGGGGTTTATTTTGGTCGCATTAAGAAGTAATTTAATTGGAAATTAGAGCTTGGTTAATTCCTTAAAGGGTTGAATCCGTCAAGCAATTGTTTTTATATATTTTTTTTAATCACTAAAATGATTACAGATTTTCAAGAAATTATGCTCTGTTCACATGAATTTATAACAAATTCTGTGGATGGCGTGTTTTTAAAACATGGCATTATAATCCTTGATGGATCTGGAGTCAATTTGGAAAGTGTCAAGTCGATGGCAATTGTTTTTATATTTTTTTTGAGTCACGAAAATTATTACAAACTTTCAAGAAATTATGCTTTGTTTGCATGGATTTATCTCAAAATCCATGGGAGGGGAGTTTGCAGTTTTTTATGGAATTATAATCCTGGATGAATTTTGAGTAAATTTGGAAAGTTTCAAGACGATGGCAATTGTTTTTATATTTTTTTGAGTCACGAAAATTATTACAAACTTTCAAGAAATTATGCTTTGTTTGTATGGATTTATCTCAAAATCCATGGGCGGGGTGTTTGCACTTTTTATGGAATTATAATCCTGGATGAATTTTGAGTAAATTTGGAAAGTTTCAAGTCGATGGCAATTGTTTTTATATTTTTTTTGAGTCACGAAAATTATTACAAACTTTCAAGAAATTATGCTTTGCTTGCATGGATTTATCTCAAAATCCATGGGAGGGGAGTTTGCAGTTTTTTATGGAATTATAATCCTGGATGAATTTTGAGTAAATTTGGAAAGTGTCAAGTCGATGGCAATTGTTTTTATATTTTTTTTGAGTCACGAAAATTATTACAAACTTTCAAGAAATTATGCTTTGCTTGCATGGATTTATCTCAAAATCCATGGGCGGGGTGTTTGCACTTTTTATGGAATTATAATCCTGGATGAATTTTGAGTAAATTTGGAAAGTTTCAAGTCGATGGCAATTGTTTTTATATTTTTTTTGAGTCACGAAAATTATTACAAACTTTCAAGAAATTATGCTTTGCTTGCATGGATTTATCTCAAAATCCATGGGCGGGGTGTTTGCACTTTTTATGGAATTATAATCCTGGATGAATTTTGAGTAAATTTGGAAAGTTTCAAGTCGATGGCAATTGTTTTTATATTTTTTTTGAGTCACGAAAATTATTACAAACTTTCAAGAAATTATGCTTTGCTTGCATGGATTTATCTCAAAATCCATGGGCGGGGTGTTTGCACTTTTTATGGAATTATAATCCTGGATGAATTTTGATTAAATTTGGAAAGTTTCAAGTCGATGGCAATTGTTTTTATATTTTTTTTGAGTCACGAAAATTATTACAAACTTTCAAAAAATTATGCTTTGTTTCAATGGATTAATCTCAAAATCCAAGGGCGGGGTGTTTGCAGTTTTTTATGGAATTATAATCCTGGATGAATTTTGAGTAAATTTGGAAAGTTTCAAGTCGATGGCAATTGATTTTATATTTTTTTCGAGTCACGAAAATTATTACAAACTTTCAAGAAATTATGCTTTGTTTGCATGGATTTATCTCAAAATCCATGGGCGGGGTGTTTGCACTTTTTATGGAATTATAATCCTGGATGAATTTTGATTAAATTTGGAAAGTTTCAAGACGATGGCAATTGTTTTTATATTTTTTTTGAGTCACGAAAATTATTACAAACTTTCAAGAAATTATGCTTTGCTTGCATGGATTTATCTCAAAATCCATGGGCGGGGTGTTTGCAGTTTTTTATGGATTTATAATCCTGGATGAATTTTGATTAAATTTGGAAAGTTTCAAGTCGACGGCAATTGTTTTTATATTTTTTTCGAGTCACGAAAATTATAACAAACTTTCAAGAAATTATGCTTCGTTTGTATGGATTTATTTCAAAATCCATGGGCGGGGTGTTTGCAGTTTTTTATGGAATTATAATCCTGGATGAATTTTGAGTAATTTTGGAAAGTTTCAAGTCGATGGCAATTGTTTTTATATTTTTTTCGAGTCACGAAAATTATAACAAACTTTCAAGAAATTATGCTTTGCTTGCATGGATTTATCTTAAAATCCATGGGCGGGGAGTTTGCAGTTTTTCATGGATTTATAATCCTGGATGAATTTTGATTAAATTTGGAAAGTTTCAAGACGATGGCAATTGTTTTTATGTTTTTTTTTGAGTCACCAAAATTATTACAAATTTTCTAGAAACTATGCTCTGTTCACATAGAGTTAGAGCAGTTTTTCTTGGAATTATAATCCTCGATAGATTTGGAGCAAATTTGGAAAGTTTCAAGTTTTTATATTTTTTTGAGTCACCAAAAAAATTACAAATTTTCAAGAAATTATGCTTTGAAATCGTGGCAGATATTGTTCGAGTAACATTTTTTTTTCCCATTTTGACTTTTTCTGTAACCGTTGGTATTGTGAACAATTAAAGGTATTTAACGGGGCAATATTTCTTACTCGCCATGATTTACTGACTCAACTATACACACTATCAAAACATATTTCTATCCAAGAACTATACATATAATTCGGAGTAGATGGGTGAAATGACTCTTTTTTTGTGAGGGCAAAAAAAGTCCACACCTACAAAAATTTATATTTTATCATTTGCGTGAACTCTCTGAATCAACCCATCTCTAATTCGGGGTATAACCATGCAATGAACGTCGACAAATTCAAAGATCCGAAACGAACCGTACGTACAAAGCACACACAATTTAGAGTATCGAGCAATTATAACCGGAGGAAACTGTTAACAAACACAATGCACAATCGCCTCGACGGCAATCTATAACGTTGAAGTGTGAAAATTGGATGCACACACCTGAGCCAATTGACCCGTAAAAGTCGCTTCCTGGTAGCACATTAATAAAGCATTATTCTCGGCGTTCGGCACGTTCTGCTCCGAGATTTCGTTCTTACGCCAATTAACCCGAAACACCTAAGGCAATTAGAACTGAGGATCTAATTTCACCAAGAGAGCAGTGGTGACCTCTTTTGTGTGCGAGAGCGTGATTGGGATAAAAGACTGCTGCCGCGGCCTTGCGGGATGTTTTTTCATCATCCGCCGACAAGCGAATACACTGACACCAATTTGTTGAATGAACAGGAAGATGATTTTTTTAAATATTATTTGTTGTTTACCAGAACTTTATACAAACCTGGGTCCAATATTGTGTTTTAAAGGGCAATTGACAAATGTCATTCAGCCCAAATATTATTATTTTCATTCGGGGTTAGAAATCCATCATCAGGTTTAAATTGATTCAGAAAAAATAAATATGCGCTTCCATGACAAAATATTATTCTTGGGTATAAAGAACTTTTAAACGTTTACATTACTAAAGTCAAAATAGTCTCTTGTCACCTCGTTAAATTTTAATGTCAATAAATTGTTTTTCAAAACCACCTACGATTTTTATTTAGTAAAATGGCTTGATAAAACGAGTTTTCTGCAAATAACTTTTAATGCGTTAGGATTTAGAACAGGGTTGTTATTAGGAAAAATGTTTGTTTTTTAATTCTGCAAGGAATGACATAAAAATATACAGGGGTTCCAATTTAAAATAAGAAAAATAAAGTGCTTTAAAGTTTGAAATGTTTGACACTAAATCTTGGACCCCTGTATAATTCATATCGATCAAACTTGGTTAACGGAACTATCGGACCTTATTTAATAAGTACCTTGTATGATTTTATTAACAAGGCACTATTTTTATTTTTTATTCATTTCTTAAAACAATAGTGCAAAACTGTTTTTTTTAATTTTAATTTTTTTTGCTGATATCCCTGAATCGATTCCAATAAAATTATAGGAGTATGTAGGCAACCATAAAAGGTACCCAAATGTAAATTTCAATCATTTTGATCTCACCAAAAAATAACTTTATAATTCATTACGTAATTTGAACCTTTTCGCTTCCACAAACTCTAAGGTCAGCCTTCACTTTTTTTTCTGGTAAATTGAAAACCTCGGTAAAGATTCTAAAATTAACTCGAGAACAATTGATTGAAAAAATTGACGAAAGCGAGCGTACCTAGCATGACAAGAATTGGTTGGGAACAACCCTGAGACAGGGAAACAATACCGAACAACGCCCACGCAAATCATCGGCGCCATCTCTTGGCACTCAACAATTGTTCAGAAAACACAATGCTGATGATTTATTGCCAACACTGTTACATCTGTCGTAAAACTTTTAACCGAAAACACTGAAAAAAGAAGTTCAATTTAAATGTTCGCTCATTCCATCTTACAATCACTACAATTTTAACACAAGAAAGTCCAAGAATGTTGCTAGTCTTATTAATATTTATTTTTCTCGAAAATAGCGTGAAAATGGCGTGAAATAATAACAAAGATGTTCAATATGAAGCGCATTTAGAATGCATTTTAATACTTTTAAATAATAGAATGGCCAATGAAGAATAATAATTTTCGTTGCAGATTCGAAAATTTAAAATTTAGAATTTTGAAAAAATCGCAACTCGCAGGAATATTGTTGGATTTTTAAAAACCAAAATTATTTTGAAAGAATGATGTTTCCTCAACTAAATAAAAATTTTGTAAAATTTTACCAGCACGATTTATATTTATTTCAATTTTTTCGTTGCAGATTCGAAAATTTAAAATTTAGAATTTAAAAAAATCGCAACTCGCAAGAAAATTGTTGGATTTAAAAAAACCAAAATTATTTCTAAAGAATGATGTTTCCTCAACTAAATAAAAATTTTGTAAAATTTTACCAGCACGATTTATATTTATTTCAATTTTTTCGTTGCAGATTCGAAAATTTAAAATTTAGAATTTAAAAAAATCGCAACTCGCAAGAAAATTGTTGGATTTTTAAAAACCAAAATTATTTTGAAAGAATGATGTTTTCTCAACCTTATAAAAGTTTTGTAAATTTTTACCTGCACGATTTATATTTATTTCAATTTTTTCGTTGCAGATTCGAAAATTTAAAATTTAGAATTTAAAAAAAATCGCAACTCGCAAGAAAATTGTTGGATTTTAAAAAAACAAAATAATTTTGAAAGAATGATGTTTCCTCAACTAAATAAAAATTTTGTAAAATTTTACCAGCACGATTTATATTTATTTCATTTATTTAATTGCAAATTCGACAATTTAAAATTTAGAATTTTAAAAAATTCGCAACTCGCAGGAAAATTGTTGGATTTTAAAAAACTAAAATTATTTTGAAAGAATAATGTTTCCTCAACTAAATAAAAAAAATGTAAAATTTTATCAGCACGATTTATATTTATTTCAATGTTTTCGTTGCAGATTCGAAAATTTAACATTTAGAATTTTAAAAAATTCGCAACTCACAAGAAAATTGTTTGATTTAAAAAAATTAAAATTTTTGTAAAAGAATGATGTTTCCTCAACTAAATAAAAAAAATGTAAAATTTTATCAGCACGATTTATATTTATTTCAATTTTTTCGTTGCGGATTCGAAAATTTAAAATTTAGAATTTTAAAAAATTCGCAACTCGCAAGAAAATTGTTGGATTTAAAAACACCAAAATTATTTTGAAAGAATGATGTTTCCTCAACTAAATAAAATTTTTGTAAAATTTTACCAGCACGATTTATATTTATTTCAATTTTTCGTTGCAAATTCGACAATTTAAAATTTAGAATTTTAAAAAAATTGCAACTCGCAAGAAAATTGTTGGATTTAAAAAAATCAAAATTATTTTGAAAGAATGATGTTTCCTCAACTAAATAAAATTTTTGTAAAATTTTACCAGCACGATTTATATTTATTTCATTTATTTAATTGCAAATTCGACAATTTAAAATTTACAATTTTAAAAAAGTCGCAACTCGCAAGAAAATTGTTGGATTTAAAAAAAACAAAATTATTTTGAAAGAATAATGTTTCCTCAACTAAATAAAAATTTTGTAAAATTCTACCAGCATGATTTATATTTATTTCATTTATTCAACTGCAAATTCGACAATTTTAAATTTAAAAAAAATTCCGACAATATTATTTGCTACTACTTTTAATTCCGAACATGTTACGCACAACGGCGCTTGCAGACATCAACGCCCGCTAATGACCAGCAATTACCTCAAGGTCGAACATGACCATTCCGAAGCGATTTTCTGAAGCAGCCAACCGAATTTGTAGAGGAGATACTTCGCCTTCCAAAAAAAAAAAATTGTGGCAAAATCAAATCCAAAATTAGCGGTGGGTTGAATGACTAAATTTGGGCACTTGAATAATTATCGTGAAATATAGGATTTCGGATTGCCTAATGTCTTAACATTAACGATTTTGTAACAATGAGATGCGCAAGAATAGCATTTTTTGTGATTTATAGGTTTGCATGTTATTTTCATTCCCGCGAATGACTAATATTTACGTAATTGTGAGGTGTTTTATAAAAATTGCCTTTATTAGTATTTGTCTTCACTACTTTCTTATTTAAATTTAGATTTTTGATATACATAAATATACCCAAACAATTCGTCGAATGAAAATAACTACGAAATAAACGAAAATAAAATAACTGAAATGGTCGAATAATGAAAATTTAGATGATGATAATAATAATAATATTTATTACGGTAAACACCTTTTACACGAAATTAACAAATTAATAATTAAGTAAAAATATACAAAAACATAAAGTTGAAAAATAAGAAGATGAACAATTCTTGTAATTTTAAAGTAAATTAAGTAGTGTGGAATATAATAAATCAGTTTGCTCATTTAATAATTGCATTTTTTGATCATGTGTATTTAAATTACGTTCATTTAATTGCTTCTAATAATATCTATATTTCTACCATTTTAATGTTATCTAAATTTGTAAAAGTAAACGGCTTCCTGAACTAGAAAAAAACACGAATTATTTGAATTGAAAAAAAATTAAAGAAGTGTAGCCAGTGTAGTTAATGACTAAAACATATATTCTGTAAGACGTTATCATTATTTTTCATCCCTAACCACTGTAAATAGGTTTGGGACCTATCATTCCACATCAGCACAGTTTAATCAAAGTTCGCGAAACGATTTACTACGAGAGGCTTAGAGATATTAGAGACGAGATTGTTGTTAGTGCAATTTTTTTTATTTCCGAGAGCCTTGTTTGGAGTTAGATAAAAAAAGAAACTCTTTTCCTGTTACGTCTGGGATCCCACAAGGTTCCCACTGTGAACCAATCTTCGTAATAATTTTTAGAATTAGTAGTTAGATTTAAAAAAAAATGTTTTCGTTATTTATACGTTTCGAGTTGAATTACGTACTATTTTCACTAAAACAAGCTGTAAATAAAATCATCCTCACAATTAATACATTTGCAATTAAAAAGATTACATAAAAATGCCACACTTCAAAATATATAACGTCTTCGGCAAAAGGTGATTATACCGTTTTCGTTCCGGCAACGAAAGTACGGTACCTTTTTCGGACGTTGCCCAAAGATGCAATTTGGTATTCGGCGGACCGATAAACCGTGACACGGGTACGACCGGGCCAACACACACACACTCACACACACCGAGCGCGATAACCCGACAAGATATCCGAAAACGCGAAGTCCCGTCGGTTCCGGTTTTTGGATACCGGAAGTGCGGCAGGTGGACCGAGACCGGTTGTTTGTTGGTTCACGATGGCCACAATAAAACGTATCGTCTTATGAAGTCTACCCTAAATTAACGAGCCGGAATCTTATTAAGTCGGAATATTCAAGTATTTTAGAATATCTAAGACAATAGAAGATTCATTAATTCGAAATAATAATTGGTATGGTTCGTTATCTGGATCTTCAATCGTTCACGAGATATTCACCTAAAGGTATGTCAAAAAACAAATAAATTTAAGTACGATTTTCTTGTTTAATTAGCATCTCGATAAGCTGGAGGAACGGAGTTTGAAATCAGTTTTTGATTATCTTCAACCGTTCGCGAGATATTCACCTATATGTCAAAAAACAAATGAAACCCAATACTGTTTTCTTATCGAATCGACATCTCGACAAGCTGGAGAAACAGAATTTGAAATCAGTTTTTGATTATCTTCAACCGTTCGCGAGATATTCACCTATATGTCAAAAAACAAATGAAACCCAATATTGTTTTCTTATCGAATCGATATCTCGACAAGCTGGAGAAACAGAATTTGAAATCAGTTTTTGATTATCTTCAACCGTTCGCGAGATATTCACCTATATGTCAAAAAACAAATGAAACCCAATACTGTTTTCTTATCGAATCGACATCTCGACAAGCTGGAGAAACAGAATTTGAAATCAGTTTTTGATTATCTTCAACCGTTCGCGAGATATTCACCTATATGTCAAAAAACAAATGAAACCCAATACTGTTTTCTTATCGAATCGGCATCTCGGCAAGCTGGAGAAACAGAATTTGAAATCAGTTTTTGATTATCTTCAACCGTTCGCGAGATATTCACCTATATGTCAAAAAACAAATGAAACCCAATATTGTTTTCTTATCGAATCGATATCTCGACAAACTGGAGAAACAGAATTTGAAATCAGTTTTTGATTATCTTCAACCGTTCGCGAGATATTCACCTATATGTCAAAAAACAAATGAAACCAAATACTGTTTTCTTATCGAATCGACATCTCGACAAACTGGAGAAACAGAATTTGAAATCAGTTTTTGATTATCTTCAACCGTTCGCGAGATATCCACCTATATGTCAAAAAACAAATGAAACCAAATACTGTTTTCTTATCGAATCGGCATCTCGGCAAGCTGGAGAAACAGAATTTGAAATCAGTTTTTCATTATCTTCAACCGTTCAGGAAATATTCATCTAATGTCAAAAAACAAATGAAACCAAATACGATTTTCTTATTGAATTAGCATCTTCATGAGCCGGAGAATACGAATTTGAAATCATTTTTTGATTATCTTCAACCGTTCACCAAATAGTCACCTATATGTCAAAAAACAAACAAAATAAATATTTTACGAAAACAAAACTGCGCGTTCTTTTATCAGCCTTTTCTTGTTACATCCTCGAAAACCTCCAATCCTTCATCCGCCCGCTCATTCTGCCACCTTCCCAAATTCTCCAATTATAACTTTCCACCGGGAGCAAAAAAATGTAAACAAACGGAGGATGCGGATGTTCGGCACTCGTTTCTTTACGCGGTTCGTAACGCCACCGTCTCGTGTCGTTCCGCCGCGGCGCGTTTCGTACGTTTCGCCCATCATCATAACTGTTGTGGCAAGCGTGAATTTCGTGAGGGGGGCAATTAACGCACACCACACACGGAAGTCAAAGTCCAACAGCGTTTTTATTTTTTTTTTCGTTTGGTTTTGTTAATACGGTACCGAACGTTATTATACTGGTAGATACCGTAATGTAAATGGAGGTACACACACACACACACACATTATTAAGAACCTTAATTGTTGATGCGTCTCGTCCAAATAGTAACCATTTCCGCATGAAGTACCGAATCCAATCGGTATATAATGATGTTTTTCGGGGAAAAATTCTAAAGTGTTTCAATAGTAATAATAATAATTAATATATGTTTTTGACATATAGGTGAATATCTCTGAACGGTTGAAGATAATCAAGAAATTATTTCAAATTCTTATGCTCTGGCTTATCGAGATGCCAAATCAGCAATAAAACAGTATTGGGTTTCTTTTGTTTTTTGACATATAGGTGAATATCTCGTGAAGGGTTGAAGGTAATCAAAAAATGATTTCAAATTCTTATTCTCCGGCTTATTGAGATGCTGAATCAGCAAAAAACAGTATTGAGTTTCATTTGTTTTTTGACATATAAGTGAATATCACGCGAACGGTTGAAAATAATCAAAAAATAATTTCATATTCTTATTCTCCCGCTTATCGAGATGCTAAATCAGCAATAAAACAGTATTGGGTTTCTTTTGTTTTTTTTTGCATATAGGTGAATATCTCGTGAACGATTGAAGATAATTAAGAAATTATTTCAAATTCTTATTCTTGGGCTTATAGAGATGCTAATTCAACAAAAAAACAATATTGGGTTTCAATTGTTTTTGACATATAGGTGAATATCTCATGAACGGTTGAAGATAATCAAAAACAGATTGCAAATTCTTATTCTCCGGCTTATCGAGATGCCAAATTAGCGATAAAATAGTATTGGGTTTCTTTTGTTTTTTCATATATAGGTGAATATCTCGTGAACGGTTGAAGGTAATCAAAAAATGATTGCAAATTCTTATTCTCCGGCTTATTGGGATGCTAAATCAGCAAGAAAACAGTATTGAGTTTCTTTTGTTTTTTGACATATAGGTGAATATCTCGTGAACGGTTGAAGATAATCAAGAAATGATTGCAAATTCTTATTCTCCGGCTTATCGAGATGCCAAATCAGCAAGAAAACAGTATTGGGTTTCATTTGTTTTTTGACATATAGGTGAATATCTCGTGAACGGTTGAAGATAATCAAAAAATGATTTTAAATTCTTATTCTCCAGCTTATCGAGATGCTAATTCAAGAAGAAAACAGTATTGAGTTTATTTTGTTTTTTGGCAAATAGGTGAATATCTCGTGAACGGTTGAAGATAATCAAGAAATGATTGCAAATTCTTATTCTCCGGCTTATCGAGATGCCAAATCAGCAAGAAAACAGTATTGGGTTTCATTTGTTTTTTGACATATAGGTGAATATCTCGTGAACGGTTGAAGATAATCAAAAAATGATTTTAAATTCTTATTCTCCAGCTTATCGAGATGCTAATTCAAGAAGAAAACAGTATTGAGTTTATTTTGTTTTTTGGCAAATAGGTGAATATCTCGTGAACGGTTGAAGATAATCAAGAAATGATTGCAAATTCTTATTCTCCGGCTTATCGAGATGCCAAATCAGCAAGAAAACAGTATTGGGTTTCATTTGTTTTTTGACATATAGGTGAATATCTCGTGAACGGTTGAAGATAATCAATAAATGATTTCAAATTCTTATTCTCCAGCTTATCGAGATGCTAATTCAAGAAGAAAACAGTATTGAGTTTCTTTTGTTTTTTGGCATATAGGTGAATATCTCGTGAACGGTTGAAGGTAATCAAAAAATGATTTCAAATTCTTATTCTCCGGCTAATCGAGATGCTAAATCAGCAAGAAAATAGTATTGAGTTTCATTTGTTTTTTGACATATAGGTGAATATCTCGTGAACAGTTGAAGATAATCTAGAAATGATTTCAAATTCTTATTCCCCGGCTTATCGAGATGCTAAATCGGCAAGAAAACAGTATTTTGTTTCATTTGTTTTTTGACATATAGGTGAATATCTCGTGAACGGTTGAAGGTAATCAAAAAATTATTTCAAATTCTTATTCTCCGGCTTATCGAGATGCCAAATCAACAAGAATCAAATTAAGTACAGACACAAGTCATTTAATATAATCACCCAACAATTTGTCTCAAACCAAATATTGACCTTTACGATACAGATACCAAGATTACCAGGTTGCAATCCAATTATTATTTATTTGCACAACGCGGTATTCTACGAGATTACGCTCGGGGGGGCGTTTCGCCCACAATACCAATCGCAACGCAATTTCGGTAATTAAAACTATATCTTGATCCTAATTTCGAAACTGTAACGTTTTTTTTTCTTCTACATTGTTACGCAACGGCTGCGGCTAGATTAAGCTTTCGTTGTAGTCCACTGCGTGTCTCGCAGATTAATTGTAATTGGTGATTTGTGTTCGCAAATGTCGGGATACGAATTACAAAAGTAGCAAGAAGTGATTGGACGACATTCGGCTTGGGAAATGAGTGGTTTTTGGAAATAAATAAATGCGTTGTTAGTTTTAAAGGTGTGTCGATGATGGATATCATTTTGACCGGTCTAGAAAATTGAAATTACTTACCAAATACCTCTACCTCTACAAAATATTAAAATTTATTTTTCTCTGTTTTTTTGGCTTTAGAAGCATAAAGTGTGATACATCGGTATATTTGTAATAAAAAATGCTACCGTATACAAGGTGTTTCTACTTTTGTGGCCATATAAAAAAATTAAGTTCATGATGTTTTCTCGGAGATGAAACATCGGATAAAAAATTTGAAGGCGCCATTTTGTAGAGCTTAAAAAGTGACATTGACAAACTGCCATTAGTTTTTTAATATCCTTTAAAATAAATTGGAAAAATCAAAAAAACGAAAAATTAATTTTTTTTGAAAAATTTCGAAAACGATAAACAATCATGAATTTCTGCGATCGGCATGTAAAGTGCAACTTTTTTCTAATTTAAGCCACCCTGTATCTTCTACCGTTTCCAAGATCCCCATGCTGTGCATTCTTATGGACACGGTGGATAAATCAACAAAATCTGTCGTATAAAATAATATTTATGATTTATACGATTGATGCATGTCAAGGTTGTATAGAAAACTCGTATTTGTTGGTACGTGTGGTGTTTTCAAAAAGGTAAATAAATGAAATTAGTTCACTTGGAACGTAATAACATAAAATATATAAATGCCTTGCATGTGCACACCCATTTGCTATTGATAAACTGATAACCAATATCGAATATTTACACATCGTAATTCAAACAGAACTTGCTAATCTGTACCTTTTTAGGAACCGTAATCTATACACACATTAAAGGAATTATCTGTAAGTTATGATGCATTTATTTGGGAACAAGAACTTTTTTAATAATCACTGTAGTCCATTAAAGTGTACCTTTTTTTCATCAGAAAAACGAGAGAAATCGATTGGCGTTAAAAAATTTCATCCAGAAAAAACTGCAATAAAGTTAGCAGGTCACCATGAACTTTATGGAAAATTTTGAAAAAAGTCGTTTTTTTCAGACTTTGAACGGCCGTAGCGGCTGAACGAAGAATCCAATTTGAACGCGGATTTGAAATCTGTGTTCCTCGTGTGTCAATTAGTCGGATTTAATTAAAATTGGCGATTTGAAATTTTTGACGAAAACCTGAAAAATCATCCAAGGGTCCCCTCTTCTTACTTTTTCCCAAAAATTGCATTTGAAATGATTTCCTGAAGAAACCACTCGTTCGATTCGGGGTTTCCATACGCCATTCGAAAGATCTCATTAAGACGCTTCAGAAAATGTACTTTCGCAAGAACAAATGCCAATTTGAAGCCCTTGACGCGTCAGCAAAGAAAACGCGAAAATGAAAAAAATCGAAAAAATCAACTTTCTTAATAATCATCGCAGACCTTTATGTAATACTACTTTTTTCATCAGAAGAACGAGATAAATGGACTGGCGTTATCAAATTTCATCCAGAAAAAAATTCAAAAAAGTTAGCAAGTCACCATGAACTTTATAGAAAATTTTGAAAAAAGTCGATTTTTTTAGACTTTGAAGGGCCGTAGCGGCTGAACGAAGAAACTGATTTGAACGCGGATTTGAAATCTGTGTTCCTCGTGTGTCAATTAGTCGGATTTAATTAAAATTGGCGATTTCAAATTTTTGACGAAAACCTGAAAAATCATCCAAGGGTCCCCCCTTCTTACTTTTCCCCAAAAATTGCATTTGAAATGATTTCCTGAAGAAACCACTGCCTCGATTCGGGGTTTCTATACGCCATTCGAAAGATCCCATTAAGACGCTTCAGAAAATTTACTTTCGCAAGAACAAATGTCAATTTGAAGCCTCTGACGCGTCAGCAAAGAAAATTCGAAAATGTAAAAAATATTAATAATTTCCTGGAAGAACGACCTTTCAAGATAGCGAACAATTAATCATCCATCTTTAAAAGTTCACCAACGAAAAGGATGTTATCGTTCATCCGTGAAGCCGCGAATTGATTTATCACCTACCAACAAAGGAAGGCACACGTCCGCGAAAATGATCCAGAAGAGATAATCTCGCGCGCATCTCTCGTAACGAGCGGCGAGATTCGTCCGAACTGTTAACTCTGGGGGCTACTAAAAAATCCGAAACGTTCCTTCCGCGATAGGTGGGCGAAAGCATCGGCGGCACGTGGGCGATATCTTTATCAATCCGCGAGGGTCATTCACGAATCGATCGCGTCGGCGCAAACAATAACAACAATTAAAAACCGTTGCGCACGCCCTCTTTTGGATGTTTGCAATTTTTTCGCGGGGCGAGCGAGAGCGAGTTCAACGGCTCAAGATTTTATCATCCGGAATCGTTGCTCTGTTGCAATTAAGCGCGGATAATTGTTGTTGCCGTGAATGGTTTCTCCAGATGAATTTAGATTGTGAAATTGGCTTCCTGGCTCCGAACATAAACATGCCTTGACAAGAGATTATGCTTCGGAGTAAAAGAATCGCGAGAATTCTTCACAATGGTATTAAGAGTAGATTGCGCAGCATTTGTTTAATGGATATCTTCAACGTTAAAAGACATTCACATGAGTGTCCAGAAATTGGGATTCTGAAACTTGTTTGATGGCTTTCAATATCTACAGATCAAAGTGACTTAAAACAAAGGAACACTATACTAGTAATACGAATTCCATGTTGATTTAAAGGATATTTTTAACAGTTTTTTGACTTTAGTAATGTAAAAGTTCTTCATCCTCAAGAATAATATTTTGTCATGGAAAAAATATTTCTTGAGTACAAAGCGCTTAAGTTAACAATGCTTTAAACTTTTACATTACTAAAGTCAAAACAGTCTCTTGTCACCTTGTTAAATTGTAATGTCAATAAATTGTTTTTCTAAGCCACCTTCGATTTTTATTTAGTAAAATGGCTATTGAAACGGTTGATAAAACGAGTTTTCTGCAAATAACTTTTAATGCGTTAGGAATTGCGATAGGGTTGTTATTAGGAAAAATGTTTGTTTTTTAATCCCGCATGGAATGACATAAAAATATACAGGGGCTCCAATTTAAAATAAGAAAAATAAAGCGCTTTAAAGTTTGAAATGTTTGACACTAAATTATGGACACCCTGTACAATTCATATCGATCAAACTTGGTTAACGGGACCATCAGACCCTATTTAATAAGTACCTTGTATGATTTTATTAACAAGGCACTATTTTTATTTTTATTCATTTTTTAAAACAACAGTGCAAAACTGATTTTTTTTGGTTTTAATTTTTTTTTGCTGATATCCCTGAATCGATTCCAATAAAATTATAGGAGTATGTAGGCAACCATAAAAGGTACCCAAATAAGCAATAAAATACATGGCATGTATTTTAAAAAATTAATCATCATGACGTCACGCTTTTTTGGGACACCCTGTATCATCAAAAATATTTTCCTGAAATGCATCACAGGATGCAAATATATTCTACAAAATATCGAAATCCTAACTTAATCAGTAACTGAGCTATAGAAGACGGGAGGACGTATTTTGTAATTTTAAGATAACTTTTCCCTGTAATTGGATATTTCTGTTAGGAAATATTATTATTATTATTATTTTAATTATTAATACTTATAAGGATTGATTGAACTCATCCAGAAGTTAATTGAACTTTTACATTTTGAATATCCATGGCCAAAACTGGCGTTTATATGCATTTTTTTTTTTATTGAATACCTAAAAATTATATTATTTTCACCTTTTCTCTTTACCAATTATACGGTTTTAATTAATATTTGCGAATTTAAATTATTAATTGTGTTACTTAATTCATAACTTCATGTCCAAAATTGAATAATTTCACTTTTCCATATTAATCGCCGGTAATCGGTATTTATAGGTGTTGAGGCGTAGAAGCGAAACTCAATTATGATTGGAATGCAGCTTCTATTTTGCAAATTTCTGCAGTTTGAAATGTACAGTTACAGACAAAATTTTATAATGTTTCATGTAGACATTATTTTTGAACTTATTGGTCATAATGTGAACATGTGCACCTTGTAATATTAAAAACAATCATCTGGTTTACTTTTTTTTTTTTAATCAGTGTCTTATTTAGTACTTATTATTAGTGAAAAATATTCTAATATGTAATTTAATTGAATTTACTTAACGGATTCACCTTTTTTTATACAGATTTATTATATGCAAATAATAACATTACGAATTAAAGTAACAAACTGCAAGAGTTTAAATTAGCTCCAAAAAGTCCTCCTTCGCAAGAAACAATAATTTAAAGCAGGTATGTCAAACTAATTTCTACCGTGGGTCATTTCATATGTTGCTATGATTTTGTCGGGCCGGATAATTTTTTTTTTAATTAAAAATTGATTCAAGTTTCAGTAACACAATCAGAATACTTAAAATTCAAATATAATTGACATTAAAATTAGTATTCAGTTTTTACAGAATACAAGTAATTAGAAGTTAGTATGTTCAATTGTTATATATTTCCGGGCATATCGGGCCACAAAAAATTCGGTTCCGGGCCATATACGTGGCCCGCAGGCCGCCAGTTTGACACACCGGACCTAAACGATCATAAAAAACTTCGGCCAACATTTTAGGACTAATGTTTTCAAAAACCTTTTCAACTTTTAAAAGTAATTCTTCCAAATTGTTGGGTCTATTTTCACCAAAAACCATAAGATTTTGATTACATGAAACGTTTGGAGAGAGATTTGGACTTCTAGCGGATCACAAAATATCGTAGAATTATGATATTAAAGAATTTTTCAATTATCTCCGACCGTTCACGAGATATTTACCTATATGCAAAAAAACAACTGAGGCAACATATTGTTTTTTTTTATAATCGGCAACTTTTCGGATTTGAGAATCTGGATCCGAAATAATTTTTCAAGTATCTCCAACCATTCACGAGATATTCACCTATATGCAAAAACAATTGAAGCAACATATTGTTTTTTTTTATTGCGAAATCAGCAACTTTGTGGATTGGACAATATGAATCCGAAGGAATTTTTCAAGTATCACCCACCGTTCACGAGATTTTCACCTATATGCTAAAAACAACTGAAGCAACGTACTGTTTTATTGCGAAATTAACATTTTGATAGAATGTAGAATTTTAATCCTAAATATTTTTTTCAAATTTCTCGGACCTTTCACGAGATATTCACTTATATGCAAAAAACAATTGAAGCAACACACCGTTTTTATTGCGAATTCAGCAACTTGATCGATCGGAGAATCTGATTCTAAAAGAATTTTTCAATTATATCAGACTTTTCACGAGATATTCACCTATATGCAAAAAACAATTGAAACATCGTACTGTTTTTATTGTGAAATCAGGATCGTGACAGATGGTATAATCTAAAACCAAAAGAATTTTTCAAGTATATTTGCCTGTTCACGAGATATTCACCTATATGCAAAAAACAATTGAAACAACGTACTGTTTTTATTGCGAAATCCGCAACTTTGTGAATTAGAGAATTTGAATCCAAAATAATTTTTCAAGTATTTCCGACCGTTCACGAAATATTCACCTATATGCAAAAAACAATTGAAGCATCATACTGTTTTTATTGTAAAATCAGCAACTTTGCGAATTGGAAAATTTGAATTCGAAAGAATTTTTCAAGTTTCTCCAACCGTTCACGAGATATTCAGCTATATGCAAAAAAACAATTGAAGCATCATACTCTTTTTATTGCGAAATCAGCAACTTTGCGAATTGGAAAATTTGAATTCGAAAGAATTTTTCAAGTAGCTCCAACCGTTTACGAAATATTCACCTATATGCAAAAAACAATTGAAGCATCATATTGTTTTTATTGTGAAATCAGCATCGTGACAGATCGTATAATCTAAAACCAAAAGAATTTTTCAAGTATCTTTGCCTATTCACGAGATATTCACCTATATGCAAAAAACAATTGAAACATCGTATTGTTTTTATTGCGAATTTAGCAACTTGGTAGATTGGAGAATTCGAATTCGAAAGAATTTTTCAAGTTTCTCCAACCGTTCACGAGATATTCAGCTATATGCAAAAAACAATTGAAGCATCATACTGTTTTTATTGCGAAATCAGCAACTTTGCGAATTGGAAAATTTGAATTCGAAAGAATTTTTCAAGTAGCTCCAACCGTTTACGAAATATTCACCTATATGCAAAAAACAATTGAAGCATCATATTGTTTTTATTGTGAAATCAGCATCGTGACAGATCGTATAATCTAAAACCAAAAGAAGTTTTCAAGTATCTTTGCCTATTCACGAGATATTCACCTATATGCAAAAAACAATTGAAACATCGTACTGTTTTTATTGCGAATTTAGCAACTTGGTAGATTGGAGAATTCGAATTCGAAAGAATTTTTCAAGTTTCTCCAACCGTTCACGAGATATTCAGCTATATGCAAAAACAATTGAAGCATCATACTGTTTTTATTGCGAAATCAGCAACTTTGCGAATTGGAAAATTTGAATTCAAAAGAATTTTTCAAATATCTCCAACCGTTTACGAAATATTCACCTATATGCAAAAAACAATTGAAGCATCATATTGTTTTAATTGTGAAATCAGCATCGTGACAGATCATATAATCTAAAACCAAAAGAATTTTTCAAGTATCTTTGTCTATTCACAACATATTCACCTATATGCAAAAAACAATTGAAACATTGTACTGTTTTTATTGCGAAATCAGCAACTTGATGGATTGGAGAATTTAATTCTAAAATATTTTTTCAAGTATCTCCAACCGTTCATGAGATATTCACTTATATGCAAAAAACAATTGAAGTATCATACTGTTTTTATTGCGAAATCAGCAACTTGATGGATTGGAGAATAGAATTCTAAAATATTTTTTCAAGTATCTCTAATCGTTCACGAGATATTCACTTATATGCAAAAAGCAATTGAAGAAACATAATGTTTTTATTGCAAAATCAGCATCTAGATAAATCGTAGAATTTGACTCTAGAAGAATTTTTCAATTATCTCCAACTCTTCACGAGATATTCACCTATATGCAAAAAACAATTGAAACAACGTACTGTTTTTATTGCGAAATCGGCAACTTTGTGAATTGGAGAATTTGAATCCGAAAGAATTTTTCAAGTATCTCCGACAGTTCACGAGATATTCACCTATATGCAAAAAACAATTGAAGCATCATACTGTTTTTATGGTGAAATCAGCATCGTGACAGATCGTATAATCTGAAACCAAAAGAATTTTTCAAGTATCTTTGCCTATTCATGAGATATTCACCTATATGCAAAAAAAACAATTGAAGGATCATAATGTTTTTATTGCGAAATCAGCAAATTTGTGGATTGGAGAATTTGAATCCGAAAGAAATTTTCAAGTATTTCCGACCGTTCATGAGATATTCACCTATATGCAAAGAACAATTGAAGCAGCATACTGTTTTTATTGTGAAATCGGTATCTTGACAGATTGCAGAATCTGAAACTGAAAGAATTTTTCAATTATCTTTGACTCTTCACGAGATATTCACCTATTTGCAAAAAATAATTTAAGCTTTAGTAATTGTTTAATTATCTAAAAGTATAATGTTTGTTATACAATTTAAAAAAAAAGTATGTTTATATTAGAAAATGGTTTTTAAATTATGTGGGATATATATTTTTTTAAATTCGTATGTGAAGGTTATGCAACTAATCATACGGGCTGTGTGTTTATGCGGTTGCATGTAACTAAAGTTGAAATATCAATTTAAATGCAAATAAATAAATGGTGCGTGTAATATATTTTACAAGTCAACCGATATGTTCAATGGGATATCTCCAAGCGCTTGAACATACTTCTGCTTAAATGTCAAGAATTTAAGTAGACTTGAGCGTGTTCTTTGCTTTCGGTGTTCTTTCTAAAACGAGATATGGGATATCCATTAATTAATTGCAAAGAATTCGTTTCTAATATACAGGGTGTTGTAAACTCAATGGTACGTTGTCGAAGATTACTGCGAGAATATGGAAAAAATAATTTAAAATATCGCATTTTTTCGAAGATGTGAAGACTTCATTACTGCAAACCTGCATAAATTACTGCAAACCTACATAACATTAATTATTTACACTCCAGCTCATCAAAAAAAATTGCAGAGACACTTACTTTCATACTTGTCAATATTATACAGTGCGCGCCTAAAGTATGGAATAAATTCAGTAAAACCAAATTAAAATATTTTTCGAAAGAAATCCTCGATTTCCTTTCATAAAAATACACGTGTTTGCATGAAAGTCGATTATCAGTCGTCATTTGTTTCTGAGTAATGACGCAATCCATTTTGTTTTTAAATGACAACCCCCTATTTTTATTCTTGATTTTGAGAGATCTTTTCATTGTCGAACCGGCAGTATAAAAATGTTGCCATCTTTCGAGGAAATGACAATTAAAGTGAGGACTCGATATTTAGAATTTTTGCATGTTTAATAATTGATTTTCCCATTTAAATAAACGCTGGCATCGGTAGGTTTATTTGGATGCGAATAAACCGCTGTTGCAGTTGACGCTAGAGGCGGACAGATGGCGGTAGAATGTTTAATCGACCAATTCCGGTTATTGATACAGTTATATCCCTCACAAGCGAATCCACTCTATTGATGTGGACGAAGAGTCCGAAATCGGTCTGTGGGTTGTCGTTTGATGGGGAAACAATAATTTATTGTAAATGAATAATTATTTCTATCTATCCCTGTCGAAAGCATGTTCACAATTTTCGTCTGGTTATATATGAATTAGTTCTTTTTTTGGCCTCTGAAACAAGTCCATAAAGTCAGCTCAAGGCGGCAATTAGTTCTTAAATTATTTGTTTACAAACAATTACTCATTTACATTAATTAAGAACTTTATAAATTATGGGAATCAATCCACATATTAATCATTGATTGATTCACAATTTATTTTAATATAAATCTGCTACTTAGTTATGGCGTCCACGCAGTTTTTTAATTCTATATTAATATTAAAAAAAAAAACACTTACATTGTGTATCCCAGAGGTCTGCTATCCTTCAGTTTATCATCCTTCGGTGGGGACATCCTGAGAGCGATACCGGCCGGCCGATTCTCCGAAACCCGCGCCCTCATACTCTGGTTGATCCGCATCTGCCTGGGCTGCAGGGGCGGTGGCGCCTCCCTCGGAGTCCCCTCCGCGATCGACGACCTCTGCGGATTCCTCATGGTGCCATCAACACTCTGCCTCAGAACGACGTCGTGGCACAGTTTTTCTTTGACTAACGGCTGCGCCCTCAACGGTTCTGCCCTGTATTGATCCCCGTTCGCCACCTTT
This sequence comes from Ocypus olens, assembly GCA_910593695.2. Lineage (NCBI taxonomy): Eukaryota > Metazoa > Arthropoda > Insecta > Coleoptera > Staphylinidae > Ocypus > Ocypus olens. The sequence goes on from OU343047.1 coordinate 68,617,458, forward strand.
TGACTGACGGCGACGGTCCCGTTCAACACCAACTTATTCATCGAAGGATACCTCGTGCTCGAACGTTCGTACCCTCTCGAGAATCCGAGAAGTTCCCTGGCGGACTTCTGCGGCGGTTCCCTTCGCGTCGAGGAATACCGGATGCTTCCCCTCTCCGGCAAACCGACCGTCTGTTTCAGTTCCGCGTTGCAATCAAAGTTGGCCGTATTCCTCGTTTCCACTTGCGGCGAGGCCGACTGGTGACTCGTCGTGTTTTCTTTTAACCTCTCCTGGAATTCCTGCTGCCAGTCGGAGGTCTCCAGTTCCGTCGGCGGGGGTGGTAGGGGTTCGTCGGAGTGAAAGACCTCGTCTTCTAAAACCGTTGGTGGGGATGGCGGCGGTAGGTCCGGACTAGGCACCCTCTGGTCTTGGAAGAGGTCGGGGAAGGCGGTTCGCAGGTGCGGGTTCTTCGGCGGTCGTTCCGGGGGTCGTTCCGGCACCCAGTCGTCCAGGGAAATCGATGGGCCGACGATCACCGGACCTAGTAAATCCGTGGAGAGGCTGCCGCAAGAATTACTGTGCTGGTGTCTGACCGTCATCATCTTATCGGGAGTCTTAGACTCGCGATTCGAAGCGACGCTGCTCCTCTTCGAGGAGTTGTTGGACGCGTAATCCGAAGCGGAAGACGCCCTCCTCGAGGGTAGCTGCGCTTTAACTCGAGGCGGTGGTTGTGGAACTTGCTGGAGATTTTGGGCGAGTTGCGGTTCCGAGCGCCAGTTCGCTTTGTTCGAGGACTGGTGGCGTTCGTAAAACGACAGCAGCGCTTTCTTCTGTATGGCCTTCAGTGTCGGATCGGGTATTTTGTGCTTCTTGTCCGGGTCCAGGTAGGAGTACTTCTGCTGTTTCTCCAGCTCGTTTATTCTGTCAGCAACAGACAATGGATTAGTGGATAACCTGCAATTAGGGGTAAATCAGCTTCCACCGTTAATAACACTTGCGGGAATGGGTTATGTAGCGTATAGCGTGCATGTGTTTAATTTGTGATTTACGTTAAACTATTTTCGAATTAAATCATTTTGTAAGTATCACTAATTTCTGAAAGTACATAAATATTTCGCCTTTATGTTTTAATATATTATATACGACTTTTTGCTATTACCATTAGCGAACGAGCTAGTTTATAGTAGTAACAAGCATCGCTGTACCAACGACTAAATTGAGCTCATTTATGAATTGATCTTATGGTGGATACGCCGGGAATTTACCATTTACATCATGCATTCTCTGTAAAACCATTCGATCTTACGAAATTATTTTTATTGCCGAGAATATCTTGCCATTCGATCTTACGGAAATATTTTTTTGTCGCGAATATGACGGCATTCGTTCGTTAAGGGTCAATGTCTGCCGTTTTTACGAACTAGCATAAGTTTTTACAACTACGAATGACTACTAGATGGCGTAGCAAACCATTCTGCATCTTTAAAACCGCTGAGTTGCTTAATACCCATAGTAAAGAGTATCTCCCCAATGGACGCAACTGTACTGATGACGGCCAATAGTCAGAAACCAGTCTGCAGTTGATGAGAAACAATCATTTATACAAGTTATAAAGAAATTTATAACTTAAAAAAAAACAACATAAGCTAAGGGTAATCGTATACATTCATATTACAAAATGTTCATAATTTGTAATATACAGGGTGTCCGTTTCGATTGTGCCACCTTCTGCTGATTTTTGGATTTTCAGCCAAAACTATGCATTTTCAGGAAAAATTATATGAGATCAAAGTTGAAGAGTGGAAAATTTCCGATTGGTATAGGTCTTTCAACTTTTAAGATAATGCGTGCATTGCCCGCCAGAGCGCGCAGAATCGTTTTCTTTTCAAATTTTTTATTAATAAATTGCGCTATACTTTATTTTCCGCACCCTCTAGCGGAAAAACGGGAAATTATAGGCAAATTAAAGTTACCTATATCGATTGAAAATGTTCCGCTCTACAACTCTTAATAGAAGCAATTTTTGCCAAAAATGCATAGTTTTCCCTAAAAATGCAAATTGAAAATGTATGTATCAATTTTTGCGTTTTTCACGAAAACTATGCATTTTGGGCAAAAATTGCTTCTTTTAAGAGTTGTAAAGTGGAATATTTTCAATCGATGTAGATTATTTGAATAATTCTATAATTACTCGTTTTTCTGCTAAAGGACGTGGAGAATAAAGTATAGTGCAATTAATTAACAAAAAATTTGAGAAAAAACGCTAAAATGCATATACGGTCACGATTTTGCGCACTCTGGCGGGCAATGCACGCATTATTGGAAAAGTCAAAAGACCTATATCGATCGAGAATTTTCTACTCTACAACTTTGGTCTCTTATTATTTTTTCAGAAAATGCATAGTTTTGGCTGAAAATCCAAAAAATGAGGATGTGACAAAAGAAAAATGTTTTTATGGATAAATCTCAAGAATCCTTAATATTTCATTATACAAATTGTACATCATTGGAAAGCTTATTAAAAATTCCATGCATAGGTGGCAAGATATATAGGGTGTTCCATTTGAAAAACAATAGTTATCCATTATTTTGCGTATGTTGACACCCTGTACAGCAGTATGAACAAAAAAGAACCAAAGCCAATTTCTATTATTCTTCATGATGTGGAAAATTCTTTAGTATATAAAAAAATGACGCTAGCTTTGCTAGGAGCGCTTCTGCAATTTTTTCAATGTCTACATGTTTTTGCCACTAATTTGCCCATAACTAACCAACCGTCCATAATAGACCCATACTATCTTATACTATTTTTATTAGCTTCTCAAGAGGGTTGAAAATAAAGTATAAAATATAGGGTGTTCCATTTAAAAAAAATAACTTTGTTCTGTTATGTATGTTGGGACACCCTTTACAAAAACATACATATTTTTAAAATATGTAGAATAAGTGTGGGTACCAGTTGAAGAAAACTAGAAGTCGATATCTCAAATAGTAAATAAGTTATGGGGCTTTTACAGATCCCTGGGTCACCCGGTATGTCCAATTTCTTGCCGTTGTCGAAATAAATAATCTTAAAAGAATTTTCAATCGTAAAAAAAATCTTACAAAGTTTCGGTATAATTTTATTAGATTGCCATAAAAAATTATTTTCATCGAAAATTATAAGAATTTTTTTCATCAAATTTGTTACAATTATGTTTATGTTGTCACATTATTTAAAAACATCATCATATCAAATATTTTCTACTTATCTAATTTATTGCATCGGTAAATTGTGAAGTTTGAAATTCACTTATGATTCATTGCTTCCCACTATATCCATCTATAAATACACACATACCCTCAGGTGTCCCACAGGGAACACATTGTGGACCAATTCTCTTTCTATTGTTCATAAATGATCTCAGTAAGTCATTCAATAGTTGTGATTATCTATTTTTCGCGGACGACTTGAAGTTGTTTAAATCTATAAAATGTTCAAACGATATTAAACTGATTCAAGAAGACCTTGATAATTTAGTTAATTGGTGTGTTCTCAATGACTTAGATCTTAATATAAATAAGTGTAAACACATACGTTTTTCTAGAAATAACACTCATTTAGAATCCTCGTACTTATTAAACGATTCTAACTTGGAGAGTGTGAATTGTATTAAAGACCTAGGAGTTCTTTTTGACTCTAAATTAAAATTTGACAAACATATTGACATCATTTCACGTAGGGCAATGAATATTCTTGGTTTTGTGTTTAGAAATAGTTACATGTTTAGTGTATCAACTATAAAATTGTTGTATTGTTCTTTAGTGCGTTCACAGGTGGAATATGCGAGTATAATATGGTCACCATATTATATTACGTATATTACAAAACTCGAAAGAGTGCAAAATAAATTTTTAAAATTCATCTCTTATAAACTAGGGATTGCCTCAATAAATTTTAATGTAAACACTACGCTGAACAATTTAAACCTTAGTTCGTTAAAGTCTAGGAGAATCGAACTTGATGTCTCTTTTTTTCACAGATTAATATCGGGTAATATCCAATGTTTTCAATTACTGAGTATGTTAAATTTTAACACAAACTCCTATTCAAGGAAATGTAGGAATAATATGTTGTTTCATGTTGGAATTTCTAGGAATAATTATTCATATCATGGTCCATTTAATCGAATTATGAGATCTATAAATGCCTACAATCAAATTAACCACTTTGATATTTTTGGGAGCGAACTTGGCAATTTTAAGCGTAAGTTAAAACATATTGTTTGATTTGAAATTTATTGGAATAGGTACATGTTATTTATAGTTTTCTTTAGGTTATAGCTTATACGCAGTTATGTTTACAAATATTATAGTTTAGTAATAGTATTACGTTGCGCAAGTATATACGTGCTGTTGTGTCATTATGACAATTTTATTTGTAATTTATCTGTAAACAGGTGTTTTTCCGTATAATAAATATTATTATTATTATTATATTAAATATTGAGGCATCGTAAAAATTTCCATTTTTAACTTTTGTTTGCATCATTCAGTACTTATTTGATTAATTTTATGTTGATTGAGAGTTTTTTCATATTTATAAAATTCGTTGCATAAAAAAATCATATCTTCTAAATTTCTTTCCATCGAAATGTTGTTATATATAACATTCGTGATGAACAACCATTTTCATTTAATTACTTAACCAAACACAATTATCTAAAAATGTTAAAAAAAACGCTTCGATAAACATCAACTTATTAAAATAAAATAAATAAATACAGTTTATTGAAACTCCTAAGAGCTACAAATGGCCATCGACCGAAGTCTTTCAGCCTTCAACTTATTATTTTTCCGTGATTGTTCAAATATTGCCTGTTTTTGTCCTAAAAATCAGAATAACACAGAAACGGTTCAAAAGAAAAAAAAATGCAAACGTATGCCTAGTGTTCCATTAAAAGAAACATAAGTTTGTGTTGGCTCACCCTGTATACATACAAATATTTTCTAATTATAGAGTCGATGATTATCCACAACTTTTATATAAATCATATTTTTCTATCTTAAATATTTAAAGCCAAAAAGTTACTTTGACGCCTCAGTGAGACATTCGGTATGGTAAATTTTTTTGTTGAATCAAAATATTCTTATTCATTTTAAACAATACATTACGCCGAAAATTTATTATTTATAAAATTCGTTGCACCGAAAAATAATATCTTATAATTTCGGTTTCATCAAAATTTTGTAATTTATAACATTCGTAAAATTTTCTTTATTTATAAAATTCATGATGAAGAATCATGTCCATTTGGATATATAAAATTCATGCATTAATAATTTGCCATTTATATAATATATGTTTCTTTCAATACACCTATTAATTGCAATTCATTGATAAGCTTTATAAAAATAAAATAATTGCACTTTCAAAAATTTTGGATTTATAAATTTTAGTATTTATCATATTCGTTCTATCGAAAATATACACACAATTTTTATAATTTGTTACTACAATTGAGGCATTGATTTCAAAAGCAGCTGATCTCCAAAATTGCAGAAAACGACGTTTTTGCGCCATCTGGTGGAGTATTTTGCAAGCTATCTGACGGTGGACGTAATTCGTTTAAAAAGCCGCACATGTACAAAGTAACAACGCTTTAAATTTTAAATAAATTATTAATTTTGTTTGCAGAGTTATGAACAGGTTGAATATTTATATATTCAGGCTATATTTAGTTTTATTGAATTTGCTTTAAATTTTATTTATTTTATTGCTTATTACAAGATTGTTCTTGTTTCCGTTAAAAACAACGTGTGTCCAACTGTTTTTCTTTGTTTTAAGACAAGTTAATTGACTTAATGATTAGTCACTTAATACTACCAGTTATCATCAGTTATCTATGATTAGTAATAAAATTAATTGTGAAAATAAAAGTTGTAACGGTTGCCAAGATAAACAGTTTTATTCGATTTTGTCAAAACTTCATTTTTGGACAAATGCCGTTTATGAAATCAACGCCTCGATGTTTTTTTTAACTTATAGAATGAAAATTTATGACATTCCTAACGTCGAAATTTTAATTTATAAACATTATTAAATGGATTCACCATCTATGAAAACTGTTACATTTATCAACTGAGAATGAGGGAAACATTTTTTAAATTCTTTCCGTCGAAAATTTCCCGTTTATAAATTTTGGTATCTAAAAAAAAAACTTTTTTTGTTATAAACTTCGAGACATTGAATGATGTTAATTTAATCTATTCATTGCATCGAAAACTATGCATTTATAAAATTCGCCCCATCGAAAATGTTTCATTTGTACAGGGTGGCCGATTTATTGGAAGACGTTGAAATATCACGAAAACTAGGCATCGGAAAAAAAAGTTCTGAATAAAATTTGTTCGCATGGAAGAGGGCAATCCAATAATCCAAAGTGGTTGCACCCACCCCAGAGACTTTGAAATCTTAAATGGGAAACCCTATTTTTTTTTGCAACTTCGTATTCCCTGTAAAAAATAACTTTTATCTGAAACATTTTTTCGATTCGTGATAGATGACGCCGTAATCGCAAAAAAAACTGATTTTTGCGAATACCTCGAGAAATTACACATCGAAATAATTTTGTAAAGAAAAGAACGCGAGCGAACATTATCTGGAAAACGTGGCAACAGCATCGTCAACATTCCGCCTACATTCACCGAAAATCAGAATGATTTAAATTTTTTCTTCTACGGTTGCAGCATTCATTTCGCACTCGTACTTCAGTTTAAGGAATGAAGGGTAAAGATAATGAATTGACAATGTTGAAGGTGATAATATTTAGAAATAAAAGTAATATTTGACAACGCTGCACTTTATAACCCGTAGTTCGTCATACGCTCACAGTGGCGCGTTAAGGTTAGAATGTTTGAGAAATTGTGTGAGAAAATTTAATATCAACAACAAAGTCAAATCGATGGGTTTTGTCTTGAAAAGCCTGGATTTGCTATAAAAAATTGGGTTTTCCAATTTTGAAGCAATTTCAATTTACACCCCAATCCCTACCCCATTGGGGTGTAAATTGAAATTGCTTCAAAATTGGAAAACCCAATTTTTTATAGCAAATCCAGGATCGAGTTTCGTATCATTGAATAGCTTTTTGAAAAATTAAACAAGTGTTTTTTCGTTTTATGATCCGATGTGTAATTTCTCGAGGTATTCGCAATCACGAATGGAAAGAAATGTTTCAGATAAAAGTTACTTACTTTTTATGGGGAATCCGAATCTGCGACAAAAAATGGGTGTTCGCATTTAAGATTTCAAAGTTGCCCCCACACCAGGGGGTAGGGGCAAGGGGTCGACTTGGGTTTTATTGGATGGACCCTCTTTTAGGCGAACAAATTTTATTTAGAACTTTTTTTGATCCGACACGTAGTTTTCGAGATATTTCAATGTCTTCAGATAAATCGGACACCCTGTATCTCAAGGTATTTCAGAAAAGTTTACCATTTAAAATATTACACATACTGAATCCATTGAATACTTGATGTGTATAATAATGTAACATATATCATTTTTATTAGTTGTAACAATCGCTAACTCGAAAATGTGTTGTTTATAAAAAATCTTGCAAAAATATTAAAGTTACTATAATCTGACGTTTCTTAACGCGAAATTTAATCGTTTAGGTCGGTGGTGAGCGAACCTATGATCCGCGGGTCAGTCACTAACCACCGAATTTTTTTTTAAATGACCCACGCGTTACAAAACCAAAAAAAAAACAGTTATAGTAAAATATTTTTTTCTTAATTTTTTAATCGGTAGTTTTTTCGAGCAACCTATATTCTCAACTATAACATTAATTATATTACTTTATTTTGTTAATTTTATTATTATTTTTATAAAATGGATTTTTCCGTAAATAAACATTATTATTATTATTATTATTATTGCAATACGGATTATACAAAGTTAAGTTACGTAAGTTACTCTTTCACAACTATATTGTTTATACAAAATTTAAAAATTAGCACGCCAAAATTTGATCCCCGTGGGATACCAGAAGCATCGAAATATCGAAATAACTTTTTTATTTTAGAGTTTACCGAAAAATGTTTCGAATACAATTTGTTTGGTTAGAAGTGGTTTATACAGATATCACGTTGTATTTCTCCTACGTCATCAGGTATAAGCGTAATGATGTACAACTTCAGTTTTTTTAACGGTGACCTACATTTTTGTCATAATTTTTGAAATCGGCAGGTATTTTCGAACAACTTATAATGAATAAGATTTTTTTGAAATCCCACTAACTGTTGAAAAAATAATCGACAAATATGCAAAATCCCCATCATGGCGGAGAAAGTTACATGATGGCCACATCAACATTTTGACCTTGTCTAATCTGTTCGGTGCAATGCCTCGTTAGATAACCGATAGAAGAACATAGAAAAATCAATTGGGAGACGATTTCGTCTTTTTACTCCATCAGTTGAAGAATATAAAATAAACAATTGAGGCTGAAAGACCTCTGGTCAATTGCCTGTTGAGGTCATTTGTAAAAGTGTCTCAATAAATGTATTGTCTCTCTCTCTCTTTAAACAATTGATCGTAGATTTTTTAACCACAGTAATTTTTTGTGACAAATTGAAATAATTCGAAAACAGTTACGTAAACGGCATGCAGTTAATCACTCGAGGAATTCAATTTCGGGTTAAATCCTTACCTGTTATTGTTGGGACTCGTAGGCTCCTGCACGGTGTACGTGTTGACCGGAAAAAGTTTCAGCTTATTCGCGTTATTGTTCCTGCTCTCTTTGTCCTTCCAACCATCTTGCGTCTCTCCACCCATATAGAGCACGCTTTCCGAATGGTGCCTCTGCGGCGTCTGCACCCTCGCGCTGTGCGCGATCAGCTGCTTGTTGGAAGCCAGGTGCGTACAAGAACTACTAGCGACAGACACGTCACTCATCGAACCGTGCCATTTGAGAGTTTCGCTCGAGGAGGCACTTCCCGAACTGGTGGTCACCACGCTGTCCCTGCCCTCCCGTCTGTGGTTCGTCTCGCGCTCGTCGTCCCAAGACGTCGCGTTGTGTCGATGGGTCGTCGCCACCGCTTCCGAGTCCCTCCGCAGCCGATCCAGGAACGGCGTCGAGGTGGAATCGGTGCTCGAGACGTAACTGTGATAGCCTTCACTCTGCGCGTACGACAGCTGCTTCTGGTGGAGGTGCATCAGCATGCTCTCCTCGTGCTTCTGGTTGATGAAGGAATCCTCGTAGTTTCTGGCGTACTTGATGAAATCCTCGAGGCCCGCCTCCGTCAGACTCTTATTGCCGTACTTTTCGACGGCGGGGTCCTGATAGGACCTGGCGTACTCCTCGAGGTCCGCCTGCGTCAGCTGGGGTTTGCAGGGGTCCCTCTCCGGAGGCGATGGCACCATGTAATCGATGTCTCCGAGCTGCTTTCCGTCACGATCCACGTGAGGAAGGTAGAGGCGATCGTTTATCTTCTCGTAACGGGACTCGAACATCTCCGGCGGGATCTTCTCGCATCTCTCCATTACCGTTTTCAGTTTCTGAAATATCGAGTGTTTGTGTTAGGCTCAACGTGGAATAATGTTTTCACCTTTCTACTGAGATGTAATTAAAATAACAAGCGTACAACAAAACTCTACGACGAAGTTGGCGTTGAAAATCTTAAAACAGAAGTAATTTTGAGTAAATTTGCAAAGTTTCAAGTTTGTGGTAATTGATTTACAATTTTTTAATCACCCTGGAAAATATTCAATTTTAAAGAGGCAGTAGTTCTGATCACAGGCAGTTATTTCGAAATCTAGCGATGGGGTGTTTTCAGATTTTTACCGTAACATAAAGTAGAATCAATTTTTAGTAAATTTACAAAATTTCAAGTTTGTGGCGTTTGTTTAACAATTTTTTTAATCACCCTGGAAAATATTCAATTTTATTGAGGCAGTAGTTCTGATCACGGGCAGTTATTTCGAAATCTAGTGATGGGGTGTTTTCAGATTTTTACCGCAACATAAAGTAGATTCAATTTTGAGTAAATTTACAAAATTTCAAGTTTGTGGCGTTTGTTTAACAATTTTTTTAATCACCCTGGAAAATATTCAATTTTATTGAGGCAGTAGTTCTGATCACGGGCAGTTATTTCGAAATCTAGTGATGGGGTGTTTTCAGATTTTTACCGCAACATAAAGTAGATTCAATTTTGAGTAAATTTACAAAATTTCAAGTTTGTGGCGTTTGTTTTACAATTTTTTTAATCACCCTGGAAAATATTCAATTTTATTGAGGCAGTAGTTCTGATCACGGGCAGTTATTTCGAAATCTAGTGATGGGGTGTTTTCAGATTTTTACCGCAACATAAAGTAGAATCAATTTTGAGTAAATTTACAAAATTTCAAGTTTGTGGCATTTGTTTAACAATTTTTTTAATCACCCTGGAAAATATTCAATTTTTTTGGGGCAGTAGTTCTGATCACGGGCAGTTATTTCGAAATCTAGTGATGCGGTGTTTTCAGATTTTTACTGCAACATAAAGTAGAATCAATTTTGAGTAAATTTACAAAATTTCAAGTTTGTGGCCTTTGTTTAACAATTTTTTTAATCACCCTGGAAAATATTCAATTTTATTGAGGCAGTAGTTCTGATCACGGGCAGTTATTTCGAAATCTAGTGATGGGGTGTTTTCAGATTTTTACCGCAACATAAAGTAGATTCAATTTTGAGTAAATTTACAAAATTTCAAGTTTGTGGCGTTTGTTTTACAATTTTTTTAATCACCCTGGAAAATATTCAATTTTATTGAGGCAGTAGTTCTGATCACGGGCAGTTATTTCGAAATCTAGTGATGGGGTGTTTTCAGATTTTTACCGCAACATAAAGTAGATTCAATTTTGAGTAAATTTACAAAATTTCAAGTTTGTGGCGTTTGTTTAACAATTTTTTTAATCACCCTGGAAAATATTCAATTTTATTGAGGCAGTAGTTCTGATCACGGGCAGTTATTTCGAAATCTAGTGATGGGGTGTTTTCAGATTTTTACCGCAACATAAAGTAGATTCAATTTTGAGTAAATTTACAAAATTTCAAGTTTGTGGCGTTTGTTTTACAATTTTTTTAATCACCCTGGAAAATATTCAATTTTATTGAGGCAGTAGTTCTGATCACGGGCAGTTATTTCGAAATCTAGTGATGGGGTGTTTTCAGATTTTTACCGCAACATAAAGTAGAATCAATTTTGAGTAAATTTACAAAATTTCAAGTTTGTGGCATTTGTTTAACAATTTTTTTAATCACCCTGGAAAATATTCAATTTTTTTGGGGCAGTAGTTCTGATCACGGGCAGTTATTTCGAAATCTAGTGATGCGGTGTTTTCAGATTTTTACTGCAACATAAAGTAGAATCAATTTTGAGTAAATTTACAAAATTTCAAGTTTGTGGCCTTTGTTTAACAATTTTTTTAATCACCCTGGAAAATATTCAATTTTTTTGGGGCATTAGTTCTGATCACGGGCAGTTATTTCGAAAACTAGTGATGGGGTGTTTTCAGATTTTTACCGCAACATAAAGTAGAATCAATTTTGAGTAAATTTACAAAATTTCAAGTTTGTGGCATTTGTTTAACAATTTTTTTAATCACCCTGGAAAATATTCAATTTTATTGGGGCAGTAGTTCTGATCACGGGCAGTTATTTCGAAATCTAGTGATGGGGTGTTTTCAGATTTTTACCGCAACATAAAGTAGATTCAATTTTGAGTAAATTTACAAAATTTCAAGTTTGTGGCGTTTGTTTTACAATTTTTTTAATCACCCTGGAAAATATTCAATTTTATTGAGGCAGTAGTTCTGATCACGGGCAGTTATTTCGAAATCTAGTGATGGGGTGTTTTCAGGTTTTTACCGCAACATAAAGTAGATTCAATTTTGAGTAAATTTACAAAATTTCAAGTTTGTGGCGTTTGTTTTACAATTTTTTTAATCACCCTGGAAAATATTCAATTTTAATGAGGCAGTAGTTCTGATCACGGGCAGTTATTTCGAAATCTAGTGATGGGGTGTTTTCAGGTTTTTACCGCAACATAAAGTAGATTCAATTTTGAGTAAATTTACAAAATTTCAAGTTTGTGGCGTTTGTTTTACAATTTTTTTAATCACCCTGGAAAATATTCAATTTTAAAGAGGCAGTAGTTCTGATCACAGGCAGTTATTTCGAAATCTAGCGATGGGGTGTTTTCAGATTTTTACCGTAACATAAAGTAGAATCAATTTTTAGTAAATTTACAAAATTTCAAGTTTGTGGCGTTTGTTTAACAATTTTTTTAATCACCCTGGAAAATATTCAATTTTATTGAGGCAGTAGTTCTGATCACGGGCAGTTATTTCGAAATCTAGTGATGGGGTGTTTTCAGATTTTTACCGCAACATAAAGTAGATTCAATTTTGAGTAAATTTACAAAATTTCAAGTTTGTGGCGTTTGTTTTACAATTTTTTTAATCACCCTGGAAAATATTCAATTTTATTGAGGCAGTAGTTCTGATCACGGGCAGTTATTTCGAAATCTAGTGATGGGGTGTTTTCAGATTTTTACCGCAACATAAAGTAGATTCAATTTTGAGTAAATTTACAAAATTTCAAGTTTGTGGCGTTTGTTTAACAATTTTTTTAATCACCCTGGAAAATATTCAATTTTATTGAGGCAGTAGTTCTGATCACGGGCAGTTATTTCGAAATCTAGTGATGGGGTGTTTTCAGATTTTTACCGCAACATAAAGTAGATTCAATTTTGAGTAAATTTACAAAATTTCAAGTTTGTGGCGTTTGTTTTACAATTTTTTTAATCACCCTGGAAAATATTCAATTTTATTGAGGCAGTAGTTCTGATCACGGGCAGTTATTTCGAAATCTAGTGATGGGGTGTTTTCAGATTTTTACCGCAACATAAAGTAGAATCAATTTTGAGTAAATTTACAAAATTTCAAGTTTGTGGCATTTGTTTAACAATTTTTTTAATCACCCTGGAAAATATTCAATTTTTTTGGGGCAGTAGTTCTGATCACGGGCAGTTATTTCGAAATCTAGTGATGCGGTGTTTTCAGATTTTTACTGCAACATAAAGTAGAATCAATTTTGAGTAAATTTACAAAATTTCAAGTTTGTGGCCTTTGTTTAACAATTTTTTTAATCACCCTGGAAAATATTCAATTTTTTTGGGGCATTAGTTCTGATCACGGGCAGTTATTTCGAAAACTAGTGATGGGGTGTTTTCAGATTTTTACCGCAACATAAAGTAGAATCAATTTTGAGTAAATTTACAAAATTTCAAGTTTGTGGCATTTGTTTAACAATTTTTTTAATCACCCTGGAAAATATTCAATTTTATTGGGGCAGTAGTTCTGATCACGGGCAGTTATTTCGAAATCTAGTGATGGGGTGTTTTCAGATTTTTACCGCAACATAAAGTAGAATCAATTTTGAGTAAATTTACAAAATTTCAAGTTTGTGGCATTTGTTTAACAATTTTTTTAATCACCCTGGAAAATATTCAATTTTTTTGGGGCAGTAGTTCTGATCACGGGCAGTTATTTCGAAATCTAGTGATGCGGTGTTTTCAGATTTTTACTGCAACATAAAGTAGAATCAATTTTGAGTAAATTTACAAAATTTCAAGTTTGTGGCCTTTGTTTAACAATTTTTTTAATCACCCTGGAAAATATTCAATTTTTTTGGGGCATTAGTTCTGATCACGGGCAGTTATTTCGAAAACTAGTGATGGGGTGTTTTCAGATTTTTACCGCAACATAAAGTAGAATCAATTTTGAGTAAATTTACAAAATTTCAAGTTTGTGGCATTTGTTTAACAATTTTTTTAATCACCCTGGAAAATATTCAATTTTATTGGGGCAGTAGTTCTGATCACGGGCAGTTATTTCGAAATCTAGTGATGGGGTGTTTTCAGATTTTTACCGGGACATAAAGAAGAATCAATTTTGAGTAAATTTACAAAATTTCAAGTTTGTGGCATTTGTTTAACAATTTTTTTAATCACCCTGGAAAATATTCAATTTTTTTGGGGCAGTAGTTCTGATCTCGCAATTATTTCGAAATCTAGTGATGGGGTGTTTTCAGATTTTTACCGCAACATAAAGTAGAATCAATTTTGAGTAAATTTACAAAATTTCAAGTTTGTGGCATTTGTTTAACAATTTTTTTAATCACCCTGGAAAATATTCAATTTTTTTGGGGCAGTAGTTCTGATCTCGCAATTATTTCGAAATCTAGTGATGGGGTGTTTTCAGATTTTTACCGCAACATAAAGTAGAATCAATTTTGAGTAAATTTACAAAATTTCAAGTTTGTGGCATTTGTTTAACAATTTTTTTAACCACCCTGAAAAATATTCAATTTTAATGAGGCAGTAGTTCTGATCACGGGCAGTTATTTCGAAATCTAGTGATGGGGTGTTTTCAGATTTTTACCGCAACATAAAGCAGAATCAATTTTGAGTAAATTTACAAAATTTCAAGTTTGTGGCATTTGTTTAACAATTTTTTTAATCACCCTGGAAAATATTCAATTTTTTTGGGGCAGTAGTTCTGATCTCGCAATTATTTCGAAATCTAGTGATGGGGTGTTTTCAGATTTTTACCGCAACGTAAAGTAGAATCAATTTTGAGTAAATTTACAAAATTTCAAGTTTGTGGCCTTTGTTTAACAATTTTTTTAATCACCCTGGAAAATATTCAATTTTTTTGGGGCAGTAGTTCTGATCTCGCAATTATTTCGAAATCTAGTGATGGGGTGTTTTCAGATTTTTACCGCAACGTAAAGTAGAATCAATTTTGAGTAAATTTACAAAATTTCAAGTTTGTGGCCTTTGTTTAACAATTTTTTTAATCACCCTGGAAAATATTCAATTTTTTTGGGGCAGTAGTTCTGATCTCGCAATTATTTCGAAATCTAGTGATGGGGTGTTTTCAGATTTTTACCGCAACGTAAAGTAGAATCAATTTTGAGTAAATTTACAAAATTTCAAGTTTGTGGCCTTTGTTTAACAATTTTTTTAATCACCCTGGAAAATATTCAATTTTTTTGGGGCAGTAGTTCTGATCTCGCAATTATTTCGAAATCTAGTGATGGGGTGTTTTCAGATTTTTACCGCAACGTAAAGTAGAATCAATTTTGAGTAAATTTACAAAATTTCAAGTTTGTGGCCTTTGTTTAACAATTTTTTTAATCACCCTGGAAAATATTCAATTTTTTTGGGGCAGTAGTTCTGATCTCGCAATTATTTCGAAATCTAGTGATGGGGTGTTTTCAGATTTTTACCGTAACATAAAGTAGAATCAATTTTGAGTAAATTTACAAAATTTCAAGTTTGTGGCATTTGTTTTACAATTTTTTTTATCACTCTGGAAAATATTCAATTTTAATGAGGCAGTAGTTCTGATCACGGGCAGTTATTTCGAAATCTAGTGATGCGGTGTTTTCAGATTTTTACCGCAACATAAAGTAGAATCAATTTTCAGTAAATTTACAAAATTTCAAGTTTGTGGCATTTGTTTAACAATTTTTTTAATCACCCCGGAAAATATTCCATTTTTTTGGGGCATTAGTTCTGATCTCGCAATTATTTCGAAATCTAGTGATGGGGTGTTTTCAGATTTTTACCGCAACATAAAGTAGAATCAATTTTGAGTAAATTTACAAAATTTCAAGTTTGTGGCCTTTGTTTAACAATTTTTTTAATCACCCTGGAAAATATTCAATTTTTTTGGGGCAGTAGTTCTGATCTCGCAATTATTTCGAAATCTAGTGATGGGGTGTTTTCAGATTTTTACCGCAACATAAAGTAGAATCAATTTTGAGTAAATTTACAAAATTTCAAGTTTGTGGCATTTGTTTAACAATTTTTTTAATCACCCTGGAAAATATTCAATTTTTTTGGGGCAGTAGTTCTGATCTCGCAATTATTTCGAAATCTAGTGATGGGGTGTTTTCAGATTTTTACCGCAACATAAAGTAGAATCAATTTTGAGTAAATTTACAAAATTTCAAGTTTGTGGCCTTTGTTTAACAATTTTTTTAATCACCCTGGAAAATATTCAATTTTTTTGGGGCAGTAGTTCTGATCACGGGCAGTTATTTCGAAATCTAGTGATGGGGTGTTTTCAGATTTTTACCGCAACATAAAGTAGAATCAATTTTGAGTAAATTTACAAAATTTCAAGTTTGTAGCATTTGTTTTACTATTTTTTAATCACCCTGGAAAATATTCAATTTTATTGGGGCAGTAGTTCTGATCACGGGCAGTTATTTCGAAATCTAGTGATGGGGTGTTTTCAAATTTTCACTGGGACATAAAGTAGAATCAATTTTGAGTAAATTTGTAAAGTTTCAAGTTTCTAGCAACTGTTTTTGTATATTTTTTAACGCTCGGGAAATTTACAATAACTTTAGTTCTCTTGCGATTATTTTGAAATTCTGTGAAAAATTTTGTGCAGATTTTAACTAAATCTTAAAGCAGCTGTAATTTTGAGTAAATTGTGCATAATTACATCGAAAACGTGATGTGCGCGAGAGCGTGCGCTGCGGCGGCGCTATTATTTTTACTTCTTCGAAATATTTACCTGTTGGGTATGCGAGGAATGTTGTCTCTTCATGTACGGTCGCGTGTAGGTCACGACCTTCTCCTTCGGGTAGTTGGTGTGATCCGTCCAGGACTTGGACCTGTGCGACCCTCCGCTGGGCGGCCCGCGGAGGGCCTGGGGCGCCTCCGCCGCGGACGGCACCGGCCACGAGGGGAACTTTTCGTGGCCGGGCCCGTACTTGACGCTCTTGAGGCTCGAGGAGTCCCTGACCGGAGGGGCCGGCGGCGGGGAGTCATCGTCGCGCGACAGGCCCGGATCGTAGTAGGCGTAGAGTTTGCTTTCCCTCGGCGTTTGCTGGAGATTCGGCGTGGACCGGGATGGCATCATTGTGTCCGAGGGAGCGACGTCTGCCGACGGGCGTTGCGGGACTTCGGAGCCATTAGTTCGTGTTCTGTAACAATAAACAAAAGCTTCGTATCAATATTTATACGGACATTAAGTTACATTGCACTAAAACTAATGTTTACAGATGCATCAAATTATTTTTTGCCACCTTATAGAGTTATGCGTAGTCGGAAATTTTTGGATTTTGATATTTTCTGTAAATACAATATTTGGAGAATATTCCCTGAAAAGTTGGAATTAATCGGATTAAAATTGACGGAGTTACAGGCGTTCAAATTACGCTCCGTTAAACCGCGCAAACCGCAATTTCAAAGTCGGTGTTCACGATATCTCGAAAACTATTGGACCGATTTTTTTCAAACTTGGCACGTTTATTTCATATATAGAGGGCCAGTGATTGAACGGAGGATTTTTATTTTCGACGTATAGATTTTTTTCGTGACGAAAAACGAGCGATATTTTCAAGCAAAATCGGAATTTTAACTTTGAAAGTCCGCCATTTTGCCCCAAATCAATATTTCGACAAACTGAACTGTCCGTTCAATCACCAGATGCTTTAATATATTTAAAAAATCTTTTTTTAATTTTTGATTTCTGATTATCCAAATCCGAGCAGCAACCACTTTTTTCTTCAACGGCCTTCAGGAGGATGTTCGTATCTTTTTTGATTACCAATATGTTTTCTTATAAAATTTACGTTACATTAATAAAAATTCATGCTACCGCATAGACCAACTCAATTTTAAACAAGTTTTATATTTCATGCAAAAAATCGCATTATTTTTATATAAAATTAATCCCATTGCCCAGAGACTGTAAAATTCGGTTGATGAAGGAAGCCATTACACACACGTGTAAGATACCAACAGAGTGCGTTTTTTTCTTATTCATAAAAACGGAACCGACTTCGTTTTCAATACACACCCACGATAATACCGAGGCCGACCTGACTCTCGCGAAGAGAACACCACCCGCGAGGTCAACAACACTATTTCAATTTATAAATTCCCATAGAGGTCGCGCGTTTAATGTGGCCGGATGGCTCGTTTCCAGCTCTCTTGCAGCTCGATCTCCAACAACAAACATCACACCACGTCCGTAGTGGTGCACACAAGACACCCGGTCATCAACTTGAAGAGAGATTCCCTTTCCAAATTACAAACAACACGTTCCATTCATCTCACACACGGGCTACACATGCACGGACTATTAAAAAATTTACAGTCGATTGTGTTGATTATTTACTTTATTTTGTGAGGGCGAACGAGTTTACACGAACGGGTATCCTCTTGATAAAACACTTGCGGGATTCAAGTTCAAGTGCACCTTTATCAAAATATCTTTATCAGATGCTGACTTTCGAAAATTACGAATTGATATAATTGTATTTTTATATTATTATTAAGTGATTGCTCATGTGAAGAGCATCTTTGAATGCTTGAAACTTTCTAAATTTACTCAAAATGTATTCGAGATTTATTTCATGAAAAGCTACAGGGTGTACGCCACTAGATTTCAGGATAATTTCATGTGAACAGACAGTGAAGTTGTGAAAAATTGTAATAATTTTGGTAGCTCGAAAAAAAAAATAGAAAAACAATTGCTGATGGAAAGAAACTTTCTAAATTCACTCAAAATATATTCGAGATTTATTTCATGAAAAACTACAGGGTGTACGCCACTAGATTTCAGGATAATTTCATGTGAATAGAGAGCGAAGTTATGAAAAATTGTAATCATTTTAGTCGTTTGAAAAATTGTAATCATTTTAGTCGTTTGAAAAAAAAATTGAAAAACAATTGCCGATGGCAAGAAATTTCCTAAATTTACTCAAAATGCATTCGAGATTTATTTCATGAAAAGCTACAGGGTGTACGCCACTAGATTTCAGGATAATTTTATGATAATAGACAGTGAAGTTGTGAAAAATTGTAATAATTTTAGTCGTTTGAAAAAAATAGAAAAACAATTGCCGATGACAAGAAACTTTCTAAATTTACTCAAAATGTATTCGAGATTTATTTCATGAAAAGCTACAGGGTGTACGCCACTAGATTTCAGGATAATTTCATATGAATAGAGAGTGAAGTTGTGGAAAATTGTAATAATTTTAGTCGTTTGAAAAAAAAAATAGAAAAACAATTGCCGATGGCAAGAAACTTTTTAAATTTACTCAAAATGTATTCGAGATTTATTTCATGAAAAGCTACAGGGTGTACGCCACTAGATTTCAGGATAATTTCATGTGAATAGAGAGTGAAGTTGTGAAAAATTGTAATAATTTTAGTCGTTTGAAAAAAATAGAAAAACAATTGCCGATGACAAGAAACTTTCCAAATTTACTCAAAATGAATTCGAGATTTATTTCATGAAAAGCTACAGGGTGTACGCCACTAGATTTCAGGATAATTTAATGTGAGTAGAGAGTGAAGTTGTGAAAAATTGTAATAATTTTAGTCGTTTGAAAAAAATAGGAAAACAATTACCGATGGCAAGAAACTTTCTAAATTTACTCAAAATGCATTCGAGATTTATTTCATGAAAAGCTACAGGGTGTATGTCACTAGATTTCAGGATAATTTAATGTGAGTAGAGAGTGAAGTTGTGAAAAATTGTAATAATTTTAGTCGTTTGAAAAAAATAGAAAAACAATTGCCGATGGCAAGAAACTTTCTAAATTTACTCAAAATGAATTCGAGATTTATTTCATGAAAACCTACAGGGTGTACGCCACTAGATTTCAGGATAATTTCATGTGAATAGAGAGCGAAGTTATGAAAAATTGTAATCATTTTAGTCGTTTGAAAAAAATAGAAAAACAATTGCCGATGGCAAGAAACTTTCTAAATTTACTCAAAATATATTCGAGATTTATTTCATGAAAAGCTACAGGGTGTACGCCACTAGATTTCAGGATAATTTCATGTGAATAGAGAGTGAAGTTGTGGAAAATTGTAATAATTTTAGTCGTTTGAAAAAAAAAATAGAAAAACAATTGCCGATGGCAAGAAACTTTCTAAATTTACTCAAAATGTATTCGAGATTTATTTCGTGAAAAGCTACAGGGTGTACGCCACTAGATTTCAGGATAATTTTATGATAATAGACAGTGAAGTTGTGAAAAATTGTAATAATTTTAGTCGTTTGAAAAAAATAGAAAAACAATTGCCGATGACAAGAAACTTTCTAAATTTACTCAAAATGTATTCGAGATTTATTTCATGAAAAGCTACAGGGTGTACGCCACTAGATTTCAGGATAATTTCATATGAATAGAGAGTGAAGTTGTGGAAAATTGTAATAATTTTAGTCGTTTGAAAAAAAAAATAGAAAAACAATTGCCGATGGCAAGAAACTTTTTAAATTTACTCAAAATGTATTCGAGATTTATTTCATGAAAAGCTACAGGGTGTACGCCACTAGATTTCAGGATAATTTCATGTGAATAGAGAGTGAAGTTGTGAAAAATTGTAATAATTTTAGTCGTTTGAAAAAAATAGAAAAACAATTGCCGATGACAAGAAACTTTCCAAATTTACTCAAAATGAATTCGAGATTTATTTCATGAAAAGCTACAGGGTGTACGCCACTAGATTTCAGGATAATTTAATGTGAGTAGAGAGTGAAGTTGTGAAAAATTGTAATAATTTTAGTCGTTTGAAAAAAATAGGAAAACAATTACCGATGGCAAGAAACTTTCTAAATTTACTCAAAATGCATTCGAGATTTATTTCATGAAAAGCTACAGGGTGTATGTCACTAGATTTCAGGATAATTTAATGTGAGTAGAGAGTGAAGTTGTGAAAAATTGTAATAATTTTAGTCGTTTGAAAAAAATAGAAAAACAATTGCCGATGGCAAGAAACTTTCTAAATTTACTCAAAATGAATTCGAGATTTATTTCATGAAAACCTACAGGGTGTACGCCACTAGATTTCAGGATAATTTCATGTGAATAGAGAGCGAAGTTATGAAAAATTGTAATCATTTTAGTCGTTTGAAAAAAATAGAAAAACAATTGCCGATGGCAAGAAACTTTCTAAATTTACTCAAAATATATTCGAGATTTATTTCATGAAAAGCTACAGGGTGTACGCCACTAGATTTCAGGATAATTTTATGTGAATAGAGAGTGAAGTTGTGAAAAATTGTAATAATTTTGGTAGCTTGTAAAAAAATAAAAAAAACAATTGCCGATGGCAAGAAACTTTCTAAATTTACTCAAAATGCATTCGAGATTTATTTCATGAAAAGCTACAGGGTGTACGCCACTAGATTTCAGGATAATTTCATGTGAATAGAGAGTGAAGTTGTGGAAAATTGTAATAATTTTAGTCGTTTGAAAAAAAAAATAGAAAAACAATTGCCGATGGCAAGAAACTTTCGAAATTTACTCAAAATGCATTCGAGATTTATTTCATGAAAAGCTACAGGGTGTACGCCACTAGATTTCAGGATAATTTCATATGAATAGAGAGTGAAGTTGTGAAAAATTGTAATAATTTTAGTCGTTTGAAAAAAATAGAAAAACAATTGCCGATGGCAAGAAACTTTCGAAATTTACTCAAAATGCATTCGAGATTTATTTCATGAAAAGCTACAGGGTGTACGCCAATAGATTTCAGGATAATTTCATGTGAATAAAGAGTGAATTTGTGAGAAATTGTAATAATTTTAGTCGTTTGAAAAAAATAGAAAAACAATTGCCGATGGCAAGAAACTTTCTAAATTTACTCAAAATATATTCGAGATTTATTTCATGAAAAGCTACAGGGTGTACGCCACTAGATTTCAGGATAATTTCATGTGAATAAAGAGTGAATTTGTGAGAAATTGTAATCATTTTAGTCGTTTGAAAAAAATAGAAAAACAATTGCCGATGGCAAGAAACTTTCTAAATTTACTCAAAATATATTCGAGATTTATTTCATGAAAAGCTACAGGGTGTACGCCACTAGATTTCAGGATAATTTCATGTGAATAAAGAGTGAATTTGTGAGAAATTGTAATCATTTTAGTCGTTTGAAAAAAATAGAAAAACAATTGCCGATGGCAAGAAACTTTCTAAATTTACTCAAAATATATTCGAGATTTATTTCATGAAAAGCTACAGGGTGTACGCCACTAGATTTCAGGATAATTTTATGTGAATAGAGAGTGAAGTTGTGAAAAATTGTAATAATTTTGGTAGCTTGTAAAAAAATAAAAAAAACAATTGCCGATGGCAAGAAACTTTCTAAATTTACTCAAAATGCATTCGAGATTTATTTCATGAAAAGCTACAGGGTGTACGCCACTAGATTTCAGGATAATTTCATGTGAATAGAGAGTGAAGTTGTGGAAAATTGTAATAATTTTAGTCGTTTGAAAAAAAAAATAGAAAAACAATTGCCGATGGCAAGAAACTTTCGAAATTTACTCAAAATGCATTCGAGATTTATTTCATGAAAAGCTACAGGGTGTACGCCACTAGATTTCAGGATAATTTCATATGAATAGAGAGTGAAGTTGTGAAAAATTGTAATAATTTTAGTCGTTTGAAAAAAATAGAAAAACAATTGCCGATGGCAAGAAACTTTCTAAGTTTACTCAAAATGTATTCGAGATTTATTTCATGAAAAGCTACAGGTTGTACGCTACTAGATTTCAGGATAATTTCATGTGAACAGAGAGTGAATTTGTGAGAAATTGTAATAATTTTAGTCGTTTGAAAAAAATAGAAAAACAATTGCCGATGACAAGAAACTTTCTAAATTTACTCAAAATGAATTCGAGATTTATTTTATGAAAAGCTACAGGGTGTACGCCAATAGATTTCAGGATAATTTCATGTGAATAAAGAGTGAAGTTCTGAAAAATTATAATAATTTTTTTGTATGTTTCTGTACAGGGTGTCCCAATATACATAATAGAACAAAGTTATGTTTTTTTAAATGGAACACCCTATATTGTATATTTTATTTTCAACCCTCTTGAGAAGCTGATAAAAATGGTATAAAATACCATGGACGGTTGGTTAGTTATGGGCAAATTTAAAAAAACATAACTTTGATCTGTTATTTATACTGGGACACCCTGTACAATAACATACATATTTTTAAAATATGTAGAATAGGTGTGGGTACCAGTTCAAGAAAACTAGAAGTCGATATCTCAAATAGCAAATAAGTTATGGGGCTTTTACAGATCGCTGGGTCACCCGGTATATATATCTTTTATGTCAAGTGGTTTAACTTTGAATTTTTTTTTCAGACACATCACCGATTAAGTGGTCCACTCGCACTCGCAGCGTCAAAAAACAAGGTAATTTTTATGAATATTTTTTAAAGACTGGTTTAAATATTTTATGACAATTTCAAGATATTACAATATTTGTTACATCGCAAAATAGTTATAAACAAGCGAGATCGAAGTAATTCCGCAAGGGCCAAGAAAAGGGCTTGCCATTTTGGACTGGATCATCTAAGATCTGTAAAAAAAAAACCGACGGGGATCTTTAGTAAATTGCATTGATGTTTGTTGACTCGGAGCTATTTGTAATAATTTAAATTTTTAACAAAATGGCGGATAGTTGACGGTCTTTTTGAGTCATGACTCCGTGCAAAATGGTCTGTTAAAAAGATTGCGAAAAGATATTTGGAAAAGTTTTGAAAGTTAAGACCCATTTTTTGGCTCTTCTCTTCATGTCACAGATATTTTTGCGATGAGTCAACTCTTTATAAAGAATCATATTAGCGAAAAATTTTAGTTTACAGATACTTCTTACTTTTTCAACCTCTACATGATTTTATAATTTTTCTTTTTTATTGGTAAATTCTTGAATCTTGGCGTTCACTTCATGGTACATTTTCAATTTCGATATAAAATTTTCTTTATATCGATATTGGTAAATTAGTTGTAATTTGATTTTTCCCTGTGACTGGATGTTTTTCTGTTGAGGATAAATAAATAAATGATCTGACTCTCCGAGTTTACTCTTTTTACTCGAGTCGAACATTGTGAAGCAGATCATTTCGCCCATCTCTAATACTGAACCACCAAATCTCGAAACAAACTTTGACATTTAACATTCGTTGATATACAAAATTCTCCTCCACGTTGGCCTTTACGCCCGCTTACATACATTAACCCACGACACCACCTCCGTGCATGCGCTCATTACTTATCTTCTTTATTTATTTATTTATTTATTCGAGTCGTGGAATTCTGAGGTGTCGCGAGCGCTCGCCACGGCGCAATCGTTTCCGTCCGATCTAGAAAATAGGTTGGCGGTCATTGTCGTCGGAATCAAAAGAGAAAATACGAATTCTCAAAATTCTCAAAGGGTACCCAAGAAAGAGGCAGTTCCAAGAAGGCGAATATACCCTTTGCGACCCTAGCATAAATCACGGCCCTGCAAAAAAATTATGCAAATGAGCCCCCTCACTGTAACCGAAGTGTTAATATGAATATACTGGCAAATATTCATTTAAAAGTAAAGTGTTACGGTTAAATTACAGTTTATTTCACTAAAAATATTTTATATTATATTATATAATACTTACGTTTATTTTGTTATTGCGAAATTTTAGTTATATTTTAGGATATTTAAATTTATGTTTAGTTTAATTTCAAGAGTATGTAGTATGCAGTATTACACAAAACTTAATTATAAAATGATGCCAATCGTTAAATAAATAAATAAATAAATAAATACTATGAGGACTCGTAAGACTTAAGGATTATAGAACTGTTGTAGAAACACAAGATGTTGTTTTATTATATCTTGATTGGATATTTCGGATAAACCTCGTCAAATTGAGTCCGAAATTTATATACAGAAAGGAATTGTTGAAATTAATAATTAATGCAGTTTATTGAAACCCCAATACACAAGAGCTACAAATGGTCATCCGAAGTATTTCAGCCTTGGACTTACCAAATGCGTCTTTCTGTCAAATTTGTGTGTACCAATAAATATTTACTATACGAATGTTTGGTTACCAAAATGAATCAGAAATAATTTGCATAATTTCGCAAACGGTAGACAAATGTAATAAAAAAAAGATGCATTTCGAAACGGATGGCGATGTTTCTCTGGTTTTACCGAAAAGTCTCGAAACACCGTGACAAATCTGAAAATTTCTAATTTGTTCCCGACCGCTCGTATCGCCAATGGAAAAACCGCACGAATTTGTCGTGTCCGTTGCGAAATTATTTAATTTATGCGCGCGCGCGCCACGCTTCATAATCGATTGTCTCAGGAGATCTGCATTCGTTTACCTTTGATATTTATTGGTTATTCGCGTGGTGGATAGATCTCGATGACCAATCGAATTGTTGGTAATTTATGTGATCGACGTTTATGGTATGACATGTAAAAGTGTTTGACCGTAATTAACATAATCCAAATAATGATTATGTAAAGCTCAATCTGAAAAATGGTGATGTGGCCATCATGTTACTTTCTCCGACTTGATGGTATCATTTATATTTACGTTTTCATTGTTTATTTTCAATTTAAATCATATTTTAAATGTGATGAAACTGACGTTTAAAACGTCAAAATTATGAAAGATGGAAAAATTATACTTCAAATTCAAAAGCTCAGTTTACTCAAAAACTAAAGGGATTTCGAAAAAAACTTATTCTATAGAAGTTGTTCATTTTGGCATTCTCTACAATTATTATTCACATAAATTTGCTGTAACTATTATCGTTTTATAATTATAAACCACAAATTAAAAATAAAATTATACATTTTTTTCTTGAATAAAAATGATTTTATGAAAAATATTTTCAAGTAAAAGATGTTAATTTCTTTCTTGTCTTCAATGTTTGTTTAAATGTTTTTGTGATATTTTTCATATTTAAGAAAATATTGGCAAAAAACAAAAAACAGTTAAGGTAAACACCCACTTCCGGTGTACGAAATTTTACCAAAAGCTTTTCAGTTCTTCAGATTATCAAATAAGACGTATGTTCAAAGTTTCATATCAATTGCTCTATTAGTTTTTGAGATACAAACACACACAGACACAATTTTTTTCCCCAAAAATTGTTGAAATGGCATCTAGGGACCCCAAAACGGATATTTCCGTAAAAAAAAAATTTCAAAAAAAAAATCACGATCACGTACTTCGTAACGGAGAAAGTAAAAATCTTTGGAATTTAAATTGGTCCCTATCAAATTACACCTTCAGAATGTTATTCTATCCTAAGTAAATTAACCTTCTATCTACTTCCCTTTCATGATATATCTACCACCTATTATAGTACCGAAAAAAATCTACCTGTCGTCAGGTCGAACAATACCATCCTGGGTCAGCCCCACACCCAATAAGGGAAAACCCGAATTGTTCAAGAATTCCCCAACCCCCCCATCGATTAGGAATTCCGATTAAAGGGAGGAGTGCCACAAAAACTGTTATTAATCCTTTCTTCGTAATCTTTTGACGTGAAAATTTGTCATGCTCATCGTTAGACAAAAATGCACGAGTGTACGTGATGTTTTTCTAATGCAGAGTCGATCTTATCAAATGTTTGTATCATCTGCATAGCCAATAAGTTGGCAGTTATTCGTCATTACATTTCTTACATCATTCATGAACAGGGGCGGCTCGTTATCTAGAGCCAAGGAGCCACGGCACTACCTGTAGTTTCAAGCTCAGCAAGAATTTTTAATGAATTCTTAAAACACTTTTTCGTTACTTTGGTCTAGAAAAAAAAATCGTTCTTTCTTTCTTTGGATTTTTATATAATCATAATCTGGAATGTGTTTTGAGTGAAGTTGAAGAGTTTCAAGTCGATGGCAATTGTTTTTATATTTTTTTCAACAGCGGGAAATTTTTACAAATTTTCTTAATTCTTCGCTCGGTTCATCACGAAAATTCAAAATGTACGGTTGGAGAATTAAATGGATTTTTACATAATCATAATCTGGAATGTGTTTTGAGTGAATTTGAAGAGTTTCAAGTCGATGGCAATTGTTTTTATATTTTTCTCAACAGCGGGAAATTTTTACAAATTTTCTTAATTCTTCACTCGGTTCATCACGAAAATTCAAAATGTACGGTTGGCGTATTAAATGGATTTTTACATAATCATAATCTAGAATGTGTTTTGAGTGAATTTGAAGAGTTTCAAGTCGATGGCAATTGTTTTTATATTTTTTTCAACAGCGGGAAATTTTTACAAATTTTCTTAACTCTACGCTCGGTTCGTCACAATAATTCAAAATGTACGGTTGGAGTATTAAATGGATTTTTACATAATCATAATCTAGAATGTGTTTTGAGTGAATTTGAAGAGTTTCAAGTCGATGGCAATTGTTTTTATATTTTTCTCAACAGCGGGAAATTTTTACAAATTTTCTTAATTCTTCACTCGGTTCATCACGAAAATTCAAAATGTACGGTTGGCGTATTAAATGGATTTTTACATAATCATAATCTAGAATGTGTTTTGAGTGAATTTGAAGAGTTTCAAGTCGATGGCAATTGTTTTTATATTTTTTTCAACAGCGGGAATTTTTTACAAATTGTCTTAAATCTACGCTCGGTTCGTCACGAAAATTCAAAATGTACGGTTGAAGAATTAAATGGATTTTTACATAATCATAATCTAGAATGTGTTTTGAGTGAATTTGAAGAGTTTCAAGTCGATGGCAATTGTTTTTATATTTTTCTCAACAGCGGGAAATTTTTACAAATTTTCTTAATTCTTCGCTCGGTTCGTCACGAAAATTCAAAATGTACGGTTGGAGTATTAAATAGATTTTTACATAATCATAATCTAGAATGTGTTTTGAGTGAATTTGAAGAGATTCAAGTCGATGGCAATTGTTTTTATATTTTTTTCAACAGCGGGAATTTTTTACAAATTGTCTTAAATCTACGCTCGGTTCGTCACGAAAATTCAAAATGTACGGTTGAAGAATTAAATGGATTTTTACATAAACATAATCTAGAATGTGTTTTGAGTGAATTTGAAGAGTTTCAAGTCGATGGCAAGTGTTTTTATATTTTTTTCAATAGCGGGAAATTTTTATAAATTTTCTTAATTCTTCGCTCGGTTCGTCACGAAAATTCAAAATGTACGGTTGGAGTATTAAATAGATTTTTACATAATCATAATCTAGAATGTGTTTTGAGTGAATTTGAAGAGATTCAAGTCGATGGCAATTGTTTTTATATTTTTTTCAACAGCGGGAAATTTTTACAAATTTTCTTAAATCTACGCTCGGTTCGTTACGAAAATTCAAAATGTACGGTTGAAGAATGAAATGGATTTTTACATAATCATAATCAAGAATGTGTTTTGAGTGAAGTTGAAGAGTTTCAAGTCGATGGCAATTGTTTTTATATTTTTTTCAACAGCGGGAAATTTTTACAAATTTTCTTAATTCTTCGCTCGGTTCGTCACGAAAATTCAAAATGTACGGTTGGAGAATTAAATGGATTTTTACATAATCATAATCCAGAATGTGTTTCGAGTGAATTTGAAGAGTTTCAAGTCGATGGCAATTGTTTTTATATTTTTTTCAACAGCGGGAATTTTTTACAAATTTTCTTAAATCTACGCTCGGTTCGTCACGAAAATTCAAAATGTACGGTTGGCGTATTAAATGGATTTTTACATAATCATAATCTAGAATGTGTTTTGAGTGAAGTTGAAGAGTTTCAAGTCGATGGCAATTGTTTTTATATTTTTTTCAACAGCGGGAATTTTTTACAAATTGTCTTAAATCTACGCTCGGTTCGTCACGAAAATTCAAAATGTACGGTTGGAGTATTAAATGGATTTTTACATAATCATAATCTAGAATGTGTTTTGAGTGAATTTGAAGAGTTTCAAGTCGATGGCAATTGTTTTTATATTTTTCTCAACAGCGGGAAATTTTTACAAATTTTCTTAACCCCACGCTCGGTTCGTCACGAAAATTCAAAATGTACGGTTGGCGTATTAAATGGATTTTTACATAATCATAATCTAGAATGTGTTTTGAGTGAAGTTGAAGAGTTTCAAGTCGATGGCAATTGTTTTTATATTTTTTTCAACAGCGGGAATTTTTTACAAATTGTCTTAAATCTACGCTCGGTTCGTCACGAAAATTCAAAATGTACGGTTGGAGTATTAAATGGATTTTTACATAATCATAATCTAGAATGTGTTTTGAGTGAATTTGAAGAGTTTCAAGTCGATGGCAATTGTTTTTATATTTTTCTCAACAGCGGGAAATTTTTACAAATTTTCTTAACCCCACGCTCGGTTCGTCACGAAAATTCAAAATGTACGGTTGGCGTATTAAATGGATTTTTACATAATCATAATCTAGAATGTGTTTTGAGTGAAGTTGAAGAGTTTCAAGTCGATGGCAATTGTTTTTATATTTTTTTCAACAGCGGGAATTTTTTACAAATTGTCTTAAATCTACGCTCGGTTCGTCACGAAAATTCAAAATGTACGGTTGGAGTATTAAATGGATTTTTACATAATCATAATCTAGAATGTGTTTTGAGTGAATTTGAAGAGTTTCAAGTCGATGGCAATTGTTTTTATATTTTTCTCAACAGCGGGAAATTTTTACAAATTTTCTTAACCCCACGCTCGGTTCGTCACGAAAATTCAAAATGTACGGTTGGCGTATTAAATGGATTTTTACATAATCATAATCTAGAATGTGTTTTGAGTGAAGTTGAAGAGTTTCAAGTCGATGGCAATTGTTTTTATATTTTTTTCAACAGCGGGAATTTTTTACAAATTGTCTTAAATCTACGCTCGGTTCGTCACGAAAATTCAAAATGTACGGTTGGAGTATTAAATGGATTTTTACATAATCATAATCTAGAATGTGTTTTGAGTGAAGTTGAAGAGTTTCAAGTCGATGGCAATTGTTTTTATATTTTTTTCAACAGCGGGAATTTTTTACAAATTTTCTTAATTCTTCGCTCGGTTCATCACGAAAATTCAAAATGTACGGTTGGAGAATTAAATGGATTTTTACATAAACATAATCTAGAATGTGTTTTGAGTGAATTTGAAGAGTTTCAAGTCGATGGCAATTGTTTTTATATTTTTTTCAACAGCGGGAATTTTTTACAAATTTTCTTAAATCTACGCTCGGTTCGTCACGAAAATTCAAAATGTACGGTTGGAGTATTAAATGGATTTTTACATAATCATAATCTAGAATGTGTTTTGAGTGAATTTGAAGAGTTTCAAGTCGATGGCAATTGTTTTTATATTTTTTTCAACAGCGGGAAATTTTTACAAATTTTCTTAATTCTTCGCTCGGTTCATCACGAAAATTCAAAATGTACGGTTGGAGAATTAAATGAATTTTTACATAATCATAATCAAGAATGTGTTTATCGTAAGCAATATTTATAGTATATTATGGCTGTATTTTTTTTTTTATATATGGTATACATTTTTTTACGTTCAAAATTAATTGGTCCACATTTGATCGTTCGCTTTAACCTTCTTACTCACGCACGAGCAATGTCCATCAAGTTCTTTTCCTCTCGTTTCAGCCGCTTAGTCATTTAGGTATTTGCCTTTTTAAGTCTCCGTCCCTATTGTCTCGTTTCTTCGGCTTTCTTGGGTAGTCAGAATGCCGTTCTCTCGCGCTGCCAAAGAGTTAAAAGCCCCATCAATTACGACGATATTTCATAGGTGAATCATTTTAATTGCCGTCTCTGGTCGCCCAGCTCGGTTGTTGGTCGGTCGGTGGCTACCTGTTTTACCCACAGATAGCATCTATCCGTTGCATAAACATCTCACGCGTTCCTTCCTCCTTTAAGTCCTTCTCACCTCCGAGCATGATTCACCACGGATTATAAAGGATTTTATTGTTGGTTGGTGTGTATGTTTCGGTTTTATCGGGTGTTTACGATTCTTATCCGCAACATGGTGTTTGCTCGCAAGTTGAGGCGAGGAAACGCGTATATTGTTAAAGGTTTTTGATTAGGATCGTGTCAGCAAAATTTGTTACATTTGTTAAGTATTTAAGTAGCGGAAGTAAAGGAAAATTACGTATTAAGTATTTAGAAACATTCATAGGTTAGCAGAATTGCTGGGGAAAACGGAAATTTGAAGGTATAAAGTGGCGTAATCTCCGTTTCCCCATCAGCAACGAACTACACTGATGAGACCTGAAAGGCGGAAACCGGTCTGTAGGTGTTCTGCTGGGGAAATAATATTTAACGAAAATTTTTCACGAAAATAATAATTTCTCGTATTTCAAGAAAGTAAGAACAAATATACAATTATCTACCACTAATATAGTTAATGACGCACCTGTAAGCATTATTCCGCTCGATTTCGTTTTCAACAGTTTTCCCAAGACTCATGGCTTCAGTCACTGGGCACAAGATAACACCGATACAACTCTCACCGACGACCGAATGTTCGAAAATGTAACAGTGTAATGGCCAAGCTGAACAAATTATTTACATAACGAACTTCAGTTGAACGATGACGATAATTAGCCGGTCGATAAGGAACAAACAGTAAATACGGCTAAACATTTACTTTGTGTGCGTTCCATGCGATTATCTCAAGTTCCGCACTTTTGGAATTCCCCGTGGTCTCTCGGTGATTGGTCTGTTGATTCTGCAAATTTATGAAGGGCCGGGAGTATGTAAACAAACAGAATTGTATTGTATTAGGATAACCAGTAAATAATAGACCAAATAAAAAAAAAATGGTGATGTGACAATCCGGTCGTAGTTTTAATACTAGGCAGAAGGAATAATTGCGCTCTTTTTGACTCAATCAAACCGAAAGATCAACGTCTGCCAAACATCTAATTGTCAAAAGCATTATTTTGGCACGGATGTACTTTTGGTAGTCCATCACGCAGAAAAGGGATGTAAAATGAAGGTACAGTATCGGAGGAATCAGCGCGTTGACGATGTATTTTCAGTAATTTTTTGAAAGCACTAAGCACTGACGACTCCACCTGAGCAAATTTATTTTGCGCTTTTAGTCATTTTTCTGAAAAATTATTTCAAAATGATGATAGAGACATTTAACATTTAGACCCACGGTATGTTTTTGGCTTCGGCAACAACCGCACATAACATGATTACAAATATAGAAAACAGTTTCAGACTCGTATTCAACGAATCCAAATTAGTCAAGATACTTTGATAAGAATATGTTTAAAAAAGTCCTTTCGGAAGGGTAAAAATGTACGGTGTCACGGACAAAACACACTCCAGGTTATGTACACGTCGACGTTAAGATGAGAGTCACATAACCACGGACTTTCATTTCTGGTACCGAGAGCCCTCTATGGTCAAAATTTCATCCGTTCGGAAGATAATGTAGATTACAGGTTTTGACAATTTAACATTTAGCTCCAGTCTCCACTACTTTAATAATATTCATTTTTTTCTCTGTAGAATTAATAGTAGCAATTAATTTTGTAATAATATTCATTTTTTCCCTGTAGAACTAATTCTGGCAATTAATTCTCGGCAGAACTATATCAGTTAATTTATTGTTGCTAGTTAAATTACACCATAATCTTGTAAATGCAGTGCATTAAGAAAAAAACGTACAAACATTTGCCCAACAGGAACAAACAATATTTACCTCACGCCATTCGCGAGGTAAACTGTTTTAATCAGATTATAATGGTAGCGTACCATTTAAACGTAATATTCATATTTATCGTAATAATACACATTCGTTGTTTCTGAGGTAGAACTAAGCGATGCTTTTATGTAACTTTAATTGCGCGGCCCAACGCCATAAACCGCAAATCTACCAGATTTACCGGTATTGCCAGTTGTTTATGGTACTTTGATATCATCTCAGGAAGCACCATCAAACTAGTAAATAATAACCAACTCGGATATACGTGCAGGGTATTACAAATTCGATACATTACCATTGCAATTAGAGATAAGAGAGTTTGTTCAATTAAGGCGAAGTTGCGCATTTTAGTGCTGAATTATTTGTTAAAAAGAAAAAAAAAATATTCCTACTACTTCCGGAGATATTGAATAAAAACCGAAAAAAGCCAATTTTGGTTTATAATTTTTATACGACTTTATTATTTATTTATTTGCTTCCGGTTTTTCAAAATAAAATCGTAAAAAAATTAAAAACCAAAATCGACTATCGTACTTAAAGTTAATTTAACCAATCTCTTACAATTACTGAGATAACCTCAGGGTGTTACAAATTCGATGCATTAGCATTGCTATTTCGGTAACTATAAGGGATAGAGAGTTGGTTAAATCAAGACAAAGTTGCGCATTTGAATGTTGAATAATCTGTTAAAAAGAAATTTAAAATATTCCAACTACTTCCGCAGATATTCCATAAAAAGCGAAAAAAAATTGGTTTTTATTTTTTTACGACTTTATTACTGGTTATTGTTAAAAACTGGGAGCACTTTCTTAAGACACTTTTGTAAGCTATTGCGGAAAATAATTTCATTTTTTAAATACGTTTCGTTATTGAGATATCAACATCAATTTTTTTTTTTTTTAAATATGTACCTGGATTTTTTATTTCATGTTTGACTAGATTTTCACCCCCTAAAACTAATGATGTGTCACATTTGTCACAAGATTATTTGCCGTAGGAGTTATATTGATTTTGAAACATAACAAAGTGTGCCCTGACAATAGCAAAGATTATTGGCGCCAAAAAAATAATTTAAACAAACTTCAGATTCTTTAAGCTTAACGCAAATTTTTAATGCTTATAAACGTTAGATTCTTAAAGTTTACTCAAAACGCATATTTTTAATGCTTACATAAATATTTACAAACATCCATAAACTAGATTTCGAAATAATCAAACTTAGATCGCCCGCGCGGTTAAATTCTGAGGTCGAACATATTACAAGTCGCCTAAAAAAATAGAAAACCGCATACAAGAAACTTTATACTTTCAAGATTTACTCAAAATAAATTGTGCTTTAATATTCTATAAAAAAAATAAACACTTCTACCCTAGATTTCGAAATAATCAAACTTGAACGCCCTCCGTTTTAGTTTAGAGCGTGGACATATTCCAAGTCGCCAAAAAAATAGATAAACAATTGCTACAAACTCCAAATTTATAAAATAAACGTAAAAAAACATTATGCTTTGTGATTCTGTAAAAATCCAAAGTATTCCATCCCCAGATTTTAAGTTAATCACAGTTAACCCCCTCCTGCTTCAATTCTGAGGTCGGATATTTTTTTCAAGCCGCCAAAAAAAATAGATAAACAATTGCTACAAACTCCAAATTTATGAAATAAACTTAAAAAACATTACACTTTGTGATTCTGTAAAAATTCAAAGTATTCCATCCCCAGATTTTAAGTTAATCACAGTTAACCCCCTCCTGCTTCAATTCTGAGATCGGATATTTTTTTCAAGCCGCCAAAAAAAATAGATAAACAATTGCTACAAACTCCAAATTTATGAAATAAACTTAAAAAACATTACGCTTTGTGATTCTGTAAAAATCCAAAGTATTCCATCCCCCGATTTTAAGTTAATCACAGTTAACCCCCTCCTGCTTCAATTCTGAGATCGGATATTTTTTTCAAGCCGCCAAAAAAAATAGATAAACAATTGCTACAAACTCCAAATTTATGAAATAAACTTAAAAAACATTACGCTTTGCGATTCTGTAAAAATCCAAAGTTTTCCATCCCCAGATTTTAAGTTAATCACAGTTAACCCCCTCCTGCTTCAATTCTGAGATCGGATATTTTTTTCAAGCCGCCAAAAAAAATAGATAAACAATTGCTACAAACTCCAAATTTATGAAATAAACTTAAAAAACATTACGCTTTGTGATTCTGTAAAAATCCAAAGTATTCCATCCCCCGATTTTAAGTTAATCACAGTTAACCCCCTCCTGCTTCAATTCTGAGATCGGATATTTTTTTCAAGCCGCCAAAAAAAATAGATAAACAATTGCTACAAACTCCAAATTTATAAAATAAACGTAAAAAACATTACGCTTTGTGATTCTGTAAAAATCCAAAGTATTCCATCCCCCGATTTTAAGTTAATCACAGTTAACCCCCTCCTGCTTCAATTATGAGGTCGGATATTTTTTTCAAGCCGCCAAAAAAAATAGATAAACAATTGCTACAAACTCCAAATTTATGAAATAAACTTAAAAAACATTACGCTTTGCGATTCTGTAAAAATCCAAAGTTTTCCATCCCCAGATTTTAAGTTAATCACAGTTAACCCCCTCCTGCTTCAATTCTGAGATCGGATATTTTTTTCAAGCCGCCAAAAAAAATAGATAAACAATTGCTACAAACTCCAAATTTATGAAATAAACTTAAAAAAACATTACGCTTTGTGATTCTGTAAAAATCCAAAGTTTCCCATCCCCAGATTTTAAGTTAATCACAGTTAACCCCCTCCTGCTTCAATTCTGAGATCGGATATTTTTTTCAAGCCGCCAAAAAAAATAGATAAACAATTGCTACAAACTCCAAATTTATGAAATTAACTTAAAAAACATTACGCTTTGCGATTCTGTAAAAATCCAAAGTATTCCATCCCCCGATTTTAAGTTAATCACAGTTAACCCCCTCCTGCTTCAATTATGAGGTCGGATATTTTTTTCAAGCCGCCAAAAAAAATAGATAAACAATTGCTACAAACTCCAAATTTATGAAATAAACTTAAAAAACATTACGCTTTGCGATTCTGTAAAAATCCAAAGTTTTCCATCCCCAGATTTTAAGTTAATCACAGTTAACCCCCTCCTGCTTCAATTCTGAGATCGGATATTTTTTTCAAGCCGCCAAAAAAAATAGATAAACAATTGCTACAAACTCCAAATTTATGAAATAAACTTAAAAAAACATTACGCTTTGTGATTCTGTAAAAATCCAAAGTATTCCATCCCCAGATTTTAAGTTAATCACAGTTAACCCCCTCCTGCTTCAATTATGAGGTCGGATATTTGTTTCAAGCCGCCAAAAAAAATAGATAAACAATTGCTACAAACTCCAAATTTATAAAATAAACGTAAAAAAACATTATGCTTTGTGATTCTGTAAAAATCCAAAGTATTCCATCCCCAGATTTTAAGTTAATCACAGTTAACCCCCTCCTGCTTCAATTCTGAGGTCGGATATTTTTTTCAAGCCGCCAAAAAAAATAGATAAACAATTGCTACAAACTCCAAATTTATGAAATAAACTTAAAAAACATTACGCTTTGCGATTCTGTAAAAATCCAAAGTTTTCCATCCCCAGATTTTAAGTTAATCACAGTTAACCCCCTCCTGCTTCAATTATGAGGTCGGATATTTTTTTCAAGCCGCCAAAAAAAATAGATAAACAATTGCTACAAACTCCAAATTTATGAAATAAACGTAAAAAACATTACGCTTTGTGATTCTGTAAAAATCCAAAGTATTCCATCCCCAGATTTTAAGTTAATCACAGTTAACCCCCTCCTGCTTCAATTCTGAGGTCGGATATTTTTTTCAAGCCGCCAAAAAAAATAGATAAACAATTGCTACAAACTCCAAATTTATGAAATAAACTTAAAAAACATTACGCTTTGCGATTCTGTAAAAATCCAAAGTTTTCCATCCCCAGATTTTAAGTTAATCACAGTTAACCCCCTCCTGCTTCAATTATGAGGTCGGATATTTTTTTCAAGCCGCCAAAAAAAATAGATAAACAATTGCTACAAACTCCAAATTTATGAAATAAACTTAAAAAACATTACGCTTTGCGATTCTGTAAAAATCCAAAGTTTTCCATCCCCAGATTTTAAGTTAATCACAGTTAACCCCCTCCTGCTTCAATTATGAGGTCGGATATTTTTTTCAAGCCGCCAAAAAAAATAGATAAACAATTGCTACAAACTCCAAATTTATGAAATAAACGTAAAAAACATTACGCTTTGTGATTCTGTAAAAATCCAAAGTATTCCATCCCCCGATTTTAAGTTAATCACAGTTAACCCCCTCCTGCTTCAATTCTGAGGTCGGATATTTTTTTCAAGCCGCCAAAAAAAATAGATAAACAATTGCTACAAACTCCAAATTTATAAAATAAACGTAAAAAACATTACGCTTTGTGATTCTGTAAAAATCCAAAGTATTCCATCCCCCGATTTTAAGTTAATCACAGTTAACCCCCTCCTGCTTCAATTCTGAGATCGGATATTTTTTTCAAGCCGCCAAAAAAAATAGATAAACAATTGCTACAAACTCCAAATTTATGAAATAAACTTAAAAAAACATTACGCTTTGTGATTCTGTAAAAATCCAAAGTATTCCATCCCCAGATTTTAAGTTAATCACAGTTAACCCCCTCCTGCTTCAATTATGAGGTCGGATATTTGTTTCAAGCCGCCAAAAAAAATAGATAAACAATTGCTACAAACTCCAAATTTATAAAATAAACGTAAAAAAACATTATGCTTTGTGATTCTGTAAAAATCCAAAGTATTCCATCCCCAG
Organism: Ocypus olens; assembly: GCA_910593695.2. Lineage (NCBI taxonomy): Eukaryota > Metazoa > Arthropoda > Insecta > Coleoptera > Staphylinidae > Ocypus > Ocypus olens. Next base: position 68,654,863 of record OU343047.1, read on the forward strand.
ATTTTAAGTTAATCACAGTTAACCCCCTCCTGCTTCAATTCTGAGGTCGGATATTTTTTTCAAGCCGCCAAAAAAAATAGATAAACAATTGCTACAAACTCCAAATTTATGAAATAAACTTAAAAAACATTACGCTTTGCGATTCTGTAAAAATCCAAAGTTTTCCATCCCCAGATTTTAAGTTAATCACAGTTAACCCCCTCCTGCTTCAATTATGAGGTCGGATATTTTTTTCAAGCCGCCAAAAAAAATAGATAAACAATTGCTACAAACTCCAAATTTATGAAATAAACGTAAAAAACATTACGCTTTGTGATTCTGTAAAAATCCAAAGTATTCCATCCCCAGATTTTAAGTTAATCACAGTTAACCCCCTCCTGCTTCAATTCTGAGGTCGGATATTTTTTTCAAGCCGCCAAAAAAAATAGATAAACAATTGCTACAAACTCCAAATTTATGAAATAAACGTAAAAAACATTACGCTTTGTGATTCTGTAAAAATCCAAAGTATTCCATCCCCCGATTTTAAGTTAATCACAGTTAACCCCCTCCTGCTTCAATTATGAGGTCGGATATTTTTTTCAAGCCGCCAAAAAAAATAGATAAACAATTGCTACAAACTCCAAATTTATGAAATAAACTTAAAAAACATTACGCTTTGCGATTCTGTAAAAATCCAAAGTTTTCCATCCCCAGATTTTAAGTTAATCACAGTTAACCCCCTCCTGCTTCAATTCTGAGATCGGATATTTTTTTCAAGCCGCCAAAAAAAATAGATAAACAATTGCTACAAACTCCAAATTTATGAAATAAACTTAAAAAAACATTACGCTTTGTGATTCTGTAAAAATCCAAAGTATTCCATCCCCAGATTTTAAGTTAATCACAGTTAACCCCCTCCTGCTTCAATTATGAGGTCGGATATTTGTTTCAAGCCGCCAAAAAAAATAGATAAACAATTGCTACAAACTCCAAATTTATAAAATAAACGTAAAAAAACATTATGCTTTGTGATTCTGTAAAAATCCAAAGTATTCCATCCCCAGATTTTAAGTTAATCACAGTTAACCCCCTCCTGCTTCAATTCTGAGGTCGGATATTTTTTTCAAGCCGCCAAAAAAAATAGATAAACAATTGCTACAAACTCCAAATTTATAAAATAAACGTAAAAAAACATTACGCTTTGTGATTCTGTAAAAATCCAAAGTTTCCCATCCCCAGATTTTAAGTTAATCACAGTTAACCCCCTCCTGCTTCAATTCTGAGATCGGATATTTTTTTCAAGCCGCCAAAAAAAATAGATAAACAATTGCTACAAACTCCAAATTTATGAAATAAACTTAAAAAACATTACACTTTGTGATTCTGTAAAAATTCAAAGTATTCCATCCCCAGATTTTAAGTTAATCACAGTTAACCCCCTCCTGCTTCAATTCTGAGGTCGGATATTTTTTTCAAGCCGCCAAAAAAAATAGATAAACAATTGCTACAAACTCCAAATTTATGAAATAAACTTAAAAAACATTACACTTTGTGATTCTGTAAAAATTCAAAGTATTCCATCCCCAGATTTTAAGTTAATCACAGTTAACCCCCTCCTGCTTCAATTATGAGGTCGGATATTTTTTTCAAGCCGCCAAAAAAAATAGATAAACAATTGCTACAAACTCCAAATTTATGAAATAAACTTAAAAAACATTACACTTTGTGATTCTGTAAAAATTCAAAGTATTCCATCCCCAGATTTTAAGTTAATCACAGTTAACCCCCTCCTGCTTCAATTATGAGGTCGGATATTTTTTTCAAGCCGCCAAAAAAAATAGATAAACAATTGCTACAAACTCCAAATTTATGAAATAAACTTAAAAAAACATTACGCTTTGTGATTCTGTAAAAATCCAAAGTATTCCATCCCCCGATTTTAAGTTAATCACAGTTAACCCCCTCCTGCTTCAATTCTGAGGTCGGATATTTTTTTCAAGCCGCCAAAAAAAATAGATAAACAATTGCTACAAACTCCAAATTTATAAAATAAACGTAAAAAACATTACGCTTTGTGATTCTGTAAAAATCCAAAGTATTCCATCCCCCGATTTTAAGTTAATCACAGTTAACCCCCTCCTGCTTCAATTATGAGGTCGGATATTTTTTTCAAGCCGCCAAAAAAAATAGATAAACAATTGCTACAAACTCCAAATTTATAAAATAAACGTAAAAAACATTACGCTTTGTGATTCTGTAAAAATCCAAAGTATTCCATCCCCCGATTTTAAGTTAATCACAGTTAACCCCCTCCTGCTTCAATTCTGAGGTCGGATATTTTTTTCAAGCCGCCAAAAAAAATAGATAAACAATTGCTACAAACTCCAAATTTATAAAATAAACGTAAAAAACATTACGCTTTGTGATTCTGTAAAAATCCAAAGTATTCCATCCCCCGATTTTAAGTTAATCACAGTTAACCCCCTCCTGCTTCAATTATGAGGTCGGATATTTTTTTCAAGCCGCCAAAAAAAAATAGATAAACAATTGCTACAAACTCCAAATTTATGAAATAAACTTAAAAAACATTATGCTTTGCGATTCTGTATAAATCCAAAGTTTTCCATCCCCCGATTTTAAGTTAATCACAGTTAACCCCCTCCTGCTTCAATTCTGAGGTCGGATATTTTTTTCAAGCCGCCAAAAAAATAGATAAACAATTGCTACAAACTCCAAATTTATGAAATACACTTAAGAAACATTATGCTTTGTGATTCTGTAAAAATCCAAACTATTCCATCCCTACATTTAAAATTAATCACACTTAAACCCCTCCTACTTACATTGTGAGGTGAAATATTTTTTATTTACTTTGGGTTTATAATTATGAAACGATAATAGTTACAGCAAATTTATGTTAATAATAATTATGGAGAATGCCAAAATGAACAACTTATAAAGAAAGTTTTTGAGTAAACTTAGTTTTTGAATTTGAAGTATAATTCATAATTTTGACGTTTTAAACGTCAGTTTCATCCAATTCTACAAAACGCTGTATGTACATTTAAAAAATGATTTAAATTGAAAATAAACCATGAAAGCGTAAATATAAATGATACCATCAAGTCGGAGAAAGTAACATGATGGCCACATCATTTTTATAGATTTTGAGCTCTTCAAAAGGTTTGCTAGATAGATATATTTTTCACAGTTTTTACAAATCGTCGAATGCATTTTTCGTTTTCTGTATAAAACGACAACATTTCAAACATAAATTAGGAAAAAGAAAACTGCATTCGACGATATTAAAAAGTGTGAAAAAATTGTCAATGTATCACCACACAAGTTCGTGTAGAAATACATTTTTCGGTAGTAAAATTTATACTTTCTGATAAAAGAATGCATCTATCAGAAGCAAATTTAATAATTATAATATTTATTATGGTAAACACCTTTTACATGAAATTAAACAAATTAATAATTAGTAAATAAAATATACGATATCCTGGGTGTAACTGAAATCTGGTAGACCCCAAATATCATTTGCATTTTTACTTATCTTTATGACATTTAGTATGGTGTTTTTAGGGAATAAAGTGTGTCGACGTGTCTACTTTTAATAAAAATTCCACTTCCGGTTTAACCGGAAATGACCATAACTTTTCTATTTCAAATGGAACACCCTATATATTATTACATAATTTTATTCGTCTCTAAATTGAGTTCAGAGATATATCATAAGTGACCTTTTGGTTGTTAGTTTTTTAGTTCAATTTAAACATTTTTTGTTCCAATTTAATTAAAATTTAAACAAAAAACTAACAACCAAATTTAGAGACGAATTAAATTACGTAAAAATATATAGGGTGTTTGAAATAGTAAAGTTATGTCATTTCCGGTTAAACCGGAAGTGGAATTATTACTAAAAGTAGACATATCGACGCACTTTATTCCCTAAAAACACCACAGTAAATTTCATAAAGATATATCTTGAAATGAAAATGATATTTAGGGTCTACCGGAATTCAGTAACACCCGGTATACAAAAACATACAAGTTGAAAAACATGGACGTCTTGAAAATAATAATTATTATTATTTATTGATAACGGATTCACCAATTTACAATTAAAAAGCAAAACGGTAACAAAAGTAAGTAAATTAAATTTACTCGTAAAACAAAGTGATTTATTAAAATAATGAAATAAATTAATAATGTGTCCTAATTTTGAGTTGTCGACTAAATTTAATATTAATTTTTCAATTCTATGAACTGTGGCTATTTTTATTTGTTTCTTTTTGTAAGAATAAAAATTTGTCTTTTCTTTTGAATGATTATTTATTATTTTTACAATAGAAAACAAACAAATGATTTATTATCATTTATTTATTACTCTATACATGTAAATTAGGCGAAAACTGAAAACTCAATTGTTTTGAGGATAATGGAGGATAATTCGTAAACCAAAGGGCAGATTTAAATAAATAAATTCAAGAAATGTTTTGTACTCATGGAATCGATGTAAAAAAAACCCAAAAATTGGACGATAAATTGTTTCTTCTATTTTCTTTAACAATAATTGTAAAATATACAATGTTACCTGTTAACATAATACATATTTTGACTCTAGATAGACTACTGCGCAATTTACAAATTTATTACTAATTCAAAAACCAAAATATAGTTACTGTTCTTATTTAATAATAACTCTAGAACATTCCTAATTAGCTCTCATTAACGATAAAAACGATGACGTGGCTGAATGGCTTACGTTTTAGATTTAGTTAGTTTTATAGTTTTTCCCTGTAATTGGAATTCTTTTCTGTTGGGAAATAAATTATTATTATTATTGTTATTAAAAGAAAAGAAAAAAAATCATTAACAGGTGGCGTAAATATAAATAAGACCAAAAGATGAAATCGTCTCATTGTTTTTTTTAAATATTCTTCGACGGGCGGTTCGGTTATTATTCTAGCGAGGCAAAGTTGTTCGAAAATACCTGCCGATTTAAAAAATGAAGAAAAAACAAAGATCAACGTTAAAAAAACTGAAGTTGTACATCGTTGCGCTTAGACGAGATGGCGTAAGAAAAATTGAAAGTGATATCTGTATAAACCACTTCCAACCAAACAAATTTTATTCGAAACATTTTTCGGTAAACTCTAAAACAAAAAAGTTATTTCAATATTTCGATACTTCTGGTATCCCACAGGGATTGAATCTGGGCCTGCCAATATTTAAATTTTGTACGAACGATATAGTTGTTGTGAAACAGTAACTTACGTTATTGCCATGGTGAAAATTTTCTTCTGCATAGTACCGGATCACTGGTACGCACTTATTCAACACTGATTACATTCGTAAATAAGAATAACAACACACACACGCTCCGCATTCTAATCGCACTCATTGATGCACACTCTTTGTAAAATCAAGCAACTTCTTCACCACCTCATAGTTTCACTTTTCCGGCACGTCTAGGTACTACACCACACGCTTTGGAAATTGCACGGCCGGCACTAAACCGGTACAACTGCTGGGTCGCTGGGGCACCGCCGATTCGGCGGAGGTACCTGACTTTTATTGCCCTCGTGAGATTGCGCAGGTGTCCTCCGGCACTGTCACTTCTTCGCTTCTTCGGCGGAGGTTATCGGGGGTGACTAAGTGCCTTTTTGTGGTACCGCCCCGGGCCGCAGAAGAACGGTCTTTACTGTTGTCGGAATTTTGAAACGACCGACGACGTAAATAACGCACGGCTGTACAGAAGAAAAGTATTTTAGCCGTTCTCATCACAAAAAAAAAGAAGACTTGATATGGTTGGAAACCGAATTCACTTACCGAAGGATTTATTTTATTAAAACGCGGAAGATAAAAAACATGAAAATTGTAATTTGCCAGAAAATCGTGACAAGTTGATGTAATTTTAGTGTCTTGAAATTAATATAAAAACAATTGCCATCGATTTGAAACTTTTCAAAATTACTCAAAAATCATTCGAGATTATTATTACGTAAAAATCTAGATACACACCATCACCAGATTTTGTTATTATTTCATGTAATCAGTGCGAAAATTCGTGAAAATTTGTTATTATTTTGGTGGCTTGAAATAAATATAAAAACAATTGCCATCGATTTCAAACTTTCCAAAATTACTCAAAAACCATTCGAGATTATTATTACGTAAAAATCTAGATACACACCATCACCAGATTTTGTTATTGTTACATGTAATCAGTGCGAAAAATCGCGAAAAATTGTTATAATTTTGATGGCTCGAAATAAATATAAAAACAATTGCCATCGATTTGAAACTTTCCAAAATTACTCAAAAATCATTCGAGATTATTATCACATAAAAATCTAGATACACACCATCACCAGATTTTGTTATTATTAAATGTAATCAGTGCGAAAATTCGTGAAAAATTGTTATAATTTTGATGGCTTGAAATAAAAGTAAAAACAGTTGCCATCGATTTGAAACTTTCCAAAATTACTCAAAAACCATTCGAGATTATTATTACGTAAAAATCTAGATACACACCATCACCAGATTTTGTTATTGTTACATGTAATCAGTGCGAAAAATCGCGAAAAATTGTTATAAATTTGATGGCTCGAAATAAATATAAAAACAATTGCCATCGATTTGAAACTTTCCAAAATTATTCAAAAACCATTCGAGATTATTATTACGTAAAAGTCTAGATATACACCATCACCAGATTTTGTTATTATTTCATGTAATCAGTGCGAAAAATCGTGAAAAATTGTTATAATTTTGATGGCTTGAAATAAATATAAAAACAATTGCCATCGATTTGAAACTTTCCAAAATTACTCAAAAACCATTCGAGATTATTATTACGTAAAAATCTAGATACACACCATCACCAGATTTTGTTATTATTAAATGTAATCAGTGCGAAAAATCGTGAAAAATTGTTATAATTTTGATGGCTCGAAATAAATATAAAAACAATTGCCATCGATTTGAAACTTTCCAAAATTACTCAAAAACCATTCGAGATTATTATTACGTAAAAATCTAGATACACACCATCACCAGATTTTGTTATTATTTCATGTAATCAGTGCGAAAAATTGTTATAATTTTGGTGGCTTAAAATAAATATAAAAACAATTGCCATCGATTTGAAACTTTCCAAAATTATTCAAAAACCATTCGAGATTATTATTACGTAAAAGTCTAGATATACACCATCACCAGATTTTGTTATTATTTCATGTAATCAGTGCGAAAAATCGTGAAAAATTGTTATAATTTTGATGGCTTGAAATAAATATAAAAACAATTGCCATCGATTTGAAACTTTCCAAAATTACTCAAAAACCATTCGAGATTATTATTACGTAAAAATCTAGATACACACCATCACCAGATTTTGTTATTATTTCATGTAATCAGTGCGAAAAATCGCGAAAAATTGTTATAATTTTGATGGCTTGAAATAAATATCAAAACAATTGCCATCGATTTGAAACTTTTCAAAATTACTCAAAAAGCATTCGAGATTATTATTACGTAAAAATCTAGATACACACCATCACCAGATTTTGTTATTATTACATGTAATCAGTGCGAAAAACCGTGAAAAATTGTTATAATTTTGATGGCTTGAAATAAATATAAAAACAATTGCCATCGATTTGAAACTTTCCAAAATTACTCAAAAACCATTCGAGATTATTATTACGTAAAAATCCAGATACACACCATCACCAGATTTTGTTATTATTACATGTAATCAGTGCGAAAAATCGTGAAAAATTGTTATAATTTTGATGGCTTGAAATAAATATAAAAACAATTGCCATCGATTTGAAACTTTCCAAAATTACTCAAAAACCATTCGAGATTATCATTACGTAAAAATCTAGATACACACCATCACCAGATTTTGTTATTATTACATATAATCAGTGCGAAAAATCGTGAAAAATTGTTATAATTTTGATGGCTTGAAATAAATATAAAAACAATTGCCATGGATTTGAAACTTTCCAAAATTACTCAAAAATCATTCGAGATTATCATTACATAAAAATCTAGATACACACCATCACCAGATTTTGTTATTATTACATGTAATCAGTGCGAAAATTCGTGAAAATTTGTTATAATTTTGGTGGCTTGAAATAAATATAAAAACAATTGCCATGGATTTGAAACTTTCCAAAATTACTCAAAAATCATTCGAGATTATTATCACATAAAAATCTAGATACACACCATCACCAGATTTTGTTATTATTAAATGTAATCAGTGCGAAAATTCGTGAAAAATTGTTATAATTTTGATGGCTTGAAATAAAAGTAAAAACAGTTGCCATCGATTTGAAACTTTCCAAAATCACTCAAAAATCATTCGAGATTATTATCACGTATAAATCTAGATACACACCATCACCAGATTTTGTTATTATTAAATGTAATCAGTGCGAAAATTCGTGAAAATTTGTTATAATTTTGGTGGCTTGAAATAAATATAAAAACAATTGCCGTCGATTTGAAACTTTCCAAAATCACTCAAAAATCATTCGAGATTATTATTACGTAAAAATCTAGATACACACCATCACCAGATTTTGTTATTATTACATGTAATCAGTGCGAAAATTCGTGAAAATTTGTTATAATTTTGGTGGCTTGAAATAAATATAAAAACAATTGCCGTCGATTTGAAACTTTCCAAAATTACTCAAAAACCATTCGAGATTATTATTACGTAAAAATCTAGATACACACCATCGCCAGATTTTGTTATTATTACATGTAATCAGTGCGAAATATCGTGAAAAATTGTTATAATTTTGGTGGCTTGAAATAAATATAAAAACAATTGCCATCGATTTGAAACTTTCCAAAATTACTCAAAAACCATTCGAGATTATTATTACGTAAAAATCTAGATACACACCATCACCAGATTTTGTTATTATTTCATGTAATCAGTGCGAAAAATCGTGAAAAATTGTTATAATTTTGATGGCTTGAAATAAATATAAAAACAATTGCCATCGATTTGAAACTTTCCAAAATTACTCAAAAACCATTCGAGATTATTATTACGTAAAAATCTAGATACACACCATCACCAGATTTTGTTATTATTTCATGTAATCAGTGCGAAAAATCGTGAAAAATTGTTATAATTTTGATGGCTTGAAATAAATATAAAAACAATTGCCATCGATTTGAAACTTTCCAAAATTACTCAAAAACCATTCGAGATTATTATTACGTAAAAGTCTAGATACACACCATCACCAGATTTTGTTATTGTTACATGTAATCAGTGCGAAAAATCGCGAAAAATTGTTATAAATTTGATGGCTCGAAATAAATATAAAAACAATTGCCATCGATTTGAAACTTTCCAAAATTATTCAAAAACCATTCGAGATTATTATTACGTAAAAGTCTAGATATACACCATCACCAGATTTTGTTATTATTTCATGTAATCAGTGCGAAAAATCGTGAAAAATTGTTATAATTTTGATGGCTTGAAATAAATATAAAAACAATTGCCATCGATTTGAAACTTTCCAAAATTACTCAAAAACCATTCGAGATTATTATTACGTAAAAATCTAGATACACACCATCACCAGATTTTGTTATTATTTCATGTAATCAGTGCGAAAAATCGCGAAAAATTGTTATAATTTTGATGGCTTGAAATAAATATCAAAACAATTGCCATCGATTTGAAACTTTTCAAAATTACTCAAAAAGCATTCGAGATTATTATTACGTAAAAATCTAGATACACACCATCACCAGATTTTGTTATTATTACATGTAATCAGTGCGAAAAACCGTGAAAAATTGTTATAATTTTGATGGCTTGAAATAAATATAAAAACAATTGCCATCGATTTGAAACTTTCCAAAATTACTCAAAAACCATTCGAGATTATTATTACGTAAAAATCCAGATACACACCATCACCAGATTTTGTTATTATTACATGTAATCAGTGCGAAAAATCGTGAAAAATTGTTATAATTTTGATGGCTTGAAATAAATATAAAAACAATTGCCATCGATTTGAAACTTTCCAAAATTACTCAAAAACCATTCGAGATTATCATTACGTAAAAATCTAGATACACACCATCACCAGATTTTGTTATTATTACATATAATCAGTGCGAAAAATCGTGAAAAATTGTTATAATTTTGATGGCTTGAAATAAATATAAAAACAATTGCCATGGATTTGAAACTTTCCAAAATTACTCAAAAATCATTCGAGATTATCATTACATAAAAATCTAGATACACACCATCACCAGATTTTGTTATTATTACATGTAATCAGTGCGAAAATTCGTGAAAATTTGTTATAATTTTGGTGGCTTGAAATAAATATAAAAACAATTGCCATGGATTTGAAACTTTCCAAAATTACTCAAAAACCATTCGAGATTATTATTACGTAAAAATCCAGATACACACCATAACCAGATTTTGTTATTGTTACATGTAATCAGTGCGAAAAATCGCGAAAAATTGTTATAATTTTGATGGCTTGAAATAAAAATAAAAACAATTGCCATCGATTTGAAACTTTCCAAAATTTCTCAAAAACCATTCGAGATTATTATTACGTAAAAATCTAGATATACACCATCACCAGATTTTGTTATTATTTCATGTAATCAGTGCGAAAAATCGTGAAAAATTGTTATAATTTTGATGGCTTGAAATAAATATAAAAACAGTTGCCGTCGATTTGAAACTTTCCAAAATTACTCAAAAACCATTCGAGATTATTATTACGTATAAATCTAGATACACACCATCACCAGATTTAGTTATTATTACATGTAATCAGTGCGAAAAATTGTTATAATTTTGGTGGAAAATTGTAATAATCAATTTTCGAGTAAACCATTTCTTCGCCCGAAATATATCACGAAGCCAATACAGGAAGAGATAAACCAAGAGCAGAACCATCCATAAATATATTGAGCAATAAATACACAACAACGGACAACAAATGCAATTTCTTGCGTCGGCAGAAAATAAATTTATCATTCGAATAAAATTGCAACCAATAAATTAACAGTTAGAGTTGACGCCTCCGCACAAGGAAAACTTATTCTCTTCGGCCGACAATGACGCATTGTGTAAATAACCCTTCTTTCTTTCCTTCCTCGCGTTTAATACATAATAGAGCGATTAATTGCGCCATCTGTGTGTGTGTGTTGTGTGTGGACGGATAAATGGTAAGGGCAGCAACCTCCAGCGAAAGATCGCCGATCAAGATAAGTAATGAATCGAGAGTTTGCTCTTTTGCGAGACACAAGAAGCGTGAAATGGTCTCTGGCAGGACAATGGATTTGGTATATCAAAAATTAGTTGTGAGAACGTGAAATTCTAATTGTAAGATCATGAGTTTTTGAAAGTAATAGTAATCATAAGATTTATTTCCCGTCAAATTACAGGGAAAACTTATTAAAAAATATAAGCAAGTACATATACTGGGCTTTTATTTTATCATTGAACATATTGTTAATGTCTATGTTCAATTGTAAAATAATCACCTCTACGCATTAATAGGTAGGCAACCATACTTACTCAGTTTACAGTGGGCCTATTTCTATGCACGCAAGTTTATATTCATCTGTTCTTTATGTACTTACATAACGTAATCGTATCCCGTGCACTTAATATCCCACATTTATTCTCGCCCAAAGATGGTGCTCTTGCATTATGCAAGCATCCGAAATAAATCGTTTTCGCACAACATTCCGAAAATCGCAATTACGCAACCATGTAATTTCGTTTTTGTTTTGTGGTGACTCTTTCATTTTTATTGCGACAGTTAAGTGTCCATTTAACGTTTTTATGGTGCGCTTTTAGTATTAAGAAATAAATTTGGCGATGCCATCAATATTCATTTTGGCCGCACGTGTATTCGTGGTGGTCTCGGGACGGCGATGACTTTTATCATTTTCACCATTTAAAGAGCGACGAAAAATCTTATCTGTCGAAATGTTTGCACTTCTCATCAGGCCGGGGGTAGCGAAGCAGGCATAGGAATGTTGGTCCTTTTCAAACTGCGACATACCTGAAACAAAGATATAAATCGTGTTAAATGATGAAGTAATGATGGCACTTTTACTTTTATCAAGTGTGCCACGAGAAATCAATAAAAATATCGTGTTAAATATTTATTGAAGAATGGTGATGCGGCCATCATGTTACTTTCTCCGACTTGATGGTATCATAGCCATTTATATTTTTAATTTAAATCATATTTTAAATGTACATTGAGCGTTTTGTAGAATCGGATGAAACTGACGTTTAAAACGTCAAAATTATGAAAGATGGAAAAATTATACTTCAAATTCAAAAACTCGGTTTACTCAAAAACTAAAGAGATTTAGAATAAAACTTATTCTTTATAAGTTGTTCGTTTTAGCATTCTCTAAAATTATTATTAACATAAATTTGCTGTAACTATTATCGTTTTATAATTATAAACCAAAAATTAAAAAAAATAAATAAATTTTTTCTCGAATAAAAATGATTTTATGAAAATGTTTTCAAGCAAAAGATGCTCATTTCTTTGTTGTCTTCAATGTTTGTTTAAATGTTTTTGTGATATTTTTCATATTTGGGAAAATATTGGCAAAAAACAAAAAACAGTTAAGGTAAACACCCACTTCCGGTGTACGAAATTTTACCAAAAGCTTTTCAGTTCTTCAGATTATCAAATAAGACGGATGTTCAAAGTTTCATATCAATTGCTCTGTTCGTTTTTAAGATACAGCGCACACAGCCAGACACACACACAGACACAGACACACACACACATAAAAAAAGTTCCAGAAATTGTTAAAATGGCATCTAGGGACCCCAAAACGGATATTTCCGTAAAAAAATTTGAAAAAAAAAATCACGATCACAATACTTTCTCGTACTTCGTAACGGAGAAAGTAAAAAGTTGTATGAAAATATTATTTTTTCACAAACGGGAGAGAAAGTCGATTTCTCAGCTGTTGAAACTGTGAGAGAAATAACAATTCTGTCTCTGGGGAGAGAAGTAATCATTTCTCTCTCTGTGAGGTTTCATCATTTATTTTAACTGTCACGGCTGACAGAGATTTTTTTTAGGTTAGGTTTGCACTTTACGAAAAATCTTCTTTATTATTGGTCCTAGAGCATTGAAGTTACCTTTTTTGGAAAACGAGACGATTCCATTGGTACCATAACATTTGAGCTAACTCGCTTATAATCTACTATATTTAATAACCATTTTTTTTTACTTTCTCCGTTACGAAGTACGAGAAAGTATTGTGATCGTGAAATTTTTTTCAAAATTTTTTTTTACGGAAATATCCGTTTTGGGGTCCCTAGATGCCATTTCAACAATTTCTGGAAAAAAAAAATTGTGTGTGTGTGTGTGTGTGTGTTTGTGTGTTTATCTTAAAAAAAAAAACAAGCACGCCACTGAATACTGAATTCTGCGAAGAAGACCACATAACTGCCTATAAAAATATCAAGTTTTGGCCACCCGGTACAGATTAATACAGTTTTATTTTAAAATACATATTTTTCTCATTAACCATAAGATATGCGAAAAGACAGTTAAATAGTTATTTGTGTGGTCTTCTTTGCAGAATTCAGTGGCGTGCTTATATTATGATTTTGACTTTTATTTTAAAAGTTACGACACAAAATTGCATTTTTTTAAATGGAACACCCTGTATATTTTAATGTCACTGAATAGAACTTTAAATCAGCTTTACATTGATATAACATGGCTAATCAAAATCATGCAAATTAACGAGAAAAAAACAATTATATTCGAAATTTTGTTTCATAATTCTTAAATTAAAAGTCGAAATGAAGAAAAAAAATAAGCACGCCACTGAATTCTGGGAAGAAGACTACATAACCGCCTATACCGCCTATAAAAATATTAAGTTTGGGCCGTCCGGTACAGTTTTTCAATTTTTGGCTATTTTGAAATACATCTTTTTTTAATAACTGCAAGATTAACAAAAAAAAAACCTTGAATAGTTATTTATGTGATCTTTTTCGCAGAATTCAGTGGCGTGCTTATTTTTTTTTATTTCGACTTTTAATTTAAGTGTTAGGGCACAAAGTTGCATTTTTTTAACGGAACACCCTGTATATTTTAACGTCATTGAATATAACTTTAAATCAGCTTTACATTGACATAACACGGTTAATGTAAATTAACGAGAAAAAACGATTATATTAGAAATATTTTGTCAATTAAAAGTGTAAAAAAAGCACGCCACTGAATTTTTTGCGAAGACGATCACATAACTGCCTTTGCCGCCTATAAAAACATCAAGTTTGGGCCACCCGGTACATATTAAAACAATTATCAAAATTAATTTTAAACAAAAATCCACTACGCACAACAAAGTTTTTTCAAAATTTATTTCCAACAACAAAAAACTATTATTCTGTCCGAGAGATTAAAATATAGTTTTATCGAAATTAATTTTTTGCAAAAAAATACTATTAATTTTCCAAATTTTTGACTCATTGAATTTAAGTTATAAACACATTTATTTTAAACTAAAAAATACTATTAATCGTCCTGACATTACAATGAAGTTGTATCAAAATTTATTTCTAACAATAAATAATATACCGGGTGGCCTAAATACGATGTTTTTATAGGCTATGTTGGTAACCTTAGGAATAAAAAAAAAAACACTTTTTCTGAAATAAAATAATAGCATTAAAAGATCATGGCTAACTTGATTAGTTTGGGATATATCAGCCGTTATTTAATTTTTTGACTGTTTTAAAATACGCATTTTTCTCAGTAACTGTAAGATATATAGAAAAACAGTTAAATAATTATTGGTGTGATCTTTTTCGCAAAATTCAGTGGCGTGCTAATTTTTTTATTTCGACTTTTAATTTAAGCGTTATGACACAACATTTCTGTTATAATAATTTTTTCTCGTAAGTTCACATGGATTTTTATTAATCATGTTATATAAATATAAAGCTGATTTGATATTCTATTCAATGACATTAAAATATAAGGGTGTTCCATTTAAAAAAATACAACTTTATGTCATAACTCTTAAATGACAAGTCAAAATGAAAAAATAAGCACGCCACTGAATTCTGCAAAGGAAACCATACAATTAACTATAATTTGTTTTTTTTTTACATATCTTAGGTATTGAGAAAAAGACGTATTTTAAAATAGCCAAAAATTTGTTATAAAATATGCATTTTTCTCAGTAACTGTATCGTGATGGTGAAATTTAAAAAAAAAATTTTTTACGGAAATATCCGTTTTATGGTCCCTAGATGCTATTTTAACAATTTCGGAAAAAAAATTGTGTTTGTGTGTTTATCTGTCAATTGATATGAAACTTTAAACATCCGTCTTATTTGATATTCCGAAGAACTGAAAATTATAATTATGAAATATTAATAGTTACAGCAAATTTATGTGAATAATAATTGTAGAAGAATGCCAAAATGAACAACTTATAAAGAATAAGTTTTTTTCGAAATCTCGTTAGTTTTTAAGTAAACCGAGCTTTTGAATTTGAAGTATAATTTTTACATCTTTCATAATTTTGACGTTTTAAACGTCAGTTTCATCCCCTCGATGTACATTTAAAATATGATATAAATTGATAATAAACCGTGAAAACGTAAATATAAATGGCTATGATACCATCAAGTCGGAGAAAGTAACATGATGGCCACATCACCATTTTTTTTACGAAGTACGAGACAGTATTGTGATCGTGATTTTTTTCAATTTTTTTTTTTACGGAAATATCCGTTTTGGGGTCCCTAGATGCTTGAAAAGCTTGAAAAGCTTTTGGTAAAATTTCGTACACCGGAAGTGGGTGTTTACCTTAACTGTTTTTTGTTTTTTGCCAATAATTTCCTGAATATTAAAAATATCACAAAAACATTTAAACAAATATTGAAGACAATAAAGAAATGCGATTATTTTGTTTGAAAACATTTTTCATAAAATCATTGTTATTCAAGAAAAAAATGTATTTTTTTTTTTAATTTTTGGTATACAATTATGAAACGCTAATAGTTACAGCAAATTTATGTTAATAATAATTGTAGAGAATGCTAAAATGAACAACTTATAAAGAATAAGTTTTTTTCTAAATCCCTTTAGTTTTTGAGTAAACTGAGTTTTTTAATTTGAAGTACATTTTTCCGTCTTTCATAATTTTGACGTTTTAAACGTCAGTTTTATCCGAGTCTACGAAACGTTCGATGCACACTTAAAATATGATTTAAATTGAAAATAAACCATGGAAGCGTACATGTAAATGATACTATCAAGTCGGAGAAAGTAACATGATGGCCACATCACCATTTTTTTTTTAATTTTTGATTTATAATTATAAAACGATAATAGTTACAGCAAATTTATATTAATAGTAATTGTAGAGAATGCTAAAATGAACAACTTATAAAGAATACGTTTTTTGCGAAATCCCTTTAGTTTTTGAGTAAACCGAGTTTTTGAATTTGAAGTATAATATTTCCATGTTTCATAATTTTGACGTTTTAAACGTCAGTTTCATCCGATTCTGCAAAACGTTCGATGTACATTTAAAATATGATTTAAATTGAAAATAAACCATGACAGTGTTATACATAACTATGATTCTATCAAATCGGAGAAAGTAATATGATGGCCGCATCACACTTTTTTCTGCATCAACTACAACTTGCTTAAAAGAATGTACACTAAAGCAGTGGAACAGATTTATGGTTTAAAAGACACGCAGAAGGACGGACAAATGTTTAAAAACTTAAAATTGTGACAATGAGACATTCATTCAAAGCCCACGGCTTGTCGAGTTTTCATAATGCTCTTCATGAAATAATTAACAGTAACTTTGACAATGGCGGTCCGCATTAAACCCGCTCAAAAATGATCTGCTACATACGATACCCATGATTCCTGTAACAAAAGGAAAGAATTGAAATGGGACACCATCACTCGTGAGAAAAAGGAAGTCGAAATTTCTCGTTACTTCAAGCGTATCACTCGAATAAATTAAATCAGTAGCAACGATAGGATCACCACGCCACTAATCTAAATTTGTGCCTCATTAATAACTCATATTTTAGTTTCTAAGGAAAATACATGTATTTTATAAAAATCGGTAGTGGCAGATGGCCGAAAACAATACACAAAAAATGGTGATGTGGCCATCATGTTACTTTCTCCGACTTGATGGTATCATAGTCATTTACATTTACGCTTTCAATTAAAATCATATTTTAAATGTACAACAAGCGTTTTGTAAAATCGGAAGAAACTGATGTTTAAAACGTAAAAATTATTAAAGATGAAAATGGTCAGTTTACTCAAAAACCAAAGAGATGTCTAAAGAAACTTATTCGTTATAAATCGTTCATTTCTACAGCTATTATTAACATAAATTTGCTATAACTATTATCGTTTCAGAATTATAAACCAAAAATAAAAAAAAATGTTTTTTTCTCGAATAGCAATGATTTTACGAAAAATATTTAATGTTAATTTTTTTGTTGTCTTCAATATTTGTTTAAATGTTTTTGTAGTATTTTTCATATTTAAAAAAATTTTAGAAAAAACAAAAAACCCACTTCCGATGTACGAAATTTTACCGAAAGCTTTTCAGTTCTTCGGATTATCAAATAAGACTTATGTTCAAAGTTTCATATCAATTGCTCAATTTGGCCAGTTTTTTCCAAAGTAATTCAAGGTCATATAGACCGACAATAATAAAAAAAATCCAAAAGTTTTTAATTCGGTTTTATAAATATTATTTGTTTACTGATGAACGAATGGATGAAAAATTTTGAAATAAAAATATGAAAAAAAATTGACCAATTTTTTCCAAGGTCATTGAAGGTTATTTCGACACTGAAAAATTTCGAAAGATTTTAAATCGATTTTTTAAACATAAGTTTTTAAATAGATTTTTTAATCATTATTTTTACACTGACGAACGAGTGGATGAAAAATTCTGAAAAAATTCATGAAAATAGTCCAACCAATTAACCTTTTGACCAATTTTTCCAAGGCCATTCAAGGTTATTTCGACACTAAAAAAAATTAAAAGGTTTCAAATCGATTTTTCAAACATAACTTTTTAAATCGATTTTTCAAACATAACTTTTTAAATCGATTTTTTAATCATTAGTTTTATAGTGGCCAACGAGTGGCTGAAAAATTCTGAAAAAATTCATTAAAATAGTCCACTCAATTACCTATTTGACCAATTTTTTCCAGTCATTCAAGGTCATTTAATTACTAGAAAAATTCGTTTTTTTTAAATTATTTTTTTACTGACGAACGAGTTAATGAAAAATTCTGAAAAAAATTCATGAAAATAGTTCACCTGATTCCCCACTTGACCAATTTTTTTCAAGGTCCTCCTAGGCCATTTAGACAATAAAATCTTGCAAAAGTTATTGAAATCGATTTTTTAAACATTACTTTTTCACTGACGAACGAGTGAATGAAAAATTCTGAAAAAATTCATTAAAATAGTCCACCCATTTAACAATTTGACAAATTTTTTCCAAGATTTCAAGGTTATTTCGACACTAAAAAAAAATTTAAAAATTTTAAATCGATTTTTCAAACAGTACTTTTTAAATCGATTTTTTAATCATTATTTTTAAAGTGGCCAACGAGTAAATGAAAAATTCTGAAAAAAATCATGAAAATAGTCCACCCACATACCCATTTGACCAATTTTTCCCAAAGTCATTCAAGGTTATTTAGTTACTAGAAAAATTCCAAAAGTTTTTAAATCGGTTTTTTTAAAATTATTTTTTTACCGACGAACGAGTTGATGAAAAATTCTGAAAAAAATCATGAAAACAGTCCACCCAATTACCGATTTGAACATTTACGAAGTTACGTATTTTATAAAAAAAATACGATTTTTGTTTTGATTTAAAAAAATTGAGATTTTGGCAATTTGCGTTGATTTAAAGTGGAAATTTTCCAATGATTTTTCAAAATGTGTTAAATTCGCTACATTTTCACGTTTAAATTATCAAAATCTAATGACACGTGCAGCAGTTACGTAATTTAAAAAAATTGTTTTAACTTGAAAATTTGCGTTTTTTGGCAATTTGCGTTGTTTTAAGATGGAAATTTTACGATGATTTTTCAAAATGTGTTAAATTCGCTACATTTTCACGTTTAAATTATCAAAATCTAACAACGCGTTCAGCAGTTACGTAATTAAAAAAAAATTGTTTCAACTTGGAAATTTGCGTTTTTAGGCAATTTTCGTTTTTGGCAACTTGCGTTGTTTTAAGATGGAAATTTTACGACGATTTTTCAAAACGTATTAAATTCGCTACATTTTGACGTTCAAATCATCAAAATCTAACAACACGTGCAGCAGTTACGTAATTAAAAAAAATTGTTTCGACTTGAAAATTTGCGTTTTTTGGCAATTTGCGTTGTTTTAAGATAGAAATTTTACGATGATTTTTCAAAACATCAAATTCGCTACATTTTCACGTTTAAATCATCAAAATCTAACAACGCGTTCAACAGTTATATAATTTTCAAAAAATACGATTTCTTGTTTTGATTTAAAAATTTGCGATTTTGGCAATTTGCGTTGATTTAAGATGGAAATTTTACAATGATTATTCAAAATGTGTTCAATTCGCTACATTCGCGTACATCGAGTGTTGTGTAAACTCGGGTGAAACTGACATTTAAAACGTCAAAATTATGAAAGATGGAAAAATTATACAAATTCAAAAACTCGGTTTACTTAAAAACTAAAGGGATTAAAAAAAAAACTAATTCTTTATAAGTTGTTCATTTTAGCATTCTATGCAATTATTATTAACATAAATTTGCTGTAATAATATAAATTTTTTTCTCGAATGAAAATGATTTTATGAAAAATGTTTTCAAGTAAAAGATGTTCATTTATTTGTTGACTTCAATATTTGTTTAAATGTTTTTGTGATATTTTTCATATTTAAGAAGATATTGGCAAAAAACAAAAAACAGTTAAGGTAAACACCCACTTCCGGTGTACGAAATTTTACCAAAAGCTTTTCAGTTCTTCGGATTATCTAATAAGACTTATGTTCACAGTTTCATATCAATTGCTCTATTAGTTTTTAAGATACAGCGCGCACAGACACACACACACACACACACACATACAGACACACACACACACACACACAGACACAAAATTTTTTTTTCTAGAAATTGTTGAAATGGCATCTAGGGACCCCAAAACGGATATTTCCGTAAAAAAAAATTTTGAAAAAAAAATCACGATCACAATACTTTCTCGTACTTCGTAACGGAGAAAGTAAAAAAACTAACCTAAATGATTATTATTACTGTTCATGCTGGAGGCTTCTACTTCGTTATACATTTTTACTTTCTTCGTTACGAAGTACGAGAAAGTATTGTGATCGTGATTTTTTTTTTTAATTTTTACGGAAATATCCGTTTTGGGGTCCTTAGATGCCATTTCAACAATTTCTGAAAAAAAAATGTGTGTCTGTCTGTGCGCGCTGTATCCCAAAAACTAATAGAGCAATTGATATGAAACTTTGAACATCCGTCTTATTTGATAATCTGAAGAACTGAAAAGCTTTTGATAAAATTTCGTACACCTTAACTGTTTTTTTTTCCAATATTTTCTTAAATATGAAAAATATCACAAAAACATTTAAACAAACTTTGAAGACAACAAAGAAATGAACATCTTTTGCTTGAAAACATTTTTCATAAAATCATTTTTATTCGAGAAAAAAATTAATTTATTTTTTTTAATTTTTGGTTTATAATTATAAAACGATAATAGTTACAGCAAATTTATGTCAATAATAATTGCAGAGAATGCTAAAATGAACAACTTATAAAGAATACGTTTTTTGCGAAATCCCTTTAGTTTTTGAGTAAACTGAGTTTTTGAATTTGAAGTATAATTTTTCCATCTTTCATAATTTTGACGTTTCAAACGTCAGTTTCATCCGATTATACAAAACGCTGTTTCTATAAGGAAGTGGAAGCCTCTAGCGTGAACAGTAATCTTTCAGTTAGTAAAAAGTGTTTTATTAGATTGTAATCACTGCGTCTATATTATTTGTTTGTTGCAATTTTAGCATTTAAAACTGATTAAAAAATTTCATGCATATTTCTTTTATGGCTCGCACAAGCGCTTCCAAATCGTTACGGTAGTGTTAACAGCAAGCGATGCGAAGTATGTTGATACCATATAAATCCAACGTTTGCAGGTCAACACTCCAATAGCGGACTGCCGTTACCACTTAAGCGTATAAATACCCATAAACCGTGTACCGTCGTCCATCGGACAGACCAGATTTTTTTTTCGCGAAAACCACGCCGAAAAACGATAAAACACCTGCGCAACACATGTTTCGGGAAATGTGAAATTTGACTTCCGGGTATTGTACCAGGTCCGGATTATTATTAATACAGAATGTTTATTTAAATGAGCCATGGTAGCGTATTTTTTCAAGGAAGACATCAGTGTTATGGCAATGTTGGAAAAAATAAAATATGACAAATTTTAAATGTTTTATTTTGAAGTGAGAATTGTTCAAATGTGGCAATAAATTTATTTTAACATACTGTGGGAAATTAATCCGGTTCTGTTTGCGACATGTGTCACACGCCCGGCCGAAAAATTATTTCGTTAATATGTCTTCGTGTGAACGCACGTTAATTTTTGGTTACACAAGAGAGCCATTACTACCGTTGCAAAAAAGGAACGAAACAATAAAATATCCTAATCTGGTTTTGTATTTTTTCACGTGTCTAAACAACTGTAACAGAACGCGAAAGTCTTCACCGTCCTTATTTAGGAGGACTTTATTCGAGACCGAATGGTCGATCTGCATAATTCCATTTATGGTGATTCCTTTGTAACGCAAAGGGTTAACATTACAGTAAAATTGGCGATTCCAAATTTTTGGCAATTTGAAATTTTTGACGAAAACCTGAAAAATCATCCAAGGGTCCCCCCTTCTTACTTTTTCCCAAAAATTGGATTTGAAATGATTTCCTGAAGAAACCACTGCTTCGATTCGGGGTGTCTATACATCAATGGAAAGATCCTTTCAAGACGCTTCAGAAAATGTACTTTCGCAAAAATAAATGTTAACTTTAAGCCCGTGACGCGTCAGCAAAGAAAATTCGAAAATGGAAAAAATCGAAAAAATAAACTTTCTTAATAATCATCGTGGACCTTTATGTAATAACATTTTCTTCATCAGAAGGAAGAGATAAATCGTTTGCCGTTAAAAAAATTCATCTTGAAAATTTTTGAAAAAAGTTAGCTAATCACCGTGGAAAATTTTGAAAAAAGTTGATTTTTTCAGACTTTGAACGGCCGTAGCGGCTCAACGAAGAATCCAATTTGAACGCGGATTTGAAATCTGTGTTCCTCGTCTATCAATTAGTCGGATTTAATTAAAATTGGCGATTTGAAATTTTTGACAAAAACCTGAAAAATCATCCAAGGGTCCCCCCTTCTTACTTTTTCCCAAAAATTGTATTTGAAATGATTTCCTGAAGAAACCACTGGTTCGATTCGAGGTTTCTATACATCAATGGAAAGATCCCTTCAAGACGCTTCAGAAAATGTACTTTCGCAAAAATAAATGTTAACTTTAAGCCCGTGACGCGTCAGCAAAGAAAATTCGAAAATGGAAAAAATCGAAAAAATCAACTTTCTTAATAATCATCGTGGACCTTTATGTAATAACATTTTCTTCATCAGAAGGAAGAGATAAATTGTTTGCCGTTAAAAAATTTCATCTTGAAAATTTTTGAAAAAAGTTAGCTAATCACCGTGGAAAATTTTGAAAAAAGTCGATTTTTGCAGACTTTGAACGGCCGTAGCGGCTAAACGAAGAATCGAATTTGAACGCGGATTTCAAATCTGTGTTCGTTGCGTGTCAATTAGTCGGATTTAATTAAAATTGGCGATTCCAAATTTTTGACGAAAACCTGAAAAATCATCCAAGGGTCCCCCCTTCTTACTTTTTCCCAAAAATTGCATTTGAAATGATTTCCTGCAGAAACCACAGGTTCGATTCGGGGTTTCTACACATTAATGGAAAGATCCCTTTAAGACGCTTCAGAAAAGGTACTTTCGCAAAAATAAATGTCAACTTGAAGCTCGTAACGCGTCAGCAAAGAAAACTCGAAAATGGAAAAAATCGAAAAAATCAACTTTCTTAATAATCATCGTGGACCTTTATGTAATACCATTTTCTTTATCAGAAGAACGAAACAAACCGATTGGTGTTAAAAAATTTCATCTACAAAAAATTGGAAAAAATTTAGCTAGTCACTATGAACTCACCGTGGAAAATTTTGAAAAAAGTCGATTTTTTCAGACTTTGAACAGCCGTAGCGGCTAAACGAAAAATCAAATTTGAACGCGGATTTCAAATCTGCGTTCCTCGTCTGTCAATTAGTCGGATTTAATTAAAATTGGCGATTCAAAATTTTTGACGAAAACCTGAAAAATCATCCAAGGGTCCCCCCTTCTTACTTTTCCCAAAAATTGCATTTGAAATGATTTCCTGAAGAAACCACTGGTTCGATTCGGGGTTTCTATACGCCATTCGAGAGATCTCATTAAGACGCTTCAGAAAATATACTTTCGCAAAAATAAATGTCAACTTGAAGCCTCTGACGCGTCAGCAAAGAAAACGCGAAAATGGAAAAAATCGAAAAAATCAACTTTCTTAATAATCATCGCAGACCTTTATGTAATACCACTTTTTTCATCAGGAGAACGAGATAAATCGGTTGGCGTTAACAAATTTCATCCAGAAAAAAATTCAAAAAAGTTAGCAAGTCAGCATGAACTTTATAGAAAATTTTGAAAAAAGTCGATTTTTTCAGACTTTGAACGGCCGTAACGGCTGAACGAAGAATCCAATTTAAACGCGGATTTCAAATCTGTGTTCGTTGTATGTCAATTGATCGGTTTTAATTAAAATTGGCGATTCAAAATTTTTGACGAAAACCTGAAATATCTTACTTTTTCCCAAAAATTGCATTTGAAATGATTTCCTGAAGAAACCACTAGTTCGATTCAGGGTTTCTATTCATCAATGGAAAGATCCCTTCAAGACGCTTCAGAAAATGTACTTTTTCAAAAATAAATGTCAACTCGAAGCCCGTGACGCGTCAGCAAAGAAAACTCGAAAATTGAAAAAATCAACTTTCTTAATAACCATCGTGGACCTTTATGTAATACCATTTTCTTCATCAGAAGGACGAAATAAATTGATTGGCGTTGAAGAATTTCATCTACAAAAAATTGGAAAAAAGTTAGCAACTCACTATGGAAAATTTTGAAAAATGTCGATTTTTTCAGAGTTTGAACGGCCGTAGCAGCTCAACAAAGAATCCAATTTGGACGCGGATTTAAAATCTGCGTTCCTTCTGTGCCAATTAGTAGGTTTTAATTAAAATTGGCGATTCAAAATTTTTAACGAAAACCTGAAAAATCATCCAAGGGTCCCCCCTTCTCACTTTTTCCCAAAAATTGCATTTGAAATGATTTCCTGAAGAAACCACTCGTTTGATTCGGGGTTTCTATACGCCATTCGAAAGATCCCTTCAAGACGCTTTAGAAAATGTACTTTCGCAAGAACAAATGTCAATTTGAAGCCCCTGACGCGTCAGCAAAGAAAACGCGAAAATGGAAAAAATCGAAAAAATCAACTTTCTTAATAATCATCGTAGACCTTTATGTAATACCATTTTCTTCATCAGTAGGACGAAATAAACCGATTGGTGTTAAAAAATTTCATCTTGAAAAAATTGGAAAAAAGTTAGCAAGTCACCATGGAAAATTTTGAAAAAAGTCCATTTTTTCAGATTTTCTACGGCCGTAGCGGCTCAACGAAGAATCCAATTTGAACGCGGATTTCAAATCTGTGTTCCTCGTGTGTCAATTAGTCGGATTTAATTAAAATTGGCAATTTGAAATTTTTGACGAAAACCTGAAAAATCATCCAAGGGTCCCCCCTTCTAACTTTTTCCCAAAAATTGCATTTGAAATGATTTCCTGAAGAAACCACTGGTTCGATTCGGGGTTTCTATACGCCATTCGAAAGATCTCATTAAGACGCTTCAGAAAATGTACTTTCGCAAGAACAAATGTTAATTTAAAGCCCGTGACGCGTCAGCAAAGAAAACTCGAAACTGGAAAAAAATGTAAAAATCAACGTTTTTAATAATAATCATCAAATTACACAGTGAAAGTCTCCCAAAATCTATGCCGCATCCTAAATACGTCTTCTCGAATTAATTCTCCACATTCATCAGGATTTCAATAGGCTCATTTACGAATAAAACGGCCGCAGAAATGAAAGAAATCCATTAGTCCGCGCGATGGTATCATCAAAAGTGTCCACCAATGCTTTCCGTCTTGCAACCTGATCGCCGCCGGGAGCGTGTCGAAACCGTTTTTCAAAACAGAAACAAAGTTATCTGCGTCCTCTGCCTGTTGCCTGAGTTGTCCTGTAACGATAATGGCATTTGAATAGCTTCCTAAGATTTATCGAAACAGTGAGGCCTGAATAATATACGTGCAGTTCTAAAAATAGACTGTGAAGCAACGATGGGATATTAGACGTAGACTAGTTTTCTGGGTGATGATTTTGACCCAGAAAATATTTCGTGTTTATTAATTACTTCCGCTTGAACGATAAAAGATACAAAAGCTAAACCAGTTTATTAAACACTACTAGCTTTAGTATACAGGGTGTTACGTAAACATGCGGTAAAAATTCAAGATGTTATTCCTTGGCCTATTCTAACAATATTTTATCCTATCACGTTTTCTCAAAAACCGCTTTTTTTCATATGCACAACTAGCCGGAGTTTAGGGAAGAAAGCGAGAGTCGAACCATTTGCCAATTTAAATATCGAGCGCTCATCAAAAATCGACGACGAAGTTGGTTTTGGAAATCTCCAAGATCACACGCGCGAAATGCTGGCTACAGTTAAATGGTGATATGTCAGATATTGTAATTAGAGGTCATTAACATCTGACATGTCAACATGACTATCAGTAATTTACGCATGCGCAGACATAATTATTAGTAGTTTACGCATGCGCAGACATAACTAATAGTACTTTACGCGTGCGCAGACAGGACTTTAGATTTCCAGAGGCCAACTTCGTCGTCGACACGCTCGTAACATTCAAATATGTAGTTACAATTACGAATTATAATTTAAAAGCAACATTGATTTCTTCCAATATCAAAACATTAAAAAAAGCTTCCAAATTACCAGTACAGCTATGAAAATTACTTCGATTGGACAATCTCACACCTTGGTGAATCTTCAATCCTCCTCCATTTATTTCCGCGTCGGTCGTAAATTTGCATGGCTCCTGGCTGCCAGGTCCTCAGGAGTGTTTGTGTGCACGTGTGTGTGTGGATATTGATTATCGCGATCGCAGGCCATTGTGCACGGACATGGAAGGCTCTCCATCTTATCTTTATTACTGGAACGGTAATGGTACAGGAAACGCTTCGGCCACAAATGGATATAATTTGTTTGGCTGGATTTTAGCATAAACGGCCTCGGAGAATGTATGGTCGCTTGTTTCCAGCCCGAGCGGAGAGATTAATTCCGAACAGTGGAATTGTTAGAAGGGAAACGGGACTCGCGCAAAAATTAGAGATCCGAGAGGGGAGAGTTCGTGGGAGATTCCTAATCGCGATCATCTGACCGTTGGGAACGTGTGTCGAAGTTGCGCACCTCGTAAATTCTCGGCCGTTAATTTTGGTCCAAATGGTAACCGCATAAATTGTTCGTTTCGACGAATTGTTCCGGACTTGAAGGTAACTTTTAAACGGATGACTAAATTTAAAAACTGTTTCCATTAATGGATTCCACTTATCGAAAATGTATAGATAAGCCAAAAAACAAAAATTCGATTTTCAATTGTTTTTCGTTTTTCGAGGATAACTCTCAAACAAATCGTAGGATTTGAAAAATTCTTTGAGCAACGCATTGCACTCGTTAAATAGATGTGGATACGCTAGAAAACAAAAAATCGATCTTCAATTGTTTTTCGTTTTTTCGAGGATAACTCTCAAACAAATCATCAGATTTGAAAAATTCTTTAAGCAACGCATTGCACTCGTTAAATAGATGTGTACACGTTAGAAAACAAAAAATCGATCTTCAATTGTTTTTCGTTTTTTCGAGGATAACTCTCAAACAAATCATTAGATTTGAAAAATTCTTTGAGCAACGCATTTCACTCGTTAAATAGGTGTGGATAAGCTAGAAAACAAAAATTCGATCTTCAATTGTTTTTCGGTTTTTCGAGGATAACTCTCAAACAAACGATCGGATTTGGAAAATTCTTTGAGCAATGCATTGCACTCGTTAAATAGATGTGGATAAACTAGAAAACAAAAATTCGGTCTTCAATTGTTTTTCGGTTTTTCGAGGATAACTCTCGAACAAACGATCGGATTTGGAAAATTCTTTGAGCAATGCATTGCACTCGTTAAATAGATGTGGATAAACTAGAAAACAAAAATTCGGTCTTCAATTGTTTTTCGGTTTTTCGAGGATAACTCTCGAACAAACGATCGGATTTGGAAAATTCTTTGAGCAATGCATTGCACTCGTTAAATAGATGTGGATAAACTAGAAAACAAAAATTCGGTCTTCAATTGTTTTTCGGTTTTTCGAGGATAACTCTCGAACAAACGATCGGATTTGGAAAATTCTTCGAGCAACGCATTGCACTCGTTAAAAAGGTGTGGATAAGCTAAAAAACAAAAATTCGGTCTTCATTGTTTCTCGTTTTTTTCGAGGATAACTCTCGAACAAATGATCGGATTTGAAAAATTCTTTGAGCAATGCATTACACTCGTTAAATAGATGTGGATAAGCTAGAAAACAAAAATTCGATCTTCAATTGTTTTTCGGTTTTTCGAGAATAACTCTCAAACAAACGATCGGATTTGGAAAATTCTTTGAGCAATGGATTGCTCTCGTTAAATAGATGTGGATAAGCCAAAAAACAAAAATTCGACGGACAATTGTTTTTCGGTTTTTGGACGATAACTCTTAAACAAATGATGGGATTTGCAAAAATCAGTGGGGATAATTACAATTATCGAATAAATGAAAAACCAAAATTTAATTTTTAATTTAAAGTTGTTTCAAAAATGATGATGAAATTTTGAAAATCCTTACGCTAATGTCTTGTACTTGTTGGATAACGATAGATACAGTCGAAAAATCTTCGATGCTAATTTTTATTGTCGTTTTTGAATGTAACTCTTGGTAGCATTTATATTGTTTCAAATTATAATTATTATTAATTATAGGTTAAGACTCTCAATTACATTTATTTTCTTTTTCCGTTAAGTTTAGTTTATACATATATGTCTTCCCTCTAATAAGATGTAAGATCTACTGGGAAATGAACATATTATTATTATTAAATTTAATGATGATAGTGCAAGCATTTTTTTTTTAGAAATTCTACAAACAAAACGAAAATTTTGTTCAAAATATAGGATATTTATGCCAAAGAATAAAAAAATTGGAACAAAAAAGGCAAATATACAGTAGAAAAAAAACATTTAAGCCCAAAAAAAAACTAGATTATAATAAGTTTCCGAAAATAAAAAAAATAAAAAATTATAAACAATAATGCAGGTTACAAATCTAAAATGGAGAAGAAAAAACCACAAACAGAAACATAAACATAAACTCGTAAAAGCGCCAAAAATTCAAAAATTTAAAAATTTAGAGCAAAAATCGAAAATTCGGGGACAAAAATAAAAAATGCAAATTTGAAAATTGAAGATTAAAAAAACAAATCGTGTTATTATGTCTTAATTTATATAGTTTAATAAAAACATTACAATTTCATTGTTAAATTAAAATATTATTTAAAAAAACTATTTTTTCTTTGTTTTTCTTTTCCTCAATTTTTGTATTTATTAAGTCTTTAGTTGTTAATTCGTGACATATATCTTTATATCGCTGTAATGATCTTCCTGTAGGGCAATAAATGAGTATTATTATTATTATTATTTAAAAACAAAAAATATTTTCTTAATATCTTCTTATTATATTCTAAAAAATTCGGCCAATACAAAGAAAATTTAGAGATAGAAAATTAGACAAAAAAAATAGAAAAAACCACCTCAAAAATTTAAAATATAAGCCAAAGAAATCAAAAATTAAAAATCGTGGCCAAGAAAAATCGAAAATTTAGACCAAAAATAAAAAAACTCGGGGTCTAAAAAAAGACAAAAATCGAAAATTGTGACCAAAGTAAAAAATATTTAGGCTGCTGAACAATTCAAGAATTTGAAGAAAATAATCGAAAAAGACAGGCCAACGCTCTAAAATATAAGCCAAAAATAAAATAAAAAATCCTAGTCTAGAATTAAAAAATGCAGACCAAAAAATTGAAATTTCAAGTAAAAAAAAATACTATTTTTTAGCCCCAAAAATAAGTTTCTGACCCGAATCTTGAAAGTGGTGGCCAATAAATTAAAAAATTCACGCATAAAAATCAATATTTTTTGGCCAAAATAAATAAAATTTCAAGAAGATAAAAATTTACACCAAAAAAAATCGAAAAACCCAAAACACAAAAATGTAAAATGTAGACTAAAAAAATTAGAAGTAAACAATTGTTGCTAAAAAAATCGAAAATTTAAACTAAAAATCAAAAAGTCGGACCCAAAAATCCAGACAAAAAATCGAAAATTTTAACAAACAAATCGAAAATTGTGACAAAAAAATTTATAAATTTGAAAAAAAAACTTAAAAAACAGCCCGAAGTTCTAAAATATAGACCAAAAAATAAAGAATCCTAATCTAGAAATAAAAAATGCAGACCAAAAAATTTAAAACTCGAATAAAAGAAAAATCATTCGCCAGTTTTAGTCTCAAAATTAAGTTTGGGGCCCTAATCTTGAAAATAATGGGCAACATTTTTAAACAATTCAGACATAAAAAACATCATTCAGATTAGAAATTATAAAATAAAGGGCAAAAATTAAAAACTTACACAAAGAAACTCGAAAATGCCAGCAAAAAAGAGCGCATATAAATGAATAATTCAGTAAAAAAATCAAAAACCAAAAATTTAAGCCTAAGTATAAAAAATTCGAGCCTTAAAAATAAAACAATTTCAAAAAGCAAATCGAAATTTTTGGTCAAAATAAAGAAAATTTATAGATACAAAATGTACATAAACTTTTTGCATCTTATGTATGGTTTGTATTTTGAATTGTATTGTGAAATAAATGAAATGAAATGTAAAAATCGAAAAACACATCAAAAATGTAAAATGTAGGCTAAAAAAATTAGAAGCAAACAATTGTGACTAAAAAAATCGAAAATTTAGATCAAAAATCAAAAAGTCGGACATAAAAATAAAAAATCCAGACAAGAAAATCGAACGTTTCAACAAACAAATCGAAAATTGTGACCAAAAAAATCATAAATTTGAAGAAGAAAAAAATCTAAAAAAAAAGCTGACGCTCCAAAATATAGACCAAAAAATAAATAATCCTAGTCTAGAAATAAAAAATGCAGACCAAAAAATTTAAAACTCAAATAAAAGAAAAATAATTTGCCATTTTTAGCTTCAAAATTAAGTTTGGGAGCCGAATCTTGAAAATAATGGACAAAAAATTTAAAAATTCAAACATAAAAACCAATATTCAGGTTACAAAATATAAAATCAAGGACAAAAACTAAAAATTCAGACCAAAAAAAATTCAAAAATTGCAGCAAAAATAAAAATTCAAGTCTAAAAATCAAAAATTTGAACAAACAAATCGAAAATTTTGGCCAAAGTTTAGAGAAGATCAAAAATATAGACCAAGAAAACTCAAGAATAGCAGCTAAAATAAAAATTCAATCCCAAAAATCAAAAATTTGAACGAATAAATCGAAAATTTTGGCCAAAATTTAGAGAAGATAAAAAATATAGACCAAAAAACTTGAAAAAAAAACAAAACGTGGGCTAAAAAATGAAAAATAAACAGTCGTGGCCAAATAATCGAAAGTTTAGACCAATAAGTAAAAACTCGGGTCGTAAAAATAAAAAAAATGCCGACAAAAAATCAAAAATTTTAACAAACAAATCGAAAATTGTGGCTAAAATGAAGAATATTTAAGCCAAAAAATTAAGAATTTGAAAAGAAAAAAAAAATCGAAAAAATTAAAATAAATTAATGCGTGTAATAAAGCCAAAGAAAAAAAGCTGCGAAACAAAAGTTCGACCTTCAATTGTCTATTATTTTTTCAAGATAACTCTTGAACAGATGACCCGATTTAAAAAAAAATCTTGAAGTAACTTATAGTACTCGTTAACTAGATGTAGATAGGACGAAAATAGAAAATTCGACGGTCAATTGTTTTTCGGTTTTTTTATTGATTGGATGATCAGATTTTGAAAATTCTTTAAATGAATTACATTTATCAAACACGTGTCAATACGGTGAATAACGGATTTTTTTTCAATTTAAGTTTTGGGAGTTGTGGTTTTGTTTCTAACTTGGATATCTCATTTGTTTTGATGAGAAATCAGAAATACAATATTTCTGAATGGATTTGGAAATTTTCAAGTTGATTCCTCAATTTATTAGCTCTGCACAAATTTTCTAATCGTTGAATGCAATTTTCGTTTTCTCCTGTTTAAGTTTAGGGTGTTGTGATTTTGTTTTCAGCTTGGTTATGTCAATTGTTTTGATGAGAAATTAGAAATACAATATTTCTGAATGGATTTGGAAACTTTCAAGTTGATTCCTCAATTTATTAGTTCTGCGCAAATTTTCCAATTGTTAAATGCAATTTTGGTTTTTTCCAGTTTAAGTTTAGGGTGTTGTGATTTTGTTTTCAGCTTGGATATGTCAATTGTTTTGATGAGAAGTTAGAAATACAATATTTCTGAATGGATTTGGAAACTTTCAAATTAATTCCTCAATTTGTTAGTTCTGCAGAAATTTTCTAATCGTTGAATGCAATTTTCGTTTTCTTCAGTTTAAATTTTGAGTGTTGTGGTTTTGTTTCTAACTTGGATATGTCATTTGTTTTGGTGAGAAATTAGAAATACAATATTTCTGAATGGATTTGGAAACTTACAAGTTAATTCCTCAATTTGTTAGTTCTGCAGAAATTTTCTAATCTTCCAATGCAAATTTCGTTTTCTCCTGTTTAAGTTTTGGGTGTTGTGGTTTTGTTTTCAGCTTGGATATGTCATTTGTTTTGATGAGAGATTAGAAATACAATATTTCTGATTGGATTTGGAAACTTTCAAGTTGATTCCTCAATTTGTTAGTTCTGCACAAATTTTTTAATCGCCGAGTGCAATTTTCGTTTTCTTCAATTTAAGTTTTGGGCGTTGTGATTTTGTTTCTAGCTTAGATATGTCAATTGTTGTGATGAAAAATTAGAAATACAATATTTCTGAATGGATTTGGAAACTTTCAAGATAACACGTCTCGAGTTCTCGGTAATAAACGGCATTTTGGTAAAACGTTTACGTTATTTCCATAAGTCACCCGAGTATAGCATTTTTGTCTTTAAGATTGTTTTCGTGTTTCCAAAATGCCAGAGCCATAAACATCGACCGAGAGAGGAGGATGAGGACCACCGCGAAATTCTTCATTCGAAACGCTTTTGTGATAAACGCGAAATGTATTTCTTAATGCTGAAATCGCGAGCGAAAAAAAAATACGATAAAACGGTAATGGTTGCCTTTTACTCGATTGCAAATATATCGTCGTCGGCACATGTCCAAAGGGTAATTAATATTAGTTCTACATGTGCAGATTGTTCCAGTTTAGTGACTTTATTGGCCGTTTCAAAAAGCCGACACGCAAACCGATTCGTAAGAAAACAAAAAATGGTAATGTTCACCGCTGAATCACACAAGTTGATAAAAATTGACACGGGATATGTAAATTAGTGTGTTAAGGTTAATTGAATTCTTCACGATTTTATTTACCTTGTGTAGGCAGGAAAAAAAA
This sequence comes from Ocypus olens, assembly GCA_910593695.2. Classification (NCBI taxonomy): domain Eukaryota; kingdom Metazoa; phylum Arthropoda; class Insecta; order Coleoptera; family Staphylinidae; genus Ocypus; species Ocypus olens. Next base: position 68,687,954 of record OU343047.1, read on the forward strand.
TGACAAAAAGTTGATTACAACCTTAACGTTTCCCTCTCTTAATTCTTAAAATAAAAATGGTGATGTGGTCATCATGTTACTTTCTCCGACTTGATGGTATCATTTATATTTACGCTTTCATGGTTTATTTTCAATTTAAATCATATTTTAAATGTACATCGAGCGTTTCGTAGACTCGGATGAAACTGACGTTTAAAACGTCAAAATTATGGAAGATGGAAAAATTATATTTCAAATTCAAAAACTCAATTTTCTCAAAAACTAAAGGGATTTCGAAAAAAATTTATTCTTTATAAGTTGTTCATTTTAGCATTATTTACAATTATTATGAAAATAAATTTGCTGTAACTATTATCGTTTTATAATTACAAACTAAAAATTAAGAAAAATAAAATAAATTTTTTTCTCGAATAAAAATGATTTTATGAAAAATGTTTTCAAGCAAAAGATGTTCATTTCTTCGTTGTCTTCAATGTTTGTTTAAATGTTTTTGTGATATTTTTCATATTTAAGAAAATATTGGCAAAAAACAAAAAACAGTTAAGGTAAACACCCACTTCCGGTGTACGAAATTTTACCGAAAGCTTTTCAGTTCTTCAGATTATCAAATACGATGGACGTTCAAAGTTTCATATCAATTGCTGTATTAGTTTTTGAGATACAGTCATTTTCTATGATTTGTTATTATTATAAATAATTATGTATAATGTTTACACACATTGGCCATTAAGTATTTAATGAGACCACTCTCTCCGCCATCATATTATCGTTTACATTAAATTAAATTAAATGCTGCATACGATTTGAATACGTTATCTCTCCGTTGTGGGAAATTCTCTCCAAATGACAGGTATTTTCTATTTGTCGTTATAAATGGGATGTTGTTTATCAATTTAACTTAACGTAGGTTGATTTTTCTCACCGGTAAAATAAATCAAACGGTTTCTTTCTGAACGGTATTTTGTTATCAAAGGACATTCACCGAGACGGAAATGCCACATAAAATATTTGAAATAAAATTTGAATACAGTCCCAATTCCCAAAAAGTAAAGCGGAAATATTTACAACTTTAAATTATGCATCGTATCATCATCTATTACGTACATTTTATGCTAAACATTTGATGCCATTTCAACAATTTCTGGAAAGAAAAATTGTGTCTGTGCACGCTGTATCTCAAAAACTAATGGAGCAATTGATATGAAACTTTGAACGTACGTCTTATTTGATAATCCGAAGAAGTGTAAAGCTTTTGGTAAAATTTCGTACACCGGAAGTGGGCGTTTACCTTAACTGTTTTTTGTTTTTTGCCAATATTTTCTTAAATATGAAAAATATCACAAAAACATTTAAACAAACTTTGAAGACAACAAAGAAATGAACATCTTTTGCTTGAAAACATTTTTCATAAAATCATTTTTATTCGAGAAAAAAATGTATTATTTTTCTTTAATTTTTAGTTTATAATTATAAAACGATAATAGTTACAGCAAATTTATGTTAATAATAATTGTAAAGAATGCTAAAATGAACAACTTATAAAGAATAAGTTTTTCTCGAAATCCCTTTAGTTTTTGAGTAAACTGAGTTTTTGAATTTGAAGTATAATTTTTCCAATTTGACGTTTTAAACGTCAGTTTCATCCTCTCGATGTACATTTAACATATGATTTCAATTGAAAATAAACCATGAAAACGTACATTTCTTTCCTCCAATCATCTCAAAATGATTCTTATAAAACGGAATCTGTGTTATGACGGCAATAAACGTTTACATCGTCTTCAGTTGACTACACAAAGCCATTTTTTCCGAAAGCGCAAATTGTTTTTAATTGGCCCTTTTGCAATGCACGTTTACTTTATTGGTCGTTCATCGGTTTTACGGCCGGATAGTAAATTGGCGTTTACTGCTCGGAATTAGAATAGCCTTCTCCGTTGATCGTCGAAGTGGTGAAAGTCCGCGTGATTACTCATAATCGTAAAATATGATATTATTTATGGGGATGCTCTAATTTAGCCATTAAACTCGATTTCAGTTACTGAACGTCATAAAGGAAATTTACGTGCGAAGCAAAATTAACCGCAATGCACTCACTGCGAACGGTAAAAAGAGACGCGAAGAGAAACACGGCGTCATTAGCCTGCGTGCATATAATGGATAAATTAGATGGTCGTAAAGTGTAAACGCGAATGCGAAGTGGAAACAAATATTAACTAATCAGAATTTGATTGGTTTTCAGTCGATTTTTCAGACTTTTAACGGCACGGTTTGCAAATTTGTGCTTCTTGTGTGCAAATTGGTCGAATTCAATTAAAATTGGTGATTTGAAATTTTTGACGAAAATCAGAAAAATCATCAAAGGGTCCCCCCTTCTTACTTTTTCCCAAAAAATGCATTTGAAATGATTTCCTGAAGAAACCACTGGTTCGATTCGGGGTTTCTATACGCCATTCGAAAGATCTCATTAAGACGCTTCAGAAAATGTAGTTTCGCAATAACAAATGTCAATTTGAAGCCCCTGACGCGTCAGCAAAGAAAACGCGAAAATGGAAAAAATCGAAAAAATCAACTTTCTTAATAATCATCGCAAACCTTTATGTAATACAACTTTTTTCATCAGAAGAACGAGATAAATCAATTGGCGTTAACAAATTTCATCCAGAAGAAAATGCAAAAAAGTTAGCAAGACACCATGAACTTTATAGAAAATTTTGAAAAAAGTCGATTTTTTCAGACTTTGAACGGCTGTAGCGGCTAAACGAAGAATCCAATTTGAACGCGGATTTCAAATTTGTGTTCCTCGTGTGTCAATTAGTCGGATTTAATTAAAATTGGCGATTTGAAATTTTTGACGAAAACCAGAAAAATCATCCAAGGGTCCCCCCTTCTTACTTTTTCCCAAAAAATGCATTTGAAATGATTTCCTGAAGAAACCACTGGTTCGATTCGGGGTTTCTATACGCCATTCGAAAGATCTCATTAAGACGCTTCAGAAAATGTAGTTTCGCAATAACAAATGTCAATTTGAAGCCCGTGGCGCGTTCGCAAAGAAAACTCGAAAAAGTAAAAAATGAAAAATAGGATTCTCCATTAATACATTTATTATTATTATACAATGAAGCACCTTAATTTATACACAAAAACAATTTCAATACGCGGATATCTTTCCATTTAATTAACAAACGTATTTAACTATAATTGATATCCCACATGCATGGAGAACTTGTTCCCAGCGTTTGTTTAAGTGTTATTAAGTTATTCCGGAATCGCTTGCATAATTTCAGCGTTAATTATGTTATTTACACTTAAATCCGTGCATGGATTACTATCATTTATCTATTAAACGTATGTACATACGTAGAGAAAGCAAATATTTTTCTTTGTTCCCAGTGAAAGTGAACACTTCGCGCGCCAAATTATCTCACGAGGCGAAATTGGTCATACGTACACAGAAAAAAAAAAGGTCAAATATTTGCGTGGGCGGAAAGAGATGGTGAACACGTACAGTCATGCAAATTAGAAGGCAACAGTGAAATTCGATGCGACGTCCAAATTTGGATATTCGCAAGAGAATAAATAACGTAACCGTTGAACAGTTATTTAATCTAAAACGTGTGTTTTATTTTGCACGTTAATGTTTTATGAATATATTATAACTGTGTTTGTTGTGTTGAAGCATAAGTGACATGCTTTAATTTTTTTGTCGATAAATCATTACACAACACCACGGTCATGCCTAGTCAGTAATGAAAAAAAAACGATTTTTGATATTTGACATTTTTAACAAGGATAATATTTGGAGAATGCTTTTTGAAAAGTTGGAATTTTATTTTAAAATAAAAAAAACGATTTTTGATGTTTTTTTCAGCAAGAATATTTGGAGAATATTCCTTGAAAAGTTGGAATTTTTATTTTTTTAATTATTAGTTAATTCTAGGTAATTTTTTGGTTTCCTATGTTATAATAGGACATTGGTATATAATATGTGCGTTTTGTACTAATGATAAAGTTATTGCAGTTATGTATTATATTTTATTAATGACCATTTCCCGGCGCATTCACCATTAATACAACAAAACTGGACTCGTAAATTGTCCTAATAATTATCGCGGTATGACGTCGCATAAACAAAATAATAACTAAAAACTGTCTTGATGCTGTAGATAACACATTGCAAAAATAAAATAAATCCAGCAAGACTTGTAGTTAACAACTACTTTAAACAATATATGTAATACATCTTTATTACCAGAAACAATACTACAAATAATTAACAGGCAAGTGATAAAATAATGTTGGTTTGTTAGTTTGCCAAATGGCAATCGACCAGAGGTCTTTAAGCCTGGCTTAAACAATATTTCATCAAATAAATTAAATAACTTTCTAGTCTGATAAAAATAATGGTGATGCTGCCATCATGCAACTCTCTCCGATTTGATTTGTGATATTTTGCATATTTATCGATTCCTCTCTCAGAAACTAGCGGGATTTCGAAAAAAAAGTTATTCATTAACATTGAAATTTCCTACAATTTTTGTTTATTCAATTTGTTGCAACAATTTGAGAAATTTCGAACTACAAATTTAACAGTAGATCTGTTCAAGAGTGATTATTTCAAAATCTAGCGTTAAGTTTTATTCCTATTTTTGTAGAATGGTGAAGCACAATCAATTCTTAGTAACTTTGGAAAGTTTGAAGTTTGTTGCAACTGTTTTTATATTTAATTGAGCAATTTGAAAAATTTCGAACTTCAAATTTAACAGTAGATCTGTTCAAGTATGATTATTTTAAAATCTAGCGTTAAGTTATATTCCGATTTTTGTAGAATGGTGAAGCACAATAAATTCTTGGTAACTTTGGAAAGTTTGAAGTTTGTTGCAACTGTTTTTATATTTAATTGAGCAATTTGAAAAATTTCGAACTATAAATTTAACAGTAGATCCGTTCAAGTGTGATTATTTCAAAATCTAGCGTTAAGTTATATTCCGATTTTTGTAGAATGGTGAAGCACAATTAATTCTTAGTAACTTTAAAAAGTTTGAAGTTTGTTGCAACTGTTTTTATATTTAATTGAGCAATTTGAAAAATTTCGAACTTCAAATTTAACAGTAGATCTGTTCAAGTATGATTATTTTAAAATCTAGCGTTAAGTTATATTCCGATTTTTGTAGAATGGTGAAGCACAATTAATTCTTAGTAACTTTGAAAAGTTTGAAGTTTGTTGCAACTGTTTTTATATTTAATTGAGCAATTTGAAAAATTTCGAACTTCAAATTTAACAGTAGATCTGTTCAAGTATGATTATTTTAAAATCTAGCGTTAAGTTATATTCCGATTTTTGTAGAATGGTGAAGCACAATTAATTCTTAGTAACTTTAAAAAGTTTGAAGTTTGTTGCAACTGTTTTTATATTTAATTGAGCAATTTGAAAACATTTTTAACTTTAAATTTAACAGTAGATCCGTTCAAGTGTGATTATTTCAAAATCTAGCGTTAAGTTATATTCCGATTTTTATAGAATCGTGAAGCACAATACATTGTCAGTAACTTTGGAATGTTTGAAGTTTGTTGCAACTGTTTTTATATTTAATTGAGCAATTTGAAAAATTTCGAACTATAAATTTAACAGTAGATCCGTTCAAGTGTGATTATTTCAAAATCTAGCGTTAAGTTGTATTCCGATTTTTATAGAAGGGTGAAGCGCAATCAATTCTTAGTAACTTTGAAAAGTTTGAAGTTTGTTGCAACTGTTTTTATATTTAATTGAGCATTTTGAAAAATTTCGAACTTAAAATTTAATAGTAGATCTGTTCAAGTGCGATTATTTCAAAATCAAGCGCCAAGTTGTATTCCGATTTTTGTAGAATCGTGAAGCACAATACATTCTTAGTAACTTTGAAAAGTTTGAAGTTTGTTGCAACTGTTTTTATATTTAATTGAGCAATTTGAAAAATTTCGAACTATAAATTTAACAGTAGATCCGTTCAAGTGTGATTATTTCAAAATCTAGCGTTAAGTTATATTCCGATTTTTATAGAATGGTGAAGCACAATTAATTCTTAGTAACTTTGGAAAGTTTGAAGTTTGTTGCAACTGTTTTTATATTTATTTGAGCAATTTGAAAAATTTCGAACTATAAATTTAACAGTAGATCCGTTCAAGTGTGATTATTTCAAAATCTAGCGTTAAGTTATATTCCGATTTTTATAGAATGGTGAAGCACAATTAATTCTTAGTAACTTTGGAAAGTTTGAAGTTTGTTGCAACTGTTTTTATATTTATTTGAGCAATTTGAAAAATTTCGAACTACAAATTTAACAGTAGATCTGTTCAAGTGTGATTATTTCAAAATCTAGCGTTAAGTTGTATTCCGATTTTTGTAGAAGGTTGAAGCGCAATAAATTCTTAGTAACTTTGGAAAGTTTTAAGTTTGTTGCAACTGTTTTTATATTTAATTGAGCAATTTGAAAAATTTTGAACTTGAAATTTAACAGTAGATCCGTTCAAGTGTGATTATTTCAAAATCTAGCGTTAAGTTATATTCCGATTTTTGTAGAATCGTGAAGCACAATCAATTCTTAGTAACTTTGGAAAGTTTGAAGTTTGTTGCAACTGTTTTTATATTTAATTGAGCAATTTGAAAAATTTCGAACTTCAAATTTAACAGTAGATCTGTTCAAGTGTGATTATTTCAAAATCTAGCGTTAAGTTATATTCCGATTTTTGTAGAATGGTGAAGCACAATAAATTCTTGGTAACTTTGGAAAGTTTGAAGTTTGTTGCAACTGTTTTTATATTTAATTGAGCAATTTGAAAAATTTCGAACTATAAATTTAACAGTAGATCCGTTCAAGTGTGATTATTTCAAAATCTAGCGTCAAGTTATATTCCGATTTTTGTAGAATGGTGAAGCACAATAAATTCTTGGTAACTTTGGAAAGTTTGAAGTTTGTTGCAACTGTTTTTATATTTAATTGAGCAATTTGAAAAATTTCGAACTTAAAATTTAACAGTAGATCTGTTCAAGAGTGATTATTTCAAAATCTAGCTTTAAGTTATATTCCGATTTTTGTAGAATCGTGAAGCACAATAAATTCTTAGTAACTCTGGAAAGTTTGAAGTTTGTTGCAACTGTTTTTATATTTAATTGAGCAATTTGAAAAATTTCGAACTTCAAATTTAACAGTAGATCTGTTCAAGTGTAATTATTTCAAAATCTAGCGTCAAGTTATATTCCGATTTTTGTAGAATGGTGAAGCACAATAAATTCTTGGTAACTTTGGAAAGTTTGAAGTTTGTTGCAACTGTTTTTATATTTAATTGAGCAATTTGAAAAATTTTTAACTTTAAATTTAACAGTAGATCTGTTCAAGAGTGATTATTTCAAAATCTAGCGTTAAGTTGTATTCCGATTTTTGTAGAAGGTTGGAGTGCAATAAATTCTTAGTAACTGTGGAAAGTTTGAAGTTTGTTGCAACTGTTTTTATATTTAATTGAGCAATTTGAAAAATTCCGAACTTCAAATTTAACAGTAGATCTGTTCAAGTGTGATTATTTCAAAATCTAGCGTTAAGTTATATTCCGATTTTTGTAGAATGGTGAAGCACAATAAATTCTTGGTAACTTTGGAAAGTTTGAAGTTTGTTGCAACTGTTTTTATATTTAATTGAGCAATTTGAAAAATTTCGAACTATAAATTTAACAGTAGATCCGTTCAAGTGTGATTATTTCAAAATCTAGCGTTAAGTTATATTCCGATTTTTGTAGAATGGTGAAGCACAATAAATTCTTGGTAACTTTGGAAAGTTTGAAGTTTGTTGCAACTGTTTTTATATTTAATTGAGCAATTTGAAAAATTTCGAACTTAAAATTTAACAGTAGATCTGTTCAAGAGTGATTATTTCAAAATCTAGCTTTAAGTTATATTCCGATTTTTGTAGAATCGTGAAGCACAATAAATTCTTAGTAACTCTGGAAAGTTTGAAGTTTGTTGCAACTGTTTTTATATTTAATTGAGCAATTTGAAAAATTTCGAACTTCAAATTTAACAGTAGATCTGTTCAAGTGTAATTATTTCAAAATCTAGCGTCAAGTTATATTCCGATTTTTGTAGAATGGTGAAGCACAATAAATTCTTGGTAACTTTGGAAAGTTTGAAGTTTGTTGCAACTGTTTTTATATTTAATTGAGCAATTTGAAAAATTTTTAACTTTAAATTTAACAGTAGATCTGTTCAAGAGTGATTATTTCAAAATCTAGCGTTAAGTTGTATTCCGATTTTTGTAGAAGGTTGGAGTGCAATAAATTCTTAGTAACTGTGGAAAGTTTGAAGTTTGTTGCAACTGTTTTTATATTTAATTGAGCAATTTGAAAAATTCCGAACTTCAAATTTAACAGTAGATCTGTTCAAGTGTGATTATTTCAAAATCTAGCGTTAAGTTATATTCCGATTTTTGTAGAATGGTGAAGCACAATAAATTCTTGGTAACTTTGGAAAGTTTGAAGTTTGTTGCAACTGTTTTTATATTTAATTGAGCAATTTGAAAAATTTCGAACTATAAATTTAACAGTAGATCCGTTCAAGTGTGATTATTTCAAAATCTAGCGTCAAGTTATATTCCGATTTTTGTAGAATGGTGAAGCACAATAAATTCTTGGTAACTTTGGAAAGTTTGAAGTTTGTTGCAACTGTTTTTATATTTAATTGAGCAATTTGAAAAATTTTTAACTTAAAATTTAACAGTAGATCTGTTCAAGAGTGATTATTTCAAAATCTAGCGTTAAGTTATATTCCGATTTTTGTAGAATCGTGAAGCACAATGAATTCTTAGTAACTTTGGAAAGTTTGAAGTTTGTTGCAACTGTTTTTATATTTAATTGAGCAATTTGAAAAAATTTTAACTTGAAATTTAACAGTAGATCCGTTCAAGTGTGTTATTTCAAAATCTAGCGTTAAGTTATATTCCGATTTTTGCAGAATCGTGAAGCACAATGAATTCTTAGTAACTTTGGAAAGTTTGAAGTTTGTTGCAACTGTTTTTATATTTAATTGAGCAATTTGAAAAAATTTTAACTTTAAATTTAACAGTAGATCTGTTCAAGAGTGATTATTTCAAAATCTAGCGTTAAGTTATATTCCGATTTTTGTAGAATCGTGAAGCACAATCAATTCTTAGTAACTTTGGAAAGTTTGAAGTTTGTTGCAACTGTTTTTATATTTAATTGAGCAATTTGAAAAATTTCGAACTTCAAATTTAACAGTAGATCTGTTCAAGTGTGATTATTTCAAAATCTAGCGTTAAGTTATATTCCGATTTTTGTAGAATGGTGAAGCACAATAAATTCTTGGTAACTTTGGAAAGTTTGAAGTTTGTTGCAACTGTTTTTATATTTAATTGAGCAATTTGAAAAATTTCGAACTATAAATTTAACAGTAGATCCGTTCAAGTGTGATTATTTCAAAATCTAGCGTCAAGTTATATTCCGATTTTTGTAGAATGGTGAAGCACAATAAATTCTTGGTAACTTTGGAAAGTTTGAAGTTTGTTGCAACTGTTTTTATATTTAATTGAGCAATTTGAAAAATTTCGAACTTAAAATTTAACAGTAGATCTGTTCAAGAGTGATTATTTCAAAATCTAGCTTTAAGTTATATTCCGATTTTTGTAGAATCGTGAAGCACAATAAATTCTTAGTAACTCTGGAAAGTTTGAAGTTTGTTGCAACTGTTTTTATATTTAATTGAGCAATTTGAAAAATTTCGAACTTCAAATTTAACAGTAGATCTGTTCAAGTGTAATTATTTCAAAATCTAGCGTTAAGTTATATTCCGATTTTTGTAGAATCGTGAAGCACAATAAATTCTTAGTAACTCTGGAAAGTTTGAAGTTTGTTGCAACTGTTTTTATATTTAATTGAGCAATTTGAAAAATTTCGAACTATAAATTTAACAGTAGATCCGTTCAAGTGTGATTATTTCAAAATCTAGCGTCAAGTTATATTCCGATTTTTGTAGAATGGTGAAGCACAATAAATTCTTGGTAACTTTGGAAAGTTTGAAGTTTGTTGCAACTGTTTTTATATTTAATTGAGCAATTTGAAAAATTTTTAACTTAAAATTTAACAGTAGATCTGTTCAAGAGTGATTATTTCAAAATCTAGCTTTAAGTTATATTCCGATTTTTGTAGAATCGTGAAGCACAATAAATTCTTAGTAACTCTGGAAAGTTTGAAGTTTGTTGCAACTGTTTTTATATTTAATTGAGCAATTTGAAAAATTTCGAACTTCAAATTTAACAGTAGATCTGTTCAAGTGTGATTATTTCAAAATCTAGCTTTAAGTTATATTCCGATTTTTGTAGAATCGTGAAGCACAATAAATTCTTAGTAACTCTGGAAAGTTTGAAGTTTGTTGCAACTGTTTTTATATTTAATTGAGCAATTTGAAAAATTTCGAACTTCAAATTTAACAGTAGATCTGTTCAAGTGTAATTATTTCAAAATCTAGCGTCAAGTTATATTCCGATTTTTGTAGAATGGTGAAGCACAATAAATTCTTGGTAACTTTGGAAAGTTTGAAGTTTGTTGCAACTGTTTTTATATTTAATTGAGCAATTTGAAAAATTTTTAACTTTAAATTTAACAGTAGATCTGTTCAAGAGTGATTATTTCAAAATCTAGCGTTAAGTTGTGTTCCGATTTTTGTAGAAGGTTGGAGTGCAATAAATTCTTAGTAACTGTGGAAAGTTTGAAGTTTGTTGCAACTGTTTTTATATTTAATTGAGCAATTTGAAAAATTCCGAACTTCAAATTTAACAGTAGATCTGTTCAAGTGTGATTATTTCAAAATCTAGCGTTAAGTTATATTCCGATTTTTGTAGAATGGTGAAGCACAATAAATTCTTGGTAACTTTGGAAAGTTTGAAGTTTGTTGCAACTGTTTTTATATTTAATTGAGCAATTTGAAAAATTTCGAACTATAAATTTAACAGTAGATCCGTTCAAGTGTGATTATTTGAAAATCTAGCGTCAAGTTATATTCCGATTTTTGTAGAATGGTGAAGCACAATAAATTCTTGGTAACTTTGGAAAGTTTGAAGTTTGTTGCAACTGTTTTTATATTTAATTGAGCAATTTGAAAAATTTTTAACTTAAAATTTAACAGTAGATCTGTTCAAGAGTGATTATTTCAAAATCTAGCGTTAAGTTATATTCCGATTTTTGTAGAATCGTGAAGCACAATGAATTCTTAGTAACTTTGGAAAGTTTGAAGTTTGTTGCAACTGTTTTTATATTTAATTGAGCAATTTGAAAAATTTTTAACTTGAAATTTAACAGTAGATCCGTTCAAGTGTGATTATTTCAAAATCTAGCGTTAAGTTATATTCCGATTTTTGCAGAATCGTGAAGCACAATGAATTCTTAGTAACTTTGGAAAGTTTGAAGTTTGTTGCAACTGTTTTTATATTTAATTGAGCAATTTGAAAAATTTCGAACTATAAATTTAACAGTAGATCCGTTCAAGTGTGATTATTTCAAAATCTAGTGTTAAGTTATATTCCGATTTTTGTAGAATGGTGAAGCACAATAAATTCTTAGTAACTTTGAATAGTTTGAAGTTTGTTGCAACTGTTTTTATATTTATTTGAGCAATTTGAAAAATTTCGAACTACAAATTTAACAGTAGATCCGTTCAAGTGTGATTATTTCAAAATCTAGTGTTAAGTTATATTCCGATTTTTGTAGAATGGTGAAGCACAATTAATTCTTAGTAACTTTGAAAAGTTTGAAGTTTGTTGCAACTGTTTTTATATTTAATTGAGCAATTTGAAAAATTTCGAACTATAAATTTAACAGTAGATCCGTTCAAGTGTGATTATTTCAAAATCTAGCGTTAAGTTATATTCCGATTTTTGTAGAAACGTAAAGCACAATAAATTTCTAGTAACTTTGGAAAGTTTGAAGTTTGTTGCAACTGTTTTTATATTTAATTGAGCAATTTGAAAAATTTCGAACTATAAATTTAACAGTAGATCCGTTCAAGTGTGATTATTTCAAAATCTAGCGTTAAGTTATATTCCGATTTTTGTAGAATGGTGAAGCACAATTAATTCTTAGTAACTTTGAAAAGTTTGAAGTTTGTTGCAACTGTTTTTATATTTAATTGAGCAATTTGAAAAATTTCGAACTATAAATTTAACAGTAGATCCGTTCAAGTGTGATTATTTCAAAATCTAGCGTTAAGTTATATTCCGATTTTTGTAGAATGGTGAAGCACAATTAATTCTTAGTAACTTTGAAAAGTTTGAAGTTTGTTGCAACTGTTTTTATATTTAATTGAGCAATTTGAAAAATTTCGAACTATAAATTTAACAGTAGATCCGTTCAAGTGTGATTATTTCAAAATCTAGTGTTAAGTTATATTCCGATTTTTGTAGAATGGTGAAGCACAATGAATTCTTAGTAACTTTGGAAAGCTTAAAGTTTGTTGCAACTGTTTTTATATTTAATTGAGCAATTTGAAAAATTTCGAACTACAAATTTAACAGTAGATCTGTTCAAGTGTGATTATTTCAAAATCTAGCGTTAAGATATATTCCGATTTTTGTAGAATGGTGAAGCACAATAAATTCTTAGTAACTTTGAATAGTTTGAAGTTTGTTGCAACTGTTTTTATATTTATTTGAGCAATTTGAAAAATTTCGAACTTCAAATTTAATAGTAGATCCGTTCAAGTTTGATTATTTCAATATCTAGCGTTAAGTTATATTCCGATTTTTGTAGAATGGTGAAGCATAATAAATTCTTAGTAACTTTGGAAAGTTTGTTGCAACTGTTTTTATATTTAATTGAGCAATTTGAAAAATTTCGAACTTAAAATTAATTTAACAGTAGATCTGTTCAAGTGTAATTATTTCAAAATCTAGCGTTACGTTATATTCCGATTTTTGTAGAATGGTGAAGCGCAATAAATTCTTAGTAACTTTGAATAGTTTGAAGTTTGTTGCAACTGTTTTTATATTTATTTGAGCAATTTGAAAAATTTCGAACTTCAAATTTAACAGTAGATCTGTTCAAGTGTGATTATTTCAAAATCTAGCGTTAAGTTATATTCCGATTTTTGTAGAATCATGAAGCACAATAAATTCTTAGTAACTTTGGAAAGTTTGAAGTTTGTTGCAACTGTTTTTATATTTAATTGAGCAATTTGAAAAATGTTGAACTTCAAATTTAACAGTAGATCTTAAAAATATTTCAAGATGCGAAACACCACATTTGCAATCTACCGCAAAATAAGCAAAAAAAAAACAATTACGATGTTATTAATTATAGGTACAGGCATCTAATTTTAAAACTAATTAAAATTATTTCGAAATAATTAACAATTATTGAAACGGCCATCATTGATTAACCAACTTTCGATACCTAAATTACTACCAGCATCGCTCCTTAAGTTTAAGGCTACCGAAAAACCAAGGCGAGAGCAATCCGTTTTAATCTAATAACACGTCTTTCTCGAAATCGTTGCTCCATTTCACAACCGAGTTCGGAATTGAACGCATTAGAAAATTACGGTTGTGCCCGAAAAATCTAATTAAGCTCAAGAGCCGCGTACGGCTCCGGTAATTACATGGGAAGATCCCTGAACAACAAATGAAGGTCGCCAAAATTCAAAAATCTAGTTCCCAGATCGTGAAGGAGGCGGAGGTGGAGGTGGAGGAGGAGGAGGAGATGGAGGAGAACGAGCGCACAATGGAATGAAAATGTAACATTCACTGACCTCTGCACAGACGAGAAGAATGACTCATTACTCGGGCATCTTTCTCCACGATCACGATCGTTTTATTATTGTTATTTTTTTTCCTGTTCAGTTCGGTTTGATCACAAAGACCAATTATCCCGTTTAATAACGTTATGTTTGAAAAATGATCGAATGACCCGAGATTTATCGTGTGGGCTGAATATGATATATAGAATTGAGGTGAATCAAAAAATCTATTGTATCGTTTGATGCAAAAAATATACTGTTACAGGGTCTTTGTCTCCATAACTGGTAACATATTTGAACACTGGCCCATCAGATATTGCCGATGGTTTGGGATGTATGTATAAAATATAAAAGGAAAGAATGAATTTACTTGCTCACAGTACGAACATTTTCTTAAGCAATCTTCTGTATTTAGCATAGATGTAATAAATTTCTAACATTTACTTCTCACGCTGCGAATTTTCACAAAAAATCTCAAGTATGTTAATTTTGTATATTTCGCATGGCAATACATTTTATGTTATTAACCATTTTGCTCACGCCCACGCCGATCGTCCATTAAATTTAAATTTATTTCCTGTGGCCTCGATTTCGTCTTTTCCTGCCTTCTCGTCTTCATCTGCATTATTGTTGTTGTTGTTGTCTTCGGATTTTCCCGTTCATCGGCGGTATGCGTGCCGACTCGAATGGTGAGTGAATTGACTTCTTGTTTATGGTCACAACTCGCATTCTTTGCCCAAAAGTTATTCACTCGGTTGACTGGTAGGAACTGTAGGAAGTGTCTGTGGCGGAATGCGGTTTCTGGTTTCTGGCGTGAAGGCGCTCAACAGCGGAGGCGATCGGTGCCATTGCTGTGCACTTAACAAATTTACAGATTCTAAAAGCGTTGGACTGGTTTTATTTAATTTTGTTGTATTTATAAATTCACTTTAATGTTTTTCAAAGGCTGCCATTTATGTTACGATAAAGATAAGATAAAATATTATTTTTGCACATCATTTAGGAGTAATCTGTCAAAATTTGAAGCACCTGTCACAACGGATGTAAATTTGACAGTCGAATAAATGGAAACTTTACGTTGTTATGTTAAATATTCCAATTTCAAACGCTGCCATTTATGTTACAATAAATATAGGATAAATCTTAATAAAATATTGTTTTTACACATCATTTAAGATTTTTCTGTCAAATTTTGAAGCACCTGTCGCAACGGACGTAAATTTGACAGCCGATTAAATTGAAACAATAAAATTCTGCTTTGAAGAGCTGTAATTTTTGATTCGTTAAAGATAGGATAAATCTTATTGAAGGATTGCTATCATATATTATTTAAGATTGTTTTTTTCAAAATTTGAACCACTTGTCACAAGAGATCTAAGTTTAACAATCGATTACATTAAAACACTGTATTCTATTTTTACTTTTTCCGTTACGAAGTACGAGAAAGTATTGTGATCGTGATTTTTTTTTCAAATTTTTTTTTACGGAAATATCAGTTTTGGAGTCCCTAGATACCACTTCAACAATTTCTGGAATTTTTTTTTGTGTCTGTGTGTGTGTGTGTGTGTGTCTGGCTGTGTGCGCTGTATCTCAAAAACTAATAGAGCAATTGATATGAAACTTTAAACATACGTCTTATTTGATAATCTGAAGAACTGAAAAGCTTTTGGTAAAATTTCGTACACCGAAAGTGGGCGTTTACCTTATCTATTTTTTGTTTTTTGCCAATATTTTCTTAAATATGAAAAATATCACAAAAATATTTAAGCAAACATTGAAGACAACAAAGAATTTAATATCTTTTGCTTGAAAACATTTTTCATAAAATCATTTTTATTCGAGAAAAAAATTTATTTTTTTTTTTTAATTTTAGGTTGATAATTATAAAACGATAATAGTTACAGCAAATTTATGTTAGTAATAATTGTAGAGAATGCCAAAATGAACAACTTATAAAGAATAAGTTTTTTTCGAAATCCCTTTAGTTTTTGAGTAAACTGAGTTTTTGAATTTGAAGTATAATATTTCATAATTTTGACGTTTTAAACGTCAGTTTCATCCGAGTCTACAAAACGTTCGATGTACATTTAAAATATAATTTAAACCATGAAAGCGTAAATAGAAATGATACCATCAAGTCGGAGAAAGTAACATGATGGCCACATCACCATTTTTAATTTTGATTACAAATTCTAGCAAGCGCCAGCAGTCTTAGCTTCAAAATAACATAATTGTTTCAATAATACACCGAATATTATAAACCGAACTGATTTTGAAAGTGGATGAACCCCATAATTTGCTTCGTAATTGAAAAGTTTCAAAAATTAAATTACTTTTTGTGTTTTTTTTTCTTAAAATTATGACTTGTTGTAGCTTCAAAAAGTCATAACATATTTAATAGCATACCAAATTTTATAAATCAAAATAATTTAGAGAGTATACGAGCTCAGAAATATGTTCTCTTTCTCTTCAGAAATTTAATGTTTTTTGTTTTTTTTTTCAAATTCTCATCAACAAAACCGCAAGCGTTTGCAGTCTTAGTTTCAAAACGGCATAGCTTTTTTAATAACACGCGGATTTTCATAAACCAAATTAATTTATAATAGTAGTCGAGTTCAGAAATATTTATTAGTGTTGAAAAATCTGAATATTAAATTTTTTTTTTTTTAATTCTTATCAGCAAATTCGGAAACGCTTGCAGTCTTAGCTTCAAAACGGCATAACATTCTTAATATTATTTTTATAAGCCAAACCGATTTTAAAAGTAAATAAACTCCATAATATGCTTCATAGTTGAAAAGCTACAAAAATTTAAATTTAAATTTTTTTAAACTTAGCAGTCTTAGCTTCAAAATATCATGCGGATTTTTAAAAACCAAACTAATGTAGAAAGTTCACGAGTTCCAAAATATGTTTAAGCGGTGAAAAATCAGAAAATTAGAATTTTGTATTTTTTTCGCTTCAAAATGTTATAATTTATTTAATATCGTGCGGATTTTTAAAAACCAAACTAATTCAGAAAGTTGATGAGTTCCGAAATATGTTTTTGCGGTGAAAAATGTGAAAATTTAAATTTTGTATTTTTCATGATTTAAAAAAAATCTTATCAACAAAACCGCAAACTCTAACAGTCTTCATAATGTCATAATTTTTTTCATAATATGTGGATTTTTATAAACCAAACTAATTTAGAAAGTTGATGAGTTCAGAAATATGTTTTAGCGATGAAAAATCTGAAAATTAAAATTTTGTATTTTTTATGTTTTTAAAAAAAATCTTATCAACAAAACCGCAGTAGCTTCATAATATCATAACTTTTTTCATGATGTGCGGATTTTTATAAACCGAACTGATTTTGAAAGTAAGTGAAATCCATAATATGCCACGTAGTTAGAATATTTCAAAAATTAAAATTTTATATTTTTTTGTGATTTTTTTCCAAAATTCTTATCAAGCACTTGCAGTTGTAGCTTCAAAAAGTCATACAATTTTTAATAATACGCGCGAATTTTTATAAACCAAACTGATTTAGAAAGTTGATGAGTTCAGAAATATGTTTTAGCGGTGAAAAATCTGAAAATTAAAATTTTGTATTTTTTATGATTAAATTTTTTTTAAACAAAACCGCAAACGCTAGCAGTCTTACCTTCATAATGTCATAACTTTTTTCATGATGTGCGGACTTTTATAAACCGAACTAATTTTGAAACTAAATGAACTCCGTAATATGGCTCGCAGTTAAAATATTTTAAAAATTGAAATTTTATATTTTTTTGTGATTTTTTCTAAAAAAATCACAACTCCTAAGAAAATTGTTGTATTTTTAAAAACCAAATTTATTTCGAAAGAATGATGTTTCCTAAACTAAATAAAATTTTTGTAGGATTATTTCATATTTTTTTTTCGTTGTCGATTTGACAATTAAAAATTTTGAATTTAAAAAAATTACAACTCGCAAGAGAATTGTATTTTCGAAAACGAAAATTATTTCGAAAAATGATGTTTCCTAAACTAATTAACTTTTTTGTAGAATTTTATCCGCATGATTAATGTTTATTTCATTTTTCTCGGCAATTCAAAATTTAAAATTAAAAAAAAAATCGCAACTCCTAAGAAAATTGTTGGATTTTTAAAAACTAAAATTATTTCGAAAGAATGATGTTTCCTAAACTAAATAAAATTTTTGTAGGATTATTTAATTTTTTTTTTTCGTTGTAGATTTAACAATTCAAAATTTTGAATTTAGAAAAAATTACAACTCGCAAGAGAATTGTTGGATTTTCAAAAACGAAAATTATTTCGAAAAAATGATGTTTCCTAAACTAAATATTTTTTTTTGTAAAATTTTACCTGTACGATTAATGTTTATTTCTTTTTTTTCGGCAATTAAAAATTTTAAATTAAAAAAATCGCAACTCCTAAGAAAATTGTTGGATTTTTAAAAATCAAAATTATTTCGAAAGAATGATGTTTCCTAAACAAAATCTTTTTTTGTAGAATTTTACTAACACGTTTAATGTTTATTTCATTTTTTCAGCAATTAAAAGTTTAAAATTTAAAAAAAATCGCAATTCCTAAGAAAATTGTTGGATTTTTAAAAAACAAAATTATTTCGGAAGAATGATGTTTCCTACACTAAATAAAATTTTTGTAAAATTATTTCAATTTTTTTTCGTTGTAGATTTGACAATTCAAAATTTTGAATTTCGAAAAAGTCACAACTCGCAAAAGAATTGTTAGATTTTCGAAAACGAAAATTATTTCGAAAAAATGATGTTTCCTAAACTAAATCATTTTTTGTAGAATTTTACCCGCACGATTAATGTTTATTTCATTTTTTTCAGCAATTAAAAATTTAAAATTAAAAAAAAAATCGCATCTCCTAAGAAAATTGTTGGATTTTTAAAAACCAAAATTATTTCGAAAGAATGATGTTTCCTAAACTAAATCAATTTTTTGTAGAATTTTACCCGCACGATTAATATTTATTTCATTTTTTCAGCAATTAAAAATTTAAAATTAAAAAAAAAATCGCAACTCCTAAGAAAATTGTTGGATTTCTAAAAAACAAAATTATTTCGAAAGAATGATGTCTCTTAAACTAAATCAATTTTTTGTAGAATTTTACCCACACGTTTAATGTTTATTTAATTTTTTCAGCAATTAAAAATTTAAAATTAAAAAAAAATCGCAACTCGTAAGCAAATTGTTGGATTTTTAAAAAACAAAATTATTTCGAAAGAATGATGTTTCCTAAACTAAATCAATTTTTTGTAGAATTTTACCCGCACGATTGATGTTTATTTCATTTTTTTCAGCAATTAAAAATTTAAAATTAAAAAAAATCGCAACTCCTAAGAAAATTTTTGGATTTTTAAAAACCAAAATTATTTCGAAAGAATGATGTTTCCTGAACTAAATAAAATTTTTGTAGGATTATTTCAATTTTTTTTTTCGTTGTAGATTTGACAATTCAAAATTTTGAATTTCGAAAAAATCACAACTCGCAAGAGAATTGTTAGATTTTCGAAAACGAAAATTATTTCGAAAAAATGATGTTTCCTAAACTAAATCATTTTTTGTAGAATTTTACCCGCACGATTAATGTTTATTTCATTTTTTTCAGCAATTAAAAATTTAAAATTAAAAAAAAAATCGCAACTCCTAAGAAAATTGTTGGATTTTTAAAAACCAATATTATTTCGAAAGAATGATGTTTCCTAAACTAACTAAAATTTTTGTAGGATTATTTCAATTTTTTTCCGTTGTAGATTTCATAATTCAAAATTTTGAATTTAAAAAAAATTACAACTCGCAAGAGAATTGTTGGATTTTCAAAAAAGAAAATTATTTCGAAAAAATGATGTTTCCCAAACTAAATATTTTTTTTGTAGAATTTTACCCGCACGATTAATGTTTATTTCATTTTTTTTAGCAATTAAAAATTTAAAATTAAAAAAAAAATCGCAACTCCTAAGAAAATTTTTGGATTTTTAAAAAACAAATTTATTTCGAAAGAATGATGTTTCCTAAACTAAATAAAATGTTTGTAGAATTATTTCAATTTTTTTTTCGCTGTAGATTTGACAATTCAAAATTTTTAATTTAGAAAAAATTACAACTCCTAAGAAAATTGTTGGATTTTTAAAAAACAAAATTATTTCGAAAGAATGATGTTTCCTAAACTAAATAATTTTTCTGTAGAATTTTACCTGCACGATCAATGTTTATTTCATATTTTTCGGCAATTAAAAATTTTAAATTAAAAAAAAATCGCACTTTTTTTTCAAACACCCATAACTTGGTGTCAAATCGTCGTAGGAACTTCGTTCTTTGAGTCCTGCATAGGGAATTGATGAAATTTTAATGCCTTTATGGTGGATCGAGTCGACAAAATTTTTCCAACTCCGTAGACATCGTCAAAGTTGAACACGGTTTCCAGAAAAAACTTTTTTTTTTCACAGGGGCGCTAGAGGGGGGTGGATGGGGTTACGCTTAAGTTCGCATGCATGACTTTAAAGAAGACACTTCAAAGTTTTTCGCCCTCAAAGATTAATCAAAATCGATTGAAAATACGCCGAGTTATGGCGATTTGAAAATGGTCGAAATTTTACAAATTGCAAGTGTTTAATTTTTTTTTCCTTCAGTATATGTCACTTTGACAATGTATAATTTATGAATTCCTGCAGGGCAATAAATACCTATTTATTTATTTATTTATTAACTGTGCACACAATTTCATCTCAAAATGAATAAACACTCGTTTCCAATTTACAAAATAATATTTTTAAAAATCTGGTACGAGTAAAAAATATATATGAAAGGGGTCCCAAATTATCGGGCCCACAATTTGAAGTTACGCCACTGTGCCACACCTTGTACACCTTATTAAAGATTTATTGTGTTGAAAATGAAAATACTGCATCACTGATTACAATCATTTGTAAGTTATAGAATATCTAATTACAGAAAGTGTTGACCTTAATAACGATACTTTAGCTCCTTTAACTCTGATAATCTTAAGAATTAGATTAAGCAATCGGAATTAGCAGCATTTATAAAGATTACATAATTTCTTTACGATCATTACATATTGAATTGCACAGGAATTTAAACTTTTATTTTTCAAAAATATATGTCTTCATAAACAAAACAAAAAATGCTTTCGACTCTGATAATAGATGTCTTCAGATTTAGCGTCAAGGTCACCTGAATCTGGCCGAAGCGATCCGTTTATAAATTTCCATCATAACATAATATCCAATTAATTTCGAAACCACTCGAACCGCAATCTCGATAAATTGCGTCGAAAACGAGTAATCGCCTATTAATTGCGAATTAACACCAGCGTTTAAGAACTTGCACAAGTCATGCGCGGGCATAAATTGTCCAATTAGGCAATCTAGATTAGCCAACATCGGAGTCTGGACATTAAATAATGAAAATGATCTCAAGTGGCAAAACTGTGCAAACAGCGAAAATTAATTGATCTGATAACCGCGAAGAGTTATTACCTTCATTAAGTTGTAATTAAAGCACCGAAGGTATTAAGAGTGCTGCAGATGTGTATTTCGAAGAACGGCCGCCAGATGGCCTCGCGATAAGTAAATTGCTCGTAAAGCACGGACGTAATGCGATATTATGTCTTCAGCATTTTGACAACGTGTAATTGATGTTTTCGTCTAACCTTACATTTGGTATCAGAATCACGATCTGTTTAAGATACTTCAAATGTAGAAGGCTACTGGTTAACATATTTTTTTTGGTATTTAAATGCCAAAATAAAATAATCTATTGGTAGTGCAGCTGCCTGATAAATACACCCACTAAACAAATACAACTTTTAAATCAGAAAAAGCAAATTTCTATTTGACTTTAAATGATTTTTTTCTAGAAGATTCTTTCGGATTTTAAAATTGAGAGAGACAATACACTTATTGAGTCACAAACGACCTCAACAGGCAATTGACCAGAAGTCTTTCAGCCTTTTAAAATTGATTATAATTAACGAAATATAAGTTTGCACATAACAAATTAACGACATTTACCGATTACGCAGTCTCCTCATTGCATACTCCAAAAGCCGTAATTACCTGAGATTTTCCTATTATAATAAGCAACCTTGTGCTTAAACCCGCTATTCTCCGTATCGAGAATTCACAAACGATTTTCACAACATTCCAATTTCCCACAGAGTACTTGAGGCCACGTTTCCCCGTTTTGCAATTCACCACCTAAGGGAAATCGAAGTCGGCGTGCGCTGGGTCGTCCCATTATTCGCCGCCCAGGGGAATCAGTTCTTTGCCATCATTGACAATATTAATTAGTCATGGCTCGATTTGTCGTAATCGGCATGACGATCGAGGGATGGTGGGAAAAAATTGTAAACCTCCGGAGCGCGCGCGCGCGTTTCTCTTCCTTAATTGGGTTTGGTATGATTTATTTCACAGATTGATGCGCCGATTGTTGCGGACGGGATTTTTATGCTATAGCGCGAATTGGTTTGCGGATTATGTAAGGATTGGGCGACAAAAAGAGAGAGTGCGCGGTGTAGAAGATACGGTTCGATTATTTGATTGCCGATAGAGTAATTACGTTGTGAATAAAACAGATGTTTATTACTTGATAACCTTGCAGCGCACCATCTTGTTGAAACTAGACTTCGTGAAGTTGTGAAAAATTGTTCAATGCAGATATAACAAAACATTTCGACATCTGTATAAACAAACAGTTTTAAGAAAAATCAAACAGACGTTGAATTAAGATTATCTTAGAATTTAGAAAATTGACCTTTTAGAATTTTTATGGTATCACGTGGTAGCAACTATTCCAAGTAACTCCAGAATGTTTAAAGCTCGTATTAATTGTTTCTTCTATTTTTTGCCGAATTTATAAAATGCAACCACAGAAAAATCAAACCGACGTTAAATTGAGATTATCTTAGAATTTAGAAAATTGACCTTTTAGAATTTTTATGGTATCACGCAGTAGCAACTATTCTAAGTAGCTTCAGATTGTTTCAAACTGGTATTAATTGTTTTTCTATTTTTTGCCGAATTTGGAAAATGCAACGCCAGAAAAATCAAACGGACGTTGAATTGAGATTATCTTAGAATTTAGCAAATTGACCTTTTATAATTTTTATGGTATCACGTAGTAGCAACTATTCTACGTAGCTTCAGAATGTTTCAAGCTCGTATTAATTGTTTTTTCTATTTTTTTGCCGAATTTGAAAAATGCAACTACAGAAAAATTGAATTGAGATTATGTTAGAATTTAGAAAATGGACCTTTTAGAATTTCCATGGTATCACGTTGTAGCAACTATTCTACGTAGCTTCAGAATGTTTCAAGCTCGTATTAATTGTTTTTTCTATTTTTTTGCCGAATTTGAAAAATGCAACTCCAGAAAAATCAAACGGACGTTGAATTGTGATTATCTTAGAATTTAGAAAATTGACCTTTTAGAATTTTTATGGTATCACGTAGTAGCAACTATTCTAAGCAGCTTCAGAATGTTTCAAACTCGTATTAATTGTTTTTTATATTTTTTGCCGAATTTGAAAAATGCAACTACAGAAAAATCAAACGGACGTTGAATTGAGATTATCTTAGAATTTAGAAAATCGACCTTTTAGAATTTTTAAGGTATCACGTAGTAGCAACTATTCTACGTAGCTTCAGAATGTTTCAAGCTCGTATTAATTGTTTTTCTATTTTTTGCCGAATTTGAAAAATGCAACTACAGAAAATTGAATTGAGATTATCTTAGAATTTAGAAAATTGACCTTTTAGAATTTTTATGGTATCACGTAGTAGCAACTATTCTAAGTAGCTTCATAATGTTTCAAGCTCGTATTAATTGTTTTTTCTATTTTTTGCCGAATTTAAAAATGCAACTATAGAAAAATCAAACGGACGTTGAATTGAGATTATCTTAGAATTTAGAAAATTGACCTTTTAGAATTTTTATGGTATCACGTAGTAGCAACTATTCTAAGTAACTTCAGAATGTTTCAAGCTCGTATTAATTGTTTTTTTCTGTTTTTCTGCTGAATTTGAAAAATGCAACTACAGAAAAATTGAATTGAGATTATTAGAATTTAGAAAATTGGCTTTTTAGAATTTTTATGGTGTCACGTAGTAGCAACTATTCTAAGTAGCTTTAGAAAGTTTCAAGTTCGTATTAATTGTTTTTTCTATATTTTTGCCGAATTTGAAAAATGCAACTCCAGAAAAATCAAACGGACGTTGAATTGTGATTATCTTAGAATTTAGAAAATTGACCTTTTAGAATTTTTATGGTATCACGTAGTAGCAACTATTCTAAGTAGTTTCAGAATGTTTCAAACTCGTATTAATTGTTTTTTCTATTTTTTTGCCGAATTTGAAAAATGCAACTCCAGAAAAATCAAACGGACGTTGAATTGTGATTATCTTAGAATTTAGAAAATTGACCTTTTAGAATTTTTATGGTATCACGTAGTAGCAACTATTCTAAGCAGCTTCAGAATGTTTCAAACTCGTATTAATTGTTTTTTATATTTTTTGCCGAATTTGAAAAATGCAACTACAGAAAAATCAAACGGACGTTGAATTGAGATTATCTTAGAATTTAGAAAATCGACCTTTTAGAATTTTTAAGGTATCACGTAGTAGCAACTATTCTACGTAGCTTCAGAATGTTTCAAGCTCGTATTAATTGTTTTTCTATTTTTTGCCGAATTTGAAAAATGCAACTACAGAAAATTGAATTGAGATTATCTTAGAATTTAGAAAATTGACCTTTTAGAATTTTTATGGTATCACGTAGTAGCAACTATTCTAAGTAGCTTCATAATGTTTCAAGCTCGTATTAATTGTTTTTTCTATTTTTTGCCGAATTTAAAAATGCAACTATAGAAAAATCAAACGGACGTTGAATTGAGATTATCTTAGAATTTAGAAAATTGACCTTTTAGAATTTTTATGGTATCACGTAGTAGCAACTATTCTAAGTAACTTCAGAATGTTTCAAGCTCGTATTAATTGTTTTTTTCTGTTTTTCTGCTGAATTTGAAAAATGCAACTACAGAAAAATTGAATTGAGATTATTAGAATTTAGAAAATTGGCTTTTTAGAATTTTTATGGTGTCACGTAGTAGCAACTATTCTAAGTAGCTTTAGAAAGTTTCAAGTTCGTATTAATTGTTTTTTCTATATTTTTGCCGAATTTGAAAAATGCAACTCCAGAAAAATCAAACGGACGTTGAATTGAGATTATCTTAGAATTTAGAAAATTGACCTTTTAGAATTTTTATGGTGTCACGTAGTAGCAACTATTCTAAGTAGCTTTAGAAAGTTTCAAGTTCGTATTAATTGTTTTTTCTATATTTTTGCCGAATTTGAAAAATGCAACTCCAGAAAAATCAAACGGACGTTGAATTGAGATTATCTTAGAATTTAGAAAATTGACCTTTTAGAATTTTTACGGTATCACGTAGTAGCAACTATTCTACGTAGTTCAGAATGTTTCAAGTTCGTATTCATTGTTTTTCTATTTTTTTGCTGAATTTGAAAAATGCAACTACAGAAAAATTGAATTGAGATTATCTTAGAATTTAGAAAATTGACCTTTTAGAATTTTTATGGTATCACGTAGTAGCAACTATTCTAAGTAGCTTCATAATGTTTCAAGCTCGTATTAATTGTTTTTTCTATTTTTTGCCGAATTTAAAAAATACAACTATAGAAAAATCAAACGGACTTGAATTGTGATTATCTTAGAATTTAGAAAATTGACCTTTTAGAATTTTTATGGTATCACGTAGTAGCAACTATTCTACGTAGCTTCAGAATGTTTTAAGTTCGTATTAATTGTTTTTTCTATTTCTTTGCCGAATTTGAAAAATGCAACTACAGAAAAGTTAAATTGAGATTATCTTAGAATTTAGAAAATTGATCTTTTAGAATTTTTATGGCATCACGTAGTAGCAACTATTCTACGTAGCTTCAGAATGTTTCAAACTCTTATTAATTGTTTTTTCTATTTTTTTGCTGAATTTGAAAAATGCAACTACAGAAAAATTGAAATCTTACAATTTAGAAAATTGACCTTTTAGAATTTTTATGGTATCACGTAGTAGCAACAATTCTAAGTAGTTTTAGAAAGTTTCAAGTTCGTATTTATTGTTTTTCTATTTTTTTGCTGAATTTGAAAAATGCAACTACAGAAAAATTGAATTGAGATTATCTTATAATTTAGAAAATTGCCCTTCTAGAATTTTTACGCTATCACGTAGTAGCAACTATTCTAAGTAGCTTTAGAAAGTTTCAAGTTTGTATTAATTGTTTTTCTATTTTTTGCCGAATTTGAAAAATGCAACTACAGAAAAATTGAATTAAGATTATCTTATAATTTAGAAAATTGACCTTTTAGAATTTTTACGGTATCACGTAGTAGCAACTATTCTAAGTAGCTTTAGAAAGTTTCAAGTTCGTATTCATTGTTTTTCTATTTTTTTGCTGAATTTGAAAAATGCTACTGCAGAAAAATCAAACGGACGTTGAATTGGGATTATTTTAGAATTTAGAAAATTGACCATATAGAATTTTTATGGTATCACGTAGTAGTAACTATTCTAAGTAGCTTCAGAATGTTTCAAGCTCGTATTAATTGTTTTTTTTTATTTTTTTTTTGCCGAATTTGAAAAATGCAACCACAGAAAAATCAAACGGACGTTGAATTGGGATTATCTTAGAATTTAGAAAATTGACCTTTTAGAATTTTTATGGTATCACGTAGTAGCAACTATTCTACGTAGCTTCAGAATGTTTCAAGCTCGTATTAATTGTTTTTTTCTATTTTTTGCCGAATTTGAAAAATGCAACTACAGAAAAATTGAATTGAGATTATCTTAGAATTTAGAAAATTGACCTTTTAGAATTTTTATGGTATCACGTAGTAGCAACTATTCTAAGTAGCTTCAGAAAGTTTCAAGTTCGTATTCATTGTTTTTCTATTTTTTTGCTGAATTTGAAAAATGCAACTACAGAAAAATTGAATTAAGATTATCTTATAATTTAGAAAATTGACCTTTTAGAATTTTTATGGTATCACGTAGTAGCAACTATTCTAAGTAGCTTTAGAAAGTTTCAAGTTCGTATTAATTGTTTTTTCTATATTTTTGCCGAATTTGAAAAATGCAACTCCAGAAAAATCAAACGGACGTTGAATTGAGATTATCTTAAAATTTAGAAAATTGACCT
Source organism: Ocypus olens (assembly GCA_910593695.2). Lineage (NCBI taxonomy): Eukaryota > Metazoa > Arthropoda > Insecta > Coleoptera > Staphylinidae > Ocypus > Ocypus olens. The sequence continues at coordinate 68,714,969 of OU343047.1, forward strand.
TTTAGAATTTTTACGGTATCACGTAGTAGCAACTATTCTAAGTAGATTTAGAAAGTTTCAAGTTCGTATTCATTGTTTTTCTATTTTTTTGCTGAATTTGAAAAATGCAACTACAGAAAAATTGAATTGAGATTATCTTAGAATTTAGAAAATTGACCTTTTAGAATTTTTATGGTATCACGTAGTAGCAGCTATTCTAAGTAGCTTTAGAAAGTTTCAAGTTCGTATTAATTGTTTTTTCTATATTTTTGCCGAATTTGAAAAATGCAACTCCAGAAAAATCAAACGGACGTTGAATTGAGATTATCTTAGAATTTAGAAAATTGACCTTTTAGAATTTTTATGGTATCACGTAGTAGCAACTATTCTAAGTAGCTTCAGAAAGTTTCAAGTTCGTATTCATTGTTTTTCTATTTTTTTGCTGAATTTGAAAAATGCAACTACAGAAAAATTGAATTGAGATTATCTTAGAATTTAGAAAATTTACTTTTAGAATTTGTATGGTATCACGTAGTAGCAACTATTCTATGTAGCTTCAGAATGTTTCAAGCTCGTGTTAATTGTTTTTTCTATTTTTTTGCCGAATTTGAAAAATGCAACTACAGAAAAATTGAATTGAGATTATCTTAGAATTTAGAAAATTGACCTTTTAGAATTTTTATGGTATCACGTAGTAGCAACTATTCTAAGTAGCTTCAGAAAGTTTCAAGTTCGTATTCATTGTTTTTCTATTTTTTTGCTGAATTTGAAAAATGCAACTACAGAAAAATTGAATTGAGATTATCTTAGAATTTAGAAAATTTACTTTTAGAATTTGTATGGTATCACGTAGTAGCAACTATTCTATGTAGCTTCAGAATGTTTCAAGCTCGTGTTAATTGTTTTTTCTATTTTTTTGCCGAATTTGAAAAATGCAACTACAGAAAAATTGAATTGAGATTATCTTAGAATTTAGAAAATTGACCTTTTAGAATTTTTATGGTATCACGTAGTAGCAACTATTCTACGTAGCTTCAGAATGTTTCTAACTCGTATTAATTGTTTTTCTATTATTTTGAAATAATAATTTAAAAAAACGATAAATTTTGCATGGTCATAACAACAGATTTAATCTAATATTCAAATACTACGTTATTAAATCTGATAATATTGAACTAAATTACTTATTGTTCTCTTCCTACGTTATATAACCACCGCAATAATGTTCTTATACAAAAAAACCTTTAACTTTTCGATTGGCATTTCTAATAACATCATCAATCTACGTCGTTTCCTTCGACCATGATTAATTCCTTAATTCCACACCGAAAACCTAGATTACATCGAGCATCAGATTTAAAAAAAAATGAAAAGCGCAACAAATCAGCTTCCGCGATACCTTCCTAATTCTAGTAATGAGGTTCTCAACTTCTTCTGGGGAACGGTCGTTTATTACCATTCCTTCTTCTGGGGAACGACTCCCCAGTTATTACCACAATCATAAAAGTCATGCCGTACTGCTGCTCCACATTTCGCTTTTCTTCAGGAAACAAAGGATCGCTTTCGATAATCGGCCCTCAATGTTACCCACTAATCCAGTAATTATGGCGGTTGCGCCATAATTTCGCGGTGGAGACTCCCACGAAAAATCGGTGCCTCGAGGCACACCAATTACATAATTAATCTCCCGATTAGAACCCAAACAGACCGGTTACCGGATTAGCGGTCCGTGACCTCATCACGCGAATTTTTGCGATTATCTGGATGGTGTATCGGTTACGTAAAAAAAACACACAAACTCGATGGTTAGATTTTTTTTTAAAGTAAGATTTATTGCCGGCCGTTTTAGGTCAGACCGCCATTATGACGTTTTAACGATCGTGAATTTCTTTTGTTTCAGGTCAGTATTCTTCGGAGATTGTTATCTTGATCGAGGAAGAGATAATGTGGTGTTTACTGCGTAGAGAAAAGTGCGTGTCCGATGGAATCTGCCGGAGCGCCTTAAGGTTTGATCGTTTATTTCAATTATTGATAATAATTGTGGGTGTTAAATGATACTATTAGATTTGTGTAAGCAGTTATAATAATTAACGAACGAACGAAGCGTAAGTTTGTAGAAATTTAAGAACATTTAAAGGCCTGAAAAAAATATAACAACAATTGCCATCGACTTGGAACTTGTCAAATTTTTTCAAAATGTAGTCATAATTATTTTTCTGCTAAAATCTACAAACACCTCACCGGCATATTACGAAATATTCCCGGGAACAAAGCGCAATACAAAATAAATATTTTGTCTTTATAATCACCAGCGTCAATCATATAAGTGTACAGTTTGTCTATCGAGCCATGGCGGGTGGGGATAAAGTTTGTGCAGATAACTAGATAACGCCGCGGCTCGGTAGATAGACTGTAGATACTTCCACATTTTAACACAGTCTCAATTAACCATTTATTATCCGGACTTGGGCATACGGCATGCAATTAATAACGCCATCCGGATTTACCTACGGGCGGAATTTATTCGCGCAAACCGGCCGGGGGCACGGAGGCGAGACGACAAAATAAAATTGAAGAAAAAGAACACTGTCTAGAATTCCAATGGCGACGATTATACATTTATACAATCGTCGAATCCGTATCCGTCATTGAGAGTGGAAAGTGATCGCGTTAATCGCACAAGAGATATGCATTGCGGTCGTAAAATCCGTCATATGCATGGGTGGAGGCTGAAATAGAAATAGTTTGCTGGTTGCTGCCTGCTGCCTACAACCGGACCCTTGGCGAAAAGAGGTGCGTATCGGAATGGTCATTTTTCGACACGCGTTTTATCTCATGCGAAACGCACGTGGGCGTACGAACTGTACTCAAATTCTTCGTTCATGGATTAGGCGTATGTTAAGGTCTACTTATTTAGGATATTTTGCTTATTTAATAATAATACATTGATAATCAAACGGCAAAGAAATGTTGCAGGCACCCCTTCAACCCCCCAAAAAAATAGTTTCTGTCATCACTCGCAAAAATCCATTCCAAATACCAAAATAAATGTTGATTTTTCACAAAATTTGCAATCAGCCATAACTAAATAAAAATTTCCATTTTTATCACTAATACGTGTACTTTAATAATCAAAAGTCAAAAAGCGTAACGGGCACCCCTTCAACCCCCCAAAAAATTAGTTTCTGTCATCACTCGCAGCAATCCATTCCAAATACCAAAATTAATGTTGATTTTTGAAGTTTGCAATCAGTCATAACTGAATAAAATTTCCCATTTTTATCACAAATACGTATACTTTAATAATCAAAAGTCAAAAAGCGTTACTGGCACCCCTTCAACCCCCCAAAAAATGGTTTCCGTCATCACTCGCAAAAATCCATTCAAAATAAAAAAATAAATGTTGATTTTTGACAAAATGTGCAATCAGCCATAACTAAATAAAAATTCCTATTTTTATCATTAATACGCGTACTTTAATAACCAAAAGTCAAAAAAACGTTACGGGCACCCCTTCAACCCCCCAAAAAATAGTTTTCGTCATCACTCGCAAAAATCCATTCCAAATACCAAAATAAATGTTGATTTTTCACAAAATTTGCAATCGGCCATAACTAAATAAAAATTCCCATTTTTATTACTAATACGCCTACTTTAATAATCAAAAGTCAAAAAGCGTAACGGGCACCCCTTCAACCCCCCAAAAAATTAGTTTCTGTCATCACTCGCAAAAATCCGTTCCAAATACCAAAATAAATGTTGATTTTTGACCAAATTTGCAATCAGCTACAACTAAATAAAAATCCCATTTTTATCACTAATACGTGTACTTTAATAATCAAAAGTCAAAAAGCTTGACGGACACCCCTTAAACTCCAAAAAAATTAGTTTCTGTCATAACCCGCAAAAATCCATTCAAAATAAAAAAATAAATGTTGAATCACTAATATGTTTACTTTAATATTCAAAAGTCAAAAAGCGTGACGGGCACCCCTTAAACCGCCAAAAAAAATAGTTTCTGTCGTCACTCGCAAAAATCCATACCGAATACCAAAATAAATGTTGATTTTTCACAAATTTTGCAATCAGCCATAACTAAATAAAAATTCCTATTTTTATCACTAATGCGTGTACTTTAATAATCAAAAGTCAAAAAGCGTGACGGGCACCCCTTAAACCCCTGAAAAAATAGTTTCTGTCATCACTCGCAAAAATCCATTCAAATAAAAAAAATAAATGTTGATTTTTAACAAAGTTTGCAATGAGCCATAACTAAATAAAAATTCCTATTCTTATCACTAATACGCCTACTTTAATAACCAAAAGTCAAAAAAACGTTACGGGCACCCCTTCAACCCCCCAAAAAATAGTTTCTGTCATCACTCGCAAAAATCCATTAAAAATAAAAAAATTAAATGTTGATTTTTGACAAAATGTGCAATCAGCCATAACTAAATAAAAATTCCTATTTTTATCACTAATACGCGTACTTTAATAATCAAAAGTCAAAAAACGTTACTGGCACCCCTTCAACCCCCCCAAAAATGGTTTCCGTCATCACTCGCAAAAATCCATTCAAAATAAAAAAATAAATGTTGATTTTTGACAAAATGTGCAATCAGCCATAACTAAATAAAAATTCCTATTTTTATCACTAATACGCGTACTTTAATAATCAAAAGTCAAAAAGCGTTACAGGCACCCCTTAACCCTCCAAAAAATTAGTTTCTGTCATCACTCGCAAAAATCCATTCCAAATACCAAAATTAATGTTGATTTTTGACAAAGTTTGCAATCAGTCATAACTGAATAAAAATTCTCATTATTGTCACAAATTAGTGTACTTTAATAATCGAATATCAAAAAAAGTAACGGGCACCCCGTCCACCCACAAAAAAAATCATTTCTTCCGTGATTTGCAGAAATGTCGAAATTAATTTTTTTTTGAGGTTGAAGAGATGCTCATAATGTTTTTTGACTTTCTATTATCGTACCACAAGTACTAGTGATAATAATAGGATTTTTTATTTAGTTATGGATGATTGCAAACTTGTCAAAAATTAATGTTTATAGCGCCAGGTATACGATTGTTGGAATTTCTCAATTTACCGGAAAACCTCTCGATGGATTTTTTTAAAATTTTCAGGAAACATTCTAGACATACGCACGTATGAAACAAACGAAAAACCCGAAAATGGGTTATCACTAGTTTTTTCAGAATTTTAGTTGAAATTTCCTGGCTTTGCAAAATTCACACTTTCAACGAGATTTTTTCAATTTTCCCGAAAACCCCTCAATGGATTTGATTAAAATTTACAGGAAATATTCTAGACATACGTACCTATGAAACAAACGAAAAACCCGAAAATGGGTTATCACTAGTTTTTTCAGAATTTTAGTTGAAATTTCCTGGCTTTGCAAAATTCACACTTTCAACGAGATTTTTTCAATTTTCCTGAAAACCCCTCGATGGATCTTTTTAAAATTTTCAGGAAACATTCTAGACATACGCACCTATGAAACAAACGAAAAACCCGAAAATGGGTTATCACTAGTTTTTTCAGAATTTTAGATGAAATTTCCTGGCTTTGCAAAATGCACACTTTCAATGAGATTTTTTCAATTTTCCTGAAAACCCCTCGATGGATCTTTTTAAAATTTTCAGGAAACATTCTAGACATACGCACCTATGAAACAAACGAAAAACCCGAAAATGGGTTATCACTAGTTTTTTCAAAATTTTAGGTGAAATTCGTGGCTTTGCAAAATTCACACTTTTAACGAGATTTTTTCAATTTACCTGAAAACCCCTCGATGGATTTTTTAAAAAATTTCAGGAAACATTCTAGACATACGTACCTATGAAACAAACGAAAAACCCGAAAATGGGTTATCACTAGTTTTTTCAGAATTTTAGATGAAATTTCCTGGCTTTGCAAAATGCACACTTTCAATGAGATTTTTTCAATTTTCCTGAAAACCCCTCGATGGATCTTTTTAAAATTTTCAGGAAACATTCTAGACATACGCACCTATGAAACAAACGAAAAACCCGAAAATGGGTTATCACTAGTTTTTTCAAAATTTTAGGTGAAATTCGTGGCTTTGCAAAATTCACACTTTTAACGAGATTTTTTCAATTTACCTGAAAACCCCTCGATGGATTTTTTAAAAAATTTCAGGAAACATTCTAGACATACGTACCTATGAAACAAACGAAAAACCCGAAAATGGGTTATCACTAGTTTTTTCAGAATTTTAGATGAAATTTCTTGGCTTTGCAAAATGCACACTTTCAACGAGATTTTTTCAATTTTCCTGAAAACCCCTCGATTGATCTTTTTAAAATTTTCAGGAAACATTCTAGACATACGCACCTATGAAACAAACGAAAAACCCGAAAATGGGTTATCACTAGTTTTTTCAGAATTTTAGGTGAAATTTCCTGGTTTTGCAAAATGCACACTTTCAATGAGATTTTTTCAATTTTCCTGAAAACCCCTCGATGGATTTTTTTTAAATTTTCAGGAAACATTCTAGACATACGCACCTATGAAACAAACGAAGAACCCGAAAATGAGTTATCACTAGTTTTTTCAGAATATTGGGTGAAATTTCCCGGCTTTGCAAAATGCACACTTTCAACGAGATTTTTTCAATTTTCCTGAAAACCCCTCGATGGATTCTGTTTAAATTTTCAGGAAACATTCTAGAAATACGCACCTATGAAACAAACGAAAAACCCAAAAATGGGTTATCACTAGTTTTTTCAGAATTTTGGGTGAAATTTCCTGGCTTTGCAAAATTCACACTTTCAACGAGATTTCTTCAATTTTCCTGAAAACCCCTCGATGGATTTTTTTTTAATTTTCAGGAAACATTCTAGACATACGCACCAAGAATCAAAACTGGGTTATCACTAGTTTCTTCGGAATTTTAAGTGAAATTTCGTGGCTTTGCAAGTGGAAGAAGCGTTTTTTTTTACTTCTGATTATTAATATTAGTGATAAGAACAGGAATTTCTATTAATTTTGCTGATTGGAATCTCTTTATCTTTATTAGGAGAACCTGCAGTAAAATCCAACGCTGCTACTATTTTACAAAAGCACAATTTGTTTTGTTTTATTTGTAGTGCAACGAACATTTAAAACCCCCTTACGGGCGTATCTAAAATGATGACATTTCAAAGGTATTCCAATAAAATTTTAATTACCAACTAACGCATGACTCGCTGTACCTTCTTCTTCTTCTTCTTCTCCGTCCAATATTGGTCGTCCAATAATATTTTACGAGTAGAACACGTGATTTCGGCTCGTGGAGTTGATTGATTTTTTGTTCTTTCGGTGGAATTTTGATGGTAATGAGTTTCGCCGGCAATTAACGCTCGAGACGAGATTTTTTTTTTTGAATAAAAATCTCGCCATTCTTGGATGCTGTAAAACATTTTAGCGGTGCTATCAAACGCTCGATCTTAGGCGGCCGCGTTTAATTGGTTTGCTAATTTAATGGCCGCTGAAAAATTTAAATCGGCTAGCGTTTAATTTAATCTCCATTATTAAAAATAATTTCTTGATGTTTAATGTACGGCTCGCAACTAATGCTCTTTACGATATCTGCGTTTTTGATTGGAATTGATGAGACTTTGCGGTGGCTGTTCTTTATTAAAGTTTCAACGGCGGGAATTAATTAAAATGTGTTTCTAGGTACACAAATGATCGAGATTGATTAAAAGGTTTTATTATTATGGACGCCAATTTAAATATGCGAACACGTTTAACTGGTTTGATTGGTAACCTTAAGTAATGGTTATTTCATGTTATCGGTCACGTGATGCAAAAAATGTTAACTGTTGAGGTCATTGTTGACATCAACGAAATTTACGACTTGGGAATTTTTTTTTCAGAATTCTTTCAATAAGGTTAATGTACCGGTGGCATACCGGAACGTTTTAAAATCGTGGTCATCTTTAAAATATTTGTTGTATGAAATAAAAAAAAAACATACATATGTAAGTAATGCTTTTAAATCCTCGTTATTCATATTGTCGTATGTTGGTATTTTATTCCGGGTACATAATACAAGATAACAATTTACCGTGAGTGTATATTTCATGGGAGGCAAGTTGTAAATCTCTTTGTGAACATTTTTCGTGATTTGTTGGAAAAATGTTAATGCATGTATTTCGCAGAATTCCTCATTCCGTAAACATGTGGTTATTCTACCGTTATAAGGATACGATGGGTATATGGATTCAATATCCATTGCTTGAGGTTAAATGTTTTCCAGTGATACAGAGCTAATAAATAATCATTGGGAAAAGTTCCATCGATTTCTTTTTATTGTAGTTAGGTATTTTGAGTATAATATAAATCTTTATACAATACCTTAGTATACAATAAAATTTTGTAAAATTTCAAGTCAATGGGAATTGTTTGTATATCTTTTTTTTTCAAGTCGTTGAAATTATTGTATTTTTCCAAAATTTTACATTATGTTTGAGTAAGATTATCTCGAAATTTAGGGATGGGGTGTTTACAGATTTTCACAGAATCTTAATCCTAAATAAATTTTGAATAGATTTGTGTAATTTCAAGTCGGTGGCAATTGTTTTAATATTTTTTCAAGTCGGTGAAATTCCTGTGTTTTTTCTACAATTTCACGTTCTGATCCAATGGGATTATCTCGAAATTTAGGGATGGGGTGTTTACAGATTTTCACGGAATCTTAATCCCAAATGAATTTTGAATAGATTCGTGTAATTTCAAGTCGGTGGCAATTGTTTTAATATTTTTTTCAAGTCGGTGAAATTCCTGTTTTTTTCTACAATTTCACGCTCTGTTCCAATGGGATTATCTCGAAATTTAGGGATGGGGTGTTTACAGATTTTCACAGAATCTTAATCCCAAATAAATTTTGAACAAATTCGTGTAATTTCAAGTCGGTGGCAATTGTTTTAATATTTTTTTACAAGTCGGTGAAATTCCTGATTTTTTTCTACAATTTCACGCTCTGTTCCAATGGGATTATCTCGAAATTTAGGGATGGGGTGTTTACAGATTTTCACAGAATCTTAATCCCAAATAAATTTTGAACAAATTCGTGTAATTTCAAGTCGGTGGCAATTGTTTTAATATTTTTTTACAAGTCGGTGAAATTCCTGATTTTTTTCTACAATTTCACGCTCTGTTCCAATGGAATTATCTCGAAATTTAGGGATGGGGTGTTTACAGATTTTCACAGAATCTTAATCCCAAATAAATTTTGAACAAATTCGTGTAATTTCAAGTCGGTGGCAATTGTTTTAATATTTTTTTACAAGTCGGTGAAATTCCTGATTTTTTTCTACAATTTCACGCTCTGTTCCAATGGGATTATCTCGAAATTTAGGGATGGGGTGTTTACAGATTTTCACAGAATCTTAATCCCAATTAAATTTTGAATAGATTTGTGTAATTTCAAGTCGATGGCAATTGTTTTAATATTTTTTTACAAGTCGGTGAAATTCCTGATTTTTTTCTACAATTTCACGCTCTGTTCCAATGGGATTATCTCGAAATTTAGGGATGGGGTGTTTACAGATTTTCACAGAATCTTAATCCCAATTAAATTTTGAATAGATTTGTGTAATTTCAAGTCGATGGCAATTGTTTTAATATTTTTTTACAAGTCGGTGAAATTCCTGATTTTTTTCTACAATTTCACGCTCTGTTCCAATGGAATTATCTCGAAATTTAGGGATGGGGTGTTTACAGATTTTCACGGAATCTTAATCCCAAATGAATTTTGAATAGATTCGTGTAATTTCAAGTCGGTGGCAATTGTTTTAATATTTTTTTCAAGTCGGTGAAATTCCTGTTTTTTTCTACAATTTCACGCTCTGTTCCAATGGGATTATCTCGAAATTTAGGGATGGGGTGTTTACAGATTTTCACAGAATCTTAATCCCAAATAAATTTTGAACAGATTTGTGTAATTTCAAGTCGGTGGCAATTGTTTTAATATTTTTTTACAAGTCGGTGAAATTCCTGATTTTTTTCTACAATTTCACGCTCTGTTCCAATGGGATTATCTCGAAATTTAGGGATGGGGTGTTTACAGATTTTCACAGAATCTTAATCCCAAATAAATTTTGAACAGATTTGTGTAATTTCAAGTCGGTGGCAATTGTTTTAATATTTTTTTACAAGTCGGTGAAATTCCTGATTTTTTTCTACAATTTCACGCTCTGTTCCAATGGGATTATCTCGAAATTTAGGGATGGGGTGTTTACAGATTTTCACAGAATCTTAATCCCAAATAAATTTTGAACAAATTCGTGTAATTTCAAGTCGATGGCAATTGTTTTTATATTTTTTACAAGTCGGTGAAATTCCTGTTTTTTTCTACAATTTCACGCTCTGTTCCAATGGGATTATCTCGAAATTTAGGGATGGGGTGTTTACAGATTTTCACAGAATCTTAATCCCAAATGAATTTTGAATAGATTCGTGTAATTTCAAGTCGGTGGCAATTGTTTTAATATTTTTTTCAAGTCGGTGAAATTCCTGTTTTTTTCTACAATTTCACGCTCTGTTCCAATGGGATTATCTCGAAATTTAGGGATGGGGTGTTTACAGATTTTCACAGAATCTTAATCCCAAATGAATTTTGAATAGATTCGTGTAATTTCAAGTCGGTGGCAATTGTTTTAATATTTTTTTCAAGTCGGTGAAATTCCTGTTTTTTTCTACAATTTCACGCTCTGTTCCAATGGGATTATCTCGAAATTTAGGGATGGGGTGTTTACAGATTTTCACAGAATCTTAATCCCAAATAAATTTTGAACAAATTCGTGTAATTTCAAGTCGATGGCAATTGTTTTTATATTTTTTACAAGTCGGTGAAATTCCTGTTTTTTTCTACAATTTCACGCTCTGTTCCAATGGGATTATCTCGAAATTTAGGGATGGGGTGTTTACAGATTTTCACAGAATCTTAATCCCAAATAAATTTTGAACAGATTTGTGTAATTTCAAGTCGGTGGCAATTGTTTTAATATTTTTTTACAAGTCGGTGAAATTCCTGATTTTTTTCTACAATTTCACGCTCTGTTCCAATGGGATTATCTCGAAATTTAGGGATGGGGTGTTTACAGATTTTCACAGAATCTTAATCCCAAATGAATTTTGAATAGATTCGTGTAATTTCAAGTCGGTGGCAATTGTTTTAATATTTTTTTCAAGTCGGTGAAATTCCTGTTTTTTTCTACAATTTCACGCTCTGTTCCAATGGGATTATCTCGAAATTTAGGGATGGGGTGTTTACAGATTTTCACAGAATCTTAATCCCAAATGAATTTTGAATAGATTCGTGTAATTTCAAGTCGGTGGCAATTGTTTTAATATTTTTTTCAAGTCGGTGAAATTCCTGTTTTTTTCTACAATTTCACGCTCTGTTCCAATGGGATTATCTCGAAATTTAGGGATGGGGTGTTTACAGATTTTCACAGAATCTTAATCCCAAATAAATTTTGAACAAATTCGTGTAATTTCAAGTCGATGGCAATTGTTTTTATATTTTTTACAAGTCGGTGAAATTCCTGTTTTTTTCTACAATTTCACGCTCTGTTCCAATGGGATTATCTCGAAATTTAGGGATGGGGTGTTTACAGATTTTCACGGAATCTTAATCCCAAATGAATTTTGAATAGATTCGTGTAATTTCAAGTCGGTGGCAATTGTTTTAATATTTTTTTCAAGTCGGTGAAATTCCTGTTTTTTTCTACAATTTCACGCTCTGTTCCAATGGGATTATCTCGAAATTTAGGGATGGGGTGTTTACAGATTTTCACGGAATCTTAATCCCAAATGAATTTTGAATAGATTCGTGTAATTTCAAGTCGGTGGCAATTGTTTTAATATTTTTTACAAGTCGGTGAAATTCCTGTTTTTTTCTACAATTTCACGCTCTGTTCCAATGGGATTATCTCGAAATTTAGGGATGGGGTGTTTACAGATTTTCACGGAATCTTAATCCCAAATGAATTTTGAATAGATTCGTGTAATTTCAAGTCGGTGGCAATTGTTTTTATATTTTTTACAAGTCGGTGAAATTCCTGTTTTTTTCTACAATTTCACGCTCTGTTCCAATGGGATTATCTCGAAATTTAGGGATGGGGTGTTTACAGATTTTCACAGAATCTTAATCCCAAATAAATTTTGAACAGATTTGTGTAATTTCAAGTCGGTGGCAATTGTTTTAATATTTTTTTACAAGTCGGTGAAATTCCTGATTTTTTTCTACAATTTCACGCTCTGTTCCAATGGGATTATCTCGAAATTTAGGGATGGGGTGTTTACAGATTTTCACGGAATCTTAATCCCAAATGAATTTTGAATAGATTCGTGTAATTTCAAGTCGGTGGCAATTGTTTTAATATTTTTTTCAAGTCGGTGAAATTCCTGTTTTTTTCTACAATTTCACGCTCTGTTCCAATGGGATTATCTCGAAATTTAGGGATGGGGTGTTTACAGATTTTCACAGAATCTTAATCCCAAATAAATTTTGAACAGATTTGTGTAATTTCAAGTCGGTGGCAATTGTTTTAATATTTTTTTACAAGTCGGTGAAATTCCTGTTTTTTTCTACAATTTCACGCTCTGTTCCAATGGGATTATCTCGAAATTTAGGGATGGGGTGTTTACAGATTTTCACAGAATCTTAATCCCAAATAAATTTTGAACAAATTCGTGTAATTTCAAGTCGATGGCAATTGTTTTTATATTTTTTACAAGTCGGTGAAATTCCTGTTTTTTTCTACAATTTCACGCTCTGTTCCAATGGGATTATCTCGAAATTTAGGGATGGGGTGTTTACAGATTTTCACGGAATCTTAATCCCAAATGAATTTTGAATAGATTCGTGTAATTTCAAGTCGGTGGCAATTGTTTTAATATTTTTTTCAAGTCGGTGAAATTCCTGTTTTTTTCTACAATTTCACGCTCTGTTCCAATGGGATTATCTCGAAATTTAGGGATGGGGTGTTTACAGATTTTCACAGAATCTTAATCCCAAATAAATTTTGAACAGATTTGTGTAATTTCAAGTCGGTGGCAATTATTTTAATATTTTTTTACAAGTCGGTGAAATTCCTGTTTTTTTCTACAATTTCACGCTCTGTTCCAATGGAATTATCTCCAAATTTAGGGATGGGGTGTTTACAGATTTTCACAGAATCTTAATCCCAAATAAATTTTGAACAAATTCGTGTAATTTCAAGTCGATGGCAATTGTTTTTATATTTTTTACAAGTCGGTGAAATTCCTGTTTTTTTCTACAATTTCACGCTCTGTTCCAATGGGATTATCTCGAAATTTAGGGATGGGGTGTTTACAGATTTTCACGGAATCTTAATCCCAAATGAATTTTGAATAGATTCGTGTAATTTCAAGTCGGTGGCAATTGTTTTAATATTTTTTTCAAGTCGGTGAAATTCCTGTTTTTTTCTACAATTTCACGCTCTGTTCCAATGGGATTATCTCGAAATTTAGGGATGGGGTGTTTACAGATTTTCACAGAATCTTAATCCCAAATAAATTTTGAACAGATTCGTGTAATTTCAAGTCGGTGGCAATTGTTTTTATATTTTTTACAAGTCGGTGAAATTCCTGATTTTTTTCTACAATTTCACACTCTGTTCCAATAGGATTATCTCGAAATTTAGGGATGGGGTGTTTACAGATTTTCACGGAATCTTAATCCCAAATAAATTTTGAACAAATTCGTGTAATTTCAAGCCGATGGCAATTGTTTTTGTATTTTTTACAAGTCGGTGAAATTCCTGTTTTTTTCTACAATTTCACGCTCTGTTCCAATGGGATTATCTCGAAATTCAGGGATGAGGTCTTTACAGATTTTCACGGAATCTTAATCCCAAATAAATTTTGAACAAATTCGTGTAATTTCAAGTCGGTGGCAATTGTTTTTATATTTTTTACAAGTCGGTTAAATTCCTGATTTTTTTCTACAATTTCACGCTCTGTTCCAATGGAATTATCTCGAAATTTAGGGATGGGGTGTTTACCGATTTTCATAGAATCATAATCCTCAATAAATTTTGAAGAAATTCGTGAAACTTCAAGTCGCTAGCAATTCTTTTTTTGTATTATTTTCGAATCTCTGAAATTATTGCATTTTTTCACAATTCCACGCTTTGTTCGAATGGAATTAACTCAAAATTCTATTCTGTAATTTCGGGTATTTTTAACTGGAAGAACATCCGTAGATCTTAAGGACATCCCTGGACTAACGTGGAACTCTGCATTTCATTTCAAAACCTTTGAGGATTTTTTTACCACATGTACATTGCTGGATTAATTTATTTTTTCCTGGTTTCTTCATATATTAGCGTATACTGATAAAAATTATTATTAACATTGATTGGTAATTAAGGAAGATATACCTAATTTATTTTCTATAACAGAAGAACAAATTGCCTTCAGCTCATCAGGATACTTTCGACCTTACGCCCAATATATCATTTTCGCCCTTGAATCATAAATAACTATTAATTAGGCACCTAATTACTAGTATACTTTTAAAGTGACATTGATATACCAAAAATATGTATTCTCCCAGTACATTTGGATATTTCGTCATATGGAAGTTTTGTTGCTATTGAAAGTTTGATTCTTTCGGGTTCGAGGTGTGTTTGTGGTTCTAAAATAAAATTTACAAGCGCCTTCTGCGTTATGTTTTGGGGACCACCTAGGCGGGAGCAAGTGTCAGCATGTGTGGTCAGAGAAGTTGGGATCGGGTTTCGCCGTTTAGGGGGAGGGTGGGGGGCGAGTTGCCATAATAGTGTGGCGTGTCGCACATTCTTGCGCGAAACAATGGGGCCGCGGAAAATGTCGACGAAACCGCAGTGCGTGGCCGTCGACTAGTTTTAGTGATGTGATGAGGAGTGGAATGGTGTGTGTGTGTGAGTGTGTTCGGTGTACTGCTGCTGCTGCCGCTTCTGGCGGAGTTCTTCGGTCACGGTCACTGTGTCGCCGAAGAACCTTCAGCCCCGCGGTCGTCAATTACAGGTAGCCAGATGGTAACGGACCGTGTCGGATCATCACAAGCACTCCCTCGCACGTTCCGTTGAAGAAATGCAAAAATTCGCTCTTTTCGACCGTAGCCGGGCAATTAACTCCGACCTGGAATGATGGTGATGGTGTTCAACTGAGTGTTGAGCCATGCGCGGCTTCGGTAGTGTCATTTTGTGTGAATTTGAGTACGGAAAATGTTAATTAGGTTAGGAACTCTGATGCGTCATTGACGACAATAACAATCATTGTCTGACAATTAATGGCCAGGCTATAGGTGGAGAGAAAGAGATAAAGAAGGATTAATTAAATGATTCAGTTTTTATGGACTGAACATGATAAACAATTTTGTCTTCAGTAGTACTTGGATTTTTTTTGTGGACTGAACACAAACACATTTATTAATTTTGTCTTCAGTTAATAGGACTTCATGTCTTTACTTCATTTCAAGTGCAGGTAAAAATGTCCGTCCCTAAAAATATCTCTGTATCTGCCTACGTTTTTTTGCCATCGAATCATCGTCACATCAAGCTTTTATAATCCTTTCAAAAACCTATAAAAAATCGGCAAATCTGTATCACAAATCCGTTAAAATTGTAATCATTGTTTTATTGTTTTAAGTTACTTTTTTGTTGTATTAGTAGGATTGCTTTAATTATAAGTTAAAAACTCTCAATTACATTATATTTTCTCTTTTATTTTAAGCTACTTAGTTTTTATATATTTTTTCCCTGTAATAAGATGTAAGATCTGTTGGGAAATAAAGATATTATTATTATTATTATTATTATCTCCGAAATTAAATAATATTTAATACAAACGTAACAAGTTCGTACTTATTACCGTTAAATAATGATTAGATGATTGTTTACTAAAGGCTTCTACTTCGTTATACATTTTTAATAATATTAAAAAAAACACTTTGTTTTAAACATTCAGGTTATACAAAACAAAGTAAAAAGTGTTTTATTATAATATGTAAAGTTAAAAATAAATAAATCAATAAATTATCAGAAATATTAGTTATGTAATAAAAAATGGTCTTTTTCTTGCAAATTTGTTCCAAACGCCATGTAAATATCAAACAAACAAACGAGTTATATAAAACCATCAGCCTTGACATTAAAATGTATTCTATTACACACATAATAGAACCCAACGAACGCGCATAGCCTTGCCACAAAGATCAAATTTTCCGTAAATCAAAGTGTAATATAAATATCAATAACACTTCATAGGCTGAAAGACCTCTGGTCGATAGCCAATTAATAGCTGTGATATGACAAAATTTTTGAATATGTCTTAAAATGTATAAATTACTCTTAATAACGATATTTGTATATGGAGGGTGTTGAATTGCGAAGCGGAACATAAGGATTAACATGTAAAATTTAAAATGCGTTAATATTGGCTCCCCTAATTATTTGATAGCATCGATCTTATATTATTTTTAAAGCTATTTTAAGCTGAATGATTTGGTACCTTACTCAATAGTTGGTACAGAGTATTTACCAAGATATTTGCAAAAAACTTTACAATGATTTCGAATTAAAAACAAAGGTTAGCCATGAAATCATAATGGCCGCTATTTCATTTTGTTCTAAAAAGTGACGATAGATGTCGCATTACGTTTACAACGTGTATTCTACACAGGGAAGAGTATTTTAGCCCTTTAGGTCTCAGGGGTCGTTGGAAGCACATGGTCGAAAAACGCCACACAGCGCAATAGGTCTTGTCTTTATCAATTGTGAAAAGGCCCGACGACAAAAATCTCAAAATCGCGATCGCGCTGATTGAGACTCAAAGGGTTAATTACATGCTTTTACTCAAGTACTATTTAAGAATTGTACGTGATTTGTTTAGAGTAGAATTGCCGGAGAACAGCAAGAAAAATTGCTCAATGAATAATTACTAATTTACTTTCTAAATTTGAAATGTGTTGGCTCCCTTAATTGTTTCATAAAATCGGTCTACTTACATTATTTTTAATACTCATTGAATAGCATATTTGTTGGGTATTGCCTTCTCTAGATATTCTACACTAAACAAATCACGTACACCATAAAACCATTTAATTATAAATACTTTTTCTTGCGTAGAAAACACGGCCGATTGTAAATCGTAATGTGACATCTACCGTCACTTTTTCGAACAAAATGAAATATCCGCCATTATGATTTCATGGCAAACCTTTGTTTTTAATTCAAAATCATTGTAAAGTTTTTTGCAAATATCTCGGTAAATACTCTGCAGAAACTATTGAGTAAGGTACCAAATCATTCAGCTTAATAAGCTTTAAAAATAATATATGAAGACCGATACTGTCAAATAATTAGGGGAGCCAATATTAACGCATTTTACATTTTACATGTAAATCCCTAGGGCCCGTTTCGCAATTCAACACCAGTAAAAATTAAATAAATGCAATAAAAAAATATAAGGGATTAAAAATTGGGGCGCTTACACCCAAACTCAAAATAAAAATCTAGAACTAAGCATTATCTTTATTAACAGTCTTTACATACACATTTATTTTACATATTTTTCAAATAAACAAAATGTTCATATGAGCTGTCGGCATAAGGTCTTTCGGCCCCAAGAAATAATATGCAAGATCTTTTGAAACTACCTAATTTTATTCCATCAATCAATTACAACAGTAATGCTAGTTGATCTGTAATTCTAAAGAACATGATAGATAAAGCTGTAGAAATATCATTCATGTATAGTACAGGTGTGTTTTTTTTTAATTTTGTATTTAGTTGACTAAACTAAATATATTTTTTTATCTTTCTTTTATATTTTAATTCACAAATAAATCCACTAATTCTAATCTGAAATAGACTATTATTATCTGCTTCTTATATTAACAGTGTTTATATTCACTATGTTTAAAAGGCGATTGTAGTAAATAAATATTATTATTATTATTATTATTAATCAGTTTCTCAAAGAATTGTGCAATTGTAATTTTTAAACATCTCCATGGACCAAACTAATTGTTTTGTGTTTCGGTAAAGATTGATTAAAAAAAAATAAGTTAATGATCAAAGCGGAAAAAAACATTATCTAGTTTACGCGTAATTACATAATTTAAAATATAACGCGTTTTATTTAGGTACTTTCTTAGAATATTTCATAGTAGGCCCGACAAGACTGTAATTTAATAATTTTCGCATTTCTTCAAAATACAAACTACCGTTTATTCATAAGCCGCTTCGGGGTCATGCAATTTCGTTTCAAGTTGCGGTAAATTGATATTTACCGGGAGTTATCTGTTATAACCTATAATTTTGACATTTTGTCACGAGATATAGTAAATAATCATCTTGGTCATCAATTATACAGTGAGGTCAGAAAGTTGAAAATAGGTGGCAGCATATTTTCTGAAAATACATAGAATAATTCAAGTAAGTTTATATCGTCTTATTACTTCGGTTTAAATGAAAAATCCTTTATGGAGAATTAGCCAAAATTAGAATTTATAAGTGACACATAACTAAACATTTTGCTAAGCAGCCAAAAAACTTTATTAAAAAAAATGATTTTCTTAAATCTACTAATTTTTTGTAATTTTTTAAAGTTTTATTTACTTTAGGAAACATCATTCTTTCAAAATATTGTTAGTTTTGTAAAATCCAACAATTTTCTTGCGAGTTGCGAATTTTTTAAAATTCTAAATTGTCGCATCCACAACGAAAAAAATTGTAATAAATATAAATCCTGCAGGTAAAATTGTACAAAAATGTATTCTAGTCTAGGAAACATCAATCTTTCAAAATAATTTTGGTTTTTAAAAATCCAATAATTTTGTCGCGAGTTGCGTTTTTTTTTAAATCCTAAATTGTGAATTGTCGATTCTACAACGAAAAAAATTGTAATAAATATAAATCGTGCAGGTAAAATTCTGCAAAAATTTAATTTAGTTAAGGAAACATCATTCTTTCAAAATAATTTTGGTTTTTAAAAATCCAACAATTTTCTTGCGAGTTGTGAATTTTTAAAATTCTAAATTTTGAATTGTCGCATCCACAACGAAAAAAATTGTAATAAATATAAATCGTGGGGGTAAAAAAATTTAATTTAGTTTAGGAAACGTCAATCTTTCAAAATAATTTTGGTTTTTGAAAATCCAGCAATTTTCTTGCGAGTTGTGAGCTTTTTAAAATTCTAAATTTTGAATTGTCGCATCCACAACTAAAAAAATTGTAATAAATATAAATCCTGCAGGTAAAATTCTACAAAAATGTATTTTAGTTTAGGAAACATCATTCTTTCGAAATAATTTTGGTTTTTAAAAATCCAACAATTTTCTTGTGAGTTGCGAATTTTTTAAAATTCTAAATTTTGAATTGTCGCATCCACAACGAAAAAAATTGTAATAAATATAAATCCTGCAAGTAAAATTCTACAAAAATTTATTTTAGTTTAGGAAACATCATTCTTTCGAAGTAATTTTGGTTTTTTAAAATCCAACAATTTTCTTGCGAATTGCGAATTTTTTAAAATTCTAAATTTTGAATTGTCGCATCCACAACGAAAAAAATTGTAATAAATATAAATCCTGCAGGTAAAATTCTACAAAAATGTATTTTAGTTTAGGAAACATCATTCTTTCGAAATAATTTTGGTTTTTAAAAATCCAACAATTTTCTTGTGAGTTGCGAATTTTTTAAAATTCTAAATTTTGAAATGTCGCATCCACAACGAAAAAAATTGTAATAAATATAAATCCTGCAAGTAAAATTCTACAAAAATTTATTTTAGTTTAGGAAACATCATTCTTTCGAAGTAATTTTGTTTTTTTTAAATCCAACAATTTTCTTGCGAGTTGTGAATTTTTTAAAATTCTAAATTCTAAAATTCGAATCTACAACGAAAAAAAATGTAATAAATATAAATCCTGCAGGTAAAATTCTACAAAAATTTAATTTAGTTTAGGAAACATCAATCTTTCAAAATAATTTTGATTTTTTTAAATCCAACAGTTTTCTTACGAGTTGCAATTTTTTTAAAACTCCAGGTTGAGGTTTGGCGACATTCAAACGAAAAAAAAAATGTAAATAAATGTAAAACGCAAAGATAAAACTTTACGAAAATTTAAGAAATGCCGTCCTTTCGAAATAATTTTGGTTTATGGAATTATTTGTGGAATAATTACAATTTACATTTTCAAAAGTTGTAAAAGATTATTGTTGTGTATAGAATACCATAAATCAAGTGTAACACATGTCTCAAATGTCGAACGCAATCGGACACTCAAGTATATTTTTATTATTATTATTATTATTACTTCGTTACATCACTATATTAATCACAAAATTCTTCATTAACCATTCTATTAGTTAAAATTATTAAAATGCAGTTAAAAATTGAACATCTTCAAATTATTTCAAACCTTACTATTTTCGAGAAAAATAGATATTAATAAGATTTTCGAGAAAAATAGATATTAATAAGACTAGCAACATTCTTGGACTTTCTTGTGTTAAAATTTCAGCAATGTATTATAAATATTGTGATTGTAAGATGCTATGAGCCGACGTTTAAATTTCACTTCTTTTTTCTGCAAGTACGAAAATTTGCACCGGCATTAACTTAACGAACGTAACGGAACCGCGTTACTGCCGGCTAAATTGGCGTCGCCATTTTTTTCCGAATATTACATATTCCCGATTGCATAACGTTAACGGAGACGCCTTCGGTGTCCTCCGAAGGTGTTCTTAAGCAATTTCGTGGTATCGGCTTTAATGGCGCGCTGCGGGGTCCGCGGGTTCGCCGCTAATCTTCAGAAAATGCTAATTGATTTACAAGGAGACGTCCGGCAACCGGTCGGTACCGTAACGGTACGCTCTGCATCGGCCACGGTCCATCCGCGAAAATGCATGGTGCGAGTGTTATTACGACTCGATGATGACCATGGTATTTTGACAAAAATAATAATCACGTGGTGTGAGGATACTTGAAAGAATAAATTGGATACTAAGTTTGAATGGTTCTCGTTTATGGAAGGTCAAAATATTGTGTTTTTTTTAAGTTAGTTATTCCTTTCTTTATGTAATATTTTTTTTTAAATCAAGTTAGAAGTGAAGGTACACTGATAAGACATAAATTGGATACTAAGGTGTTAAATTGTACGGTCAGCATTTTGAATGATTCTCGTGTATAGAAGGTCAACATATTTTTAATTAAATTAGTGTTTTCGAAAATATAGTCATGCGTTAGTTATTCCTTTCTTTGTGTATTGATTAAAAAAATCACGTCCGAAGTGAAGCTACACGGATAAAACATTAATCTTAAAACACGTATATAGATGGCCTATGACTACGATTTAGACAGTTGTTTTGAGCTAAAATCAAATAAAAAAAAAATCTTGAAAACATGTTGAATTGCAAAGCGGGCCATAGGGATTTACATGTAAAATTTTAAAGGTATTAATATCCGCTCCCCTAATTATTTGACAGTATCGGTCTTCGTATATTATTTTTAACGCTTTTTATGCTGAATAATTTGGTACCGCACTCAATAGTTTCTGCAGAGTATTTACCGAGATATTTGCAAAAAACTTTACTATTGTTTTGAATTAAAAACAAAGGTTTGCCATGAAATCATAATGGCCGACATTTCATTTTGTTCTAAAAAGTGACGGTAGATGTCATGTTACGATTTACAACTGGCCGTGTATTCTACACAAGAAAAAGTATTTATAAGTAAATGGTTTTAAATATTGTACGTGATTTGTTTAGTGTGGAATATCCAGAGAAGGCAATACCCAACAAATATGCTATTCAATAATTATTAAAAATTATGTAAGTACACCGATGCTATAAAACAATTAAGGGAGCCAATACATCTCACATTTAGAAAGTAAATTAGTAATTATTCATTGGGCAATTTTTCTTGCTGTTCTCCGGAAATTCTACTCTAAACAAATCACGTACTTTTCTTAAATAGTACCTGAGTAAAACCATGTATTAACCCTTTGAGTTTCATGTTGAGATTTTTTGTCGGGCGTCTTCGCAATCGATAAAGACAAGCCCTATTCGTGTGGCGTTTTTCGACCATGTGCTTTCAACGACCCCTAGGACGTAAAGGGTTAAAATACTTTCCCCTGTGTATAATAAAGAATACACCGTCGGTTGTAAATCGTAATGTGACATCTACCGTCACTTTTTCGAACAAAATTTAATATCCGCCATTATGATTTCATGGCAAACTTATTTCGAGTGTGTATTAGTTTATACATAAGGTACATAATTATTAATACGTTTGGGTCAAGGTAACACCATCAATATCCAGAACACCTTGAAACCGAAACGCTTCGGCGTTATTTCTAAATTTAGATCCGGGAATTTAATGGGGGATGTGTGCAATTTTAGCTTTAACGCTTCGAACGCTAATAACAGACCGTTTCTGAGGCTGAATATGAAAAAGCTCGGTTAAATGCTGCGGGGTTCTATATTTAACGAAATTGCGAATTAAGCGTAAATCATACCCAACGGAAAAAATCGATCGACCTAATAAGAATATTAAACGGTTCGCCGCCGCCGCCGTCGCCTTCGATGCCGAAATGAAAGGTTGTTTATTTTAAAATTTAAAATAACTCCAAATCAACTATATTGCCAGTTATTCGTGCGAATTATAAAAAAGAATTGCTTTATTATCGGCCGTACGGTGTATAATATTTTTTCGTATGATTTGTGTCTTTATATAATAATAAACTGCTGCATATAAAATTGCATGCCAATTTTCAACTCGAGATTTTTATAAATAATATAATACCATTTCTCTTCCATAATCAGATAACCATCGGTACTAATCATGCTATACAGGGTGTATTTGAAATAACGAACAGGCTCGTAACCACAAAGAGATTATATTATTTTTAAACAATATTCGTAATTATTTTGTTTATAACTGTAACAAAAAGCCCGCAATTAATTATTAAAGTTAATGAGTGAAAATACGCAACATGTTTGGGGGCAGTGGTAATGTGACCTAATTTTTAAACGGTATCGGCTTTAGATATCGAATTACAACAAGCGCGTAGGAAATATCTGAGTTCGGCTCTTTAAGCGTCAATGAACTTGAGGACTGTTTATCTTTTACAAAAAAAAAAACGTTGCGATAACACTTCAAATTTCGGAGGCAAGAAATCGTATCTCGCGTTTTAAATAAACAAACACACATTCCATGCAAACCTAATTAAATAAGAAAAGCATCGGTTCTCAAAATGTTTAAAAAACCTCGAAAAATTAGGAAAATTAAAACAAAAAATTCGAATAAATTTTGACGGAAATGGGTTCACAAATATTTTGTGTGTGTGGCCTTAAATGCCTGTTCGTTATTTCAAATACACCCTGTATATGCTCATTTACCGTATAGGAAACGCTTTGTGTTTGACCACCCACGCGTGATTGTGTTTAAGTCACCAGGTGTGTGCCTCGCTTATTGTAATTTTTTCGCCAATCCACAATTTTACCGAAGTAACAGTCTTCTAAATTTGGATGTAACGACCAACAATAAGTGATACTGTAGTCTGGCTGGCGACGAGCGCCGTAAAACCGTTTCAGCTTAACGAGTTAATTGCATTGTTAAGATAATATTGATGTTTTTTTTCACGTTAGAAAATCTTTAATTGGTTTTAAAGGCGATGATGCGACTTGTTTGTACCTAAAACAGATTTTTAACTTTTAAATTTCGGATTTTGGCAAATTCCATTGTCTAGACCAGTTAAAACACAATAAATTCTCTTCTTTTAAACATATAAAATATCATAATCTAAAAATGCGTATAATATCTCAGCAATTAAATATTTATTTTTGGTTTTGTATTGCTGTATTTATTTTTGTAAAAGGGGTTACCCGTAAATAAATTATTATTAATAATAATAATTTTAAAAAATTAAAAACGAGAGTTTGTTGACGTTGAACTTGAAAAATTTCGCATTTTGGCAATTCCCATTGACACGACATGATTATCTCTTAATACTTTTTTGATCACACTAAATTTGCTACATTTTGACATTTAAATAATTAAAACCAAATGCCGCGTTTGCAAGTTAAAAATGATTTTTAAATCAAAAACTTGATTTTTAGATTTTTGAGCTCGGAACATTAAGATTGTAACAATCTTCATTGTCTCCACAAAAATATATTTAATACCACTTAAAACACTCTAAATTCTCCACTTTTTAAAATATAAAATATCATAATCAAAACATGCGTTTAACAACTTTACTGTGTAACTTTAACTTAACTTGTGGGACCGAAAATTGCTTTCAACGTTTCAAAAAATTGTAGAAAATTCATTAATCAAGTAATTAAGTTCAAAAGTTTAAAATGTATAAATAAATAATGCACCTTTGATTTTCCATAAAAACAATTGCCATATTTTAGGTGGTGGCGAAGCGGCAACGCTCCAAACTTTAAAAATTGCTTTCAACGTTTCGAAAAATTGTAAAAAATTCATTAATCAAGGAATTAAGTGCGAAAGTTAAAAATCTATAAATAAACAATGCACCTTTGATTTTCCATCAAAACAATTGCCGTATTTTAGGTGGTGGCGAAGCGGCAACGCTCCAAACTTTAACTGCGGGAATGAAAATTGCTTTCAACGTTTCGAAAAATTGTAAAAAATTCATTAATCAAGGAATTAAGTGCGAAAGTTTAAAATCTATAAATAAACAATGCACCTTTGATTTTCCATCAAAACAATTGACGTATTTTAGGTGGTGGCGAAGCGACAACGCTCCAAACTTTAACTGCGGGAATGAAAATCGCTTTCAACGTTTCGAAAAATTGTAAAAAAATCATTAATGAAGGAATTAAGTCCGAAAGTTAAAAATTTATAAATAAACAATGCATCTTTGATTTTCCATAAAAACAATTGCCATATTTTAGGTGGTGGCGAAGCGGCAACGCTCCAAACTTTAAAAATTGCTTTCAACGTTTCGAAAAATTGTAAAAAATTCATTAATCAAGGAATTAAGTGCAAAAGTTTAAAATCTATAAATAAAGAATGCACCTTTGATTTCCCATAAAAACAATTGCCATATTTTAGGTGGTGGCGAAGCGGCAACGCTCCAAACTTTAAAAATTGCTTTCAACGTTTCGAAAAATTGTAAAAAATTCATTAATCAAGGAATTAAGTTCAAACGTTAAAAATCTACAAATAAACAAAGCATTTTTGATTTTCCATAAAAACAATAGCCATATTTTAGGTGGTGGCGAAGCGGCAACGCTCCAAACTTTAAAAATTGCTTTCGACGTTTCGAAAAATTGTAAAAAATTCATTAATCAAGGAATTAAGTGCGAAAGTTAAAAATCTATAAATAAACAATGCACCTTTGATTTCCCATAAAAACAATTGCCTTATTTTAGGTGGTGGCGAAGCGGCAACGCTCCAAACTTAAAAAATTGCTTTCAACGTTTCGAAAAATTGTAAAAAATTCATTAATCAAGGAATTAAGTTTAATAGTTAAAAATCCATAAATAAACAATGCATCTTTGATTTTCCATAAAAACAATTGCCATATTTTAGGTGGTAGCGAAGCGGCAACGCTCCAAACTTAAAACATTGCTTTCAACGTTTCGAAAAATTGTAAAAAATTCATTAATCAAGGAATTAAGTGCGAAAGTTAAAAATATATAAATAAACAATGCACCTTTGATTTTCCATTAAAACAATTGCCTTATTTTAGGTGGTGGCGAAGCGGCAACGCTCCAAACTTTAACTGCGGGAACGAAAATTGTTTTCGACGTTTCGAAAAATTGTAAAAAATTCATTAATCAAGGAATTAAGTTTAATAGTTAAAAATCCATAAATAAACAATGCATCTTTGATTTTCCATAAAAACAATTGCCATATTTTAGGTGGTAGCGAAGCGGCAACGCTCCAAACTTAAAACATTGCTTTCAACGTTTTGAAAAATTGTAAAAAATTCATTCATCAAGGTATTAAGTGCGAAAGTTAAAAGTCTATAAATAAACAATGCACCTTTGATTTCCCATAAAAACAATTGCCATATTTTAGGTGGTGGCGAAGCGGCAACGCTCCAAACTTTAAAAATTGCTTTCAACGTTTCGAAAAATTGTAAAAAATTCATTAATCAAGGAATTAAGTTCAAACGTTAAAAATCTACAAATAAACAAAGCATTTTTGATTTTCCATAAAAACAATAGCCATATTTTAGGTGGTGGCGAAGCGGCAACGCTCCAAACTTTAAAAATTGCTTTCGACGTTTCGAAAAATTGTAAAAAATTCATTAATCAAGGAATTAAGTGCGAAAGTTAAAAATCTATAAATAAACAATGCACCTTTGATTTCCCATAAAAACAATTGCCTTATTTTAGGTGGTGGCGAAGCGGCAACGCTCCAAACTTAAAAAATTGCTTTCAACGTTTCGAAAAATTGTAAAAAATTCATTAATCAAGGAATTAAGTTTAATAGTTAAAAATCCATAAATAAACAATGCATCTTTGATTTTCCATAAAAACAATTGCCATATTTTAGGTGGTAGCGAAGCGGCAACGCTCCAAACTTAAAACATTGCTTTCAACGTTTCGAAAAATTGTAAAAAATTCATTAATCAAGGAATTAAGTGCGAAAGTTAAAAATATATAAATAAACAATGCACCTTTGATTTTCCATTAAAACAATTGCCTTATTTTAGGTGGTGGCGAAGCGGCAACGCTCCAAACTTTAACTGCGGGAACGAAAATTGTTTTCGACGTTTCGAAAAATTGTAAAAAATTCATTAATCAAGGAATTAAGTTTAATAGTTAAAAATCCATAAATAAACAATGCATCTTTGATTTTCCATAAAAACAATTGCCATATTTTAGGTGGTAGCGAAGCGGCAACGCTCCAAACTTAAAACATTGCTTTCAACGTTTTGAAAAATTGTAAAAAATTCATTCATCAAGGTATTAAGTGCGAAAGTTAAAAATCTATAAATAAAGAATGCACCTTTGATTTCCCATAAAAACAATTGCCATATTTTAGGTGGTGGCGAAGCGGCAACGCTCCAAACTTTAAAAATTGCTTTCAACGTTTCGAAAAATTGTAAAAAATTCATTAATCAAGGAATTAAGTTCAAACGTTAAAAATCTACAAATAAACAAAGCATTTTTGATTTTCCATAAAAACAATAGCCATATTTTAGGTGGTGGCGAAGCGGCAACGCTCCAAACTTTAAAAATTGCTTTCGACGTTTCGAAAAATTGTAAAAAATTCATTAATCAAGGAATTAAGTGCGAAAGTTAAAAATCTATAAATAAACAATGCACCTTTGATTTCCCATAAAAACAATTGCCTTATTTTAGGTGGTGGCGAAGCGGCAACGCTCCAAACTTAAAAAATTGCTTTCAACGTTTCGAAAAATTGTAAAAAATTCATTAATCAAGGAATTAAGTTTAATAGTTAAAAATCCATAAATAAACAATGCATCTTTGATTTTCCATAAAAACAATTGCCATATTTTAGGTGGTAGCGAAGCGGCAACGCTCCAAACTTAAAACATTGCTTTCAACGTTTTGAAAAATTGTAAAAAATTCATTCATCAAGGTATTAAGTGCGAAAGTTAAAAGTCTATAAATAAACAATGCACCTTTGATTTCCCATAAAAACAATTGCCATATTTTAGGTGGTGGCGAAGCGGCAACGCTCCAAACTTTAACTGCGGGAACGAAAATTGCTTTCAACGTTTTGAAAAATTGTAAAAAATTCATTAATCAAGGAATTAAGTTCAAAAGTTGAAAATTTATAAATAAACAATGCACCTTTGATTTTCCATTAAAAACAATTGCCATATTTTAGGTGGTGGCGAAGCGGCAACGCTCCAAACTTTAACTGCGGGAACGAAAATTGCTTTCAACGTTTCGAAAAATTGTAAAAAATTAATTAATCAAGGAATTAAGTTCAAAAGTTAAAAATCTATAAATAAACAATGCACCTTTGATTTTCCATCAAAAACAATTGCCTTATTTTAGGTGGTGGCGAAGCGGCAACGCTCCAAACTTTAACTGCGGGAACGAAAATTGTTTTCGACGTTTCGAAAAATTGTAAAAAATTCATTAATCAAGGAATTAAGTGCGAAAGTTAAAAATCTACAAATAAACAATGCACCTTTGATTTTTCATAAAAACAATTGCCTTATTTGAGGTGGTGGCGAAGCGGCAACGCTCCAAACTTTAAAAATTGTTTTCAACGTTTCGAAAAATTGTAAAAATTCATTAATCAAGGAATTAAGTTTAAAAGTTAAAAATCCATAAATAAACAATGCATCTTTGATTTTCCATAAAAACAATTGCCATATTTTAGGTGGTAGCGAAGCGGCAACGCTCCAAACTTTAAAAATTGTTTTCAACGTTTCGAAAAATTATTAATCAAGGAATGGTACTAAGGAAAACCTCAAGGACTCGAAAGTCCTCTAAGGAAGATTTTGCCGAAAACTACAATTACTTCTTCAAGATGAAGTCAAAGCTATTATTGTAGCAGTGGGCAAGCCATTGTTTACCTATTTGTCATTTACTGCAAATGAGAAAAGACTGAACGAGTTTTTGTTTGATTTCTGAGTGCTTAAAATAAATTAATAAATTGAATGAATGAAAATGTTTATATATAAACTTTCAGCTGGGTTAAACAATTATTGCTTTATTGCATAACTCGTTTAAGATGCAAAAAAAAAATTCTGGGCGATCATTAAGATAAACAGATCTTTGGCATCAGTAATTATTTTTCATTTTTATTAGCAGTAAATTCTCGGCGAACCATTCGATCTGTACTTCCCTGTGCACAGCCGAAAATCCAGTTATGAATGAACCGTTAGGTGGAATTTAAATTGTTCGCATGGAACACCGTCAAACACTATCCTTATTAATAGGATCGTGGAATACTTAATGCATAAAAGCGAATTTACGTCGTGCGCAGTTAGAATACCTGCAAACTTGTTCCTTATATCTTCGCGAAGACAAAGTACACTTCGTAAAGGATAAGAGATGGATTTGCAATAATGGCCAGCAGAATTAGAAACAGTAAAATATTATTATTGGTAATTTGGACGTTCATTATTTTACGCAAGACTATTCATTCGATTTTTTACTTTCTCCGTTACGAAGTACGAGAAAGTATTGTGATCGTGATTTTTCGTTCAAATATTTTTTTTTACGGAAATATCCGTTGTTGATGCCATTTCAACAATTTCTGGAAAAAAAAATTGTGTGTGTGTGTGTCTGTGCGCGCTGTATCTCAAAAACTAATAGAGCAATTGATATGAAACTTGTAACATCCGTCTTATTTGATAATCTGAAGAACTGAAAAGCTTTTGGTAAAATTTCGTACACCGGAAGTGGGTGTTTACCTTAGCTGTTTTTTGTTTTTTGCCAATATCTTCTTAAATATGAAAAATATCACAAAAACATTTAAACAAACTTTGAAGACAACAAAGAAATGAACATCTTTTGATTGAAAACATTTTTCATAAAATCATTTTTATTCGAGAAAAAAATTATTATTATTTTTTTAAAATTTGGTTTATTATTATAAAACAATAATAGTTACAGCAAATTTATGTAAATAATAATTGTAGAGAATGTTAAAATCAACAACTTATAAAGAATAAGTTTTTTTCGAAATCCCTTTAGTTTTTGAGGAAACTGAGTTTTTGAATTTGACGTATAATTTTTCCATTTTTTAAAATTTTGACGTTTTAAACGTCAATGTCATCGCTCGATGTACATTTAAAATATGATTTCAATTGAAAATAAACCATGAAAAAGTAAATATAAATGATACCATCAAGTCGGAGAAAGTAACATGATGGCCACATCACCATTTTTTAACATGAATTTTGAAATAACTTCTCTTTATATTTTACCTAGTTCAAATGTTATGGAATAGTGTTTCATTTACAGTCTCAAGTAAAATGACGTTGCACTTTTCTACGAGCATATCACACGAGGTCATTTGTGGTGTGATGAAAAAGTCTTGCATAAATAACATGATCGCATTGTTATTAACGTTGTTTGTATACGCTGTCTGCATTTCAAACACTGTTTTTTTTTAAAATCTTCTGGAGGAGTTTTTAAAGCCTCTTTTAATTTTGGTCATAAATTCAAGAACATACCTTGTTTTTTCGGCAAATCCGTTTAAAAGAATCCCCAAACAAACTATCCACAATTTACGAAACGGTACTCCTCTCCATAACAGACCGTACGATTTTTAAAAAACGAACTTCACTGTTCCAATAAACCAGTTTCCGATGAGTTCACCAACAACACGAAAAATCCGCTAAACTCTCCCTCTACAATAATAATAACAGAGCTTGTGGTAAATTCAATTAGGCACTTTTTCGACGAGCGGTACGTCCTCGTGAACACGCGACATTTCTTCTTCTTCTTCTTCTTCGGCGGGTCGTCCAAGTTTCTTATCCCGGAGCACTATTAACGGTTGTTTAATTATAATAATTAGATCCAGTGCGAGACGATGAAGAAAGATGATGAAGAAGAAGAAGTGGTGTTGTGGTGGTACCCGAGAACACCTCGAGACACCGCGCGGGCAAGACTGGTGTGGTGGTACTCGACCGAACTGCGCTGGTACTAATCGCGAACTGAGGCGTTCTCGGACACAAGAGGAGGTGGGGAAGTCGCCGCTGGTCGTTTCGTTCCTCTTTTTCTTCTTTCTTCTTCTTGGTTCTGGCCGGAGCGTGTGTGTGTGTGTCGTTAATTTATTTGTTTTGTACGCCGATTCCTAATTAAAATGAACGCGAGTCGCTTTGGGTGATTGTGTCTATCGTGATGTCGACTCTGGCATCATCTGATTGTATTTTTAAGATTTTGTAAATGTCAAAAGTTTACCCAATTATATAAATCACCAAATCACCAAAAATATGGTTGGTTCTCATGGATTTATATCAAAATCTATGCATACAGTGTTTTCAGTTTCTAACGAAATTATAATCCTAAATGAATTTTTAATCAATTTGGAGAGTTTCAATTTGTTGGAAATTGTTTTTATACTTTTGTTTTGCGGCCTAAAATTTTTTCACATTTTCAAAAAATTATGCTTTCTTCACAAGCACTTTTCTCAAAATCTACGCGTAGAGTGTTTGCAGTTTTTGATGGAATTATAATCCTGAATTAATTTTTAATAAATTTGGCAAGTTTCAATTTGTTGGCAATTGTTTTTATATTTTTGTTTTGCCACCAAGATTATTTCACATTTTTAAAAAATTATGTTTTCTTCACAAGCATTTTTCTCAAAATCTACGCATAGAGTGTTTGCAGTTTTTGATGGAATTATAATCCTGAATGAACTTTTAATAAATTTGGAAAGTTTCAATTTGTTGGCAATTGTTTTTATACTTTTGTTTTGCCGCCAAAATTTTTTCACATTTTCAAAAAATTATGCTTTGCTCACAAGCATTTTTCTC
Source organism: Ocypus olens (assembly GCA_910593695.2). Lineage (NCBI taxonomy): Eukaryota > Metazoa > Arthropoda > Insecta > Coleoptera > Staphylinidae > Ocypus > Ocypus olens. The sequence goes on from OU343047.1 coordinate 68,746,448, forward strand.
AAAACCTACGCATAGAGTGTTTGCAGTTTTTGATGGAATTATAATCCTGAATTAATTTTTAGTAAATTTGGAAAGTTTTAATTTGATGGTAATTGTTTTTATACTTTTATTTCGTCACCAAAAATTTTTCACATTTTAAAAAAATTATGCTTTGCTCACAAGCATTTTTCTCAAAATCTACGCATAGAGTGTTTGCAGTTTTTGGTGGAATTATAATCCTGAATGAATTTTTAACAAATTTGGAAAGTATCAATTTGATGGCAATTGTTTTTATACTTTTGTTTTGCCGCCAAAATTATTTCACATTTTCAAAAAATTATGCTTTGCTCACAAGTATTTTTCTCAAAATCTACGCATAGAGTGTTTGCAGGTTTTGGTGGAATTATAATCCTGAATGAATTTTTAATAAATTTGGAAAGTTTCAATTTGTTGGCAATTGTTTTTTATACTTTTGTTTCGCCGCCAAAATTATTTCACATTTTCAAAAAATTATGCGTTGTTCACAAGCATTTTTCTTAAAATCTACGCATAGAGTGTTTGCAGTTTTTAACGGAATTATAATCCTGAATAAATTTTTAATAAATTTTGAAAGTTTCAATTTGTTGGCAATTGTTTTTTTACTTTTGTTTTGCCGTCAAAATTGTTTCACATTAAAAAAAAAATATGCTTTCTTCACAAGCATTTTTCTCAAAATCTACGCATAGAGTGTTTGCAGTTTTTAACGGAATTATAATCCTGAATTAATTTTTAATAAATTTGGAAAGTTTCAATTTGATGGTAATTGTTTTTATACTTTTGTTTTGCCGCCAAAATTATTTCACTTTTTCAAAAAATTATGCTTTCTTCACAAGCACTTTTCTCAAAATCTACGCATAGAGTGTTTGCAGTTTTTGATGGAATTATAATCCTGAATATATTTTTAATAAATTTGGAAAATTTCAATTTGTTGGTAATTGCTTTAATACTTTTGTTTTGTCACCAAAATTGTAGATTAATCCAAAAATTTATGGATTTTTACAAATAGTAGTGAATAAATTTAGAGCAAATTTATAAAGTTTCGAAGCCGATGGCATTTGTTTCTACATTTATTGAATCAACAAAATTATTATAGGTTTTCAAAATATTTTGCTTTGTTCATATCAATTTATCTCAAAATCTCTGGATGAAATGTTTGCAGTTTTAGTAGATATTCTACATGAATTTTAAGTCAATTTGGAAAGTTTTAAGTCGATTGCAATTGTTTTTATAGTATTTTGAGCCACCAAAATTATTACAGATTAAAAAAACATTTTTAGCTCAAAATCAAAAATTTGAAATTTTCATTGATGATGGCTCAAGCTGAATATATTTTGAGTAAATTTGGAAAATTTCAAGACTGTGGCAATTGTTTTGACATTTTTTTAACCATCGGAGAGTGAACAACTTTTACCATAACCACAAGGTGTGTTCTCGTGTCATTATTTCGAAATTTAGTGAAAGGATGTTTCGATATTTTGATTTAATTATAAAGAAGAATCAATTTTGAGTAAATTTCAAAAGTTTCAAGTCGATGGCAATTGTTTTTAAATTTTTTTGAGTCACCAAAATGATTAAATATTTTCAAGAAATTTTGCTCGCAAACATTTTCTTAGCTCAAAACTGAAAATTTGTGAAGCTGAATAAATTTGGAAAATTTCAAGACCGCGCACATTGTTTTGATATTTTTTAATCAACGCACAGTGAAAATCTTTCAGCATAATCAGGTGTGTTCTCGTGTGATTATTTCAAAATCTAGCAAAAGGTTGTTTCGATATTTTTATTGTATTTTAAAGAAGAATCAATTTTGAGCAAATTTGAAAAGTTTCAAGTCGATGGCAATAGTATTTGAATTTTTTTTTGATTTACCAAAATGACTACAGATTTTCAAGAAATTAAGCTTGGAAAGATTTTTTTGTCTCAAAATCTAAAATTTGGAGTTTTCAACGAGTTATGAAGCTGAATGTATTCTAAGAAAATTTGGAAAATATCAAGACTCACAAACAACTACAAATTCCCAAAATTTCAGCCAAATCTACCCCGAGACCCATTTTCCATAAGGTTTGTGCGGGGTCCTTTGACATAATTTGACGTTCGAGTCATCAAAATCGGAAGTAATGCAATTTCAAAAATCACAGCAAAATTTCTCAATAAATACCTGAAAAAAAACATATAATTCTAATCCAAATCAAAATAGTGTTTGGGGTTATTCTTAATTTTCTTTTGTATTCACAGGAAATTTGTTCATATAAAACGTATTTTTATGTTTTTACTTTCTCCGGTACGAAGTACGAGAAAGTATTGTGATCGTGAATTTTTTTTTCGGATATATCTGTTTGGGGTTCCAAGATGCCATTTGTTATTGTGACTGAACTATCATTGCGCAGGAAACTTGAACTTAATACTGAACATTTGATATAATGTCCGGAAGTTTCTTACACTCTCTTCACTCTGTTTTATTGCGCGGGAAATTTGAACTTAATCCTTAAAATTTGATATAATGTCCAGAAGTTCGATACTCTCTCTTCACTCTGTTTTAGTGGATGAGGCCGATTAAAGCCTCTCGCACTCGCTTTGTAGACGAATCCCCATAAAAGCCACGGAACGGAAATCAAAATAATAAACCGATCTTTTTAACCTTTCTCGAATACCCCGACGAGTGTATTATACCGCACCCACTTCGGGAAAGAGATGACACTGTGAGACTGAAGTCTCGAATGGGACGCCCACTTCGTTATGGTGCGGCGCATGAAACATAAAATGGGATTCGCCCGTAATTGCAATGTCCATCAACCGATGCTCCTCATAACAATAACAGGAAGAGGTGTTACATTTCAATGTGACACGATAACTCGTCTTCGAGAAACTATGCGGAAATCGCATTAAAATATAATATGTTAAAATCATCGTCTGTATAATTTTACAACGGACAATAAGAACAGGCGATTGTGTGATCCGTGGGCGGAATCGGTATTATAAAATGTAGGTCCATCCGACAAACTGCACACAACTGCATTCGGCTATGGGAAAGTGAATGTTACATTCGTTTAGAGGATTATTCATCCGCGGCGGATTGGCATTTCAAAAATGTCCGCTCGGTTTGTCCAAAAAATAAAATTTTGTTCATGTAGTCTTCTATATCTTTCGTGAAATGGGAATGTTTCAGGTGAGGTATTGTGTCACACGATCACAAGATTATGAACTAATGTTACTTCAATCTCAAGATGACCAAAATTGTTTACACTCACATCAAACAAATAAAATGTTAGGTTCCATTACTAGGCGGTATGAATATACCCAGGAAATATTCAAGCGGTCAAGTCTTTTGCACAACGAATGGTTTTGCGGAAAATTGAAACTTGGTCGGAGGCGGAAGGAAGCTTTCAAACCGCTTTCATCAGGAAATTGAAATTGGATCCATGGTCAAATAGTTGGTGACATACTTAAAACTATAGTTTCGTTAATACACTTGCCTTTCCTGTTTATAGGTCGGAAGTCGTCTAATTAAATTACACAAAGACTCCTTCGAGTTTACTTTCATCGCGTGGATTAATTTCCCTTCGTCCGTGAATCGACCATAACCTACAAATTATTTTATCGCTCAGTAACTACAGATTTTTACTTTCAAATCGCAACATTTTAGGTTAATAAATCTGACAGCTTTTGATAATTGCACTGCGCCTTCTTGATTTCATTTTTGACAGCATACGAATTAATTCCGTTGCTAGAGATAATTTTTGGGACAAACTGTACATGATTTTCGAAAAACGGACGATTCATCCCGTACGGATGATTCGGCGTTTTCTTCGCGGACATCATTGTATTTTAATGAAGAGATCCCGACTCTTTTTCTGCCTCGGTGTACACAAAACACTTCTGTTACATTTTTAAGTACCGTTTCCACTCTTGTTAGCATGAGCGAGTGCTCATTTGTTAACTCGTTTTTTTTTTCGTGCAGAAGAAGAAAACTTTTACAGACGTTTGGTCGCAAACAAAAAAAAAAATGTTTATCGGATTGTGCCGTTGCGTTGATTACGGGAACCAGTTTTTAAAATGATGTAATCTTGATTGACACCTTGGGCTGTTAAGAATGGATGTGAATAAGCTACCAAAAACTTGGTAATTTGAAAAAAAATCATATGATTCTTCCGTTATGTATTCTGTATAATTTAGTCAAAATAATGATGAACTCAAAAGCGACAGTTTGTATTATTATCGATTGATATTTCGTCATTTATATAATTTTACTCTGTGAAAGTTTCAACATTTATACGTAGTGTCAAAGTGTAGTTATTAAAAACTGAAAATATCACAGACTTGTGAAGTGCATGACCCGGAGGTCAAACGACTTTACACATAGCTTCAACGTCATTCAAATACCATAAACATTACGTCAAAATATTTCCGATGCCACTTTCACCCGGAGAAGATTTCATGGGCTCAATTGTTATATTTTCTCGGGGAATTAGATTTAGCCAACAATCATTTTATAGATTGGCAATTTTAAAAAATATAGAGTATAGAGAAAAAAATCTACAATTGAAAATTTTTTAATTTACTCAAAAACCATTATACTTTAACATCCAGCAAAAATCTGAAAGCAATCCTTAACTGAATTTCAAGAAAATCGCACTGGAGTAGAACTTGTTGCGTTGTAAAAATCAGCATTTTTCAACTGAAGAAAAAAAAAATAAAAATTAACTCCAGATATTTGAAAATTTTAAAATCAACTCAAAAACTATTATACTTTAACATCCAGCAAAAATCTGAAAGTAATCATTTACTGAATTTCAAGAAAATCGCACTGGAGTAGAACTTGTTGCGTTGTAAAAATCAGCATTTTTCAACTGAAGAAAAAAAAATAAAAATTAACTCCAGATATTTGAAAATTTTAAAATCAACTCAAAAACTATTATACTTTAACATCCAGCAAAAATCTGAAAGTAATCATTTACTGAATTTCAAGAAAATCGCACTGGAGTAGAACTTGTTGCGTTGTAAAAATCAGCATTTTTCAACTGAAGAAAAAAAAATAAAAATTAACTCCAGATATTTGAAAATTTTAAAATCAACTCAAAAACTATTATACTTTAACATCCAGCAAAAATCTGAAAGTAATCATTTACTGAATTTCAAGAAAATCGCACTGGAGTAGAACTTGTTGCGTTGTAAAAATCAGCATTTTTCAACTGAAGAAAAAAAATATAAAAATTTACTCCAGATATTTGAAAATTTTCAAATTTACTCAAAAGTCATTATACTTTAACATCCAGCAAAAATCTGAAAGTAATCCTTTACTAAATTTCAAGAAAACCGCACTGGAGTAGAACTTGTTGCGTTCTAAAAAATCCGCATTTTTCAACTGAAGAAAAAAAAATAAAAATTAACTCCAGATATTTGAAAATTTTAAAATCAACTCAAAAACTATTATACTTTAACATCCAGCAAAAATCTGAAAGTAATCATTTACTGAATTTCAAGAAAATCGCACTGGAGTAGAACTTGTTGCGTTGTAAAAATCAGCATTTTTCAACTGAAGAAAAAAAATATAAAAATTTACTCCAGATATTTGAAAATTTTCAAATTTACTCAAAAGTCATTATACTTTAACATCCAGCAAAAATCTGAAAGTAATCCTTTACTGAATTTAAAGAAAATCGCACTGGAGTGGAACTTGTTGCGTTCTAAAAAATCCGCATTTTTCAACTGAAGAAAAAAAATATAAAAATTAACTCCAGATATTTGAAAATTTTAAAATCAACTCAAAAACTATTATACTTTAACATCCAGCAAAAATCTGAAAGTAATCCTTTACTGAATTTAAAGAAAATCGCACTGGAGTGGAACTTGTTGCGTTCTAAAAAATCCGCATTTTTCAACTGAAGAAAAAAAATATAAAAATTAACTCCAGATATTTGAAAATTTTAAAATCAACTCAAAAACTATTATACTTTAACATCCAGCAAAAATCTGAAAGTAATCCTTTACTGAATTTAAAGAAAATCGCACTGGAGTAGAACTTGTTGCGTTGTAAAAATCAGCATTTTTCAACTGAAGAAAAAAAAATAAAAATTAACTCCAGATATTTGAAAATTTTAAAATCAACTCAAAAACTATTATACTTTAACATCCAGCAAAAATCTGAAAGTAATCATTTACTGAATTTCAAGAAAATCGCACTGGAGTAGAACTTGTTGCGTTGTAAAAATCAGCATTTTTCAACTGAAGAAAAAAAATATAAAAATTTACTCCAGATATTTGAAAATTTTCAAATTTACTCAAAAGTCATTATACTTTAACATCCAGCAAAAATCTGAAAGTAATCCTTTACTAAATTTCAAGAAAACCGCACTGGAGTAGAACTTGTTGCGTTCTAAAAAATCCGCATTTTTCAACTGAAGAAAAAAAATATAAAAATTAACTCCAGATATTTGAAAATTTTAAAATTAACTCAAAAGTCATTATACTTTAACATCCAGCAAAAATCTGAAAGTAATCCTTTACTGAATTTAAAGAAAATCGCACTGGAGTGGAACTTGTTGCGTTCTAAAAAATCCGCATTTTTCAACTGAAGAAAAAAAATATAAAAATTAACTCCAGATACTTGAAAATTTTAAAATTAACTCAAAAACCATTATACTTCAACATCCAGCAAAAATCTGAAAGTAATCCTTTACTAAATTTCAAGAAAACCGCACTGGAGTAGAACTTGTTGCGTTCTAAAAAATCCGCATTTTTCAACTGAAGAAAAAAAATATAAAAATTAACTTCAGACACTTGAAAATTTTAAAATCAATTCAAAAACCATTATACTTTAATATCCAGCAAAAATCTGAAAGTAATCATTTACTGAATTTCAAGAAAATCGCACTGGAGTAGAACTTGTTGCGTTCTAAAAAATCAACATTTTTCAACTGAAGAAAAAAATATAAAAATTAACTCCAGATACTTGAAAATTTTCAAATTTACTCAAAAATCATTATACTTTAACATCCAGCAAAAATCTGAAAGTAATCCTTTACTAAATTTAAAGAAAATCGCACTGAAGTGGAACTTGTTGCGTTCTAAAAATCAGCATTTTTCAACTGAAGAAAAAAAATATAAAAATTAACTCCAGATACTTGAAAATTTTCAAATTAACTCAAAAACCATTATACTTTAACATCCAGCAAAAATCTGAAAGTAATCATTTACTGAATTTCAAGAAAATCGCACTGGAGTGGAACTTGTTGCGTTCTAAAAAATCAACATTTTTCAACTGAAGAAAAAAATATAAAAATTAACTCCAGATACTTGAAAATTTTCAAATTAACTCAAAAATCATTTGTTATGTAGGAAGCTTCTACTTCGTTATACATGCTTTTTATATAGAATAAAACACTTTTTTACTTTGTTTGTATAACACTTATTTATTTATTTTGTTTGACTGCAGTTTCGGCAACTCAGCTTGCCATTATCAAAACTAAAGTCTTTCTCTCACTTTAGTTTTGATAATGGCAAGCTGAGTTGCCGAAACTGCAGTCAAACAAAATAAATAAATAAGTGTTATACAAACAAAGTAAAAAAGTGTTTTATTCTATATTCAAAAATCATTATACTTTAACATCCAGCAAAAATCTGAAAGTAATCCTTTACTAAATTTAAAGAAAATCGCACTGAAGTGGAACTTGTTGCGTTCTAAAAATCAGCATTTTTCAACTGAAGAAAAAAAATATAAAAATTAACTCCAGATACTTGAAAATTTTCAAATTAACTCAAAAACCATTATACTTTAACATCCAGCAAAAATCTGAAAGTAATCCTTTACTAAATTTAAAGAAAATCGCACTGAAGTGGAACTTGTTGCGTTCTAAAAAATCAGCATTTTTCAACTGAAGAAAAAAAATATAAAAATTTACTCCAGATACTTGAAAATTTTCAAATTTACTCAAAAATCATTATACTTTAACATCCAGCAAAAATTTGAAAGTAATCCTTTACTGAATTTAAAGAAAATCGCACTGGAGTAGAACTTGTTGCGTTCTAAAAAATCCGTATTTTTCAACTGAAGAAAAAAAATATAAAAATTAACTTCAGATACTTGAAAATTTTCAAATTTACTCAACAACCATAATACTTTAACATCCAGCAAAAATCTGAAAGTAATCCTTTACTGAATTTAAAGAAAATCGCACTGTAGTAAAACTTATTGCATTTAAAAAAACGCATTTTTTAACTACGTAAGAAGAAGAAGAAGTTAGCATTAGGTGACTTAGTCTGTGGGGCAAGAATTTTATTTTTTCAAGTGTTCCTCAAGTCCTCTATAGAATTTCTAACCGTATGTCACGTTACTCCATCCTGTTAAAACCATTGGCGCTACCTTTTATTTGATTAAATCTTGCATTCAATTTAGTAATAACCATTACAGTTTCTTTGTTTTCCATACAACAGACGCACTACAATAATTGCCACCGTTAGTCTTCGTTACTCATTGTATGATTATCCATACTATTCGAAACTATATGTATGTATATATAATTGAAACAGTTCTCATTGAGCAATATTTATCGTATATTGATTGAAAATTTATCCGTCGATTAATTTAAATGAAATCGTACTTGTTTATGTTCCAATGCATATTTCAATAAATTATCGGATAGTTCGGTACGTTAAAGCGTGTCACATGTCACTAAGTAGGTGTAGCTCGGTCCCATTGACACGCCTACTTGGTGCGAGCGGACGTTTGTATGGACACTCCCACTAAGTGGAAAGCGATATCGAAAATAATTATCGATGCCCGTTGTTGAATTTTAGCCAGTGATTTATTGAATATATTGACATACAATATATGGGACTGATTTAAATAAAATTTGAAAAGTTTTTATTACAGCTGTTGCGCATAACAAGAGTATTATGCGATTCGTAATAATCGAGGACGCCGAGTCACCTAGAAAACGTCCGAGATTATTATAAATCGCAAATATTTGAGTTATATTCAAAGCTTTATAATATCACCATAACAAATCGTACATTTTGACATATAAAAATAATAACCTCAAAATTTGACGTTTTTATTAAAGAGTCTCTGTGCAATGTTCTGGTTGAAATAACGCCATAAACTGGGTTTTGTTTTTTTAGAATTGAACAGTCATTATTGTTTTTAGTATTTTTCAGACAGCAAATACAGAGGGCACTACTCTGGAAGTTTAGTACTCAGGCTTTTATTTCCATTGCGTAATTGTGATTGTTAATTTCCATTAATATTTTCAATTTGTTTTAAAATTCAACACGGCTCATATAATTATTCCACTTTTTTATACGGTTTCCCAATAAATTATAATTAGTTTTTGCAAATTTCCGATTATATTGGACGTAAATTAATTTCTTTAGTCGTAATTTAATTTAATACATGACTCGCCTGATAATGCCTACACATAATGATTCTCTGCAAGTTGTTAAACATCCTAAAACAATCGCTATCGACGTGAAACTTTTCAAATTCACTCAAACTTGATTTTGCTTTATAATTCAATCGAAATGTCGAAACATCCTTTCACTAGATTTTGAAATAATTGCACGAGAATAATTTTCAAAAAGTTTTCTACTGTCCCATGGTGTAAAAAAATATAAAAACAATTGCCACAGTCTTGAAATTTCCAAAATTTACTCAAAATATATTCTGCTTCATAACCCAATGACAATTCCAAATTTTCGAAGTTCGAAGATTTTAAATCGCTATTTTGATTTTTGAAATTACATAACTTCCGAACGCGTTGTCCGATTTTGATGACTCGAACGTCAAATTATGTCAAATTTAGTACAATTTAAAAGTTGATGAAGAAATATTTTCCTAAAATTAACGCAAAATGACAAAATTTCACGTTTTCAAAGTTCGAAGATTTTAAATCACGATTTTGATTTTTGAAATTGCATAACTTCCGAACGCGTTGTCCAATTTTGATGACTCGAACGTCAAATTATGTCAAATTTAGTGCAATTTAAAAGCTGACTGAGAAATATTTTCGTAAAATTAACGCAAAATGACAAAATTTCACGTTTTCAAAGTTCGAAGATTTGAAATCGCTATTTTGATTTTTGAAATTGCATAACTGCCGAACGCGTTGTCCGATTTTGATTATTCAAACGTCAAAATATGGCGAATTTATTGTAATTTTAAAACGTATTAGAAAATATTCTCGTAAAATTAGCACAAAATGCAAAAATTGTAAGTTCTATTATTTTAAAACCGCGATATTGATTTTCGAAATTTCACAACTGCCGAACGCGTTCTCTGATTTTGATGATTCGTACGTCAAAATATGACAAATTTAGTGTAGCTTAAAAAAAATATTACGAAATATTTGCGTTAATTTAACATAAAATACAAGAATTGCACATTTTTAGTTTAAAATTGCAATTTTGATTTTTGAAATTGCACAACTGCCGAACACGTTGTGCGATGTTGATGATTTCAACGGTAATATGTACCAAATTTAGGGTCATTTAAAAATTAGCTAAGAAATAGCTCGAAGATTTTAAATTGCGATTTTGATTTTTGAAATTTGAGAACAGCCAAACGCGTTCTCTGATTTTGGTGATTTAAATGTCAAAATGTAACAAATTTATTGTAATTTTAATAAATAGTACGAAATGTTCTCGTTAATTGAACACAAAATGCAAGAATCGCACTTTTTTAAACTTCGACGCTTTTAAAATCGCAATTTTGATTTTTGAAGTTGCACAACTGTCGAAAGCCTCGTCCAATTTTGATGATTCAAACGTTAAAATATGGTCAATTTAGTCTGGTTTTAGAAACGATTACAAAACGTTGACGTTAATTTAATACAAAATGCAAAAATTGCAGTTTTTTAAAGTTCGACGCTTTTAAAATCGCAATTTTGATTTTTGAATTTGCACAACTGTCGAAAGCCTCGTCCAATTTTGATGATTCAAACGTTAAAATATGATCAATTTAGTCTGGTTTTAGAAACGATTACAAAACGTTCTCGTTAATTTAATACAAAATGCAAAAATTGCAGTTTTTTAAAGTTCGACGCTTTTAAAATCGCAATTTTGATTTTTGAAGTTGCACAACTGTCGAAAGCCTCGTCCAATTTTGATGATTCAAACGTTAAAATATGATCAATTTAGTCTGGTTTTAGAAACGATTACAAAACGTTCTCGTTAATTTAATACAAAATGCGAAAATTGCAGTTTTTTAAAGTTCGACGCTTTTAAAATCGCAATTTTGATTTTTGAAGTTGCACAACTGTCGAAAGCCTCGTCCAATTTTGATGATTCAAACGTTAAAATATGATCAATTTAGTCTGGTTTTAGAAACGATTACAAAACGTTCTCGTTAATTTAATACAAAATGCGAAAATTGCAGTTTTTTAAAGTTCGACGCTTTTAAAATCGCAATTTTGATTTTTGAAGTTGCACAACTGTCGAAAGCCTCGTCCAATTTTGATGATTCAAACGTTAAAATATGATCAATTTAGTCTGGTTTTAGAAACGATTACAAAACGTTCTCGTTAATTTAATACAAAATGCAAAAATTGCAGTTTTTTAAAGTTCGACGCTTTTAAAATCGCAATTTTGATTTTTGAAGTTGCACAACTGTCGAAAGCCTCGTCCAATTTTGATGATTCAAACGTTAAAATATGATCAATTTAGTCTGGTTTTAGAAACGATTACAAAACGTTCTCGTTAATTTAATACAAAATGCAAAAATTGCAGTTTTTTAAAGTTCGACGCTTTTAAAATCGCAATTTTGATTTTTGAAGTTGCACAACTGTCGAAAGCCTCGTCCAATTTTGATGATTCAAACGTTAAAATATGGTCAATTTAGTCTGGTTTTAGAAAAGATTACAAAACGTTCTCATTAATGTAATACAAAATGCAAGAATTGCAGTTTTTTAAAGTTCGACGCTTTTAAAATCGCAATTTTTATTTTTGAATTTGCACAACTGTCGAAAGCCTCGTCCAATTTTGATGATTCAAACGTTAAAATATGGTCAATTTAGTCTGGTTTTAGAAACGATTATAAAACGTTGTCGTTAATTTAATACAAAATGCAAAAATTGCACTTTTTTAAAGTGCGAAGCTTTTAAAATCGCAATTTTGATTTTTGAAGTTGCACAACTGTCGAAAGCCTCGTCCAATTTTGATGATTCAAACGTTAAAATATGGTCAATTTAGTCTGGTTTTAGAAACGATTACAAAACGTTGTCGTTAATTTAATACAAAATGCAAAAATTGCACTTTTTTAAAGTTCGACGCTTTTAAAATCGCAATTTTGATTTTTGAAGTTGCACACCTGTCGAAAGCCTAGTCCAATTTTGATGATTCAAGCGTTAAAATATGGTCAATTTAGTCTGGTTTTAGAAAGGATTACAAAACGTTCTCGTTAATTTAATACAAAATGCAAAAATTGCACTTTTTTAAAGTTCGACGCTTTTAGAATCGCAATTTTGATTTTTGAATTTGCACAACTGTCGAAAGCCTCGTCCAATTTTGATGATTTAAACGGTAAAATATGGTCAATTTAGTCTGGTTTTAGAAACGGTTACAAAACGTTCTTGTTAATTTAATACAAAATGCAAAAATTGCACTTTTTTAAAGTTTGACGCTTTTAAAATCGCAATTTTGATTTTCGAAATTGCACAACTGCCGAACACGTTGTGCGATTTTGACGATCCTAATGTCAAAATGTGGCGAACGTACAGACACAATTTCCCAGAAATCGCGAAAAGCGCCTCTAAAGACGCCAATGCGGAAATTTCCGTTTAAAAAAATGGAAAAAAATTTTATGATCAAAATACTTTCTCGTACAAAAGTCGAAAGTAAAAATACTACCACATCCTTTCTATTGAATTCAGAAATATTATATTAAGGCCAATTTTGGACGAGATATCACAATCTTAATTATTGGTTTTATTTGACTTTAATGCAACATTTAGTTACTTTGATATACAGGGTGTAACACGTGGTGGTAGACAGCCGATATCTCGAAAACGGTGAGTAGTACGAAAATGAAATTTGGTGGCTTTAAATGGTTTGAAATGGTGCCCCTTTTTGAATACATAGATTTCATTTCCGTTTCTCCATTTCCGAAAAAATGGCATCAACTTCAGAATTTCAAATGGGACAGCCTGTATATTTATGGATTTTTGGAAAGGTGATTAAAAGACAAATACAGCGATACCATATTTTTTCAGAGTTTTATTGTAAATTAAGCTGAAGTAATAATCAAAATAAATAATCGCAGTAACATGGATTAACAAAACAAAACGTCAAACAAAAAAACTAATGTCAAGTTGAGATATTAGAGATATGAGATATTAGATAGATATTTTTTTTTCTATCTATCCATCTATATATCTATCTATCTATCTTTCTATGAGATATTATATAAGTTTATTTAACAAGTTATAACAATTTATAAACTAAAATGCGGAATTTGAAATAAGCGACTGCGCATTTTTCTGGATATTTAATTAAGCGAGACTCACTTTGATAAGAGATCCATTAATCCGCGCACTGTATAAATAGACCAGTTCAAGAGTTGGACGCAGCACAAATTATAATGGCCTTTGCATGTGTGCAGTGGATGCGATGCGGCAGTCATGCAGACTTATTGAGATCTCGGGGTTATTTGTTTTGACTTTAATGAGGCAGCGCGAACCCGTTTAATAGATTTTCTCATTACATGAAGGCAAGAATGCAGATTTTTCCGCATTAAAACCTATATATCGAGAGCGCTGCTGCTGCTGTTCTTCTGTTGTGCCCCTCGTGTGTGTGTGCGCAGCCCGTGGACTTTCCCATCGAAGCAACAATGGCCGTAATGCGCTCGTTTACGGTGTAAATCACGTCTTACACGGTCAATTTGAATGGGAACCAGAGATGGATGTCACAGATAAGACACGCCGGCCGTATTTGACGATACTCGGATTCTCTTTCTTTCCGGCGTGGAAAAGATGGACGAAACGAAGGAAAAACAAAAAGTCGCGTGTGTGTGAGTCATTCAAACTCTACCAAATCTAACAGAGAAGCAGTGTGGTTCTCGGGAATACCGATATTTGTTAATCCGAATGATTTGGTTTCAGCCATGTAAAGTCTAGCCGCGCTATGAAGGCGTCTGCGGGGTTTAACTTGGACCGCTCTCATTTGTGTGTTGGGTCTCGAATGCCTGAGGTTCTCAATGAGATTGTTGGGGGTTGAGGGTTGCATACATATTTATTTACAAAGTTATATGTAACCTTTTAAGAACTACTGATTTATAAATAGGAGCCGATGGTGCACCAATAACTCGTTGTACCGTTTACCAACTTTAAACATTTCAGCTTTTCAATTTAAATAGGAAAAAAAAACGTCCCTGAAAACGGGTAAAAACAATTTAGTCAATCTTTGAAAAAAATCGTATCTCGTTAAGGAAGCAACAAATCATAAAATGTTCCAACATAAAAATTGTGGGCGAATGCGTTGTGAATGCACTTGACTCTTTAAAGTCAAAACTGAAGGCATGAAGACTCCCTAAAAATAATCTTAAATCGCTCACTTTTAGAGCCGGGGCCCCGCGAGGGGGGCCCGAGAGATGAAATACTTGTCACGTGTTGCCCCTTCTGGCGAAACGTATCTTTGGTGAAAATTTCAGCCGAATCCGTGTCATGCGATTTTCACTCAAATTTCCGATGGTTTACTCATGAAAAATGAAAAATACGGTGCCCCGACACATAAAAAAATTCATAAGTCGCGAACGATTAGAAAAAGCAAAAAATTAGGAGAATAAATGTTGTAAAGGGGTCTTTTGTGGAGGGAATAGAATAGTTTTAAATTGTCCAGGATGTACCCGGAAGGCCGGGCGAATTTTCTTCTATAATTTCTTGAGAAGGCCCCGGCGGCCACGGGGAGGATCATGGGGACGATAAAATTTGCTCAATCGATGTCTCTTTAGAGACACCAAATTTCCCAAAAGCGCCACCTCTCTCATCCGTGCATAAGGGGACGAAAAAAATAAAAAAAACATTATTTCAAATCATTTTGCTCAAACCCCGCGTTTTTGCGTAATGTTATCTGGTGGTAACCCCAGTTTCTGAATCTGACATCTGTCAAATATGACAATTCACTATCAATGCATTTCTCAATTTGCTGTTTGGAAAGCACTCGGACGTTAACAGGAAGAAGCTTATTTTTTTTCATAACTTTGGGCCTCTAAAAAGTATTTGGTGAGAGTCTGAGAAGCGTATACACAATACAAACCAACATACAAACAAAATTTAGGACGCTACGGTTGGGGTTGTTTTGGTTTTTGGCACTCCGTTGCGCCTGATTCGGCCGACGGGGTGACCGAAATGTTACCAAACTTTGGTAGTCTGCTTCAAATGGAACGCTTAATGATTTCCCAAAGTTTCATTGTTCTAACCCTCCCGAAGAGATTTTTTTTTAAATTGATTTTCAAGAGAAAAATTTTCACGTTCAAAAACAACAATAATTCAAATATTCATATCTCGGTTAATAACCAGGGGATTTAAAAAAATCAAAGTTCTTTTTACGTACACGCAATACCGCAATGATAATCCGTCGTTAGATTCGTGATTTAAAAAGAATTAACAAGATTTAGTGAAAGACGATCGAAAATATTTACCGGTAAAATAAATAAAAGTTTGATTAATTTTTAAAATTAGAAGTAGGGGTCGGGTCAAGAAATTTTATTTGGGTTTTCTGTTGGGCTCGAGACGGGCTTTCCGGTGTTGTAATCAAATTTCTGATCGGACAAAAAAAAATTGTGCCCGCTGCTAAATTTGGCTTCCCCTTTCCGTAAACAACGTCATATATCGAAAAACTTTATGGGGATGTTTGATACGGATTAAATAGATGACTGATATGCCGTCGTCGGATTTTTAATTTTCGAAAAAAAATTGAAAAAATTGAAGAAAAAAATCCCCTTACATATTCGACGCAGAATGCAATTCCGAATGGCATGCCATTTAAATTTCTCACGTCAGATTAAAAATGGCCGCTGTAGAATTTTTTTATTGAAATCGGGGGTGGTTTTCTTTGAATAACTCGTCGAGGGTTAGAGATATTAAAAATTCGTAAGAGACATAAAATGTAGAGGGGAGCTAGTTCTACAAAACTCTGTAAAAATTAAACTCGTAATCGTAAGGGCAAGCGCGCTCTTTTTTCCGGAAGCGTCCGAAATGTGATTTTTTAGAAAAATGGCTGAGGGGTTGCAACCGCAGGTCGCACCCCAATTTCCTATAGTAACCTTTGTGTCCAATACATTGGGGATTTTTTCAGCCTAGGTTTTCCAGCTCAAAAATCCAGGGAGGAGATAGTTTTGGCGTGAACCTCTGCATCGTCAAAAATCGATTTTCAAAAAATCACCCTGTAGTAATTGAGTAACTTATAAAATCGCGGATTTCACGGAGGACGTAGAGGACGTTTGTGGCTTTCGGGAAAAAAATAAAAATTGTAAAAAAAAATTTTTTTGAAGGGGTGATCGGAAGGGGTTGAAATTTTAATAGTCTTGTTCTTGAATTATTTGTCATTTTTCATAAAAATTTAAACCCTTTACCTATTACAGTTTTTGAGATCTCGCACTTTGGAGCTCTTGCATTTACTATTTACTATTTTACTATATACTCCTAATATAGTAAAATAGTAAATAGTAAATAAATACAGGGGCGGCTCGTTATGTCGAGCCAAGGAGCCATGGCACTACCTCTAATTTCGAGGTCGGCAAGAAATTTTTCCGTTCTGGAAATGCATTAGGAACCAAATCATTTCTGGCTCCGCTCATGCGCACGACGACGACGTGCACTTGTCAGTCGTATTTCCGCGCCATCTAGGATGAATGAAATTAGTTCATTACCGAATACGCCTTTTTGCTCATGTACTTGAAGATTATCAATTTTAGCAATTGAAAATGTCTTTTTCGGCACCTTGCATACTTGAAAATTGTCATTTTTGACACTTCAAAGTTGTATTTTATAACAGTTGAAAATGGTTATTTTTGAACATTCAGAATTGTCATTTATGGCACTCGAAAATGATAATTTTTGATAGTTAAAAACTCGTTTTTGACACTTGGAAAATATAGTTTTCTGCACATGAAAATGGTTATTTTGCACAGTTGTAAATGGTAATTTTTGACATTTGAAAACTGTTTTTTTTTACACTTGAAAATGGGCATTTTTGACAGATGGTAATTGTATTTGTTGGCAGCTGAAAATTGCCATTTTTGGGCAGTTAAAAAATGTCATTTTTGGCACTTGAAAATTGTCGTTGTTGACAGATGAGAATAGTCATTTTTCAAATTTAAAAATTTTAATTTATCGCACTCGAAAATGATAATTTTTGACAGTTAAAATGATCGTTTTTGACAGTTGGAAAATGTTATTTTTTGCACTTAAAATTGTCAATTTTGGTACTTGAAAATGTATTTTTCGGCACTTGAAAATGGTCAACTTGCACAATTAAAAATTGCTTTTTTGACACTTAAAAATGTCCATTTTACACTTTTGCTAATGGCCCTTTTTAACAGTTGAAAATTGCGACATTTGGCAATTAAATTTTTCATTTTTGGCACTTGGAAATTGTCGTTTTTTGGCAGTTGACAATGGTAATTTTTTAACCATTTATGGCATTTGAAAATGATAAACAGTTGTAAAATGTCATTTTTGGGCACTTGAAGATTGTCAATTTTGGCACTTTAAAATGTATTTTTTTGCACTTGATGATTGTTAAATTTGGCACTTGAAAATATATTTTTTGGTATTTGTACAATTGTCATTCTTGAAACTTGAAAGTTGTCTTTTCTGACAGTTGAAAATGGTAATTTTTGAACTTTAAAAATTGTCATTTATGGCACTCGTAAATGATAATTTTTGACAGTTTAAAACTATCGTTCTTGACGGTTGGAAAATGTAATTTTTGGCCCTTGAAAATTGTGAATTTTGACTTTTTTTTGCACATGAAAATGGTTATTTTGCATAGTTAAAAATGGTCGTTTTGAAACTTAAAAATTTGAATTTATGGCACTCGAAAATGATAATATTTGAAAGTTGAAATGATCGTTTTTGACAGTTGGAAATGTCATTATTTGCACTTGAAAATTGTCAGTTATGTTACTTGAAAATGTATTTTTGGGCAATTGAAAATGGTCGGTTTGTACAGTTAAAAATTGCCTTTTTGACACCTAAAAACGTTCATTTTAGACTCTCGGTAATTGCCCTTTTTAACAGTTAAAAATTGTGACATTTAGTATTTAAAAATTTTCATTTTTGAAACCTGAAAATTGTCATGTTTAGCAGTTGACAATGGTTACATTTGAACCATTTATGGCATTCGAAAATGTTAATTTTTAGCAGTCGGAAAATGTCGTCAATTTTGGCACTTTAAAATGTCTTTTTTGGCACTTAATTGTTGTCAAGTTAGGTCTTTTGAAAATGTCTTTTTCGGCACTTTGCACGGATGAAAATTGTCATTTTTGACACTTGAAAATTGTCTTTTTTAACAGCTGAAAAATAGTCATTTTTGAACTTTGAAAATTGTCATTTATAGCACTCAAAAATAAGAATTTTTGACAGTTATAAACTATCGTTTTTGACACTTGGAAAATGCCATTTTTGGGGCTTGACAATTGTGAATTTTGACTTTTTTTTTGCACATGAAAATGGTCATTTTGCACAGTTGAAAATGGACATTTTTGACAATTGAAAACTGTTTTTTTGACACTTAAAAATGGGCATTTTTGGCAGTTAAAAATTGTCATTTTTGGCACTTGAAAATTGCCGTTTTGGCAGTTGAGAATGCTCATTTTTAAAACCTGAAAATTGTCATTTATGACACTCGAAAATGAGCATTTTTGACAGTTGATATGATCGTTTTTGGCAGTTAGAAAATGTCATTTTTTGCATTTGAACATTGTCAATTTTGGTACTTGAAAATGTCTTTTTTGGCACTTGAAAATGGTCAGTTTGTAGTTTTTTTTAGCACTTAAAATGTTCATTTTAGACTGTTGGTAATTACCTATTTAACAGTTGAAAATTGCGAAATTTGGCAATTAAATTTTTTCATTTTGACTCTGACTCTTTCTGAAAATTGTCGTTTTTCGCAGTTGACAATGGTAATATTTTGAACCATTCTAAAACGATAATTTTTGGCAGTTGGAAAATGTCATTGTCAATTTTGGCACTTGAAAATGTCTCGTTTGGCACTTAAAAAGGAGGTAATGTTACAAAATACAATTCGTCGTTTAATTGATTTTCGTGGACGAAGAACGATGTTACAGATTAAATGCGGGCTATTTTTCGTCTTTATTTAATTCTTCTAATATCAATATCAATATCAATAACCTTTATTATGTTATTTCTATACACTTTGCTTCTGCAACAAGTAAACGTTTTTAATGGTCGATTTTTCTTTCCTCAAAAAGGAGGCGGTGAGATATATTGTGTATGCTAAGTGCCATCAAAATTTTCCACGAGCCACCACTGATGGCACTACCACTAATTTCAAGCTCAGCAAGGATTTTTAAATAAAAAGACTTTCCTTTGCTGAATTTCAAAATAATTGTACGAGAACGAAAATTGTTCGCATTATGAAGTTGTTCAATTGCCCAGAGCTTAAAAAATTATAATAACATTTGCAACAAACGTGAAATTTTCCAGATTTACTTAAATTTAATTCTACTGTAAGATTCCTCAAAAATCCGAAGACTTCCCTTCACTGATTGTCAAAATAATTGCATGAAAAAACAAATTGTTAAAATTCTGAAATTGTTCAATCAACAATTGCTACAAACGTGAAAATTTCCAAATTTACTCAAAATAAATTCTACTACAAGATTTCTTAAAAATCTGAACTAGACTTCAGAATAATTGCACTAGAACACAAATTGTTGGCATTCTGAAGTTGTTCAATAGCCCAGAGCTCAAAAAAAAAATATAAAAACATTTGCTACAAACGTGAAAATTTCCAGATTTATTGAAAATCTATTGTTTTATAAGATTCCTCAAAAATCCGAAGACTTGCCTTCGCCGGATAGCACGAGAACACGAATAATTCTGAAGTTGTTCAATTGCCTAGAGCTCAAAAAAATATATAAAAACAATTGCCACAAACGTGAAACTTTCCAGATTTGCTTAAGATCAAGATTCCATAAAGATCCAAAAGGCCTTCCTTCACGAGATTTCGATTTATTTCCGCGAAAACACAACCGGCTAAAATTCTGAATTTGTGGGTTTTACCAAAGCTCAAAAAAATATTTACAAAATCGCAACAAACTTGAAGTTTTCTGGATTTGCTTAAGATCAATTCTACTTCAAGATTCCATAAGAAACAAAAGACTGTCATTCGCGAGATTTCGAAATATTTGCGTGAGAACACAAATTCTTGAAATTCTGAAGTTGATTACTTGTCTAGAGCTCAAAAAATATAAACACAATTGCCACAAACGTAAACATTTCCAGATTTACTCAAAATCTATTCTACTACAATATCCCTTAAAATCCAAACACTTTCCTTTGCTAAATTTCAAAATAATTCCACGAGTACATAAACTGTTGAAATTCTGAAGTTGTTCATTTGCTTAGAGCTCAAAAAAATATAAAAACAATTTCCACAAGCGAAAAACTTTTTCAGATTTGCTTAAGATCAGTTCTGCTTCAAGATTCCATAAAAATCGAAAAACTTTCCTTCACGAGATTTCGATTTATTTCTGGCTGAAATTCTGAAGTTTTGCATTTGATCAGAGCTTAAAATATATTAAAAAAAAATTGCAACAAAATTGAAATTTTCTGTATTTGCTTAAAATCGATTCTACTTCAAGATTCCATAAAAATCAAAAGACTGTCGTTTGTGAAATTTTGAAATATTTGCGCGAGAACACAAACTGTTGAAATTCTGCAGTTGTTCAATTGTCTAGAGCCCAGAAAACATACAAAAAAACAATTGCCGCAAGCGGGAAAATTTATAGATGTACTCAAAAATAATTCTACTACAAGATTCCTCAAAAATCTGAAAATTTTCCTTGGCTGAATTTCAAAATAATTGCACGAGAAAACAAATTGTTGAAATTCTGAAGTTGTTCAAATTGCTTTTCGTTTTTATTCGATTTATTTAATGCTTCTGTAAAGGTTTTCAATTTCAATTATCGTTAGTTTTTTTCCTTAAAAAGAAGGAATTATATTGTAGGCTAAATGGCTTTACCATCAAAATCTTCCACCAGCCGCCACTGAATAAATATAGTAAACAGTAATATAGTAAATACGTATATGGTTTCAATGAACGACACGTTGAAGTTGGGAAGTTTTGTTTACCTATAGGGGAACTAGTACACGATGGTATCTTCATATAGGAGACTTCCAGAGCGATCATTATTCGAAACATGCAACGTCTTTATCTTTGCAATTTATAAAAGAAACAATTCTCGGAAATCTGAATCCGTGTGTGCTGTAGATACGTGAAGATTGTGTCGTGCAATCATTGAGAAAATGGTTCGCTCCGTCGGAACGCCTAAAACTATTAAAATGAAGAGCCGTTTCGCTTCAAGGAAACGTCGACGCTTAACGAGTTTTCAATTGCACAGTCCATTTTAACAAGTGCTACCATTATTGCGAAATTAATGCAGAACCATTATTCACCCGCCGTCATTCTATTTATCGTCGGCTGCCTGACACACGTTCCGAAATGGTCGAGATTTAGATTAACAGATGAAGCCGTATTTCTTTTAATAATGACGGTGCACAAAAGAAGTACAACTGATCACTTTTCATAATTGAGATTAGATCGAAACAAATCGATGTAAAGCTTACTCCCAAAAGATCTATAAACGAAGTCTAAAACAATAAAACATAGTCAACTTTTGTCAGTTCCTCTATTAACTGAAGAATGAGTACATTGTAACATTTGTAACACTTCACGTTCATCTATAGATGAAGTCAAAATAGTAATTTACGTAACAAGTTCCGAA
This sequence comes from Ocypus olens, assembly GCA_910593695.2. Taxonomy (NCBI): domain Eukaryota; kingdom Metazoa; phylum Arthropoda; class Insecta; order Coleoptera; family Staphylinidae; genus Ocypus; species Ocypus olens. The sequence continues at coordinate 68,768,421 of OU343047.1, forward strand.
AGTGACATTTTACGGGATGAGTAGGAAGTTTCCAGGACGAGCCGTAATTGTCAACTTTTGGTAGTTCCTCTATGGCTGCTGCTTCACTTCACCTTTCCAACGATAATTGGTCAACTCATTTTTTCAAATTCTGGAAACGTCTCTCTCTCCGTCCATCCGCCGTATCGATGTAAATCCTAACCGACCGCGCGTTTCCCTTTGTCGCAAATTGGCCGTCAATTAATGTTCGAGTGGACATTCCGGGCTAAATGTTAATTAGCGGCAGCGGCCGACATTCAAGTCTCGATCCTTTCGATCGGAAGAGATTGGAGATAATCGGCCGGAACGCCGCCGACGACGACTGCCGCTGCTGCTACCGCCGCAAAGGTCAGCGATCCTGAACAGTTTTTTTTTTTTTTACTTCTTCTACTTCTCTACTTCTTCCAAAAGCCGTTGCGAAATTTTTCGAAGGAAAAAAATGCGTGTGCACGATCGGCGTTTCGTGTTCCAGATAAATACGCTTCGTGTTGTGATCGAGAGAAGTGGAGGCCCGGGGGCCCCAGAATCGGACCCCGGTGCCGCTGCTGCCACCCACTTGTCTCGATTTGCGACATTCAGGTCGACGAGAATCTATCGGAGCGAAATTTGAGAACAAATGATCTTGTTCGGCGATAATTTCGGTGACCTAATCTGGTTAAGTGTACCGAACGGGATCAATTGATCAATTTTTTGTTGGTTATTCTCGTTGCGATTAAACTATTTAAAAAAACATAAACACCCTTTAACTAAATTTGGGAAGAAATTTATACAAATGGAGCGTGAATTTGTGAAAAATTTCAATAACTTTCGCGACTCAAAAAAATATAAAGACAATTGCTAGCGACTTAAAACTTGCCAAAGTTGCTCAAAATGGACCCTAAATTATGATTATTTTAAAAAACATAAACACCCTTTATCTAAATTTTGGAAGAAATTTATGCAAACCGAGCGTGAATTTGTGAAAAATTTCAGTAACTTTAGCGACTTGAAAAAAATATAAAGACAATTGCTAGCGACTTAAAACTTGCCAAAGTTGCTCAAAATGTACCCTAAATTATGATTATTTAAAAAACGTAAACACCCTGTATCTAAATTTTGGAAGAAATTTATGCAAACGGAGCGTGAATTTGTGAAGAACTTTAATAATTTTCGCGACTGGAAAAAAATATAAAGACAATTGCTAGCGACTTAAAACTTGCCAAAGTTGCTTAAAATACACCCTAAATTATGAATATTTAAAAAACATAAACACCCTTTATCTAAATTTTGGAAAAATTTATGCAAACGGAGCGTGAATTTGTGAAAAATTTCAATAACTTTCGCGACTCGAAAAAAATATAAAGACAATTGCTAGCGACTCAAAACTTGCCAAAGTTGCTCAAAATACACCCTAAATTATGATTATTTAAAAAACATAAACACCCTGTATCTAAATTTTGGAAGAAATGTATGCAAATGGAGCGTGAATTTGTGAAAAATTTCAATAACGTTCGCGACTCGGAAAAAATATAAAGGCAATTGCTAGCGACTTCAAACTTGCCAAAGTTGCTCAAAATGGACCCTAAATTATGATTATTTAAAAAAACATAAACACCCCTTATCGAAATTTTGGAAGAAATTTATACAAACGGAGCGTGAATTTGTGAAAAATTACAATAATTTTCGCGATTTGAAAAAAATATAAAGACAATTGCTAGCGACTTAAAACTTGCCAAAGTTGCTCAAAATGAACCCTAAATTATGATTATTTAAAAAACGTAAACACCCTTTATCGAAATTTAGGAAGAAATTTATGCAAACGGAGCGTGAATTTGTGAAAAATTTCAATAACTTTCGCGACTCGAAAAAAATATAAAGACAATTGCTAGCGACTCAAAACTTGCCAAAGTTGCTCAAAATACACCCTAAATTATGATTATTTAAAAAACATAAACACCCTGTATCTAAATTTTGGAAGAAATGTATGCAAATGGAGCGTGAATTTGTGAAAAATTTCAATAACGTTCGCGACTCGGAAAAAATATAAAGGCAATTGCTAGCGACTTCAAACTTGCCAAAGTTGCTTAAAATACACCCTAAATTATGAATATTTAAAAAACATAAACACCCTTTATCTAAATTTTGGAAAAATTTATGCAAACGGAGCGTGAATTTGTGAAAAATTTCAATAACTTTCGCGACTCGAAAAAAATATAAAGACAATTGCTAGCGACTCAAAACTTGCCAAAGTTGCTCAAAATACACCCTAAATTATGATTATTTAAAAAACATAAACACCCTGTATCTAAATTTTGGAAGAAATGTATGCAAATGGAGCGTGAATTTGTGAAAAATTTCAATAACGTTCGCGACTCGGAAAAAATATAAAGGCAATTGCTAGCGACTTCAAACTTGCCAAAGTTGCTCAAAATGGACCCTAAATTATGATTATTTAAAAAAACATAAACACCCCTTATCGAAATTTTGGAAGAAATTTATACAAACGGAGCGTGAATTTGTGAAAAATTACAATAATTTTCGCGATTTGAAAAAAATATAAAGACAATTGCTAGCGACTTAAAACTTGCCAAAGTTGCTCAAAATGAACCCTAAATTATGATTATTTAAAAAACGTAAACACCCTTTATCGAAATTTAGGAAGAAATTTATGCAAACGGAGCGTGAATTTGTGAAAAATTTCAATAACTTTCGCGACTCGAAAAAAATATAAAGACAATTGCTAGCCACTTAAAACTTGCCAAAGTTGCTCAAAATACACCCTAAATTATGATTATTTAAAAAACGTAAACACCCTGTATCTAAATTTTGGAATAAATTTATGCAAACGGAGCGTGAATTTGTGAAAAATTTCAATATTTTTCGCGACTCGATAAAAATATAAAGACAATTGCTAGCGACTTAAAACTTGCCAAAGTTGCTCAAAATGGACCATAAATTATCATTATTTAAAAAACATAAACACCCTTTATCTAAATTTTGGAAGAAATTTATGCAAACGGAGCGTGAATTTGTGAAAAATTTCAATAACTTTCGCGACTCGAAAAAAATATAAAGACAATTGCTGGCGACTTAAAACTTGCCAAAGTTGCTCAAAATGGACCCTAAATTATGATTATTTAAAAAACGTAAACACCCTGTATCTAAATTTTGGAATAAATTTATGCAAACGGAGCGTGAATTTGAGAAAAATTTCAATAACTTTCACGACTCGAAAAAAATATAAAGACAATTGCTAGCGACTTCAAACTTGCCAAAGTTGCTCAAAATGGACCCTAAATTATGATTATTTAAAAAAACATAAACACCCCTTATCGAAATTTTGGAAGAAATTTATACAAACGGAGCGTGAATTTGTGAAAAATTACAATAATTTTCGCGATTTGAAAAAAATATAAAGACAATTGCTAGCGACTTAAAACTTGCCAAAGTTGCTCAAAATGAACCCTAAATTATGATTATTTAAAAAACGTAAACACCCTTTATCGAAATTAAGGAAGAAATTTATGCAAACGGAGCGTGAATTTGTGAAAAATTTCAATAACTTTCGCGACTCGAAAAAAATATAAAGACAATTGCTAGCGACTTGAAATTAGCCAAAGTTGCTCAAAATATACCCTAAATTATGATTATTAAAAAAACATAAACACTCTTTATCTAAATTTTGGAAGAAATTTATGCAAACGGAGCGTGAATTTGTGAAAAATTTCAATAACTTTCGCGATTTGAAAAAAATATAAAGACAATTGCTAGCGACTTGAAATTTGCTAAAGTTGCTCAAAATGGACCCTAAATTATGATTATTTAAAAAAACAGAAACACCCTTTATCTAAATTTTGGAAGAAATTTATGCAAACGGAGCGTGAATTTGTGAAAAATTTCAATAATTTTCGCGACTCGAAAAAAATATAAAGACAATTGCTAGCGACTTAAAACTGGCCAAAGTTGCTCAAAATGGACCCTAAATTATGATTATTTAAAAAACATAAACACCCTTTATCGAAATTTAGGAAGAAATTTATGCAAACGGAGCGTGAATTTGTGAAAAATTTTAATAACTTTAGCGATTTGAAAAAAATATAAAGACAATTGCTAGCGACTTAAAACTTGCCAAAGTTGCTCAAAATAGACCCCAAATTATGATTATTTAAAAAAAACATAAACACCCTTTATCTAAATTTTTGAAGAAATTTATGCAAACGGAGCGTGAATTTGTGAAAAATTTCAATAACTTTCGCGACTCGAAAAAAATATAAAGACAATTTCTGGCGACTTAAAACTTGCCAATGTTGCTCAAAATGCACCCTAAATTATGATTATTAAAAAAAAACATAAACACCCTTATCTAAATTTTGGAATTTATGCAAAAAAAAATATATCATTTCAGGAGACTTTCTCTTCTTTTCGATTTCAAATTACAGCTGAAGGATTGGAGATACAAAAAAAATGTTAATGAGCTTTTTTGTAGACTATTTAATAAACTATATTTTTTATCTGAACTTTTTTGTCGTATTAAACACGCTTAAGTTATGAATGTTAAATATCAAGCATCAAAGGTCAATCCCACACTGACACACAAACGAATACGAATAATAAAATATTATCGCAGGAAATCCAAAAATAGTAATTAACGAAATTACATAACATAAATATTGAAGAGGAGAGTCCGCCTTCTTTGACTTTATGCAAATACGGTTCTCGGACGGACTCGAAACGGCCATAAACAATAAATAATAGAAGAACGTAACGGAAGACCGCGGCCGCCTTATAAGACGAAAACTTTGTCTTCGACCTTAAGCAAACATCGTAATTTCAGGCTAATACTAATTAATGGCACAGGCGCACTTCCTGTTTGTTCGGATTTATTACAATCGCCCGCATCAATCTTTTGATAAATTCGCGTCGGGAGAAGGCTGTAATTAGTGTAATCAATTTTGGAGTTATAAATGTGTTTATTCGTTAGGTGGGAAACGTTGGCGGCTGGGATGTAATTAAACGCGATGATGGATCGGCCGAAAGTTGTATTGATTTTGCACACACGGGGCTAATAAATAATAATAATTGTGTTGGATCAAGATTTTTTTTTTCAGAAATTAAGTGGTTACCAATTTTGATGTCCATAATAAAAAGTATTTTTAATAACACCAAGTATGTTGATTGTGGACGATCAAGAGTAGATCAGGCCTGTATATCCTGAAGCCTCCGGGCCGCATGCGGCCCTCCGTCTTGCTCTGCGGCTCGTGGTGCGAAATTTGAAATTAAAATTCATTCAAATAGTTCTTCACTGGCGTGAAAAATGGCGTATTCCAAATTCGATGGGGTTTCCGTTCGATCGAAAAGTCAGAGACGAAGGACTCGTCCATAAATTACACTTTGCATAATTCCGAGTGACATAAGTGAAAGAGCCGAGTCGCGCAGATGTCGCTTTTTCCGCTCGACGTTTTATTTTTATTTTATTTTTTTTTTGCCGCCGCCGTCCGCGGAATCAATTTAAGCGAGTCTCGCGTAATATTTATAACTCAATTAGAACGACAGGAATGAACCGACTCTCGGCCATATTTAGATGCGGCCTCGTTGGGATTCAATACGTACGTCGGTATTTCAAATAACTTTTTAAAAAAGAAGTCCCTCTCTCTCTCTCCTCTCTCTCTCTCTCGGGTTTTATTCTCGTTGTCCGCGGCACAGACTCGGGAGGCTCTCGGGTTCAAGATCATATTGTTAACTGTACTTATTGAATTTTATTCAATTTCCATATTTACATACATTTGCTCACTCGCATGCCACGGCTGGCTTGCAGCATGTAGGAGGAATGTTACATGAGCCATTATGATTCATGGCGGCAATTTATATATTTCGCCGACGACTGAAAAATCCGCGGTCCGCTCATGAATAATAACGATATTGCGGGTCTCTGGTGTTGCTGTCGCTGCGAGTATCACTAACTGGCACAAGGACACCACCGCGAACAATGGAACTCTAATTTGATTACCAATTAGCCTGCCTTTTCCGAACGGGTATCGATCGTAACTGCTTATTCCTTCGTCTTTTCGTTGGACCATATCGGCTGTTATCGTATTCACTGTTGTAGTAGCGTCATGCGGTCGTGACCGATTAGGAGCTAATGCAATAACACCTGGTCTTACTCCAAAGTTCCAAATTTGGGAAACGGTTTCTAAATATGGATATAACAATGACTGCTAAAAATATACAATGTATAATCACCATTTCACCACATACAATGTATCAAACTTAATTAGGTTTAAATAATCTTTACAAATAAATTAATTCTTATAGGTAAAATCTTCTTAAAACGACAGCAGCTGCAATAAAATAGAACCACTGGTCCGATCCGGGGTTTCTATACATCACTGGACATATCCCTTCAAGACGCTTCAGAAAATGTACTTTCGCAAAAATTAGTGTCAACTTGAAGCCCGTGACGCGTCAACAAAGAAAAATCGAAAATGAAAAAAATCGAAAAAATCAACTTTCTTAATAATCATCGTAGACCTTCATGTAATACCAACGAGATAAATCGATTGGCGTTAACAAATTTCATCCAGAAAAAAATTCAAAAAAGTTAGCAAGTCACCATGAACTTTATGGAAAATTTTGAAAAAAGTCGATTTTTTCAGACTTTGAACGGCCGTAGCGGCTCAACGAAGACTCCAATTTGAACGCGGATTTCAAATCTGCGTTCCTCGTATGTCGATTAGTCGGATTTAATTGAAATTGGCGATTTGAAATTTTTGACGAAAACCTGAAAAATCATCCAAGGGTCCCCCCTTCTTACTTTTTCCTAAAAATTGCATTTGAAATGATTTCCTGAAGAAACCACTGGTTCGATTCGGGGTTTCTATACGCCATTCCAAAGATCTCATGAACACGCTTCAGAAAATCTACTTTCGCAAGAACAAATGTTAACTTGAAGCCCATGACGTGTCAGCAAAGAAAACGCGAAAATGGAAAAAATCGAAAAAAACAACTTTCTTAACAATCATCGCAAAACTTTATGTAATACCACTTTTTTCATCAGAAGAACGAGATAAATTGATTGGCGTTAAAAAATGCTATCCGGAAAAAAATACAAAAAAGTTAGCAAGTCACCATGAACTTTATAGAAAATTTTGAAAAAAGTCGATTTTTTCAGACTTTAAACGGCCGTAGCGGTTCAACGAATAAACCAATTTGAACGGGGATTTCAAATCTGTGTTCCTCGTGTACCAATTAGTAGGATTTAATTAAAATTGGCGATTTGAAATTTTTGACGAAATCCTGAAAAATCATCCGAGGGTCCCCCCTTCTTACTTTTTCCCAATAATTGCATTTAAAACGATTTCCTGAAGGAACCCCTGGTTCGATTCAGGGTTTCTATACCTCAATGGAAGGATCCCTCCAAGACGCTTCAAAAAATGTACTTTCGCAAGAACAAATGTCAATTTGAAGCCCATGACGCGTCAGCAAACAAAACTCGAAAATGGAAAAAATCGAAAAAATCAACTTTTTCAATAATCATTGCAGACCTTTATGTAATCCCACTTTTTTCATCAGAAGAACGAGATAAATCGATTGACGTTAACAAATTTCATTCAGAAAAAAATTCAAAAAAGTTAGCAAGTCACCATGAACTTTATGGAAAATTTTGAAAAAAGTCGATTTTTTCAGACTTTGAACGGCCGTAGCGGCTCAACGAAGACTCCAATTTGAACGCGGATTTGAAATCTGTGTTCCTCGTGTGTCAATTAGTCGGATTTAATTAAAATTGGCGATTTGAAATTTTTGACGAAAACCTGAAAAATCATCCAAGGGTCCCCCCTTCTAACTTTTTCCTAAAAATTGCATTTGAAATGATTTCCTGAAGAAACCACTGGTTCGATTCGGGGTTTCTATACGCCATTCGAAAGATCTCATTAAGACGCTTCAGAAAATGTACTTTCGCAAGAACAAATGTCAACTTGAAGCCCGTGAGGCGTCTGCAAAGAAAACGCGAAAATGGAAAAATTTGAAAAATTCAACTTTCTTAATAATCATCGCAGACCTTTATGTAATCCCACTTTTTTCATCAGAAGAACGAGATAAATCGATTGACGTTAACAAATTACATCCAGAAAAAAATTCAAAAAAGTTAGCAAGTCACCATGAACTTTATGGAAAATTTTGAAAAAAGTCGATTTTTTCAGACTTTGAACGGCCGTAGCGGCTCAACGAAGACTCCAATTTGAACGCGGATTTGAAATCTGTGTTCCTCGTGTGTCAATTAGTCGGATTTAATTAAAATTGGCGATTTGAAATTTTTGACGAAAACCTGAAAAATCATCCAAGGGTCCCCCCTTCTAACTTTTTCCTAAAAATTGCATTTGAAATGATTTCCTGAAGAAACCACTGGTTCGATTCGGGGTTTCTATACGCCATTCGAAAGATCTCATTAAGACGCTTCAGAAAATGTACTTTCGCAAGAACAAATGTCAACTTGAAGCCCGTGAGGCGTCTGCAAAGAAAACGCGAAAATGGAAAAATTTGAAAAATTCAACTTTCTTAATAATCATCGCAGACCTTTATGTAATCCCACTTTTTTCATCAGAAGAACGAGATAAATCGATTGACGTTAACAAATTACATCCAGAAAAAAATTCAAAAAAGTTAGCAAGTCACCATGAACTTTATGGAAAATTTTGAAAAAAGTCGATTTTTTCAGACTTTGAACGGCCGTAGCGGCTCAACGAAGACTCCAATTTGAACGCGGATTTGAAATCTGTGTTCCTCGTGTGTCAATTAGTCGGATTTAATTAAAATTGGCGATTTGAAATTTTTGACGAAAACCTGAAAAATCATCCAAGGGTCCCCCCTTCTAACTTTTTCCTAAAAATTGCATTTGAAATGATTTCCTGAAGAAACCACTGGTTCGATTCGGGGTTTCTATACGCCATTCGAAAGATCTCATTAAGACGCTTCAGAAAATGTACTTTCGCAAGAACAAATGTCAACTTGAAGCCCGTGAGGCGTCTGCAAAGAAAACGCGAAAATGGAAAAATTTGAAAAATTCAACTTTCTTAATAATCATCGCAGACCTTTATGTAATCCCACTTTTTTCATCAGAAGAACGAGATAAATCGATTGACGTTAACAAATTACATCCAGAAAAAAATTCAAAAAAGTTAGCAAGTCACCATGAACTTTATGGAAAATTTTGAAAAAAGTCGATTTTTTCAGACTTTGAACGGCCGTAGCGGCTCAACGAAGACTCCAATTTGAACGCGGATTTGAAATCTGTGTTCCTCGTGTGTCAATTAGTCGGATTTAATTAAAATTGGCGATTTGAAATTTTTGACGAAAACCTGAAAAATCATCCAAGGGTCCCCCCTTCTAACTTTTTCCTAAAAATTGCATTTGAAATGATTTCCTGAAGAAACCACTGGTTCGATTCGGGGTTTCTATACGCCATTCGAAAGATCTCATTAAGACGCTTCAGAAAATGTACTTTCGCAAGAACAAATGTCAACTTGAAGCCCGTGAGGCGTCTGCAAAGAAAACGCGAAAATGGAAAAATTTGAAAAATTCAACTTTCTTAATAATCATCGCAGACCTTTATGTAATCCCACTTTTTTCATCAGAAGAACGAGATAAATCGATTGACGTTAACAAATTACATCCAGAAAAAAATTCAAAAAAGTTAGCAAGTCACCATGAACTTTATGGAAAATTTTGAAAAAAGTCGATTTTTTCAGACTTTGAACGGCCGTAGCGGCTCAACGAAGACTCCAATTTGAACGCGGATTTGAAATCTGTGTTCCTCGTGTGTCAATTAGTCGGATTTAATTAAAATTGGCGATTTGAAATTTTTGACGAAAACCTGAAAAATCATCCAAGGGTCCCCCCTTCTCACTTTTTCCCAAAAATTGTATTTGAAATGATTTCCTGAAGAAACCACTGGTTCGATTCGGGGTTTCTATACATCAACGGAAAGATCATTTCAAGACGCTTCAGAAAATGTACTTTCGCAAGAACAAATGTCAATTTGAAGCCCCTGACGCCTCAGCAAAGAAAACTCGAAAATGGAAAAAATCGAAAAAATCAACTTTATTAATAATTATCGCAGACTTTTATGTAATACCACTTTTTTCATCAGAAGAACGAGATAAATCAATTGGCGTTAACAAATTTCATCCAGAAAAAATTTCAAAAAAGTTAGCCAGTCACCATGAACTTTAGAAAATTTTGAAAAAAGTCAATTTTTTCAGACTTTGAACGATCGTAGCGGCTAAACGAAGAATCAAATTTGAACGCGGATTTCAAATCTGTGTTCCTCGTGTGTCAATTAGTCGGATTTAATTAAAATTGGCGATTTGAAATTTTTGACGAAAACCTGAAAAATCATCCAAGGGTCCCCCCTTCTCACTTTTTCCCAAAAATTGTATTTGAAATGATTTCCTGAAGAAACCACTGGTTCGATTCGGGGTTTCTATACATCAACGGAAAGATCATTTCAAGACGCTTCAGAAAATGTACTTTCGCAAGAACAAATGTCAATTTGAAGCCCCTGACGTGTCAGCAAAGAAAACGCGAAAATGGTAAAAATCGAAAAAATCAACTTTCTTAATAATCATTGCAGACGTTTATGTAATACCACTTTTTTCATCAGAAGAACGAGATAAATCGATTGGCGTTAACAAATTTCATCCAGAAAAAAATTCAAAAAAGTTAGCAAGTCACCATGAACTTTATGGAAAATTTTGAAAAAAGTCGATTTTTTCAGACTTTGAACGGCCGTAGCGGCTCAACGAAGAATCCAATTTGAACGCGGATTTCAAATCTGTGTTCCTCGTGTGTCAATTAGTCGGATTTAATTAAAATTGGCGATTT